>CM050167.1:13258151-13653151 GCA_027410445.1 Discoglossus pictus
CTCCCCTGTGTCTTCCCCCTCTCTTTCTCCTGTTTTTTCCCCCGCTCCTTATGTCTCTTCCCCCTCTCCCCTTCCCTGTATCTCCCCCCCTCTTTATCTGGTGTCTTCCCCCCCTCTTTCTCCTGTGTCTCTTCCCCCCCTTCCCTTATGTCTCTTTCCCCCTCTTCCTCCCCCCTGTTGTCTTCCCCCCTCTTTCTCCTGTGTCTCTTACCCCCCTCCTTTGTGTCTCCTCCCCCCTCTCCCTCTCCTGTGTCTCTTCCCCCCTCTTTATTCCCTGAGTCTCTTTCCCCCTTATACCTTGTGTTCTCTTCCCCCCTCTCCCTCCCCTGTGTCTTCTCCCTCTTTCTTCTGTGTCTCTTTCCCCCTTCCCTTATGTCTCTTCCCCCTCTCCCTCCCCTGTGTCTTCCCCCCTCTTTCTCCTGTGTCTCTTTCCCCCCTCCCTTATGTCTCTTCCCCCTCTTCCTTCCCTGTGTCCTCCCCCCCCCCCTCTTTCTCCCGTGTCTCTTCCCCCCTCTCCCTCCCCCGGTTGTCTTCCCCCCTCTTTCTCCTGTGTCTCCTTTCCCCCCCTCCCTTATGTCTCTTCCCCCCTTCCCCTTCCCTGTGTCTCCCCCCCCCCCTTCTCCCCGTGTCTCTTTCCCCCTCTCCCTCCCCTGTGTCTATCCCCCTCTTTCTCCTGTTTCTCTTTCCCTCTTCCCTTATGTCTCTTCCCCCCTCTCCCTTCCCTGTGTCTCCCCCCCCCCTTCTCCCGTTGTCCTCTTCCCCCCTCTCCCTCCCCTGTGTCTTCCCCCCCCTCTTTCTCCTGTGTCTCTTACCCCCTCCTTTGTGTCTCCTCCCCCCCTCTCCCTCCCCTGTGTCTTCCCCCCCTCTTTCTCTTGTGTCTCTTTCCCCCTCCCTTATGTCTCTCCCCCCCCTCTTTCTCCCCATGTCTCCTCCCCCCTCTCCCTCCCTCAGTTGTCTTCCCCCTCTCTCCCTCCCCTGTGTCTTCCACCCTCTTCTCCTCTGCTCTCTTTCCCCCCTTCCCTTATGTCTCTTCCCCCCTCTCCCTCCCCTGTGTCTTCCCCCTCTTTCTCCTGTGTCCTCTTACCCCCCTCCTTGGTGTCTCCTTCCCCCTCTTCCCTCCCCTGTGTCTTCCCCCCTCTTTTCCCTGTGTCTCTTACCCCCCATCCTTTGTGTCTCCTCCCCCCTCTCCCTCCCCTGTGTCTTCCCCCCTCTTTATCCTGTGTCTCTTCTCCCCCTTCCATTATGTATCTTCCCCCCCCCCTCACCCTCCCCTGTGTTTCCCCCTCTTTCACCTGTGTCTCTTTCCCCCTTCCCTTATGTCTCTTCCCCCTCTCCTCCCCTGTGTCTTCTCCCTCTTCCCTTCTGTGTCTCTTCTCCCCCTTCCCTTATGTCTCCTCCCCCTCTCCCTCCCCTGTGTCTTCCCCCCTCTTTCTCCTGTGTCTCTTTCCCCCCTCCCTTATGTCTCTTCCCCCCTCTTCCTTCCCTGTGTCTCCCCCCCCCCTCTTTCTCCCGTGTCTCTTCCCCCCCTCTCCCTCCCCGGTGTCTTCCCCCCCTCTTTCTCCTGTGTCTCTTTCACCCTCCCTTATGTCTCTTCCCCCTCTCCCTTCCCTGTGTCTCCCCCCCCCCCCCCTCTTTCTCCCGTGTCTCTTTCCCCCTCTCCCTCCCCTGTGTCTTCCCCCCCTCTTTCTCCTGTGTCTCTTACCCCCCTCCTTTGTGTCTCCTCCCCCCTCTCCCTCCCCTGTGTCTTCCCCCCCTCTTTATCCTGTGTCTCTTTCCCCCTTCCCTTATGTCTCTTCCCCCCTCTCCCTCCCCTGTGTTTCCCCCTCTTTCTCCTGTGTCCTCTTTCCCCCCCTTCCCTTATGTCTCTTCCCCCTCCTCCCTCCCCTGTGTCTTCTTCCCTCTTTCTTCTGTGTCTCTTTCCCCCCCTTCCCTTATGTCCTCTTCCCCTTCCCTCCCCTCCCCTGTGGTCTTCCCCCCCTCTTTCTCCTGTGTCTCTTTCCCCCTTCCCTTATGTCTCTTCCCCCCTCTCCCTCCCCTGTGTTTTCCCCCTCTTTCTCCTGTGTCTCTTTCCCCCTTCCCTTATGTCTCTTCCCCCCTCTCCCCTCCCCTGTGTTCTTCTCCTCTTTCTTCTGTGTCTCTTTCCCCCCTTCCCCTTATGTCTCTTCCCCCCCCTCTCCCTCCCCTGTGTCTTTCCCCTCTTTCTCCTGTGTCTCTTTCCCCCCTCCCCTTATGTCTCTTCCCTCCCTCCTCCCTCCCCTGTGTCTTCCTCTCTTTCTCCTGTGTCTCTTTCCCCCCCTCCCCTTACATTAGAGTTGGTCTATACCTCTATAATTTACTAATTTGTACTCACTGTACCTTATTCTACTTTGTATATAGAATGAAAAACATGTTTTATAGCGCTATGGAAAATGATAGTGCTTTTTAAAAATAATACTGGGGCTGGAGGAGGATGATGGTGATGATAGTGCAGATCTGTTATGGGACAAAAGTTGAAGAATTGGCCCAAAATATACAGGCTGCCTCCCCCCTAGTGGTGAGAATATAAAGCGCAGCTTGGAATATCAGATGGACATTACAAGAGGAGACAAGAGAACAGGCTTGTGGTAAGGATATGAATCTGGGTTATTGAGAGGAGGGGGTGTAGCTGAGAATAATAATGGTAATTAGAAAATGGTATCTAGGTCTAGGTGAGTAGCTAAGTTTTACAGCTGCGGCTATATGATCAGGCACATAAGACTTCTTGTGTATTAGTATAGAAAGACTAAACCATGTGTAAGATGGGAGAGGAAAGACTTTATGTGGTTTACCGGTTTCACAGGAATTCAGGGTCAGATTTGGAAATGCATTTTTTTTTAATCCTGAGAGAGAAAGAAGAGAAGAAACTGTACGTTACCAGATATAAAGATGAATAATCCGAGTTTTGCAGTATAAAGTGATAACGTTTTTATGGGACAAACATTATAGTAGAATGACGAGGTTTCGAGAGTTGCACCTCTCTTTATCAAGTCAAAGGTATACTGATTAAAGCAAGCAGTTGTAATACAGAGCAGGGATTCAAAGTGACAGGCATCATAATTATTACTGATCAGTCAAGTGTGCGCGTTTCTACACAAGGTTTGCGATAGAGAAAAGAATAGTAATATAAGTTAGGGCCATAAATTATTGCCAACATATTAAGCAGTAGAAAAACAACAACAAAACATGAGAAGGAATGTGGCAGGATCATAAGAAGTTTTGATAATGTGCCTAAAAATCCCCAGACAATGTTAAGTCCGGTATTTTTAGTGTTGAAGAATATGATAATTTTCATTTCATATGTCTTCCTTCCCTGTATGTTTTTGAAATGTCCTCTGAGCTATTTTGATTTTCAGGTTTTGTTTGGATTGGCAATTCTGGGTAAATGGTGTCTAACTGGGTACAATAACTGATCATTGTGCTTTCTGATGGAAAGTCTGTGATGATACATCTTTAAATTTAATTTTAGGCTGGTTTCCCCAATGTAACAGCCCATCTCACATACAAAACATTGTATTATGTAAACCACCGTGGAGGATGTGCATGAATATGACCCTCTGATTTTACAAGTTTTGTTGTTATTCGTGACTGTGTCCTCTCTAGAGTTGTGTTGACATAGAGCCTCATTCAGTTGAGGCATCGGAGATACGGGCTTCGGAAATGGAGTCTGTAAGTTATTTTGTTATTCAATCGGCCCTCTTCTTGAGAGCTCCGATCGGGTTATGGGCTCCAGCTTCCATTTCTGATGCAATGGTTACCATCGCAAGTTAATGCCCCATCCCAAGCCTTTGATCTTTCACGGCTGGAAAAGTTAAGATAGCTAAAATCGCAAATCGCCTATTCAATTGCTCCGATTCCCTCTCATAACCACCCCTTTCAATTGCTCCGATTCCCTCTCACTAACCACCCCGCCAAGGCCGCAAATGGCAAAAGTGGGTCCACAAGTTTAAGGGTTTCCAAGGAGGACTTGCAAAGGGCTTTAAATCATGTCCGGAGAACCTTAAAAACACATATACACACACTACTGTACTTTTATTTAAAGGGAAAGCGATATTAGGTATTAGAAGTAAATAGCACAACATTGTCAAGCCGCAAAATGTATTTCTGTTTTAATTTCCGTGTTATATCGATCTCGGCAATCAATGTGTTAATATTTATAATGGAACTCGCATGTGATAGAATATCATATTTATGGCTTTATCAATATTGCATTATATCTGGAACGTTGGTCCGATTATAACTCATAATTGAAGCACGTAGGACTTTGAAATCCAAACTCCATTTTTCATTGATGTAATGATGACGATCTCGATTCCCATTGGCTGTTTCTAATCGGGAGTTGTGGCTTGCTTAATTGAATCATGTTCAAGCTCGCTAAATGATAATACCGATGGCATGGTTTACGAAATTCGCTATCGGCCCCTAACTTCTTGCCGAATTGAATAGCACCATAAGCGAAGCTCTGCGATGCGACCACAGGCATACGGGCCTACATGCCCTACTTGCGTCCACCGAATTGAATGATGGCTCATAGTTTGCAGGGTTTGGTTATATTTTTTTTTTTCTGTTGGGCTGTTCATTTTATATTTATTTTATTTAAATTCTTTGTCAGATTTCATGAGATGACAGTAGGATTAAGTTCTTTAAATAACATCTGACATGTATTACACGGATGTGATCATCCCAACAGGAAGGAGCAACAAAAAACTGGCAATATTTACAGTAAAGCATTCCTGAGATATTTAGCATTGTTTTGTGACTCAAACTACTTGATAAGGATGAATGAGTGGATTTAACTGCATTAAACCTTGTTGGATATAGTTTTAGTCACCACACGAGACAGACAAGCAAACTGTGATTCTACTCAGCACATCAATGCAGCCAATTACTATTTGGAAGCACCTCTCATTTGCCTAAAAATGCAGCACAGGAATGATTCACTTTAGAAACACATTGGCTAATACAATGTGCAGCCAGTATTTGTTATTCTTACTCTTTAAGATGGGGCAATAAAATTTCAAGCCATAGGAATGCTGTTTGACACAGAACGTAAACTGCTTTGGACTGTGAGGACCATTCGGCGCTCATTGCTAGGATCTTGCACTGATCGCCTTTGGCCGAAAGGCGCTCATTGCGAGCCATTTCCTGTTGTGTACTTTTGGTCCTCTGAGAGACATATATATTTCTATGTATATGTAGTTAAGTAATAATGAATGATTTCCTTTAATAAATTAATATACTTTCAATTATTTATAATTCATATATGCAGCGAGCAATAGGCTGAAGAGCTAACAATCCGTTTGTATTTTCGTCTGCACAGAATATACATTGTGAGTGTTGGTGCCCGGCTTATAAAGTGTAATGAATGTTCCAAGTGTGCATCTAAATATGCTGCGTGTGCGAGGTAAAGCCGTGGGTTTATTGTGTAAAGCTGCATTGTATAGTCGTAATGTTATTAATGCGTTACGCGTCTCGTGAGTATTTTACGGCTTTTGTAATAATGTAACTTGTAGGTCGTAGTGTGATGTATAAAGTTTGGCAGTGTTTTGCATCGTTTTCATTTTTTTTGGTGGCCATTTTTCTCCTTGCTTAGGCGATTTTCGAGTGGAGAAAATCATCTAAATCGAGTAAAATTCACCTTCCACCTCACTCCCAGACACCCTGGCTGTTGCCCCGTACTGTCTGTGATGTTTTTGTAATTTTTTTGGGTGTATATAGTGTGTTTTTATTGTTTTTTTATTTTCATTGTTCGGCTTCTAATCTCGGAATTTTTTGCGTCTAATATCTTTTTTTTTCTAAGTCCCCGGGTTGTGAAGCGCTTGCACGCCAAGGTGATCCGCGCTTTAGGACGTTTTTTTTTTTTCGGCTAAGTCCCGCGCTTCGGCGCTAATCGGCTAAGTACTATGCATTAACAGCTCACCTAGCTTTCTCGAGGCTCGCAAACGATTGAGCGCTTTGTGGCGCTCATCGCCTAACTCATAAACACCTCGCAAAGCGGGACGACACGTCTCGAAGTTTGACAACCATTGTATGTGATATATTATATATCCTACTTAGAACAGACCATTACTAGTACTTTTGTGATTCTATTTTGAATTTCTAAAAAAAATAAGTTAATAAACTTATTTCTGCTCAAGTTTTTCAGAAATACAGCTGATGCACTGCACTCTGGGAAACTGGGCGCAGGACATGCAAATGAGAACACAATGCACTCTCACTCTATTAATCTAAAAAAACACTATATACATGGCTACTTTTAGCAGGGGCGTAGGAACTGGGGAGAATCGGGGGGGGGGGGGGGGGGGGGGACAAATCCCTCCCAGATTAAAGGAATAGGGGACACAAAAAAAAAAAAAAACTTTGACCCATGATTTGTAAATAACTGCATTTCTCAGAATTATAGGCATGAAACAACTTTTTTTTTTAAACTTGTTTTAGACACTCAAATGTACTATTTATTTCCTGTACTACTACTGTATGGGTGAAGGGCTTCTGTCGCTCTTTTGCCCACCGATATATTAAATGATTGTTATGGTGAACTACCTATTCAAAATATCCACTACACAAGCTAAGGAACCAGCCCCACGCTGATGAGGCATGTAACCTTGAAACAGTTGTAAAAGGGTGGATTCCTACCTTGTGTATAACCCAACCCTAGCTTTGCTCAAAGTTGTGTGATACAGCGGACATATGCTTAAGGGAAGCCATGTTTGATATGGTTATGGATTTCAAGAGTGAACCATTTGCATGCCCCTGCCAAGGTTTCCAAGAATGCAGTGTAATAACTGTATTTCTCAGAATTATGGAAATGAAGCAATTTTTTAAACTTGTTTTAGACATTCAGATGTGAAACCACCAATGTACCAGTTATTTACTATATATATATATATACAATAAGTTGGCATATAGACATACAGTACATTAATTATAATATCATTAAAAAAGTTTTGAGGGCCAATGAAGCAATGCACCCCCCCCCCCCCCCCCCCCCCCCCAGAGCAGGGCCCCAGTGCATTGCACCGGGTTCATTGGTGGTAGATCGGCCCCTGCTTTCTTCCTGGGCGTACAGTTGAATTGTCCTCTCCAGATTTTTTGGGTCCTACGCCATGCATCAGACCCCACATAAGTCACATTAGAGTGTTTGTTCAGTAGTTATAAATATCAGCCAATTCCTAACCTATGTCCAATATATGTGCAGCACTCATTGCTTATAAATATTTCTCAACATAATATAAAATCTGTCCTTCAACCCTAACATTTGATTGCAACATTCAGTGTTCTCCTACTGTGCTTATCAGTAAACATCGGCAGTTAATGTTATGAATTAAAGTTTTTGCTACTTGGCCGAACCAATTTCTGATGCCAAATGAAGCCAGGGGAAATAAATAGCTTGCAAACGCTGGCCTGATGGAAATAAAGTACCCAAAGTGGCGTATAAAGTTTGTTTAAAAAAAAAACAACAATCTAGAAACTCAGACGGCATAAAGTTTTGAACAGGACAATTTAGTTGCCCATAGTCATTAAAGGACCAGTGTAGTATGTAACAAACTAACCCGATTAGCAGATTTGTAAACCATGAGCATAAAACCATCATTTTGTGTAGACTTTGCTTGTGTCTAGGGGCTTCCATACTGGATCTCTAGAGCTCTGCAAGCTGGCCAAGAGCCTGAGGGGATGTGCTATGTAACTTTTTTCTATTGAGCAGTAGAGGGAGGGGGAGCGATCTTCTGTCCTTCGCTACCCCTCTCTACACACCCTGCCATGATCCAACTCTGAGGAAGTAATGTAACAAACACTAAATGGATTCCAATACTCATAAACAGTCAAATTAAGATTTACCCCCCCAAAATGTTTTTGTCTTTGGCTTACAAAGCTGCTAATATTGTTAAGTTTGTCCAAACAATTGTCTTTTTTCTTTCATACATTTTCAGGATAGACTTATGTATAACCTTGGCATTTTTAATTATTTTATTGTGTTTATCTAGTTCTCCTCCACTAGAAATCATCTAATAGTTCAGACGTCAGATTCCACCATGATGTTGGATTAGATATCAAAATATGAGAAAATCAAAAATTCCAAAATAATGAACATTAAAATAATAATCCAGCCATTAATTATGTGCAGTGGGAGCTACCATAGTTGTCTCTGCTAATCTGCTTCAAAGTGCGGAGGAGATCTTGAATGATAATTACTCTTTGAGCTTCTGCAGTGGAAATCTGCGACGGTCAATGGAATTCACATTAGTCACCAAGACATAAGCACTACCTAACAGGGCATTTGTTATAAGAATAGTTGTCCCTGTTTGTCCAGTTGAAACTTGGGAATCCTGCAATATACAGTTCATAAGTGGACAACATTCCTCATAGCCAGGTATATAATAAGAGCAAAGATCAAAGCGGATCTAATATTGGTCAGTTTTATTTTGAGTACAAAGCAGATGCGTCTTCTAGTATACAATATTTTATTGTGCAACATATTTGGTATAATTCTTACTATGTCTCTTGTATATTTACTTCTCAACACTAAGAATAAATATTGGCATGGGGTGATGATAAGAAAATGACCAATATTTATGATTGCTGACCTTGTGATGATTTATGTTGGGTCTGATAGCTGCTAGTTAATAAGTAAGAAGGTGACTGTGATCAGTATATAAAAGTCTTGTAATTTTTGGATTAAATAGGGAAGATACATCCTGACTTTCTCAGACCTCTTAGATCCGTTACTAATTACGTCATGAAGGTGACAGTGACGCTGTTTCTGGGCCTCATTGCTGCGTTTGCAGACAGATCCACCAGACGGGCAGGTATTTTTTGTATTTTCCATTGGTTTCCTGAAGTGTGATTCCTTTGTCATCATTAATTATGCATTGGTTATAAAATAAACTCCTTATTTAATCATTTATAATTGGAATATTCACTACGATATTCACTTTCAAAGATTAGCGTTTTAGGTTTTGTTTAAGGTGTTTGTCTCCACCCTAGTGCGGTCATCAAGGTCTGACTGAAACAGAGGTGGGTCTACCAGTGGTGCAGGTGATGCAATGCACCAGGGACCTTCTCTGGGGAGACCCAGTGGTGTGTGTTTTTTTTAGAGCATTTCAACTGACGTGGTGGCTGTGTGGAGTAGTTCAGCATGCTGGGGGGTGTATCAGGGAAGAGGTGAGAGAGAGCAAGGGCTGGATGACAGAAAAAGTACAGGGTGATGGGTTCTGTGAGGTGGGTGCTGAGAGGGGATGGCTGCTGACATGCTGTTTGGAAGTGGGTGTTGAGAGCGACTGGTGCTATGTGAAGATGTCTGCTGAGAGGGACTGGCTGCCATGTTGAGATAGTGTTTGTATATATATTTTGGAAGGGGTATTAGGGAGGGGAGCTGTTATGGCAACTTGGTCCTAGGGGTTCAATACCAAAAAAATGTACAACCTCCCAGGTGAAAAATGGCCCCAAATTATTTTTTTTGCACCGGGCTCTCATTCTCTAGCTCCACCACTGGACTGAAAGAAAGGTTTCAAGGGCATTGTTACCTTTCTGAGGCTAATCAATTGTTCATAGACGACACCCCTAGCAAAAGCTTATTGTCAAGGGTCATCGCTTTAACACAGTAAACGTCCAGCCAAAGGAGAACATTAAGGCGTACTGCCTGCTAGATAAAACGACATCAGCCCATTTAATGCTTGTCCTAATGCTCCTATACAAAATAACATTTTATATCTTCACCATATTAAATTCCAAGCCCGTAGCGGCACCAGTACACCCGCAAAACCTGCAGGCTTTGAAATTCAGCTGTGTTACAGAGCCTCGTTTTAGCGAGGCAGCTCAATGCACATGCGCGGACTAACAAGAATTTCCATAGTGCGCATGCGCCTGGCCTGGAGCGTTACACACTAAGGAAACTATTATGGGTGATGGGGAGAAATATGTAAACGTAAAATTTCTGATGTTGAAGCTTCTGGCTCATCCTGGATTCTGTTTTTTTTTTTGAGAATCAGAGCATTAAAAGGGGTTTGGCAGCAAAACCAGCGTTATAGCGAGGCAGCGCGTTATAGGGAGGCAGCGCGTTATAGGGAGGCAGCGCGTTATAGGGAGGCAGGGCGTTATAGGGAGGCAGTGCGTTATAGGGAGCAGCGCGTTATAGGGAGGCAGTGCGTTATAGCGAGGCAGGGCGTTAAAGTGAGGCAGCGCGTTATAGCGAGACAGGGCGTTATAGCGAGGGCAGTGTGTTATAGGGAGGCAGGGCGTTATAGCCAGGCAGCGCGTTATAGGGAGGCAGGGTGTTATAGCGAGATAGGGCGTTATAGCGAGACAGGGCGTTATAGCGAGGCAGTGCGTTATAGGGAGGCAGCGCGTTATAGCGAGGCAGGGCGTTATAGGGAGGCAGTGCGTTATACGGAGGCAGGGTGTTATAGTGAGGCAGTGCGTTATAGGGAGGCAGTGCTTTATAGTGAGGCCAGCGCGTTATAGGGAAGCAGGGCGTTATAGCGAGGCAGCGCGTTATAGCGTGGCAGCGCGTTATAGGGAGGCAGCGCGTTATAGGGAGGCAGGGCGTTATAGTGAGGCAGCGCGTTATAGCAAGGCAGCGCGTTATAGCGAGGCAGCGCGTTATAGTGAGGCAGCGCGTTATAGGGAGGAAGGGCGTTATAGGGAGGAAGGGCGTTATAGCGCTCTAAAAAAAAAAAAGAAAAAAAACTAACGGAGGTCTGCACTGGCAGACCTCCCCGACGCTACTGAACCTCCCGGAGTCGTTTCCGGGAGGAAATTGGCATTGGCGGCTTGTGATTGGCTGAAAAAGCTGTCTATCAATTTCAGCCAATCAAAAGTCGTCAATGTGTGAGCCAATCAGGATGGGATACACCCCAATATCCCACCCTGATTGGCTAAAACACTTGTCTATCTTTATGGGAACCAATCACAACGCTCAGATGCCTTCAGCCAATCACTATGGGATACACCCCCACGGAGTGATTGGTAGAAGACATCTGCGCATCCTGATTGGCTCCTACATTGACGACTTTTGATTGGCTGACAGCTTTTTCAGCCAATCACAAGCCGCCAATGCCAATTTCCTCCCGGAAACGACTCCGGGAGGTTCAGTAGCGTCGGGGAGGTCTGCCAGTGCAGACCTCCGTTATTTTTTTTTTTATTTTTTTTTAGAGCGCGGATGGTTCCGCGGCCCAGCCGGGGCGGAAGGAGAGAAGGCCGGGGACATCGCGGGGGAGGTAAGTTAAATGTATATTTAGATGTTTATTTGTGTATTTTATTTATTGTTTATATATTGTATTCATGTATTCATGTATTGTGTTTTTTTTTTTTTAACAGGGCCGCGCCGGAAGAGCTTAACAGTGACTGGACATGCTGTAAAGGTGAGTTGAATATGTAGAATGTATATAATGTTTATTTATTTGATGTTAATGTTTTGTACTAATTTTTTTTTTTGTTTGACCCATAGGTTAGTGATCTGAAGCAACATCTTAAAGGTAAGTGGTCTTAATTTATTGATTTTAGCTTAGAATTAGGGTCTGTGTATGTAGTTAGGACTGTAATTATTTTATTTTATTTTATTTTAGAATAAGGGTCTGTGTATGTAGTTAGGATTTTTTGTATATTAGATAGATAGGGGGATGTATTTGATATAGTTAGGATTTATTTTAAATTAAATAGATTGTATGTTAGATAGATAGGGGGTATTTGATTAGGACTATATGTAATATATTATATGTAATATATTATATTTAATATATTATATTTAATATATTATATGTAATGTCATGTATTGTATGTAATGTATGTAATGTATTATATGTAATATATTATATTTAATATATAATATTTAATATATTATATGTAATGTCATGTATTGTATGTAATGTATGTAATGTATTATATGTAATATATTATATTTAATATATTATATTTAATATATTATATGTAATGTCATGTATTGTATGTAATGTATGTAATGTATTATATGTAATATATTATATTTAATATATAATATTTAATATATTATATGTAATGTCATGTATTGTATGTAATGTATGTAATGTATTATATGTAATATATTATATTTAATATATTATATTTAATATATTATATGTAATGTCATGTATTGTATGTAATGTATGTAATGTATTATATGTATTATTGTATTGTGTTTATCTGTCTTTCCTTTTCAGGTGTGTAAATTTTTTTTTTTTCTGTACTGTAGGTTTTTTTGTTTTTTGTACTGTAGGTTTTTTGTTTTCTGTGCTGTAGGTTTATTGTTTTTTGTAATTAGAGTGTTGGGGAGGTTTATTAGGGGGTAGGTAGTGTAGGTAGGTAGTGTAAGTGTTAATAGATTAGTGTAGAGGGGGGTTAGTTTAGATTAAATGGTTTATTGGGGGTTATAGTGTAGTGTTTGTAGTTAGTGTCATGATGGTCCTTGAGGACCATCATGGCACTTATGTGGTTAATGTTGGGTTGTAACAGGCCCATAATGGTAATAATATACCCTTATGGGACTGATGGGGTTAAATAGAGCCTTATGGTGGTCTGTATTGACCACCATGAGTTAATGGGTTAATTTAGGCCTTATGGTGGTCTGTATTGACCATCATTACTTAATGGGTTAATTTAGGCCTTATGGTGGTCTGGATTGACCATCATGAGTTAATGGGGTAATTATAGTTGCCTGGGGTTAATATTTTTAGTGCGAGTCCTTTCAGGACCTTTACGGTCCTTTGAGGACCCGCGAGGCGGGAAATTTAAAATTGAATTGCAGCAGGGTCACGATCGGTGCCGATCGGGGCCCCCCGCTGCAGGGGGTTTATATGGGGACACTTCGGGGGTCCCGATGGGGACCCCCAGCATAGAGGGGGGTTAATTTTAAGTGCCGCGGCCGGGATTGGGTAATAGTGTGCCGCGGCCCCTTTAAGGAGCCGCGGCGGGGAATTTAAAAGTTTTAAATGCTGCGGGGGGCCTGATCTATGCAGATCGGGGACCCCCCCCCTGCAATGGGTTTATGTGGGGACACTTCGGGGGTCCCGATGGGGACCCCCAGCATAGAGGGGGGTTAATTTTAAGTGCCGCGGCCGGGATTGGGTAATAGTGTGCCGCGGCCCCTTTAAGGAGCCGCGGCGGGGAATTTAAAAGTTTTAAATGCTGCGGGGGGCCTGATCTATGCAGATCGGGGACCCCCCCCTGCAATGGGTTTATGTGGGGACACTTCGGGGGTCCCGAGGGGGACCCCCAGCATAGAGGGGGGTTAATTTTAAGTGCCGCGGCCGGGATTGGGTAATAGTGTGCCGCGGCCCCGTGAAGGAGCCGCGGCGGGGAATTTAAAAGTTTTAAATGCAGCGGGGGCCTGATCAGTGCCGATCGGGGACCCCCGCTGCAAGGGGTTAATGTGTGGGGGCTGCGGGGGTTCCTATGGACCCCTGCAGCAAGGTGTTCATGTGAGGACACTTCGGGGGTCCCGACAGGGACCCCCGCATTGAGGGGGGGTTCATTTTAGGTGCCTGGGGGGGGTTTGGAGTACCCCCCACGGCAATGCTTATGTGGGGGACTGCCGCGGAGGTCCCTTTTAGGACCCCCGCAGCACTTGATGAGGAGTGGGAGCCTGCGATATCATCTCGCAGGCTGTCACTCCTCATGTACATTTACGCAGTGTAGATACGTACGGCCCTGCTGCGTAGCTCACACGTTGCTCGCAGCAGGGCTAATTTAATAGCATTGTAAGTTAGAGAAACTTTGCAGTACGTAGGGCTTAAGTAGAAGCCTCTTATTTACGAGGCTGGAATTTAATAGGGCCCTAAGTTAGTTTATTGAAACTTTAGTTACTGAGCATTTTTTATTGGCATTAATAAATCCCTTAAAAATAATATAAATAAAAAAAATAAATAAATAAAGCTCCTTAAAATATGTCCCAGATCCCAATATCCAATCCAATACGCTTTTATAAAAAATTCCACATGATTTTCACTCTTTATATCCATTATAAGCCGACCTCTTTTAGAACGCTGTACCACAGAATAAATGTATTGTCCCAAATCCAGGTTTACTTATATATGGGAAAGATTTACAAAAGTACCAAACACACAAACTTCCGCCTCATAGCCTGAAATAACTAATTCAAGGTATTTATGGGTAGCCAAAGCATTTAAGCTTTTCTTTCTAAACTATTGTAATAGAGGATTGGATAGGCAAATAGCCAATCGGCTCATTGCCATTGCTAGTAGGATGACGTCAGGACGTATTTGTGCTCAATGTGAAGCACATATGTGAAATTGCATATACCAGTAAGGAAACTTTAAACTAGGGAGTGCCTCACATTTTGCACATTTCTGCAGGGGCTGAGCCAGTAAAACTGAGCCCCATACCATCCGGCTAAGCGGAGGCACCCAACTGGTTTTCCATTCACCTCCAGGACTCCGCCAGTCACTTCTGTAGCGGCTGAGCCAGTAACACTGAGCCCCATATCATCCAGACAAGTAGAGGCACTCACCAACTGATTTTCCAGTGGCCTCCAGGACTCGACCAGTCACTTCTGTAGGGGCTGAGCCAGTAACACCGAGCCCCATATTATCCAGACAAGTAGAGGCACTCATAGACTGATTTTCCAGTTCCATTCATCTCAGTTTCTTTTACCTACAGACCTAGAGCCTCCCACACCACACCTTCTTTGCTGCCTCTGATATGACTTGCCCCCTCCCACCTACACTGACAACATATGTTGACTCTATATAAATAAAAATAATGATAATAATAATAATAATACTCACTGTACTTCATCAAAAGTAACTCCCTCTATGGTCACAAGTTGTTTATAGTCTATCCTACTACTAATTAGGTTAATTGATCTCTAAACTAACATTCATTCAAACACATAGCTCTTAATGAAGTTATGAAAAGAAGTGTATTTAATTTTTTTAATAAAAAGTAATTAATCTAAGCGCACCCCCATTATATGAATGTGTGCTAAACTTTTATATACTCCAGAGAACCAGAGCCTCAGCAGACTAAAGAAAGGTAATACAACTTGTTCATTCAATTATCTTGAGATGTCTAAGCTCAATTATTTAACACTTTATTAATTATTTAATGTAATATAAAAAAAAAAATGCATAAAATAGTTTGCATTAAAGCTGTGTAATACAGCATGCATAAGCTTGAAGGAAGCCATGTTTGATAATGGCTATGGATTGAAGAGTGAGGCATTTGTGGGCACATTTGCCTGTCCCAGCTCAGCTTCCCAGAATGCAGTGTAGTAACTGTTTTTCTCGGAATTCTGAGCTGGAAACAGTTTTTTTTTAACTTGTTTTAGATATTCAAATGTGAACACAGATGTACTATTTATTTACTATTTATTTACTCAGCAATATGTAAACTGATTTAGATTTCTCCACCTTGTAGATACCTGGCTTGCTTGGTAACACACGCAGGTTGCAGCATTAATGATGTTAACATCTAACACTTAATGACCAGCTAGATATACCAGTGGTAACCATGTTAAGGGGATGCTATATAATTGGGCACGCTATTTATGATATATATATATATTATTTGCATTAGTTAATTAATACTAATTAATACAGTTTTGCTTCCATCCTGCGAAATAGAGCATCAGCAAGCTATTGGGGCTTCAATTTATACTGAGCCTTCCAGTGAGGAGGTACTCCTCGTGTCTCCTAGGAACATTCTATATAAATATTATTTACAATTTATTTGCTGAATATTACAAGAAATGTATCTGATAATATATGTTTCTTTTATTGTTAAGATACACCATTCAGATATATATAAAATAATTTGATAACAATCAAATCTGAAACATTTACAATGATACAATAAATTACCATTGAGTCTGTAACAATCAGGGACTGTGTCTATTAACTCAGAACATATAGGGAACAAATTAATCAGAGTTGATGTAATTACTGTGGCTACATCTTGTTCTTGACAAATATACCTTATATGTGGCATATCTACATATATTTGGCTTATGGTGACTTATTGTCTGTCACAATTCACGTTTGATTGAATAAATATCTATTGGTATCCTGATGATGTAAATATATTTAGCGCTACACTGCTTAGTAGTTATATTTTAGCATCCTATGTTTTACATGTTTTTAAATCCCCTTTTTTGTTGCATTGATTATTATTGAAGTTTATTTTTTAATCCCTAAATTTATTGGCTCTGTCTTATTATTTTTGCCGTCCTATACAATACACATTGGAATTTACTAACATCGGATGATGATATTAGAGAAGCCTAACATCACAGGCTACAATCACCTGCCGAAGAGGCCAAAATGTTAGTGACCAATTAGGTCATAGTCACATTGCAGACCATAGATCTGAAAGAGAAAAAAAGATGTGGCTACAACCTCTAAATGGATGCTATAAATGTGGCAAATGCAAGTTTCGTAAGTTTATCAAACCGTCTAAAACCTTTATTCATCCAAAACCAAAGAGGTATTTACCATAAGGAATTTTTACAACTGTTGCTCAAGTGGGGTAATCTATGTAGCCCAATGTATTTGTGACGAGCTCTATGTCGGAAAGACCAGTAGATAACTAAGGCGTAGGATGGCGAACATATATATGCCATAGAAAAGGAGCTTTATACCCCACTTGCACGCCATATTAAGTTCTATCTCAATAAGTATACTCATTTACTCACATTCTATGCCATTGGTGGGGTAGTCCTAGGTCCAAGAAAAGGAGACTTAGATAAAGCTCTCCAAAACAAAAAGAGATTCATTGGATCTATAAACTACATACCCAAACCCCTAAAGGACTTAATGAGGGCTTTTCATTCAGTGCATTCCTATAAGGACATAGAATACTGTCGCCCTCATCATGGATCATCTATATGGCAGATGATGGTGGCACGTCTTTCACATGGTGGAGACCAGCGCGCCATCATCTGGAGAGAACTGCACTCTGATGACGCTCTGCGCTCCAGCCTGCATCCCATCTGCCCCATCTCAGATTTACTGGACCTGCTTGCTGGAGGCTGCCAAGGCTAAGGTAATGGGCTGACAATGTGCCATGTGGGACTGGCATGTGTCACTAGGAGCATATTGCATTGCATGTTTATCACTACATACCGTATTGGTCCGAATATAAGCCGCACCTTTTTTCCAATTTTTGAGTTTGCGAGTTACAGGTGCGGCTTAATTTCGCAACAGTAAAAAAAATCACTGCCAATTTGCACGCTTGTGGGTTACGTTTGCGGCTTCTATTCGCGAATGTAAAATTACTGCCGATTTGCGTGCTTGAGACTGCTGTATTGTAGCAATTGCATAGCGATTTACGGTTTTAGTGATTCTAACCTGCAAAATAAGTTACAGTACTAATTAGAAAGCCTGTTTCTTGCAATGGCTGATCACTTGGAGAGAGTCTTTTTCTCTCCAATTTTAAGGCTGCGGCTTATATTTGAGTACTATCTTTTTTTCTATTTTTTTCCCCTTGAATTTTACAGGTGCGGCTTATATGCGGGTGTGGCTTATATTCGGACCAATACGGTACATGATAAATATGCAATGCAACATGCTCCTAGGGACACATGCACGCAAGCAGGTCCAGTAAATATGAGATGGGGGGCCTATGTGGCAGTTGGGATGCAGGCTGTAGTGCAAAGCGTCATCAGTGTGCAGTTCTCGGCTCCGTGATGACGGCGCACAATTCTGCAGCGCGCAAAGGCCCCATAAGAATTGTCCTTAAATTAAGGAGAGTGGATTGGGACAGATATCCCGAGAGGGGAATACTAGTAGATACTCCAATTGGATTGGGACAGAAATATCCCGAGAGGAGAATACTAGTAGATACTCCAATTAAAAATATGGAAGAAAAATAGAATATCAGCCTCGATTATTATATATGGGATACTTTGGGACTCAGGAATTAGATATAAAGTGAAAACTGTATACTGTTAGATCCATATCCTCACTTATTATAAGGACCTTATAACCATCTTTGGCCTAAGGAGAGTGGACCAGGATAGAGATATCCCGAGTGGGCAATACTACCAAACATTTTAAATTGTAAATATGGAGGATAAAAAGAACCAATGAGGATATATAATGTATTCTGTTAGAATTAGGACCAACACCAAGATTATCATTAGACGTTTTGAATTGCAAATATGGAGGACAAGAGGAATAAATGAGGATGGAATATTGCATTTGGTTATAACAGGACTACTAAAATGTGCAATAGTTATATAAGATAAAGATAAATACGTGATATAGATTTTTAAAGAGAGTAACTATACTCTTTACATCTAAATATGGAGGTAAAAAGGAGTCAGTGAGGAAAAATTATCATTTCTGTTACAATCAGTTTTTTTTAAAGGTAAACAAGAGATATTGACTGGAAAAAGAAATTAGAGATATTTGTTCATATCTTTATATGGGATGGATATTTCCAATGGATTTGGAACACATAAGATGAATACTTTTATTATATTCAAAATTGATTTTCATTATAAGATTTTTAACACATTGTCAACTTTGTATTTTCGCCAGTTTTTTTTTTACTGTCCACTTCACAACCCACATAAATAAACCTGATATATGGTCTTAAATGAATATATTTTTTCAAGTTTGGTTGCTAAGGGTATATTATTATACACCTCTTAACAATTAATGCACCTTGATTCACAATCTCAATACACAAGTCACACATATTAAGTATGAATTAATTTTACTATGTCTTTTCTTATGGATAATTTGTATATATGACGCAATTCTAGTACTAGTATTTTAATATGAAATACAGACTTGAGTCTACTTTTGCCTTCAAACACACAGAATCACACATTCACCCTTTACTTTATTATTTTTATTATTTAATCATCAATAACATTCACAAGCTAACACATTACTTCACATTGTGTGTATGAACATAACCAATACACATAATATCTGAATGCCTATATCCAGTTCATTGTGTTAGGACCTGCTGTTGTAGAAAATACACATACTCACATACTCAGAAAACATGACAAAACAGAGTCCTCTGGTAATTTTTAGAGTTTATTTCAAAAAGATGTGGATTAGTAGCAAACCAACATGGCTGCCACCAACCCACTGAACTGCTACTGACAGAAAAATAACCAAACACAGCCTTTTATATTTGTTTACATAATACAATGAAAAAAATCCATCTAGCAGCTAATTATATTTTATTTATATATTATATCCAATAAGCTATAACACACATGATCAAGACTTATCAAACATGTTATGGTACGTCACTCTAGATGTGCAAGAAATACTTCATTCTTAATGTTCTGCGCAAAGGGCAAATTATGGCCTTGGGGGATGAGCGAAAATACATATTATGTTATGACTAAGACCTGTGTACAGTCTCTAAATGAAAGCGCCAAGTCATGGGTCAGATGTATTTAACTATTTCATACCTAATATCTTATATCCCAGCCAAATATCACACTAACTGGAAAAAAGTAAAGTAAATATATAAATATAAGTAAAAGTAAATATATACCGTATTGGTCTGAATATAAGCCGCACCCGTAAAGTTCAAGGGGAAAAAAGATAGTACTCAAATATAAGCCGCACCCGTAAAATTGGAGAGAAAAAGACTCTCAAAGTGATCAGCCATTGCGAGAAACAGGCTTTCTAATTAGCACTGTAGCTTTTTTTTTGCAGGTTACAGGCCTTACAGGATATTAGAATCACTAAAACCAAATCGGCAGTAATTTTGAGTTCGCGAATAGAAGCCGCACACCTAACAAGCAAAGTTCGCAAGTCGGCAATGATTTTTTTTACGGTCGCGAATATAAGCCGCACCCGTAACTTGCAAGCTCAAAAAATCGGAAAAAAGGTGTGGCTTATATTCGGACCAATACAGTATATATATATATATATATATATATATATATATATATATATATATCTATATATATAAAACGCAAACAAATTAAGAATATTTGTATCATTTCCCCAACACTCCCCCCTATGACAATGACAATTGTCATCAAAAGGAAATAATACAAATATGATTGGGTATAATCCCAATGTAGTCCCTGACCCCCTGGGACCCTCCGTTCGCTGTTCCCGTGTGTAGACCCTGCGCCAGAGCGCAGAAGACTGAGGCCCTATACCTTAGTTTGAGGCCTCGCGTTGAGGTGGTGTCCCCTCCTCAGGAGTACTGGAGGAGTGCAGCTGGGGTACCCGGTGGCGGCTGGTTCCGGCTGGGGAGCCCTGGAGACTGCAGTGGCCTGAAGCTAAGGGCAAAAGAGGCAGGGCGGAAAGCTCGCGAAACCGCAGGCGCCATCTTGGAACACGCTCGAGGGAGGCCTGAAGCAGAGCCTGGCACTCTCTGGAGAGGTGCTGAACCCAGGAGGGGCACAGAAAAGGCAAGGAAAGATACATCTGGAGGTAGGATCATCTGAGGGCCCTCTGACACCCCGCGCCTAGCTGATCAGGAAGGGAAGAGGCACACTGGGAGCGCAGGAACAAGCGGCTGCCATTGGAAGGTGCAGGAAGGTGGAGGAGGGAAGGCCTGGGCACTGGAGCCTGGTGCTAATGCTTCAGGTACTCTCAATGCTTCTAGCTGACTGACACAGCCACAATCTTGCACACAATAAACACAAAACATCACAATAAACCCTGCAGAGAAAGTTTAGATAATCCCCTCACTGAGGGTATAACAATGTTCTTTTTCTTATTTTTTTTCCTTACTGTTGCTCTGTTTGGTTTTTCCTTTTAAACAAAGAACTTTCCTGACATACTGTGCTTTGTGTGAGCCTTATTGGGACTTATTATTGCTCCAATATAAAAGACTCTGCTCCTTTCCCTGAAGTCTCAACTAATATAATATCCAGGGGCTTGAATTTAGGCAACTCTGTGCCACATCACTTGTGATCTCCCTGTATATGTTCAGGAACGTCTAGTTTTACTTTGCAACTGAGACTGCTTCCACATGGCCTATTAAACATTATTTCTATTTGTATTCAAGAATATTTATTTATTTATAGGGCTGCTAACGTAACAAGAATCTGTGAAAATCTTGTTTAAGTGCATTATGTCTCCATAGGCAGATACATGGACTGTGTTAAAATGTTTGCATATCTTCATCTATACTGCCACCCTGTGGCCATAAGGAATACTGCAGAAAGACTCTGGCTATATATGAATAACAAACAGCTGAATGCAATACTGTCATCTAACATAGAGCTGCTATACCTGCCAACTTACGCTACAAGCAGTATTTTGCCTTTGGAAACACGTGGAAACCACGCCTCTCATTGCTACGTAGAGGCCTCCCGAAGAGGCCCTGTCAACTTCTGGACTTTGTGTACATATATATATATTTTTGTTTTCAAACTTCCTTGAGACTTAGGGACATACCCCTACTATGGACTAAGAGCTAAATGGGGACATAATCCAGCAATACAACCAGCAGGTGTCTTAACTACATTTATTGAGATGGTATTCCTATCCAAACTGATGCAGTAGACTACAAAGCTCAGCATTAATTGCATCCACCCTCCGCATACCCTTAATCGACTTAATGGCAGAAATGTTGCTGATATTTCTAACCTGCTTGCCAAGATTATGAAATCTAAGCGTGCTGCTTCTGCTAAGGGTATACGGGACCATTTTCCACCAAAATCTGCCCAGCGCCTGTCTCCAGTGGACTCGCAATCTGAACACTTAGAATACTCAGACCAGGAAGAGCATCCCAAAGAATCTCGCCAGCACTTAGATCTATCAGCCAGATCAGTGGCTACGATTGAACGGCTCTTAGCAAAGGTGATTTAACGTCTACAACAGGATCTGAAGAAACTGTGGCAGCGCACCCAGCTTCTGGTAGAGATGACGGACCAGTTAACTTAGGCTCAGGAAAAGGATAGGACATCTATTGCTCAAAACACATTTCATGTTTACGAACTTACAGATAAGATAGAGGACCTAGAAAACCAGTCTCGCCGCCACAACGTTCGCATCCGTGGCATTCTGAGAGCTATACAAGACCTAACTCAATATCTGAGACACTATTGCTGCAATTCTCCCTGATCAGGCTGAAACCATGTGGGAAATTGAACGAGCCCATAGAGTTCTGGGAGGTTGGAGGAGCCAGGATGCTCCTAAAGATGCCATTGTCAGATTCCTGAGGCAGCAAGCTAGAGACACTCTACTTTCGGCTACAAGGAAGCTACATACTATTAAGGGTCCGGACAACTCTCCCTTGCAGTTCTATGCTGACATGTCTCCTGACACTCTTAAACGAAGGCTTATGAAACCTGCTTTTGCAATTCTTCTCCAATACAAGATTCAGTACCGCTGGAACTTTTCATTTGTCCTTTCTTTTAACTTCCAGGGAACAACTTAAACCACCCGCACACTAGAAGACTACTTATCGGTGCTGAACCGCTTGCATCTTTGTTCTGAGGAAATATGGGAAGCAAAGCAAGAGCAACCTCATCCACCCATCCCCAAGAGGCAGTGGACGCTGGTGGCAGCTCAAGTTCACAGCAAACAAGTTTCTCCTCAGGGGGGACAAAACATCTTTTGGATAGTGCAAGCGGTCATCACTCTAGACACAAGGCCCGCACAGACGATGCTAGTCAACTGGCCGACTCAAAGATGAGCTCACGTCCTGACCAGAGCCTCTCCAAATTGGACTTTAACAACGCATGATTGATTGCTAAGTATTATGTTAGGTGTTCATCTGCTTTTACCTAGAGCTCTGATTTCAATTGTTTGTTTGGTTACACGTTTATCAGTATTCTTACAGCTTGCTGGATTATTTCCCCACCTTATGTGGATTGGATTCTTCCTCCTTGTCTAGAGATTCAGAGGAAGATTATTATTAAAAATTGACTGTTGCTTAATGTTCTTATATCTAAAATTTTGTAGTTGTAACTTTAGAGAACTGCTAATTACTAATCTGATGCCGCTTATCTGCTTATTTAACTGTCTCTACCTCACTGACGTCAAGCTAATCCTCTTTTGTTTGACGACAGGATGACTTCCCAGTCATTCGCAGACCAATTTACAGAGCAGAAGTTGGCTTTCCGGGCTCCCCTATGCCATGCTCCTCATGGTGCCAGCTATCAGGTAATGACACACACAGCTAGGGTCTCAATCTTATTTTTAAATGGCTCCCTCTAATTATACCTTAAAAACCCTCAATGTGAAGGGTTTCAACTCCCCTTTTAAAAGAAGGAAAGCCTTCACATTTTATAAAGCACATAAACCCTCAGTTATTTTCATGCACGAAAATTAACCTAAATGTATAATACCCCACCTACTTTCTGGCCACTCTTCCCACTAAGAGAGCGGGCTGTGCCATCCTTCTACATAAAAAAATTTGAGAATACAATTATAGATGAGGAAGGTAACTATGTCATGTGACTGGCACTTTTGGAGGGGTTAGAACTACATTAGTCTCCCTGTACTCTTCTATGACTCCCCCTTATACCGTCCCTGTTAAAGAAGATTGAAACTCAGGACCTGGGAAAATTGATAATTGGGGGGTACCTAAACCCGACCCTGGATAGATCAGGGAAACCCTCCAGCAACAGATTCCCCAACAAAACAAAACAGATTAAGTCCTTGTTCAATCGGATGGTAGAGAATATACATTCTTTTCTCCAACTCATCTGACTTACTCCCGGATTGATACTCTCCTCATTAGCTCTTCCCTATATGACTCGATCTTAAAATCTGAGATTGTCCCCTGCCCCTGGTCAGATCCCACCCTGGACCTTATTGAGCTAGATATGGGTCCTAATTTACGACCCCCCTACACTTGGAAGATAAATGAATTCTTATTGTCCAACCCAAGTAGCAATTGCCAAAGACAATCTATTTTTTTAGACTAATGCCTCTCCTGAGACTGGAGCCGGCTGGCTCTGGGCTGCCCATGAGGCCTTTATCAGGGGAACCTGTATTAAGTTGGCTTCTACCCAAAGAAAAATTCTTAGGCAAAAGGAGGCAGACCTAATGGTGACACCAAAGAGACTAGAAGAATTAAACCAACAAAATCCCTCCCTTGCGGGAAGCAAGCTAATAGACAAGACAAGGTTAGAATTAGATGGCATATTGTTGCATCCTACTGAACAGGCGATGAGAAGGATGAAACATCTATACTACTGGAAGGCAAACAAGCCAGACTCTCTTCTAGCTAGGAGACTTAACAACAAATTCTCTCAACATAGAGCCACCCAAATTAGAATGACTGATGGTCAAATCTCTTTTGGCCCTAACGACATTCAAAAGGCGTTCCAAAATTTTTATCAACTAATATATTCTTCCCAACCTCAGTGTAGTGAGTCAGATATAGATTCCTTCCTTAGCTTACATGATCTTCCTGCAATATCGAACCTCCACTTAGCTAACTAAGGTCTTAAACTAAGCAAATGCCCAGGGCCAGATGGCTTCATTACAAAAAAATTTAACCCCTTCCTTCCCCCTATTTAACATCCTTATTTAATGCAATATAAAACGGGGAATCCATGCCCCCCGAACTAAACCAGGCTGATTTAGTTGTTTTTCCTAAAGAGGGAAGGGACAATCTAGTGGTAAAAAATTACCGCCCCATCTCACTGATTAACGGGGATGTTAAGATTTTGGCCAAAATTATGGCCAATTGCATATCTAAATTCTTACCAGACTTAATTCACAAGGACCAGACAGGGTTTATTCTCTTCAGAGAGGCAGGGGACAATGTTAGGAGGGTCTTAAATACTCCGTACACAAATCTGACAGTCCATTGTGCCTTCTAGCTCTAGACAATGAGAAGGCTTTCGATGCAGTAGAGTGGCAGTATTTGTATAAAATACTAGACAAGTTTGGATTCAGGGGACGCTTTATCAACCTGCTTAGGAGATATTATGACTCCCCAACAGCAAACTTGAAACTACCAGGAGAGCACAAAGCAAATATCCAAATACAAAGAGGGACCAGGCAAAGGTGCCCACTTTCACCTCTGTTATTTGCACTTGCCATTGAACCCCTTGCACAAGCAATTAGATCTAACTCCGACATTCTGGGGATTCCAGTGGGCTACCAGCATTTTAAATGCTCTCTCTTTGCTGATGATATACTATGCACCCTGACCAACCCTCTTCTCTCTATTCCAGCACTCATAAAGGAATTTAGCAAAATCTCAGGCCTTAAGCTAAATGTAGAGAAAACTGAAGCGTTGGGGTTGGGTATGTCACAAATCGAGATTGACTCTCTTAAATCTGATTATTTTGTTTGGCCCACACAGTTTATAAAATACCTAGGAGTCAAACTTGCATCTAAAATGGCCGACATATACAAGGCAAACTTTCCCCCATATACAAATCCTTGACTGAAGATATGCAGAAGTGGGAAAACTTTAACAATTCTTGGACGGGCCGTATAGCAGCTACTAAAATGAGCATCCTACCTAAGATTCTGTATCTCTTCCCATCCCAATCTCACTTACAGACTTAGATACTTTTCAGAACAGCATATTTAGGTTTATATGGGGAAATAAACACCCTTGTATCTCCAAACAGGTGATGTTCAGGCATAACAATAGAGGTGGACTTGCGTGTCCAAACTTGAGGCTTTATCTCAAAGACGCTCAACTGGCCCATCTGCCCAGAGCACACTCAACAACACACCAGCCATCCTGGGTTTTAATGGAAAAACAGCAAATGTCTCCACATAGTTGGGATAAGCTGATTTGGATCCTTGAATTACTAGCTCCCTTCACAACTCATCAAAACCCCATGATTTCTCTAACTCTTCGCTCCTGGGCGTGGGCCAACCCCAGGCATCGACTTATCCCAGGTTTGTCCCCACTTATGTCAGTTATGTATTTCCCACAAATCTTAGCGGACTTAAATGACATCTCTAAATTCTGTTGGACCAGAAATCTGGACCGGATAGGGAACTGTTTTTTTAATGATAACTTGCTGACTTATGACCAATTCTTCACAACCCATGACTTGCCCGTTACGGTACTTTATAATTACTTGAAAATTAGGAGCTGGGTCAGTAAGATTTCAAGAGAATTTGGGTCTCCCAGGGCCTCCTGGATGTCTGTTATATGCAAAAATGTACTTCTTACCAAAGGTGTTCCGGGCTCACTATATGATACCTTTCTCAACTCTACTAGCGACCAGAATGGGAAAGGGACCTTGGGGTAGAATGGGATTGGGACAAATGGACGGAATCCTGTTCCAATCTTTCAATTCTGCTCTATTAGAGACGTCCATCAAAGTCTTAAATAGAGTTTACTGCACACCTGACAAACTACAGAAATGTAAGCCTCTAGAGAGCAATAAATGTTTGAAGGGGTGCCAAAACTTAGGGATCATATTCACACCTGGTGGTCATGTCCATCCACCCAGAAAATATGGGGGCAATTAGCACAATTAGCCTCCACACTTTTTCAAAAGGTGGTTTCTCCATCAATGGAATCTTGCCTGCTGGGGGTTCATATTATGGGTTTATCTCAACCTCAGAATAAATTATTCCAATTAATGGCGTTAGCTGCTAAAACACACATAGCCAGTAGTTGGAAGACAGTGTCTCTTAACTTTCAGGAGGTAATTAGAAAAATTGATTACCTACTTATCAATGAAAGATTAACCCATATTCTGGACAGCGTTTCCCAATTTCAGGAAATCTGGGAACTTTGGTTAGCATCTTCATTTAGCATCCCTCTAATATAATATAATATCTACATTTTGGTAAAGCGATCCTTTGGAGGAGTCTGAGGTGGGGGGCCCGGAAATCTTTTAGCTGTACTGTGATGGTAAATATAATTTGGATTGTGGTATCCTTAATGAGGTTGGTTGCGAGCAGTTTTAGGGGCGGCTATTTCAGATTTGCCCCATATTCTATGCTAGGTTAGCAGTATAATGGTTTAGCTAACTAATTCAATATTTATTTTGCTCTCTTTTTCACTCTTACTTTTTATCTGTTTTATCTTATATTGTGTTTTGCTTTTTTTTAAACCGAAATGTTAACTATGATTTATGAAACTTTAATAACTAAAAATGTAAAAACAGAAGGCCTAGTCAGTTTACTACTAGAAAATGTTATATTGTGAATCATTACATAACTTAAATGACAAAATACAGTTGTGCAAAATGTTTTATTCTTGTATGCCTTCTAATAAAAGATTATAAATTCAAAAGCTAAACTTATGAGGAAGTAGAGGTAAGATCTTGAGACTGATATCTAAAGAGACTCTTGGTCTCTTTAAAAGTCAGTCTGATGAGTTTCCTACAACATGGAGATATTAGATCTTATCTCATGTAGTCCTTTGAACCTTTTACCTTAATACATTCCCAACAAGAACATTTCAAAATAAAACATAATTTTACATAGAACATCAATATGTGCATTAGAAAATCATAAGGTTATTAATCTGGTATGGTTCATGGAATAATAAAAAGTCATTCAATAATGGAACCCAAAGCAGAAATTTCACAGTCCAGATATTATAGTCTGTTGAATGAAAGCTTTACAATTAGTGATTATAAAGCAGGAGCAAGACAAGATGAAATCTTGATGGTAAAACAATAGATCCACGAAAACAAATGAGCACCCATTTGATGAAATGTATATAACACAGAGATAGTCCAATGGGGTGGATGAAAATCCATACATCTTTTAACTAGACATCCTCACATCATATACACCTACCCTAAATGTTCCCTAACTGTGACATAAATTTAACATATGCATTACTCTGTAATAAACAAGGGGTTATATAAATTTAAATTAAGTGATAATGTAAAGCATGCAAAGCTAATAACCATATTAAATACTTTGAAAACATATAATGAACAATTATTTTGTACTCCTGCTAAAGCAGCAAAAAATATTATTAGAACAGTTTCAATATTACTAATTATGTCTTTATTTGTGATAAGACATTACTTAATTTATCTTGCAACAGTTTGTATATTTATAAAAGGAAATTGCTAATTTTATTACTGTCAATATACATTTACTATTAAAACTCTAAAATATTTTCTTAACTCATAATGTGATCCATCTCTTATCATGTTTCTTTCTTAGAGGCTTAGAAATAACTTGAAAATATTTTCATAATTCTCTACTCATTTGCACCATGGCCATCATCTGAGCTTGGGATTGGCCTGGAAGAATAACTGGTACAATATTGTAGTGTTTATCCGGTATGAAGAAACAAAACATAACACATAAAATAATACAGAATTGGTTTGATAAGGTTATTTAACCAGATAAGATATCATACACTGATTTCTAGTGGCATGTGTACTTTTCCTGTGCATTAATTAGTAGACAGGGACAGTGCATAAACCATATTTATACCGACAGAGAGAAATGTTAACACGAGGATAGCTTTCATAAGCAGAAAAAAATCATAATGAATAAAAAATACTAGCAAATTCTAAAGAAAAATATAAGGAAACACAACATGTAAAAAAATGAATATTTTCTTAGTCTGTTGACATTTCTGACCATTCTGTACGCTTATCATAACCCATAAAATAATTTTACCTTTTAAATCCTTAAAAATAATTAATTATATTGAACAGATACTTTTGCACCAAATATTAAAAAAAATTGTACTGCACTACTACAATTATCTCCATATTGGGTATTTAGAAGTTGTTCTTTGGCAAAAACGAAACAGTTTCATTCTTATCAAAACCTTTTCCATATACGTCCTTGAATTAGAACTGGATATTCTGTAAACATTGGATCTTGGCAGTGTGTCAGTGTAATGAATAAAAAGGTTCAGTTTCAATGCATGTAATATAATTTGCACATTATATGCTTTTAAAAAGTATTTTTAATTGTAATAAAACCTTAAACATCTTTTCTTTTTATTTTAACCCAGTGTTTTACCAATTACCGTTTTTTTTACTTGCAACTAATTTTCTCAAATATCAACCTTTAAAAAAACATTTAACACAATTATGAACCAGCTTTTAATAAAACCTTTATTGTGATTATCCAAAATGGCAGACAGAATAAAAAATACAAATATTAAAACACAAATATTAACCTGAAATTGATCAGATTTCAGATTATATATTTTCTATAAGCAATTTTATTACACGGTTTGTCAGATATAATGGACACTCTTTGCACAAAAATGCAATAATATAATTTGTGCACCCAGTTCATTCCTGGTTCACTCCTGCTGCCATTTTGTTTCACTTCAACGGCGTTCAAAATTAACAGCCTTATTAAATTGCGATTCAGTACATTTAAAAGGGCTCTATTTAAGCACAGAGCATATTTTATTTACAGAAGTTTTTAGTTAGTGAAGACCTTGCTTTTGGATAGAAGTTCACTAACTAAAAACTTCTGTAAAAAAAATATGCAGTGTGCTGAAATAGAGCCCTTTTAAATTTACCGAATCACAATTTAATAAGGCTGTTAAGTAGCAAATTTTAATTTCATTGTCAATCAATCCATAATAGCACCGCTATGCAGAACCTAGTCTATAGACATATCCACCTTTTCTTTGGTAAGGTAAGCCTATCACTTTTTCTGGGTAAAGCAAACCTCTCCACTTCCTAAAGGTAAAGTACACCTGTCACACATTTCTCAGGTAAGGTAAACCTCTGTTACTTTAAATAAGCGCTGTAAATATAAATTAACACCTTGCCAGGTACAATATCTCTTTAATATCTCTTAATCTAGTCTCAGTAACTAACATCTTTACATTTCAAAATATCTAAATCAATTCTACTTCATGTCTACTCAACCACAGTACCTCATCATATATATATATATATATATAAAAAAATCCATATACAGAGACACACATGAACACTCTAAACTCTGTATTCCACACTTTAAGCAAAAAAAAAATACCTTTCTCTTTGCTTCAGCTGTTGTTCTAGAGGCTGTGGGGAGTCAGGGGTGGAGTAGAAAGGAGTGGGTGGGTCATTAAGCATGGCATTCTCCATGTCACTCACTTGGATGGAGCTAGTTTGAACATTCTTTCTTCTCTCTATGTGAGCACCCCAAACCCCCCCCCCCCCCCCCTTCTGTGCACTCGGAAAACATAATTTGTACAGAAAAAAAAATTAGGATTCAGACAAATACAGACACAACACGTAACATATAACATATGATTACAAAATGTACATGTGCATAAATGTTTTTAAATCACTTTGTAAGAACCCCCCAAAAAAAAAATAATAATAAAAACATTAACTTCAGCAAATCATATAAATATATTATCATCATAAATATAATTGTATCAAAAGAATCAAACCTAAAAAAAAAAATATATATATATATATATATATATATATATATATATATATATATATATATATATATATATTACATAAAGCCAATTTCTCAAATTACATATGACACTTTCTTGGGGAAAATGCACAATATTTTCTATAAAACATAATTTCAGTGAAATTAACTCACTCATTAAATCCTTTATCTCATCAATATTTCCCTAAAAAAAAAATTTTTTACATCTGCAATAGGATGTGGCTAAATGCTGGTACATCAGGTGCAAAGCACCTGAGACCACAGTAGGGTAGATTACTCTTATTACTAGCAGTAAATAATAACACAATACTTCTTAGTAGGTGGGCAGGTATACAATTACATATGCACTGGCTATTGATCTACATAAGAAACTCGTTATTATACATTGTTTTATCTGCAAAAAACTAACTCTGTCCGTACAGTTGGTAATGTGCCAACTCAAGCTGCCATCTTGCATTCCTAGGACTTTTTTACTGAACGTCATTTTAAGCGTTGTGGAAAACTAATTTCAACTCTTGTTAATTTTAATTAATTGCTCAGTAACTAAAAACACATTACATGCTTATCTTTCCTCTTTCTAGGCATGTTGCCAACTGCAAGATTAGGACACAAATCTTAAAGCTTTATCAGAAAAACTAATTACATCAAAGATACAATTATAAAAGCTTTAAAGAGACATGCACAAACTTCAGCAAGATGAAAAAGCAATATTTTTCTTAGCAATACAACAACAAATAAACACAACATGTGCATTTTTCAATCACAGTTTAAAAACTAAACTAAATTCAATTGGCATAGTCTCAAAAAGCAGACCGTTAATTGTTCCTGGTTCTTTTAGCGGCCGATGTGCATAGACAACACTAATTACAAGACCGGGGCTCCCCAGAAGGAACACATAACATTCATGCAAACCACTTAATTATCGTGGTTATGAATGGCTGCCAGCATCTACCTCTACACAAAGCCCCGAGACTCAAAAGTGCTACCCAAGCACATATAAGCGCTCCCGGTTTCGGCACCAAATGTAGCAGAAAATACCCATACTCACATACTCAGAAAACAGTCATGATAACAAAACAGAGTTCTCTTGTAATGTTAGAGTTTATTTAGAAAATATGTGGATTAGTAGCAAACCAACATGGCTGCCACCAACTCACTGGACTGCTACTGACAGAAAAATCGCCAGACACAGCCTTATAAATTTGTTTACATAATACAATGAAAAAAATCCATCCAGCAGCCAATTATATTTTATCTATATATTATATCCAATAAACTATAACACACGTGATCAAGACTTATCAAACATGTTATGGTACGTCACTCTAGATGTGCAAGAAATACTTAATTCCTAATGTTCTTTGCAAAGGGCAAATTATGGCCTTGGGGAATGAGTGAAAATACATATTATGTTATGACTAAGACCTGTCTATTGTCTCTAAATTAAATTGCCAAGTTCATACCTAATATATCTTATAAAAATGGAAAATACTGCTTTAATGCTTATATCCCAGCCAAATATCACACTAACTGTGAAAGTGCAAATTGTGTGTGTGTGTGTGTATATATATATATATATATATATATATATATATATATATATATATATATGTATATATATATATATATATGTATATATATATATATATATATATTACTGAAAATGTAAGAATATTTGTATAATTTCTCCAACACTGCACATACTTACCTGACATGTATACCTTGTGCACAGATAATATTCTTTGGCCTGAGATTTATTCTGCTAACTATTAGCCTCTATATATGTGTATGTGTATGTGTATATATATATATGTATGTGTATATATATGTATGTGTATATATATGTATGTGTATATATATATGTATGTGTAAAGATGATTGAAAGACAAATTCTTTGGTTGTCTATGACACGTATCATTATACATCTAATTAATGTAAATAATGTTTCATTTTGGAAAATGAATACATGCCATGTATATATACTAGTCCAGATAATCATTTCCCTAATGCAGTCTGTCTTCATAACTCTTCTCATCGCTGTATACAGTTATAATGGCTAATATTAAGACGTTCCCAAAAAGTAAAAAGTCTCTGAACCTGAATACAGTCTGTCCTCATAATTGTTCTCATTGCTGTACACAATCATAATGGCTAATATCAAAAAGTTCCCAATAATATAAAAAAGCCTCTGAACTTGAATGAGTTAATACACTTGTTCCCTGGGGGTTGCTATCGTGTTTCACACACCATAAATATTAATTTTTCCCTTTGAAAAAGATGCCTTCAGGGCGTAGAAACGTATGTCAGGGCACTAGAGCATTGTGGGACTTCCTAGTCCGACAGTAGCGCTGAGGGACCATAAGTACAGCGTCTACAGACATTGAGACCTACTCCAGCTAGCAAGTAAAAACCACCTTTCCTATATTAGATTCATGATGCAGTAACATCTTATATTTACTAAGAGAACAAGGAAGGAGGATACATTAACCCTATACACTAATCGATTCCCAACTAGCTGACATATAGGAACTGAAAACTCTGTGCATAAGCTCCTATATTGCTGCCAGCATTGTATTGCAATCTAAACAGAGTTGTCAGCTAGCAAAAAGGGAAAATATTTATTCAAGTACTATAAGTAAGGGTATATTATAGGTACTCCCTAATATTTATAAAGAAACCCGCTGGATCTCAGCTCTATTATAACTGCTACCCTTACAATTCATCACTAAGGAAGGTGGTCTATATGTAGACAGTAGGACATACGTACCAAGCTACTAGTCTCACTTGTTTGATCACAATAACTGCAAAATAATCTGGAGCATAAGAAAGTATTTCTTGCTCATCAAGGTATACTTATAATGGAAAATAGATATTGTGCTTAAATGTATAAGTGACCATTTAAATAATGGTAATACCATTAGGTATGGCAGTTAGCCTAGAATATGACGTTCTCCCTTTAGGGAATGGGAAGGCCAACTGGATTATGGCCCACTATCCTAAACAATGGAAATCTCATGAGAGAGATGGGAGAAAAAGTAAATGTAATATGAATGTGTTTTTTTCTAATTATAGTTAAAATGTTCTTTTTTTTAATTTTATACCTAATATCAATGTTATCTTTGTTTGACATTCAGAAAACCTGTGCTATTACATGGCTGGATGAGGAGTCTGTTCCGGGGTCCGGAGGTGGTTCGGGGAATCTCTCCCAGGTAATACTCTCTACAGGAAAACTGACACCCACTCAATAGTCAAATGACGGATAATACATACACGTTCCTAACACACAATGTTAGGGGATTCTACTCCCCTTTCAAAAGGAGGACAGCCTTCATATTTTATAAACATTTTAAGCCAGCATTGATCTTCTTACAGGAGACTCACTTTGTCAACATGAAGGTTCCATCCTTTTTACATAAGGATTATCCGACATACTTCACCTGTAACCAAAACAACAAAAAAGCAGGCATAGCCACTCTAATTCACAAAAACATTCCCTTTCAATTGGAGAAATTAATAAAAGATAAGGAAGGAAAATACCTTATACTTATGGGATCAATATTAAATAAAAAAAGTTTCACTAATAAATATTTATGCTCCTACTATTACGCCACACAATTCACTTATAAGACTTCTAACACATTTAGACCCTAGTGAAATGGGTAAAATTATATTAGGAGGTGACATTAATTTAGTTTTACATCCACATTTATATAGATCAAAAAATATATCTGAAACAAGATACTCAAACAAAGTTAGGCGGATAAAAACTTTTCTGCAACAAATAGGTTTGGTTGATGCTGATGACTGTCTGGGGAGAGGAGTGCTGAAGGGCTCCGGGATGGACTCGGAATATCTTGATAAAGATTTGAAGATATACAGTGACACAAGTTCAATTTAAAGAAATATTTAAATGTTTGAAACATCTACAATAGGTATTTAGTTATTGGACACTTGTTTTTGTTTACTTTGGATTTTTATGATGGTTAACACTAATTTGTTCTTTTTTATGTTTAAAGAAGATAAATAACGCTCATTTGTTGTATAAACGTTGAAAAAGTGGATAAAACTTGCAAACATATATTGGATGTAATGTCTATTTACATAACTTACACTTTATTTCTGTTTGATAAATAGCGCCTTTTTTAACTTTGTTATCCCCACCCCAGTGCATCATAATAGTGCATACTGATTGTCATTTTAATGTTTTAATCAAAGCTTGTTTTTAGAAAGCATCTGCATTAGTAACATTTTTAAATGACCTTTAAATTATGAGGTGCTCATGGGTTCTGGGGTTACCTGGTGGTCCAGTGGTTAGGATTCAGTGCTTTCACCACTTTGACCTAGGTTCGATTCCACTCAGGGAACCAAGAGGTAACACCACCTTGAAGCCGAGCAGGGTTGGGTCTGGTTATTACTTGGATGGGAGACCCCCTAGTAATACCAGGATCTGTATGCTGTGGCCCAATAAAGAAGAAACTGGCAATCCACTCCAGTATCTCTGCCATGAATACCAAGTGGACCAGCATGGTGTGTTGTGGTCCATAAGGTCACAGAGAGTCAGACACAACTGAATGATGCACACACATGGGCTCTGAGAAATCCCTCCTGAAAAGAAATCACTTCTGTATCATCGATCCCTCCTTCTGTCAACTGTTCTTCCTTTATTCTTCCACAATTCTAAGACCCTTCCAATATAGACATTTTATTTATTTATTACTAGCTACTTGCCTGTCAAAAATGACGGGAATAAAATGTTACGCCTGGCAATGCTGTTTGCCACCCAATGTGAGCACCTTCAGTGTTAATTGCGAGTCTCTCCCGTCTACTTCCTCCCTTGTGTCTCATTTTCCCCCTCCTCTCCCTCCCTTGTGTCTCCTTCCCCCCCTCTTCTCCCTCCCTTGTGACTACTCCCCCCCTGTTTTTTTACCTCTTTCTCCCTCCCCTGTGTCTCTTCCCCCCCGTGTCTATTCCACCCCTCTCCCTCCCATGTCCACCAATGTTTCTCTTCCCCTCCCCTGTGACTCTCGCCCCCTCTCCCTAGCCTGTGTCTCCTATCCCCTCCCTCCCCTGTGTCTCTTTTCAGCCCTCTCCCTCCCATATCTCTCTCCCCCCTCTCCCTCCCCTGTGTCTCTTCTACCCTCTCCCTCCCCTGTGTCTCCCCCCTCTTTCCCTCCTTCTCCCTTATCTTCCTCCTCTTCCCTTTCCTCCTCCTCCTCCCTTTCCCTAACTCCTTCCCCCTTATCATCCTCCTCCACCTTATGCTCCTCTCTCCTTCTCCTCCTCCCCCTCCTCCCCTCATCATCCTCCTCCCTGCTTCCCCTCATCCTCCTCCTCCCTCCTTTCCCCCCTCTACAATTACCTCCCTACCCCCTTTCTACCTTACAATCAGGCCATCAGCTCCTGCTGTTGCTCTCTCCCCTGCAGCGCAAGCTTCTGGCTGTGTCCCAACCGGCATATGCTAATGACGTGACGTCACATGTCATTAGCATATGCCGGTTGGGACACAGCGAGAAGCCGGCACTGCAGGCGACAGAGCAGGAGCTGATCACTGGATAGTAAGGAGAAAGGGGTTAGGGAGGTAATTGTAGAGGAGGAGGATGAGGGGAAAGAGGGAGAAGGAGGATGAGTGGAAGGAGGGAGGAGGACGTCCCTATGGGCCCCAAGTTCAGCAGCGAGGCTCGCAGTGCGTTACCAACATCTTTATCGTTCCAAACAGGGATGCAGATCCACAACTATATATGTGATTCTATTGTTTTCTTTGCACATCTTGTGTTCTAGCGATTTAGCAAACAGTATAATCCGCCTGCAATAAGATTTTAGTTTTCCTTTATATATTTTATATTTATTAGCTTCTTATTATTTTAAAGATATATGCATTATCTTTTGGTGCTTTCTGCATATTTCAGACACTTGCGCCTTGATCACACTGCTGGTTAGATTTATCTGGTTTACATAAAGTGATACCTGTAGATTTCAGAGTAATTCGAACTTGGCTTTAGACCAAGATCAGATATTTATGTATTTGTTTAGTGAAACCGTTGCATTGCCTTGTTATATCTGTAGTTCATATATTATTAAAGTGTATAAATGGTGTGCATGTTGACGGTTATCTCGCACATCTTACAGTACTAAGGGTAATTGAACGCATTTCACTGGAAATATTTCCTCTGAATATTTTCTTGGGGGTTGTGGACTGTGTACCAATCTTTGGGCTAATCACTGTCACAACAGTGTGTCACTGTGTCACATTTTAGTCTCTATCTATCTATCTATCTATCTTACTAAAGACAATGGAGATGGATGAAATGATGACCTCGTAATAAATGTGAATGTAGTATTGAAAAAAATGTCTGTACTCACTCTTTGTTTCCTAGCTGTAAGTTCTCTGTTTGGCACTGCATTAAAGGCATATCCAAGTTTCATGGATTAACACATTTCTGAACTCTATAGGCAAAAAGCAGCCTTTATGTATGCAGCACATCTCATAAAATTTTTATTAATATCTAAAAATCCCACTGATTATGTTGACACCTCCAGAGGGGTGTCTACACAGACCCCTGATCTTCACCCAACCAGCATGCAGCATTAGGGGAGCAATTTAACCCATTATTCACCTGCTGTTTCTTCCTCAGCCAATAGGAGAGCACTGATGTCAGCACCCAAGTCACTGCTAGGATATGACTCTCTTCTACTTCTCGTCTATGCTGTGCTGCTGCCATATTATTATTTTTACCTTTTTTTTGTAACACGCCAACATATTCTGTAGCGCTGTACAGGGGTTAGGAAGAGAAAATACATTATACAATATTAATAACTCCAAGTCTTGTGAAAAGTGCTTTATTCCAAAGCACCCTACAAGAATAGAAACTCGCTACTTACAATCTAAAGGGGGTGGAAGACGCAGAAATGAAATAACAAGTGAGAGTTTACATGGGTAGGAAGTTGTGAGAAGTTGGAAGGTTATTCATTAGTTGGAGATGGAAGGGATCTGATGTAAAGTGAATGGGACTATTATGTAATATGGTATATGCCCTTAGTGCTCAGATAATGTAACCTGCAGATGGGAATGTCAGGAGACACATAGTTTAAACAGCTCAATAAAATGAGCTCATGGGAGAATAAAAGAGGAATTGAGGGCATGAAAGGTGAAATGGTTGTGTTGGAGACAAAAAGGGAAAAATTGAGATGAAGAGCTTGAGGACAAGGCAGGGGGATATGAGGAAGAAGATGGCAAGATAAAACTGTGTGAAGGGTTGATAGGAGCAGTTGGCGGGTGCTGCTAACTGGTCAGCTATAAATGATTTGTGTGACTCAATAAATTAAGTGTAAACAGGGGCAGGTGGGTGATCGGCAGGTAGGGAGGGAATTGGATCTGGTAGTCACAGAGAGACCAGTGACACACAGTGTAGCAAGACGGAGGTTGAAAAGAGAATGAAAATGGGTTCAGGAAGTGATAGGGTTAGGCGCAAAAAACAGAGGTGTTAGATGCTATGCAAAGAGTGGGGGTGGGTACAAGAAATTCAGGGATATACAAATGTATCTGGATAAAAACTATGTCAGTAGATATAATAACAGGGGAAAATCATAATAATATTCAATAACAGTGAAAGAATTTACCTTAGCAGATCAGTGTAAGTTTGTTGCAAATGGAGCTGGTACTCAGAGAGAGACCAGTGAGACACAGTGTAGCAAGATGGAGGCTTAGCAGATAGTGTGGCACCTAACATAGTGCCACACTACATATCCCAGGCTGCTTTGCAGCACAAACAGGAACCCCAGAGTTTAAATCAAATGTTTCAGCTAACCTGATTGGCCAAAACAAATTATCATTATCCTTTATTTGTAACGCACCAACATATTCCATAGCACTATGAAATAAATGCTAATTTAGCCTGGATTTAGAGGGGGTGTTAACCCTGATTTTCAACAGTCAGAAATTACAATACATTTTGCTAACTTCAAGGTAAGTGTTTAAATGTTTATTTTGGTATTTTTGCATGCACAAAAATGTTTTCATACGCTATTAATTCTCCTTTATTCATAATCCAGCAAACCTAGATATGCCTTTAAGGGACCAGGAACTGAGGCCATGGCATGATTTCAGTATGTATATGGACAAAGGTATATATGTTTAAATAAAACTAATGTATGTATTTTGAATGCTAGTTTGATTTATGCTTAGTCTTGTGTTGAAAAATCTGATATGTTAAGAGAATAAATGTGGTGTTTTTGTCTGTTCAGATAATGTTTGTGCAGCTGTGATACTTATATGTGAGAAAAGAAAGAGTGGTGAAGTATGGGTAATGTCAGAGATCAAGAGGTGGCATTTTTAGTTAGTGAAGACCTCGCTTTTGGATAGAAGTTCACTAACTAAAAACTTCTGTAAAAAAAATATTCTGTGTGCTTAAATAGAGGCCTTTTCAATTTGCAGAATCGCAATTTAATAAGGCTGTAGGTGCCTGGTAACCCTCCTGCCTATAATTCCCTTCAATTCTTACTCATAAATTGGAGGGTAATTGTCAGGAGGAGTTAATAAAGAAAGAACAGAAAGTAAAGATGGAAGCGAACACGTAAACAAAGTGTAGACTCACAGGGGCATTTCTAGATTCTGTAAAATGCTGCATATTAAGTGACCAGATTCTAAAATTATTCTAGATTCCAAATTTTTATGATTTTGTCCACCCTTTTGTGTATGTGTAGGTGGCCCAGTGGTTATGTCGCAGATGCTTTCACCACATCATCCTGGGTTTGAATCCAGCCAGGGATCCAAGAGGTCACACTGGTCAGTACTGGAATGGGAGACCACCTGGGAATTTCAGGAGCTGTATGCTGTGGCCCACTGGTGAAGGAACTGGCAACCCACTCCAGTATCTCTGCCATGAAAAGAAAGTGGATCAGCATGTTGTGTGGTCCATGAGGTCAGGGAGATGTCTACAAAGGAACCTTTGTTGTACATTATATTTTAGATATAATCTGGATATTTCTAAAGCACTGTTTGGTGAGTTGTCTAATGGCAGATATCACAAGGCTGAGCTGGGCCCTCCGGGTAACAAACACTTCTGACATCAGAGACGTGTCATAATATAAGATGTCACAGAGCCCAGGGCCCTATATAAGGAGCAGTGTTGGGAGGTAAAGCACTTATATCAGGGAGACCAACAGATGAGCAATTGGATAACCAAGTCCCTATGTCCTATAAACATGGCCCTAGGAAGCCTTCAAGGAGCAAACTCTACCTTGCGCATGGAAAGAGAGATTTTACAGATAAAAGTAAGGTTTAATAACGGGGTGATTAGGTGGATTGTACAGACAAAAAAAGTACAGTATAACAATTTTAATTCTTGCAACTTTCTCCTACTCTATATTTAGATTCCAATTCTGGATCACTACCTTGTTGTAATGAAGAGGCTTGTGTACGTTAATGAAGCTGTGAGCTATACCATGTTATGTCGCCTAAGGTGGGCAGGTCATAGCAGAGTGGGCAGACAAATCGTGGTCCACTGGAGAAGTAACTGTCAACCCAATCCAGTATCTTTGTCAAGAAAACCTTATGGGTAAGCATGACCAGAGACAGTCCATAGGGGTCCATAGGGTCACAGAGACAGACACAACTCAACAGATAAAAAAAAACAATATTTAGATTTGTAAAGTCTTAAGTCTCCTGTATTTACTGTAACCCTTGTATCTTTCTACAGAAAATGGCAGCAGCCTCTCAATATAAATAAGAAACAATTACATATGTGAGAAAATATATCTGTGAGGAGGTGAGTATAGAATTTCCTTCAGTTTATTTGTCTTTGACTATATAGACTTAAGGTGGCCATTCCTCACCATTAATTGTTATGGTAAAGATGCCCTTTGTATAAAGCAGCTCTGCAATGTGTATTTTTTTTTAGAGGTGTCGCCCATTAAAGGGGAAGTTTTGTCATTTTTGTGTAGCTATAATCCCTTGTGAGCAATAACTATCATATAGTTAGTTATGTTGCTCACTTCTCCAGGAAATAAACACCAACCCCAAACAGTTACCTGTAGTCTGTTAATTAACTTATCTGTTATCTGTATTGATATATCTGCTATATACCATCACAAAAGCCCAATTAATAAATAGATGTAGGGACTGAAACATGGCAGATGTCCAAAAACCTTAAAGGATACTATAGCCTTAAATTTAAAAAAAATTGAAGAACATGACATGTGTGATGGGCCAATGGGCACATACAGCCTTTAATTCATTACCTAGCATATATCATTATACATTATTGGGGCAGTAATTATCTTTGTTGTGTATTTTTATGTTATGTTAACCCCTAAGCCATGAATATCACATATTCTTTGTGTAATATTAACCCCCAAGCTATGGAGTTAGGATTTCCATTGCACCTATAATTAAACCCCGAGCCACAGTAGTCCTGTAAGACCTTTATATTTTCACTCCTCCCTCCTAACAAGCATTCAGTCTCGCAACCCATCCCCTGCCCGTATCTTTCATCTCCCCCATATCTTTTAAGCTTTTCCATATCTTTTAAGCTGTTTTCTTTCAAGGGTTGATCCTCTAATCAAGCCCAACAGCAAGTCACATTTTAAAGCCACACACCTCACTTCACTTACTTATCATTATTAGGTTCCCTTCACTACCCTATTCAATTATTTAATCATTTAGGCAGTTGTAGACATTAGACCATATTCACACTCAAGTGTGAGTGAAAGGATGTCCTTGTTGTGTCCGATTAACTGAGGCGTTGATGGTTAAACTTAGTTTTTATTTTGCAGCTGGAGAAAAAAACACACAAACAGAATTGTGTGTAAGCTGGGGAAAACACTCACAGAGAGTAGAGGTGTGTGTAATTATCTGAGCTGAAGAAAGAGACCCACAGAGAAAAGCGCATCCAATTGTCTGAACTAGAAAAAGCGATAACACAGAGAGAACCCATGTGCAAATTGTCTTTACTGGAGAAACGCACAGAGAGTGTGAGAGAGACAGCAGCTTATGATCATTTGGGGTGGAGACCTGGAGTTCTGTACTAGAGAAAAGCACAGACGGAGAGACAGCAGCTTATGATCGTTTGGAGTGGAAACCTGGAGTTCTGTAGAATTCAAGCCAGTGATTGTGAATAAAATATTGGACTATTTGTTTTGTTTTGCCTCACCCAGGTTTAGCTGGATGAGAGCTGGTTAGTGAGGGAGCTGTTATTAGATAAGGTAGTGCTTCAATGGAAGCTAGGCCTGTTATTTTCTATTTGTTTTGGTTTATTATGAGTGCTTCAATGGAAGCTAGGCCTGTTATTTTCTATTTGTTTTGGTTTACTATTTTGTATCAAAGGCCAAAATTGTAGTAAAACTTGGAAAAGTATTCTGGCCTCTTGTATTGTGTTCTTCCATCAAAGTGGCAGGAAAATGGGCACAAGTATTGTGTATATGTATATATATATGTGGATATATCTGTGGATATATGTATAAATATAATTATATATATATAGGCAAAAAACTGCATTAAACTATAGCGCAGGATAGGGCCACATAAGGCTGAAAAATGCAGAGAATTTGGAACTATGCATTAAGTGACATCATGGAGGTCTCGTGTGATATCATCAGTAATATCATGGTTGATGTCATTTTTCATATCATGTGAGATATGACATATGTGATATCATGAATGATGTCACGTAATGTCATAAATTATTTAATCAGAAAAACCTTTGCAAGGAGAGGGATTTTATGGTTGTATGCAAACTTAACTTGACAATTTTCGTCACTTCTTCCAGCCTTAGTTTGTCCATCTTGCTCTGAAACCTTACCCCCCATACCTTAATGCAGTTCTTTGCCAATACATTTTCTTCTTGCCCCTTTCCCTTTGGACACCTACATATTTAATGTTACATAAAGGTGTGAAAGAGACAATCAAGGTCCTCTTACATATTAAGCAATCATCAGACCAGGGGCATAGGAACAGGGGGGTTGGGGGGGGGGGGACAAATCCCCCCCCAGATTAAACAAATAGGGGACACAAACAATAGCAAAATTAAACTTAATTATACATTACCACATCTGGCCACTAGCGCCAACGCTATGGAGCAGTATGTCTTTCCCATGAAAGCTATGACCCATGATCTGTAATAACTGCATTTCTCGGAATTCTGGGCATGAAACAATATTTTTTTAACTGGTTTCAGACTCACAAATATGTTCATTGTGTTACACAGCTTTAAGCATAGCGCAGGATGGATTAGGCACAAACCTGGAGACCAACCGGACCTTGCTTGTTACGTCAGCGCCTCCGGAGGCAGAACTGCTCTACACTTCTCCCAGTGCTCTGTCACAGGCTCTGTCCTCTTAAGGCGGATTAGTACAGTTATACTAGTCTAACAAAACAGAACAACCTATTAAATTTATGTAGATCTTGGTAGCTCTATTAAAGGCCATTTTTATTTTTTTAACTTTTGCCATGTCCGGTTCTTCCAAACAGTATACTATAAACATTCAGTGTTCTTTACGGACGGGATTACAATTGTAAGGCTGGCAATGCGGTTTGCCCCACAATGTGAGGCTTGTGCTTCTCTGAGCACCCTCGGCACTCATTACGAGCCCCTCCCCCGTGTACTTCAAGTTTCCTACTTTGCACTAATCATCTTTGGCGCTCATTGCAAGCCTCTCCCGCTTACGGTGCTCATTGTGAGACCTGCGATGAGTGCCTTTGGCGCTCATCGCGTGGCTCGCAATAAGCACTGAACGCGCTCATTGCGATCCTTTCCTCTCACCTGCGCTCATTGCAAGCCTCTCCCGCGTGCAGCGTTCATCGCAAGCGTTTCATCTCGCCTACAGTACAGGCCGCTCATTGCAGGGTTCGTTAACCTGCAAGTTTTGTGCTTGGGAATGCCATGTGTCCCTTCCCTTTGTTCTCTGTGTGTGTGCTGAATGTTTGCGTGGAGCACGGTGACTGCCTTTGGTTTTCATTTTCAAAGATTTGTGTGCCTGGCGTTGTTGGTGTAAGTGTCTTAAGCGTCATGTATTGTGTACCTTTTGCGCACCTGGCATTGCTGAGCCTTCTTTTCATGCTGTTTCTGAAGTTTCACGTTTTTTGTCCGACATTTTTTTCCTCACTTAGGCGATTTTCGAGTGACGAAAAACACCAAATTTGGGTGTAATTTGCTTGCAACCTCACTCCCAGGCTTCCGAAGGTGCTCATTGCGAAGCGAGGTACGCAGTTGCAGGGTGGAGGCACACGGGACTTAGCTGCAATGAGCGCCAAAGGCACTCATTGCAGGGGTGGAGATGAGCACCACATGAGTTCATCGCGAGGCCCGTGGGACTTGGCTGCAATGAGCGCGTAGCAGTTTGCAGCTGATCGTGAGGCAGGCAATACTTTACGGCACGCAATACTTTACTACTCATTACTTTACGAACAATGAACTCGAAAGACCACCAAAAAAATCCAAATACTTAAAAAAATACGTTACACACTCACACACAGCACAGGGGGAGAGCCAGGGAGACTGTGAGTGTGGTTGCAAGTTAATTTAAGGCATATTTGCCATTTTTCGCACAACAAAAATCGTCTAAGCGAGAAAAAAAAATGGTGGCCGAAAAAGCTTAAATGGATGAAAATGAGGCCGAAGGCAGTAAAAACTATTCCGAAGCCAGTAACACTTAGTGCAAGAAAGTAGACACGATCACGAAGCCAGTAACACTTAGCTAAACAACGCGCACATGCAGAGGATGGAAAGAGACACAAGGCTGAGAGACTGCCGAAAAGAGACACTCGGGGTGGAGGGGATAAGGAAAAACAAAAAACACAAAGCCCGGAGAGAGGGGGAAACAGACACAGGGGTCAGAGACTGGGGAGAGGCTTGCAATGAGCGCCAAAGGTGAACATTGAGAATCCTGAAAGTTGTGAGTTGCAAAGGCCAGCAATGAGCGCCAAAGGTGCTCAGAGCGGGGCACGATGAGCGCCGAAGGTACAGCATTCACAGGCCTGCAAACTAAACGGGGAAGAGGCTTGCAATGAGTGCCAAAGCTGCTCAGAGGGGCCTTAGCCTCGCATTGTGTGGCAAACAGCATTGCCTGGCTTAAAGTGGTATTGCCGTCATTTTTTGACGGGCAAGTCGCTAGTTAAGTATAATATATATGTATGATTTGAGTGTACATTTAAGTTTTTCATGAGCAAATCAAGCTGAGTTGATACTATCAGTAGTAATTGTAGCAGAGAAACTAGGTGGTAACTGATTATATTGTCGAAGACTAATTCAAGGATGAAAATAGACATATTGCTGACACTTCTTGTGTGTTTTTCAACCAAATACATTGTAAAATAGCAGCTGCTCAAACATAAGGAGATTTTGTAAGATTTCCCACAATAACCCAGAATACTCTAAGTCAAGATAAGTTATCACAGATGGACTGAACAGCACTCATCCTTTGGACAGAAAATAAATAGTGACCATGAAAATAACATTCCATAAATCATTTGGTAAACAAAAACACAATGATAAGATAAGATAGACCAAACAAGCACTATTTGTAGATGTCAGCACTACAGCATTTCCCAGGACTTTGCAATACACACTTATAGCTCTGGGGCAGAAAAACGTTTTTTTTTACTATTTGAGGATTAATTCATTCATTTTAGATAGAGAGATAAATGAGCAGATCAGATGGACTTGTTAGGTCTTATTCTCAGTCAAAATGTTTTCAGAGATATCTGACAAGGAAACATAAATACAAACATTCTGGTGATATGGAAGAAACAAACACGTCTAGTCTGGCCACTCACTCTCATGATATCTTTATTTTCCATATCTAGCCCCTGTTTGAACAGTTTGGTATCACCCAACACTACATTAAACAACCACTGCACAATGAGTCTGATTCTAAGCTGGAAAAAGTTCATACAGCTAGTTTTTAATTAGATAATAATACATTTTGATGCCTTTGCTGGTCCATGGGAGAATCCATGATACATAGGTGGAAGTTGTGTGTGCAAAAGGGCATGTGTATTTTTGGACACCTTTGGTTGCATTTCCTGAAGCAAGGAGTACAATTTTGCCAATGCGGGGGAAAGGGTGTGGTTAAAATATCAATGTTATCCAATTATTTTAACAAAGGCTCTCTATTCCCTCCTTTCCCCTCCCTGCCTTCACTGTTAGCCAAAACACAAACTCTCATGATACAGCTCTGAGGATGTGATGTAATAAGTACAAAATGGATTCCAGTACAAAAATTCAGAATTTTCCTAAAAAATGTTTCATGTCCATGACATACAGCGCTGCTAATGTTGTTAGTTTAATGCAAACTTGATAAACAAGTGTCCTTTTCACAGTCCTTTAATAGTTAATCAGTACTTTTGCACATGGATAATAGTAAAATAACTTAGTAGGCCAAACATAGAATGAATGTAGTATTTAATGCCAAATGAGTCTGCCTCATTGACACCCCCCCCCCCCCCCATTACCTACTATATAAAAGTATTATCACGCCCTAAATTAAACAAATAACAGGACTACGAGGCTACGTTGTTCAATTGTGAAAATCACTATTAGCATGTGCTAGCCCTGCAACACCAACAAGGATAAAGGAAGCCTTTGTGATAAGTGATGGCATTGGAGACGTTGCTTGGCTTAGAGGTGCCAAATCCTTATCACGCCTCTAGATAGATTTGCTCCTTACTATCTTGCTGCTTGTAGATACTTGAGGAAGAAACCTGTCGGATTTACAAACATCTGTAAGGCATGAAGATGTTTTGAGTTTTCTTTCTAGAAAATGTCACTTCTGAAACTGCTTCCAACTCTACCAACCTCCAGTTCTAGAATTTCTCCTTACCTGAAAAAAAATCATTTCCTCTTGAACTAACCATAATCCAGTGGGGAATTTCGAGGGGGGGGAGGTTCCTAATCCCTTCCTCACCTGAGATTAGGTGAAACGGGCCTAAGAGATGGTACTTAGTACGGCCTCCATTCCATTAGTGAAGTAACATCCGAGATAACCTTTACTTGGTGGTCAGGGAGCTTTGTTTCTGTAACTCCAGGCTGTATCACCTCAGTCCCTGAACATCTTATTTGCAAAAATGTACGATTTGGGATATAGGGGATTCTGAGTACACGGAAAGGTTGCGTTTAGAGAAATATTGGTCATCCCGGACAACTCTCTGTGGGTTTTTCAAGCATTCTCGGTGCCTTACATACTTCAGTCTTACAATTCCACTTGAAGCAGCTCTCACGGCACTCAGATAAGCAATAACTGTGGATGTGATATAATAGGCTGTGCTTTATTCCAGGTGGCTCTAACGATTCGTGTTACCCTCTCGTACGTTGTCGGAGTTATTATTGCAATTTATATGTGTGATGATGACCTATTATTGACCATAGACGATGTTCGCAGATGTATGTAGTCTTAACACATCATACTAGTCTATTATATATTTTATAACTCAACATGTCTGGCTATGATAGCGTTTTCTATGTTACTCTTGCAGCGCTGGCTGTTTAAATAGCATTCCAGGTATCTCTGGGGGCCTTCTTTCTGCTTTTACAAGAAGGTACCTGGAGGCTTTTTCCAGATTTTGAACACTCCCATTTCCGAGTAAATCTCTGCTTAGTTGGCTCTCATTGCTGGAGCCATGTGATAACGATTTTCAGATTATTAATGGGACAGGCACTCAGGGTTAATGACATCAGGGAAGTTTCGAGCACTTGGATAGCATTTCTCATGGGTTAGATTCTGGGATGTGATATGAAGCTTGGAAGTGATTTACAAATACACTTCACTCGGATCTTCACTTATGAGAGCAATGGAACGGAAGCCTAAATCAGGAGATAACATGAGATGCCCTATAGTTGTTTAGTAACCCCCCATACCCCCCACACACTCCTCTTACTCCTCTTCTTCCTCTTCCTCTTCTTCCTCCTCCTCTTCCTCCTCCTCTTCTTCCTCAGCTTTGCTGGGGTCTTGGTGAACCACTTGAGTACTGCTAATGGATTTCAATTACTACTTACTCTACTTAACAATTGTAATATTCTGCATTGTGTTAGAATACATCATTTGAATTTACCACACATACAGCCTTATTAAATTGTGATTAGGTCAATTGAATAGGGCTCTATATTAGCACAGATCATATTTTTTTACAGAAGATTTGCGTTAGTGAAGACCTTGCTGTTGGAGAGAAGTTCAGTAACTAAAAACTTTGGTAAAATAATATGCTCTGTGCTTATATAGAGCCCTATGCAATTGACCGAATCACAATTTAATAAGGCTGATAATTAGAGATGTCACGAATAGTTAGCCGGCGAACTGTTCCCGGCGAACATAGCATGTTCGCGTTTGCGGTGAACTGCGAACATATGCGATGTTCGATCCGCCCCCTATACTTTATCATTGAGCAAACTTTGACCCTGCACCTCACAGTCAGCAGACACATTCCAGCCAATCAGCATCATACCCTGCCTTCCAGACCCTTCTACCTCATGGACAGCAGCCATTTTGGAATCATAACTAACTTGCAGTCTTACTGAGACTCGTCAGATCTCTGCTGTAAACACAGTACCCCAAAAAGCCCTTTTTAGGGCTATAACATCATTTTTTTTGTTTGTTTTTTTCTGTCTAATCTAACTTCATTTGCCTGTCTCCCTGCTAGCCCCTGCTAGCAAGTGTGTGTGTCAGGCTCACAGCTTATACTGTGTGTGCACAGTGCAACCAATACAATCTGGTTTACTAGTTGTCTACTTTAAAAAAAAAAAAAACTTTTATTTCGTTAAATCTTAGTTCATTTGCCTGACCGCCAATCTAAGTTAATTTGCCTGACCGCTAGCCAGTGTGTGTGTCAGGCTTACAAGTACTGTGCCAAGTTCAACCAATCCAATCTAGTTGGGGTACCAGCAGTCTACATTTAAAAAAAAAATAATTTTATTTTCTTAAATCTAAGTTCATTTGCCTGACCGCCAATCTAAGTTCATTTGCCTGACCGCTAGCCAGTGTGTGTGTCAGGCTTACAAGTACTGTGCCAAGTTCAACCAATCCAATCTAGTGGTGTACCAGCACTCCACATTTAAAAAAAACAACACTTTCTTTCTGTGTAATCTAATTTCATTTGCCTGCCTGCCAGCGTGTATGTCTTAGGCTCACATCGTATACTGTGCCCACTTGCCCAGTCAGTGCCACCACTCATATCTGGTGTAACAGTCAGTAGTGCACATTTAAACAAAGAATACAATTTTGACTGTAATACATTGAATAGCAGTTACTTGTCTGCAAGCGTCTGTGTCAGGCCTACGGCGGCTACTCTGCCAACTTCTGCAAGTGCACAGTGCCACTCATATCTGTTGTCACAGTAGCTTGCATGCATAGTACCAATCTGTCAAAACCTGTAATGATTATTGAGGTCTAGAGTAGCCTGGTTCCCTTATCCTCTACAGGTTGAGACCTAAGGTTTGGGTGACTCCAGTCCAACACATGAGTGCAAGTAGCACACAAACTCAAAGCCGCCATCCTCCTCCTGGTCCAGCATCATCAGCCACATCAACCACTGCTGTCCTCCTTGCCCCCTCTCAACCATCCACCACTCCGTCTCTCGCCTTGAGCAGTTCCTGCTCATCTGCCCATAGTTAGGTGCCTGTAAAGGACATGTTTGAGCGTAAGAAGCTAATGTCACAAAGTGCCCCAAATTTGAAGTGATACGACTAACCAAGCATCTTTTTCCATCTCCCGGTCCCAAAAATCCAGGCCTTATAAACGTCCCCTGATAGGTGACGTAACAAGTATTAAACTGATAAGAGTAGTACTTACAAACACGCCACTCCTATCTGGTGGCACCTTTGATTGCACGTGCCGTGCCCCAAAATTGAAGTGATACGACCAACCAAGTATCTTTTTCCATCTCCCGGTTCCAAAAATCCAGGCCTTATAAACGCCCCCTGATAGGTGACGTAACAAGTATTAAACTGATAAGAGTAGTACTACTTAACACACCTTATAATAATGCAGAGAGAGGCAACGCAGTGAGAGGAGTCTGAAGAAGAGGAGTCAGAGGAGGAAGGTGGCTTTGAGGAGGTGGAAGACCAAACACAGCAGGCGTCCCAGGGGGCTTGTTGTCACCTTTCGGGGACCTTTGGTGGCTGGGTGGAGAAAGAGACCTTCAATGACATCAGTGAGGACAAGGAATGGGACATGGCTAGCTTGGTATCCAACCTTGTGCAAATGGGGAGTTTGCGGTTGTGCAAATGGACTGTTCGCGGTTGTTTGCGGTGCGTTAAACGGGGAGTTTGGTCTGTCACTGTGAAGCGGGTGTAACCCTTACACTACCTGATCGATACAACATCATACCTGATGTTTTAAAGCACGTTATTCCAAACAATTTAGGAATGTTAGGTAATTTATGCACTTTATGGCTTAAAACCAGACTCTGCATCAACTATGTAATTTTCCGTCGGAGTTTTGCCATGGATCCCCCTCCGGCATGCCACAGTCCAGGTGTTAGTCCCGTTGAAACAACTTTCCCATCACTATTGTGGCCAGAAAGAGTCCCTGTGGGTTTTAAAATCCGCCTGCCCATTGAAGTCTATGGCGGTTCGCCGGGTTCGCCGGTTCGCGAACATTCGCGGCGGTTCGCGTTCCGAAAATTTTATGTTCGCGACATCACTACTGATAATATCTACTACCTCTGCACTTCTGTGATGTTTTTGTTTACATTTTATTGTATTTTCCTAATCTTGTTTCAATATATTTTTGTGCCACCTGAATGAAGCCCATGGACCACTATGGTTCACAGGCTATTGAGAATCTCTTATGGTCCATGTTATTTGTTGCTATCATTTACGCTTATTATAATGTTTTGCAGTTATTATAACTATTACCAGACAAATGCAGTTAAATGTAGATTTTTTAGTTACCCGAATTTCAAACAAAATGTTGTATTTTAACACTGTGAACACATTTATTAACTATCACTGCAGCATAAGTGCATGTAATAGTTAATACATTAAAAAAAGCTGTTCATATTGTGTTTCATTATTACGTGTAGATCTTCAAAATATTTATGTTGACTTTCCTGAATGAAACAACTTTTGTATGTTGTTCTCAAGTAAACAAAGTATCACATGGAGCTCGCCTGGTCCGTGTTTGCTGCTGTTGGCTGTTTGCCGGACCGATCCGCGACTCACACAGAACCTCCTGGTGCTCACAGCTTTATAACATTAAGAACATAAGTGTTTTCATTATAAGGGTTAGAAGGGTCAAACCAAGAGGTCATGTGCCTTTTGGGTCTGCTCTAACCCCTTGTTAGTGCACACATTAATAGTAGAAATGTAACTCAATACTTAGCGATTATATAGGTAATAAGCATTATGTCATTAAATGTGCATAGAGCAGGGGTGCATAAGTACAGGCCTGGAGAGCCATATACAGGCCTGAATTTCATGATATCCCTGCTGTGCACAGGTCAGGCAATCACTTTTTCAGTCATCCTGATTGATTCACCAGTGCACAGAAAGGATATCTTAAAATCCAGGTCTGTGTGTGGCCCTCCAGGACCGAACATATGCACCCCTGGCATAGAATATTCCTTTTCTTAGGACTAGTGTTATTGGTTTGCTTTCTTGTCTCATAAAGGGATATGAGTTCTTGGATTTTATTAGGTATTTATTCTGTTATGTATTTTATCTTGTTAAGAAGCTCTGTTTTTACGGCCTAAAATCAAACAAATAGTATAGGTCTGCCCTCTGCAGCTCATAAAGACACAGACTCTGCTGTACTTGCTGTGCTGTGTCTCATTCTAACCAATCAGTGACCATCTCTCAGTAACATTATGAAATGTGCTGCTGAGACGTGGTCCCTGATAGGCTAGGACACTACACAATCAGCCCTTCGGAGTCTGTGTCTGCATACAGTGCAGTGGGCAGACCCATACAGGACTGATTGTTTGATTTTAGGCAGTAAAAACAGAGCTTATAATCACTTCTTACTAAAATAAAGTACATAATAGTAAATAGATACCCAGGGATATTATATACCTAGTAACACCCAGGAACCGGCCATATCCCATATCTTTAGTGAGAGCAAAAAATATAAAATGTAACAATGTCACTTTAAGAAGATTAGGGGCCCTGGGCTAAATGTAAATCTGACCTTCTCCTGTTTCTTTTTCCCATGTTATTTTCCATTTATCTCGCGCTACACTGCGCTGCAGCCACACCGAGGATGGTGATAAGAAGTGCGAGTTACTTCAGCGACTGGGAGTGATGAATGGGGTCCGGACGTCTTTGCTCTGTGATCCGGGGGGAGACTGCATGACAACATTTAAAGGTTAGTGCAAAGGAGCAGAATCTCATCCCTGTATATAATAAGAGGCCATGAAGATGACAGATGCGAGTATTATTGTTACTACTAAAGATTTGATTAGCAGCGATGAGAAACAAATATTATGTACATACATAAATATAGAAATATTATTGTTTTGAATAGTCATTTTAGTACAGTCACTTTGGTATTGTATATGTGTATATATAGATTTTCATATGACTTGAGATATAGAAAGGAGCATCTTCAAGTGGGAGCACCCAAAGCTTAATATGCCCATATATAAAATGTACACAGTACTATAAAACACATATGTACTGCAGAATAAGTATATGCCTAGAACCTTACTCCAAGAGTTTTGGACAAAACAACTTGAGAGAGAGAAGGAAAGAAAGAAAGAAAATAAGAAAGTGCCTTCCCACCACCAGTCATTCCCCACCTCAATCCATTATGAACACCTCTGCTAGACTCGTCTTCCATACACAACGCTCAGTGTCGGCATCACCTCTCTGTCTATCACTCCACTAGCTTCCCATAGCCTCCAGAATAAAATTTCAAATCATGACCCTAACTTATAAAGCCCTCAACAACAGCACCCCCCCATACATCTCTGCTCTCGTCTCCAAATACTCCCCCACCCGCCCTCTTCGTTCTGCTAACGACCTTCTTCTTTCTACCACTCTTGTCACCTCCTCTCAGTCATGCCTTCAGGACTTTTCTGTTGCTGCCCCAATTCTCTGGAACTCCTTGCCTCGCTCCACTACATTATCCTCCTGCCTCAAAACCTCATTAAAAACTCATCTGTATAAAGAAGCGTATCACCTTCATTCCTAACAAAAACAACATTTCTCTCACCCTCCTGAACCACACACAAAACCTTCAGATATAAGTCTGTGAGTTTTTTTAATTCTTGTGTCAGTGGACATCGGATTCTAAGCTCAAACACAGGGCCCTCCATCTTTGTAATGTGTTAATATTGTAATTTTCTTTGCCTGGGAAATTAACTTATGTATAGCCCTACGGAATATGTTGGCGCGTTACATATAAACGATAATAATAGAAAGAAAGAAAGAAAGAAAGAAAGAAAGAAAGGAGGGACATGGCATGGCTGCTGATAACTGATTTGTCCTTAAATGCAGGATTATCCGTTCAGAAGCACATATAACAGAATTTTCTAGTTATGTTTAGCATTTAGCATTCTCAACATAATGGAGATCTTAAAAATATATCTTTTATAGCCATTGATGGTATCAAACATAATATCAGAAGGGGAAATATTGATAAGGAATTATTAAAAAAGGAGGCCTACTGGATTTTTACATTGAAGACCAAAAAACCGTGGGGCCTCAATGATGGATTTACCTTTACACCATTCATTTAATTATAAAGGCGATCCATATACTATTGATATATTACAATATGTCAGGAATTGGATTAGATGGGGAACATAGGGGATATTAATTTTTCTTGTTTTTCTCTTCCTTATGTTTCCCATATAATAACTTCAGGAGAAAAAAGGAAAAAGACAAATAACGTATGTGGTTTATAACCTACATACCACTTATGATTAATATGTTGTTTGGAACTATTCAATATATTTCTAAACACCACTATATTGAAAGTAATAGTGTGCAAATTGTACTGAATTGAATACATATTGAATAATATAATTAATCATAATATATATGTATATACATATTTTTTCTCTTATCTTCTTCTTTTTATTACATATTGCTTAGTAATATTATTTACACCCTCTGAGATATCCAATTGATTATAATAATATGTCATATTACTTTGCACCTTATAAGTACTCATAATAGTGAATGGTGTATTTCATAAAAAACATGTTCTCTTTCTTTATATCTGCAATACCTGGATCAAGTGATCTTATTGGCTATTCCAATCATAATTGCCTCTCCTTACTTTATTTATTTTCCCCCCATTGTACAGCTGTATTTTATTTCATTTTAATTTTATATATATTTTTTATTAAAAGCTACTTTACAAGCTTTCAAGGTTGCTATGGCAACCAGTAAGCATAAATAGCCTCTCTGACACCTTGTCGGTAACTCCTGATGAAATATTCAGAAATGTGCTTCGGGTTGCACGAACTACGCTGCGACGCCGCTCTATGACGTCATAACGTAGACGCATGGACGACACGCGGGTAGTTTAGGTGCTCAGGCGTTTCACCATTACTGAGACTTACCATCTATATTATTGAACCATAATAATACTATCGATACCTCTCTATAAATTACTAATGAATATATAATAGGACATATGGTATCAGATAGTATAACCCCTAGCTCCTAAGTTCAAGTAGTGGAATATAATATTTCAATAGTATTAAAGCACTGGACTCTTTCCGTTAAATATAAGACTGGCCATTATCCCTATACCTCACTTAGCACTTGCACTTTATTTTTCACTAGATTGATTATCACTGGTTCTATTTATTACTATTATCAATTTGTCCATATTAGCACTAGACACTTTATTACAGTGCAACACAAATCCTTCAAGAAGTTATATACAAATTGTATACTAATGGTACACTACTATATGTCCTATCAATAGCACCAGACACTTTTTATAGGTGCAATATATATAGAAGTGCAAACACAGAAGTCTAATTTTTTGGACCTTTGTTTCTGCAGCTCACTAATATTACACCATTATTTCACTATTGGGGGATTATACTTCAATAACAAATCAAGGGATTTCTGGTATATTCAACAGTCCTACAATTCTAGTTAAGTTTTCAAGAGACCAGAATCACTTACTATTATCCCTACTTACTTTATCTTGTCAGAATCTCAACATTTTAACTAATATTTTAATATTAAATTTTAAAATAATATTAATAAACGTTTTTTTATAATTCTTTGCTGCTCTATATTGTCATTTGGGCAGAGGGTGTGCACTTTAATCCCTAAAGGATATCTGTTCTGTCCTCCCCTTGTTTATTACTTATGTTTAGCATACAATATATAACAACTATCAGTATAGAATCTAGATAATACAGTATAACTAAATCCATAATGTATTTATATTCTGACATCTCCTAACAGGCAGATTGAAACACGGTGCTTTTCTTTACTACATATTAGTGCATTCAAAAAATAGATAAATGGAAAGAATTTATTTGTATGTACATATGTATATGTATTTAGTTGTGTGTGTGTATATATATATATATATATTTGTGTTCACATTTGAATGTCTAAAATAAGTTTAAAAAAAATCTGGGAACATGGGCAGGGTCATGCAAATGTGCTTACAAAGGCTTCACTCTTTAATCCAGTACCATTTAAAACATAGCTCATTTTAAGCTTTTGCCTGATGTGTTACACAGCTTTAGGCAAAGCCCAGGATGGATTGTGCACAAGCCAGGAAATACACCCACGGACAACACTGTTTTGAGGTTAATGCATCTCATCAGTGTGAGGCTGGTTCTTGACCTGTGTATTAGATTTTGTGGGGAGGTAGAATACCACGAGAGTCATTTATATATATATATATATATATATATATAACAGGTGTACCCCATTTAACGCTACCCCTTTGAGCTCTAATTTGCTATAGCATTCTTTCCTCTCGGTTTTTGAGCGCTGATCCGCATTTAAATCCCAGCTCAGCGCCTCCAATTCCCCATAGAGCTTTTTGGTGCATGTGGAGCACTAAACGGGGTATAACAGTGTATATATATATATATATATATATATATATATATATATATATATATATATATATACTAGTGAATTGCCCGTCAAAAAATGGAGGCAATGAAATTGTAAGGTAGCTAATGCTGTTTGGTGTGTAATAATGAAATATATAATACATTAATAAATGAATATACTTTACCTATTTTGAAGCATTGTGATGAAGAGCTGCAATCTGTTTTGATGTTGCTGCAGCATTAGTGGTGTGGAGCTGCTGTGTAAGCGTGCTGAATGTGTGCAGTGTAATAGTGTGCGTGCGCGAGACCAAACCGTTAGCGTAGTTGTGTACTTCCGCATTGTCGTAAAATGGCGGGTAATCTGTGGTATGCGTCTTAGCGGAATATCCGTAGGTCTTTTGTGGTGTTTTGCAAGTTTCTTGTGGTGTTTTGCTTGTTTAGAGTCCTGTAGCCTCGTTTTCGTTTTGTTCGGCGGCCATTTTTTCTCTCGCTTAGATTTTTTTTTATTTTGAGTTAAATGAAGGTGTAAGTTGCTTTTTTGAGGTCTTGGATGCTCCCTGTTGCTGTAGGTAAGTTTTTTATGTATGTGCTGTGTGTATTTATTGTGTTTTGAATTTTGTAATGTTTGCGGGTTGAGGCCGAAAACGAGGCTACAGCACTCTAAACACGCAAAACACCACAAGAAACTCGCAAAACCCCACAAAACACCTACGGATATTCCGCTACAGACGCTTACCACACATTAGCCGCCATTTTAGAACAATGAGGAAGTACACCACTACGCTAACGGTTTGGTCTCGCGCACTCACACTATTACACTGCGCACATTCAGCACGCTTACACAGCAGCTCCACACCACTAATGCTGCAGCAAGATCAAAACAGATTGTCAGCTCTTCAACACAATGCTTCCTGCATATATTACTTAAAAATAGGTAAAGTATATTAATTTATAAATGTATTATTTATTTTATTATTATACACCAGATAGCATTAGCTCACTTACAATTTCATTTCCGTCATTTTTTGACGGGCAATTCGCTAGTATATATATATATATATATATGTGTGTATTAATTTGTATATATGTATGTCTACAGTATTTATTTGTAGGTATACATATATATAAATATATATATATATATATTTGTCCCCTTCTGGATCTCTACCTTGCCATTGTGATGCGGCTTGTGCACCTCAATGAAGCTGTGAGCTATACCATGTAGGGTCACCCAAGATGGGCAGGTTATAGCAGATAGGTCAGTAGTGACTGGCACTCATAGCTAGAGAGATAACCATAGACGTGCCTGTAGTTATATATTTACTAGTGACTTGCCCGTCATAAATGACGTGGGAAAAAAATTGTAAGCCATGGGAATGCTGTTTGACACACAATGTAAACCGTTTTGTACTCTGAGGACCTTCAGCGCTCATTGCGAGGCTTGCGCTGAGGGCCTTTGGCGCTCATTGCGATCCCCTCCTGTCGTGTACTTTTGGTCCTCTGAGCACCTTCATGAGTCATGATAAAGACAGATATATCTTTTTTTATGTATATGTAGTTAAGTAATAATTAATTATTTATTGAATATTTAATATACTTTAAGTATTTATAATTGATATATGCAGCGAGCAATAGGCTGAAGAGCTAACAATCTGTTTTTATTTTCCGACAGCATAGAATATACATTGTGAGTGTTGGTGCCCGGCTTATAAAGTGTAATGAATGTTCCAAGTGTGCATCTAAATAGGCTGCGTGCGCGAGGTAAAGCCGTTGGTTTATTGTGTAAAGCGGCATTGTATAGTCGTAATGTTCTTAATGCGTTACGCGGCTCGTGAGCATTTTCCGGCTTTTGTAATAGTGTATTTTCTAGTTCGTCGTTTGATGTGTTTGGCATTGTTTTGCACGATCCTGGGTTGTGTAGCCTCGTTTTAATTTTTTTCGGCGGCCATTTTCGCGTTCCACCTCTCTCACAGATGTCCTGGCTGTTGCCCCGTGCTGTCTGTGATGTTTTTGTAATTTTTTGTTGTTGTATTTAGTGTGTTTTTATTGTTTTCACCGTTCTTCCGTTAATCTTGTATTTTTTTGTGTCTTGTATCTTTTTTTTTGTAAGTCCTGCATCTCATAACTTTTTTTCATCTAGGTCCCACGTTTTTCAACCGCTTGCAGGCCAAGACGACCCCGCGTTTAGAAAGTGTTTTGTTGCTAAGTCCCGCGTGTTTATTGCCTCATAGTGTTTGTGGTGATAGTTGTAGTGCGTTGTAGTGGCTTAATGGTTTGCCTCGCTATGCGAGTGCTACGTGCTTTGGCGCTCATCAGCTAAGTGCTACGTGTTTACGGCTCGCCTTGCTTCGGAAGGATCGCAAGCGATGAGCGCCGCCTAACTCATCTGCACCATGCAAAGCGTGACGACATCTCGCAGTTTGACAACTATTATATGTAATTGGTATGTATTTGTTGAAGTTTAGAGATGGGGGTACAAAGTGTGGAACTTTTTGTAGTATTGCAACAAGTGAATGTGACATATTTATGTAGAACCACATGTGGCCATTAACTGCCAGATTTAAACCAGAGCTTCAGCCAATCAGATCACTTGATCAGGAGTGAATACATTATCACACTCCTCGCGTGCGTCTGGCATGGGTTTCCAGGGCGGAACCTTTGTTTGTGGAGCTGCAGTGTCCGGGGGATGGATTAGCAGGGTGCACTGGAATTGAATGTTTTGCCGGTTAGATGCAGGTGGTTACAGTCAGCTGTTGGAGGAGGAGTGTGAGTGAGACACACAGTAAGGATACAATGTATCAGTAGACAACCCGAGCCTGTGAGTGTCACAGAGGAGCAGCAGCGTTACACACACAGGATGGGAGACAAGTGAGGGCAGGAGGCTGCGAGCTCACACTGGCCCAGAGCATGTGGCAGCCACTCACAGCAGGATGGGACACCCAGAGAGCACAGCTGGAACCCAAAGCAGTGAGTGCACCCGAGGCATCCATGCACATGCACTGTATGATTATACCCAATATACAGGGACCAGACCACGTGATGCAAACTACTAACTTATCATTACCAATCTCTAAAACAAATGCTAATAGATTTGAGTTAAATTTAGTTTTAGTGGCATAAGCAGTTATATGTAATATCTTCCTAAAAAATGTGTGTGTGTGTGTCTATATATATATATATATATATATATATATATATATATATATATATATATATATATATATATATATATATATTAGTCCCTAAATATAAAAGCATAGTTACACAGGAAGAATATATTTAATTTGACTGCTCACATTTGGGAATGCACATTTGGGAATGCATGTATACTTGTGTAGTACTAATAGGAGTCGCCCATACTGTGAAGTAATTGTCTGTTCATCTTTTCATGTAATTATCTTAATTGTGATTGGTGTAATCGATAATAACTGATGTCATATTGAATTACAAACTGAATTATATGCAGCTGTAAAGGTGAGGGACAGGGTTGGTATCAAGTGTCTAATGCTGGCTGTGTAACTGGTGGCTCATGCTGCTCTAAACACTGTACTGTACAAGCCTGCACCTGAGATGTACTGTATCATTTGTATTAGAGCAGCATGGTATCCCATACTCCTGGTGCAATAATGAACTCTTTCTCCCGTCACCCTCTCGCGTTGTCTCTTTTTTTTCTTTCTCCCCCAGCCGACCTGACCCAATTTTACAAGTAATGCGATTGCTTCTATTCTGTACTCCTCAGAACTAGATGGGGTTTGGTGCTAGACCACATGAAAAGATTGTTCCTTTTTGTTTTATAAATAATCAGAGTATTGCAGTATATAGTGACACCTTTTTATTGGACATAGTGATGAGCACCTCTCTTTATCAAGTCAGAAGCAATACTGATTCAGGTAAGTATTACAGAGCATGGATTCAAAGTGACAGACATCAGACATTATGTACTGACTGGTCCTGTGTGCGGGTCTCTACACAACGTCTGAGGTAAGGAAAGAATACAAGTTATAAGTAACTGATTGTCCTCTTATCTCAGACTGGACCAGTCAGTACATAATGTCTGATGTCTGTCACTTTGAATCCATGCTTACCATAATCAGTATCACCTCTGACCTGATAAAGAGACAACTCTCGAAAGCTTGTCCTTATAACGAACTAGCAAATTGCCTGTCAAAAATGACAGGATTAAAATTGTAAACCAGGCAATGCTGTTTGCTCCTCTGAGCACCTTCGGTGGCTCCTTACGAGTCTCACCCAACCCCCCCCCCCCCACACTGTATTGACGTAAACCCCTAAATATGGCTCAAAATCGCTTTTAACCTCACTCCCAGGCTTCCTGGCTCTCCCCCTGTGCGTGTGTTATTATTTTTGTTAAATTATTTTGTTTGTTTTTCGGGTTTTTAGAGTTATGCGCTTGGCTTGCAGTTGCGACCCTCGCAGACGAACAGTGCAATGAGCGCCTTTGGCGCTCCTTGCAGCCTAGGAGTCCCATGTGGTCGATGGCTCGCATTGCTTCACGAGGCTCGCAAAGTGTGACCAACGTCGTAAACGTTCTGGAAACTATTATAGTGATATGTTTGTCCAATAAAAATAGCGATCACTATATACTGCAATAGGGTTCCCTGGTGGTACAGTGGTTAGGATTCAGTGCTTTCACCACTGCTACCTAGGTTTGATTCCAGTCAGGGAACCAAGATGATACACCACCCTGATGCCCTGCAGGGTTGGGCCTGCTCATTACTTGGATGGGAGACCACCTAGGAATACCAGGAGCTGTATGCTGGGGCCCACTGCAGAAGGAACTTGCAACCCACTCTAGTATCTCTGCCATGAATACCAAGTGTATCCGTATGGTCCATGAGGTCACAGAGACGCAAACACTGATTATTTATCTAGAGTACTGGACACTCACAGCTACCGCTGGATACATTGCCAATTCATGTAACTTGGATTATTTTTTTAGCCTTGTTCTGTAAATGTGAATAGAATGCTTAAAACTTCAACTTATATACAGTAACATAGGGCTTAGTGACATTCTATACGGCAACATGGGGCTTAGTGACATTCTATACGGCAACATGGGGCTTAGTCGCATTCTATACGGCAACATGGGGCTTAGTCGCATTCTATACGGCAACATGGGGCTTAGTCGCATTCTATACGGCAACATGGGGCTTAGTCGCATTCTATACGGCAACATGGGGCTTAGTCGCATTCTATACGGCAACATGGGGCTTAGTGACATTCTATACGGCAACATGGGGCTTAGTGACATTCTATACGGCAACATGGGGCTTAGTGGCATTCTATACGGCAACATGGGGCTTAGTGGCATTCTATACGGCAACATGGGGCTTAGTGGCATTCTATACGGCAACATGGGGCTTAGTGGCATTCTATACGGCAACATGGGGCTTAGTGGCATTCTATACGGCAACATGGGGCTTAGTGGCATTCTATACGGCAACATGGGGCTTAGTGGCATTCTATACGGCAACATGGGGCTTAGTGGCATTCTATACGGCAACATGGGGCTTAGTGGCATTCTATACGGCAACATGGGGCTTAGTGGCATTCTATACGGCAACATGGGGCTTAGTGGCATTCTATACGGCAACATGGGGCTTAGTGGCATTCTATACGGCAACATGGGGCTTAGTGGCATTCTATACGGCAACATGGGGCTTAGTGGCATTCTATACGGCAACATGGGGCTTAGTGGCATTCTATACGGCAACATGGGGCTTAGTGGCATTCTATACGGCAACATGGGGCTTAGTGGCATTCTATACGGCAACATGGGGCTTAGTGGCATTCTATACGGCAACATGGGGCTTAGTGGCATTCTATACGGCAACATGGGGCTTAGTGGCATTCTATACGGCAACATGGGGCTTAGTGGCATTCAATACGGCAACATGGGGCTTAGTGGCATTCAATACGGCAACATGGGGCTTAGTGGCATTCAATACGGCAACATGGGGCTTAGTGGCATTCAATACGGCAACATGGGGCTTAGTGGCATTCAATACGGCAACATGGGGCTTAGTGGCATTCTATACGGCAACATGGGGCTTAGTAAAAGGAAGCGGACATCTAATGCAGATTGCAGTGGTGACCTCTTCTGTGTTCCCTTTGTTACATTGTGTAAACGAGACACAATGATACATATTCATCAGTAAATATCATGGCAGCCAACAAAACTGGATACATCAGGATTGAGATAATCTGCTTTACCTTTAAAAAAACAAGTTCCTCAATCTTTAATTTCGAAAAAGGTCAAGACATATATATAGAATTCTTTTTTTAACTTGATAGGATAAAAACCCAGTGCAGTTTTTAATAGATATTTACTAGTCTATGCCTCCAAGTACTTTACAATGCTTGAAAAAAAATATTACTAATCGAGGGCTCTTGTGCTTAAATGTTTTTATTTGGTCTTTAAACTAAACATGACCATGAACAAAATCTTGTTGGAAAGAACAAAATAAATAAATTCAACGTTTACTTTTTGCAACTTTTTATATGCCGTTATCCTTTACGGTTAAAAGACTATGCCAACAGACATACAGGCTTTACTTGTAAATACACTACAGTGGGTCCATTTATATTGTAACTGTAACACTCATGAAATGTAATGTTGTGCAAGTATTTGTCATACAAAAGTGTTACAACACACAATTTTGTCTTAAACCCATTTATAGCTTCACATAAGCTTACTAAGCCTGCGCACACACCCTGTTATAAATTTGCCAGCACTGACAGCGAATTTGAAGAGGGAAAGGTGTATGTGTGTATGTATGTGTATATATATATATATATATATATATATATATATATATATAAATAAATTAGAGAGACACAATATGTTTATTAATATCACTACTATATGCATGTTATTATATCTTGGCAGATATAAATATTTCTGTTTGTTTTAAATTTCTAACTGTTTCCTATACCTTGCTTGGCTGTCTCCACCTTCCCCCATCCTTTCCCCATTTATGGCTGGCAAAACTACCTCCCCTCTCCTCCCATACCTTCATTCTAAGGTCTCTCTCCCATTCCTCTCTAACCCCCCTATCTTCCTGTACTGTATGTCCCCCAGTCCATGCTTTCTATTTCTTTCAGTGCAAATTCACTCTGCTTCAAGGCCTATTACATCTGTGAGATTCTCAGAGCTGCATGCACACCAGAATACTGCCCTCCCTCCCCCTCACCCCAATTCAGATTAAATTTATAGAGCCATGGAAAACACCTGACTTCCTACTTGCAGATATATCATCTCAACACTAGGTGTCAGCCAGCACACTAGTCTTTCACTTCAGATCCCTTACCTCTCCCTCTAAAATAAAACTCTATCTTTCACTTGCTTCCTGACCCTTGCTATTCCTTATTTGTTACTCTTCCCCAGTTCTCTGCCCTTTAATTCCCTTTTAGATTGTAAGTAGCAAGTTTCCAGTCTTGTAGGGTGCTTTGGGATGAAGCACTTTCTGCTAAGATTCTAAGCTCAAGACAGGGCCCTTCAACTTTGAATTTGTTAAACTTGTATTTCCCCTGTACAGCGCTACGGAATATGTTGGCGCAATACAAATAAAATTATATATATATATATATATATATATATATATATATATATATATATATATATATTCATTCTGGGAAGTTGAGCTGGGACATTCAAATGTGGCCACAAATGCCTCGCTCTTTGATCCATAAAACATTTCAAACATAGCTTTATTTGAGCTTATGCCTGCTGCATTACACAGCTTTTATGCAAAGCCAAGGTTGGGTTATCCACCAGCTGAGAATCCCATCCACATACAGCTGTTTTAAGCTTACTGGCTCAGCATGAAGTGGGATCTTAGCTTGTGTTGTGGACCCTATGAGTAGGTACTTCACCACAACAATCATTTATAATATGGTGGGCAAAAGAGAGATAGAAGCCCTCCACCTTATATATACATACAGAGCATGTGACGCAATATAAAAAATAACAAATGTTAATACAAAAGAAGAGCTTACACTCTAAAGGAGATGGTTAGACCAGAGATATAAAAACAGCGGGGCGATGACTAATCGTGACTAGTAGTCTGTGGAGGAGGTGGCTCTGTGTCATATTGAAGAATGAACTAGCCTATTACCTATAGCTCTCCTACCTACTGATTAGTGATATCAATTGACTTTACTGATATCCCTAAGCAGTAGTTGGGGGGCTATAGGTAATAGGCTTTCTTGAAAAGGTGGGTTTACTCTGTCAAACTCCTCATAGCTTTCTTGAAAAAGTAGACCTTTTAAGACTTTGAAAGCTAAGAAGAGTCTGACAGAGCAAGATGCAGAGTTCCAAAGGATACTTGCAGCATGGGACTAGTCTTATAGTTGAGACTGGGTATAGGTGGTTGAAGGAGGATATTAGACGGTTCTGAGAAGAACATGGGAGCAGTTTGGGGCGTATTTGGAGATGAGATGAGATCAGAGATGTAGGAGGGTTCGTACACATTGAGAACTTTGTATTTTATTCTGTAGAGAGAGAGGATGGAGGATGATTTTTGTTTATTCAAATGACCTTGGGGTTTAGTTTCCTTAAGGGTGATAGGGGGCTTGCTCACCGGGCCTTAGGGAGCTCAGCTTCCCCCCTTTTTTTGAGTTCTAATAAAGACTGAAACTTACATCTTGGGTTTGATGTTTCTCCTGTTCATGGTAGAAATGCCTGGTATTTCAGGACTGGATCGCTCTGGAGTGAGACCATACTGATAAACTACAGGATATTTCTCCACATGAAAGGCACAAGTGGCTAAAAGAGGCTGCTCTCAGAGTGGGTTACCATGCCCACAGAACCAACCTGATTGAGTGCCTCTGATTTACTTAGTTTTTGCAGGGTAGGATAGAAGCATCCTAAGACCACTAACTTCTAAAGCTCATATCACAATTAATTTAGCAGCATTGTTAAAAAATAAAGCATCTGTCTTTTGGTGCAGAGCACATATGGTGACTGTAGTGTCCTTTTTAATAGGCGGTTCAGGCTGGTTGACGGGTAAACAATGACAAACTTCAATTTAATTTTACTCTAGGAATGCATTTTTAGTAAGATTCAAATTATTTAAAACCTTCTCTAAGTCACTTTAAGGATCACAATGTCTCTTGTTTCAAGGCTGATAATAACATTTGTTTTCAAATCCAGGGTCAGCAGATGGATTCAGCACCACACAACACATATAAACTTGAGCAGAAATCCAGGTAAATATGTTTTTTTCTCAGATTTGTTTTAATGAACAGTAAAGTTTAAGAGGTGTGTATTTTATTTCATTTTTTTCCATGTCAGCAGCTCCTGTTACCGTTCAGTAATAGTTCTTAAAGTCTAACATTTTGTAGCAGATTTTTAAAGGCCAATTTTATAAGCAACTTTGTATAAAAAAATATTCTATTTAGAAAACTTAGAGAAAAAGGTACAGTGGGATCTGCGTGTGCCACCTTTGCCCTATTAAATGACATTATTTTGAATGCATGACTGGCATAGAAAACATCTGTTTTTTTTTATTCAATAAAACTTTCATTTAAGAAGTCGGACTAAATGGAGAATACATATTTTTTTCCCCAGTGTTTTATTTTGCTCTAATGGTAGTTTCCAAAGCTTTATATTAGTTTTCCACGCTAAACAATACAAATACATAAAAAAAAATGATATTGTTTAAGTCATGCATGACGGAAAACTGTGAGTTCTGTTTTAAACCACTTTTCCATACAAGTGAGTATCAGTCATGCATACTTCTGTTTGACATTTTCTTTCCACTGGCAATGTTTTACTAAATTAGGGATTTTTCATTCTCTGTGATGCAGTAACTGTTTGATTTCTACAGTTATAGCACAAGAAGAAATGTTTTCTTACAATCCTTGCTGTCAGCCAAAGCCCTTGAATTCTGATCTTCATCCCTTTGGTCTACACAACCGCCCCCAAAAATAAACACTGCTCCGTAAAAAAATAAACACCTTAACTGGGCTCCTCCGCATTGGATGTGTGGAACTTCATATAAGAGATGCTTCTTTTAGTGATGCTAACATTTTTAATAGTGCTGCCATTTTGTTTTGATGGTCCATTTCCAGGCATGACAATCTGGGTTCAGTGGCTTTTGATGATAATTCTGGATCTTCATTGTAAGGATAATAATCTTCATTATATGGTTGGAGGAGGGACATTTGTTTAAGCTAAGGAACGACAGTGGACCTATTGTGTTTTTTTTTTTTTTTTTTTTTTTTAAGGAAGGTGGGTGATTTGTTTTATTGGAAGGGGTAAGCAATGTTTTTTTTTTTTTTTTTTTATTGGATTTCATACCAACTTTTCTATACAAGCCAGTAGTAGTATTCTTGTTTGTTTGACAAATATAAAACATATAAAAATATCTTGAACATTGGATATGGTCCCTCCCCAGTTGTTGTGGTCTGGAACATTTGTGGCCACATCTTTTAGAATGGATCAGCTTTGTTGTTTTATTTACTTGTATACAAATCCCACGTTCTCCATCTTATAACTTGAGTTTTGATCACCCCAAGCGTTTGGAATCCATTTTCCAGAGCCCTATTTTTAAGGTGGGCAATGTTTTTGAATGGTCTTCTTTAAGCCACTGGGGTATAGGGGCAGGGCAGTTAAATGCACATTTAGTAGTAAAATAATAACACATGTATTTTATAGATAATATAATTATATAACTGATCTCTCTCTATCATTCTAAATTGATATAGATACAGGGGTGGACATTTACCAGGAGTCAGAGAGCCTGGATCCTAAAATTTTACTGGTGGTTCTTAAATATTTTTTAATATGTTTCCAAAGTATAAGGCATCTCTGTGAAGGGCTTCCTTCGAGGCTCCTAGAAACAGCATGTCCTAAGTTTCTAGTTTTTTTTTTTTGTCTATCTAGATGCTGTCACTGTCTCAGCATCAGTTGGAACAAGAATACCAGGAAACAACATACAAAAAAGTATTTACCTAAAATTTAATGATATTCAAAGAAAATGTAATACATTTTTTTAATTAGGAGAGGACTGCACAAATACTGTAATTGTTTAAAGTGTATTTTCTATGATAGAGGTAATAAGCCAGATAGGCCATTAGCCGGTACATTAAAGGGAAGAAAAACTATAAAAATATGCACATCCGTAGGCCATATCAAATATAATACAGTTAATATAAAAAAAATAATGTTTACATTTGTATTAAAATTGGTATCAAGCTGGAAAGAAAGAAATGTAAACTTCATAAACTGAATGCAAATCAATTAACACATCTCAATTTTCCAATAACTTCAGAGGAAATAAAAAGAACAGAACATTTCAAACTGGAGAAAATCATCAGAACCAGATCGTATAACAGACCTCGATTATAAGAAATGTTAACATTATATCTTAACTTTTTAATTCAATATTGGAAGGATTAACATTACTGAGATAAAAAAAAAATAATCCCCAAACCAGAGAGAGATTTATTAAATGTCAGAAAGTGTAGACAGGCAATTTTAACTAAAATAATAGCGTACAGATTTTTACCAGACTTAATGAATTTGGACCAGGTGGGCTCATCTCAGGGAGACGGGCACCAGATAAAATAGGAAAACAGTACATTTGATACACTATTAAAACAAAAATACAATATTTATTATCACTGGATATAGCGAAAGCTTTTGGTTCCCTTTGGTGGGATTACCCATTTGAAACAATAAAATATATATAGATATAAATGGATATTTTTTTAAAGCAATTTAAAATAATTTACAATAACCCAAAGACATCTATAAAACTTCCTTCTCCAACAACAGGGGATATAAATATGCAGAGGTATCTGTCAGGGTTGTCCACTATCTCTAGCATTATGTATTACCGTGGAACCTCTTGCAGCCACGATCAGAGAAAACAGAAATATCAGTGGGATAAAAGCTGGCAAATGCAAATTTAAGATTAGCATCTTTGCAGACAATGTTATTTTGACAATCCATAAAACCATGAACAAACTTTGCCAGCCTTAAAAAATAAATACTAATAAATCTGTTGCATTAAATTTAACAAATCCTGCTCCAACTTTTAAAATGACTAAAAATCAATTTTAATTTTAGTTGGCAAAACTCACCAGACCAGGTCCGCCATAGATTTATGCGGCATCGTCCATTCCAAAGCTTTTCCGGATTAGTGATTTTGCCAGACCACAGGAATTAAATTAATTTAAAGCACTGGTTCAAAAGGAACACTTTATAATTAAGGCATGTTTAATGAAAGCATGTATTTACAAAGCTGGCTTTTTGTTGAGAAATCAATGAAACTAAACAACTTGAGATGATTAAAATATGTCCAGATTAAAGGAGATGCCAGTTAATCAGTGTCGCACCTGTAGTACAAATTCCAGCACAAACAGAAGTTTTATATGGAATACACTATAAAAACACAATAGCACACTAAGTGAAACAGTCAGTAGGCGTGCTAGCGCTTTCCCCAGAGCGCGCCTGGAGCCCCGCTACTCCATCGTGGCATACCATGCGGTGGTCGAGAGGACGCCAAGTACTAAGCCCCACAAATGGGACGTTCCTAAGAGGATTCTCGCCAGGACAACTCAGCACTCTCTGTAAGAACGAAGTGGTACGAATCAAGCACGGAGCATGTTATGAGACCTTCGGAAACAACGTGGTGACCTCTCTCCTCGCTGGTGCACACGGATAGAGTCTCCAACAAAAGAGGGTACTGGCCCATGACTGAATACCTACGTAAAGGTTCGGAGCCCTTTGGTTACATATTGGTGGGAGTACATTGCGAGCAGAGGACTTGAGAGACTGTATAGTCTTTTTCCTTTATTATAGGATACTGGGGCCTGGCGGGACTGCTCCCTAGGGACTGTTTTTTCCATACTACCCATATTTGGGGAATTTAACACTCACAATAAGAGAGAACCAGAGCGAGATCTCAGGAACAAGTATCCTGATTGGGTTCAGCTGATCTTACGGACATCAGTTAGTGTCCACGTGTCGCGGAGGGCTTGGTGAGAGGGAGCATTATGAACTCCAGTACCTCAAAAACAATTGATATGTGAGGGAAAGAGGTGCTGAATTGAGGGGCCATTGGTTCTAATGGATTGCTCTAATAGATGTTATTTTTTTTTTTTTTTTAAGTGCCAAGGCACTTTCCATTTAGCAACTCTTTCTGGGCAAGAGGAGGAATTGGAATTGTTGCTTAGCGTATAAGCAAAGAACTTACTGATCCTAAACCCTTTAGGGTGAATTGACCATTAGGTCATTAACAATTTTCGGTGTACTATTATATTATGTACTATGATGTACCATGATAGGTCATCTTAACCTACACCGGGTACAAGGTATCTTATGTTAGAACAAGGGATCTTATGTTAGAGCTTTTGTATAGCTGGATAAACTAGAGAGATCAGTGTAGGGGATAGAAAGAAGAGATCTATTTCCTTTTTTTTCTTTCTGTGATCCTTGGGATAAAATCCCTTTGCCTGTTATTGCTGCTAGGTGTGTTATTTGGAATATTCAAACAAAAGGGAAAGATAACAACATACAGACCATTATTATTTGTATGGAATAGGATATAGCAGAATGAGCAAATTTTGTGGAACAGCTTGAATATGCAGCGTGCAAAACTTAAGGCTGTTGGATATAGAAATAACTAATATAACATTTGGTGAGATGCCCTATGTAATTGTATTTCATGTTAGCTTAGAGAGAGGCAATAACTAGAGAATTTATAGTATTAGACCTTAAAGAGACATACGAGGGTCTATATCACTTATCTTATAAGGAATTTGGCTTTGGTCTTTTGGTAATTGGTGAGAAAATGTATCAAAAGGGAAGAATAGAGGGAAGGGAAAAAAAATGTCCACTAGAACATCAGCGATTCCTTCTCAAAAAGGTAAAGTAGGCACATTTGATAAAGTTAACCCGCTTCTTCAACTCTCTCCCTTGATGAGGATTTATCTACCTTTAACTCTTCGGTAGACAAGGACATTCTGACAGTATCCTTATTAAAAAATATACTAAGTGAGTTCCAGAGCTCTCTTCAAAATCGAAAAGCTGTGGAACTGACAAATAATGCTAAAACAATGGCTGTTATTGCAGAGAGATGTACGTTTTTCTAGAAAAGACACAAGGAAATCTGGGAAGAAAATCAAAAATTAAAATTGCAAGTTAAAAACTAGAAGACTAAGTTAAGTTAATGAAAGCTAGTCAAAATAGAACAGAGGAAGTATCGCAAAGGAATAATCTAAGACTGAGAGGGATTCCTGAATCCATCGGTCCTAAGGCGTTAAAAGAGTATGTATCAAAATAATTTGAGTCTATGGACTTATGCCCGGATGAGGGGGAAAACCGGATAGAAATGTTGTATAGACTACTATTGCCGTCTAATCTAGCAAGGGAAATCCCTCGGGATATCTTGGTTAAGCTGCAATGTTACTCTTACAAACAAAAAATATTAGGGGAGATCAGAATTTTACTATTAATTCACTAAAGGAAGCACAGAGATTTTTTTATCACAGCAAAAAATTGAACATGGTTGGGTTCTCCCTGAGTTACCACCAGACAAAGCTCACAAGGATTGGCATAAAGTTTGAGAGACAAAGAAGAGATGAGGGGTAGCCTTGAGGTGTTAGCACAGAATATGAGAGGCAAATCTATGAGTGGTTTTATTTGTTTACATATTAGATAGGAAGATTAGCTATCACATTCACATATAGTATACGAAGAAGGGTGAAAAAGTAATCAGGGGCAACATAGTCTCTGTGTATTGAATAGAAGGTCTTTTTTATTTTTGTTCTCTATGACCTGGTCCAAACTTTATTTAACATGGCGGAGCTGGTCAGTAGCCCTCTTGCTGTCTAATCCTTATGCTAACAATGACGGATCAGAAATGTATATTTCCGTCAAGGGGGATTGGTTATGTATGGGGTAGTTGTACTTGTTTCTGTGTTATGTATTTTGTGATTGTCTTATATGTTGTGGGTTTTGAAGAAATGTTTGTACAGCTCTCCAACACTTCAAGGTTACTTAAGGGTATATGGCCCTCACGAGGTTCTCTTGGTGGCACTCGAAGATTATTTATGTTTAGATTATGACTTGTCCCATAAAATACATTTAATGGGACAAGTCATAATCTAAGAGGGTTGAATAAACCTTGCTTTTATAGGGTGATCTCAGGGTTTAATATAATATAATACCAGAACAGAATAACCAATGTTGGAGGAAATGCGGACAATAAGGCACACACTCCAACATGTGATGGTCTTGCCCATTGATACAAGAGGTATAGGCTTTATGTATTTTGAATCTTTCAGTTATTTGTAAAGAGGTTATTATCCCTTCTCCCAAATTAAAATTATTTAACATATTTCCATCTCATTTGGATGCTAGTATTAAAGCGGTGGTATTAAACACTTTACTAGTAACCGAGTGGTTAATAGCAATGAAATGGAAAGATGGAATCATCACTTCGTGGAATGAGATCAAAAATATAATGGAAAGGAATAGGAAAATAGAGAAAGACTGTGCCCATATTACTTTGAATAGGAGTAAAAAGGATAAGTTGAAGTGGGAAAGTTGGGACAAGCATTTCTCAGCTAAAAATTTGAGGTTTAGAAGTGTTTGCTTGCCCTTATTTTTTTATTTTTTTTGCTTATACAAATGTAGCTTTTTTTCTGTTTTTCTTATTTTTGTACTAAATGTATTATGGAAACTTACTGCTATGTTAGTTTTTGTTCTATTGTGTGATTTAATGTAGTATGTATGATGCGTTGTGTGTATTTTTGTTTTCAAAATAAAATAAAAAATAATAATAATTACATGAATGGAATAAATTAAAATTTCCATTACTAGGCAGTATAGAGGCAATCAAAATAGACATTTCATCCAAAATACTATATTTCAATCTTTACCAGAGATTGAGACCACTTACCAATTTATTTATTTTTTTTAAGAAGAAATGCTTAGGTTAGTATGATAAATAGATTAGGAAATAAACTAGATGAAAACTCCTTCCATAACATAAAAAGATGGGAAAATGGCGTGAACATTAATATAGAGAAATGAGAAAAGGTTAAAAGACTAGCATTTCAACGTAATATTTGTAGAAATTATACTTTATTAGAATTTCACTTTTTTTAAAGTGACTCATACAATGTATATAGTATTAACAAAATTACACAACAAATACTCAAGAATCAGTCGGATCGTTTATTTAGAGGATGTGGACTAGGGACATATTTACATATTTGGTGTAGTTGTCCAATAGTAAGAAAACTATGGCAGAAAATAGAATTAATTGATATGTACATTAGATAAACTAATGTGTGGTGTAATTATTATTTAATAGAAATGTTCTCTAGAGAACATTTACAAGTAGAAAACTATTTGCAACAATAGTTAGGGTTGTAAAATGACATATTGCAACTAGATGGGAAAAAAATAGTCCTGTCATGGCTCATTATCACAGAGAAAATAGATGGAGCGGCAGACCTGGAAAGACAGTAATTAGAAAACAGGTTATTATAGTATGACAAGAAATGGGCCTCCTAAATTAATAAGGAATAAGAGCTTTAGGAAAAATATTTACTGTATTTATCGGCGTATAACACGCACTTTTTCTCCCTGAAAATAGGGGTCAAATCATGGGTGCGTGTTATGCGCCGATATTCCCTCCCCCCTCCTCATCCTCCCTCCTCACTCTAAACCCCCTCTGCATTCTAGCCCCCCCCGCCTCAACCTAAACCCCCCTAAATACACCCCCCTCACTTACCTGCTTCTGCTCCAGCCTCCGCTCCTTGACCTGGTGACGTCACATGCGCGCCAGGTAATTGGCAGATACCAGGTGCCGACAATGAGGAGGGGGGGTTTAGAATGAGGAGGGAGGTTGAGGATAGGGGGGGTTGAGGATGAGGAGGGAGGGGGGTTGAGGATTTTGCTTCAAAGTTCTTTATTTGAATTTTTTTTTCCCCCCTGAAATTCCCTTCTTAAATTGAGGTGCGTGTTATATGCCAATAAATACGGTAATTATATTTTATGTTAAGCTATATTAATAAAAAAAAAAAAAAAAGAGGAAGTGAATGATATGTTTTTTTTTAATTGCATAGAAGTTGTTTCTATAATCTTCCAATAAAAATTAATAATTGACTATTTTTTTTTTTTTTTTAAACAGTGTTTTTTTTTATTTATTTTTTATTGTACAGTAGCGACTTGGCATGTCTTGTTAACAAAGTACCATTTGTTGCAAGTAATAGTTTGTAAGAAATCATATTAAAGTTGCCTTCGTCTTGCTTAGCCTTGGCAAATTCTGAGGCTTTACTGTGTGTTTTAGCCTAATGATAATTTTAAGCCAACAGCTAGAGCTAAATTACAATAAGCAAACATTGTGTACAAAGGGATATTGAAGTATAAGACTCCGTCACACTGCTGGTAAAACATAAGTTGACTTGAGGTCTGCTACTTTAGAATAACTTTTGGCTACCACCTGTGTGCTAAGTGCATGAAATAACTCTCCAAAATACAATGTGAATGTGCCTGTAACAGAAACCCATCACTGTTGTTCTACCAAGGACATTGCATCCTTGCCCAGGGACATTATACCAGGCCAGGGAAGGGTTAACTGGACTATACGAGGCCCAAGGGTTAATCGTGGCTTTCTATTATCTTTGTTGGAAATGGAAGTCTGCAAGGGACAGGAAGAGCTAACCCAATTATCCATCTGCTTTGTTTGTAAAAGCTCTATTGTGTAGGGAACCAGTCGGCTCCAGTGATGATGTGTTAAGATTATAATCCAGTTGCCAATTAAGTCTTTGTATGGCCAAAGGTGGGCGTATTCCATTGTCCTTGTGGAGACTCTCAACCCCCCGTTCTGACTGTATATATATATATATATATATATATATATATATATATATATATATATATATATATATATATATATATATATATATATATATATATATATATATATATATATATATATATATATATATATATATATATATATATATAATGTGTGTAAAAGAATTAAAGAAATGCCTGTTCTGAAAATCCACGGTGTGTATCATCCATTGTGGAAAGAGGGACTTGTGGGACCGGGCTGCGCTGTACTTGGCTATCTTTGTTATTTATTAGCGGAGATATTGACCTCTGATGTCACAGCTCTGTTACATTTGGTGGCAGTGACGGGATAAAAGCCAAGCCTCAACTAAGCAGCAGCAGCGGTTTGCATGGAGACTAACTACGCAGCCCTAAAAAGAACAACGTTAAAAGAACTGCTGGAAGCCAGGGGCCAAGTAGCCAGCAACAAGGTGAAAGACGTCCTAATTGCTGAACTGATGGAGGGAGACCGAGCCAGCAGTGCTGTACCGGGACCAGTGATGGAGGAGAGCGCAGTCGCTAAAGAGCTAAGGGTAAGGTTGGCCTTTTACCAAAACTCCCCATCAGAAGAGACTATCACCAGAGTGATGGTGGAGGTACAGAACTATGTTTTGGCCAACCAGCAACAGACCCTACAGCTGCAACTAGCGGGCCAGCGATCCAGAGAGGGGCCACCCGCAATGTCGGAACCCACGCAAGACAAAGCCAAGCTCCCATATAATGCCTTCAAAGCCATCACAGATACGGACGAGGATATAGATGGATACTTGCAGGACTGTGAAAGACTGTGCCATCTACATGGTGTTGAGCAAGCAGACTGGGTAACCCTGTTGACAGGCAAATTGTCTGGCTTTGCCTCAGAGGCATACAGGGCTGTACCTGACGAGGACAGCCGAGACTACTACCGGGTGAAGCAAGTTATCCTCACCCGGTATGCGATCACCCCAGAGGCCTATCGACGCCGATTTTGGGAGCTCCTCAAACAAGAGAAGGACTCCCATGCAGAGTGGGCTTGTCGCCTACACCGAGCGGCCATGGGATGGGTTCAGGTGAACCAAGTCACCACCCTAGAGGAGCTGCTACAGTTGTTGTTGCTGGAGCAGTTCTTCAGCAGACTAACCACAGAAGTACAAGTTTGGGTAAGGGACCGTAACCCTCGTACCGTCCACGAAGCCGCCCGGCTGGCTGACAAGCACTTTGATGCACGCCGCCAGCCCCAACCACCACCTCGCACCACCTCCCGATCCACAGTGCTGACCAATGCCACTGTGACTGGAGTAACCTCAAGTCACGCCAGGGGAACCAACCCATCCGCTCCCAGGTACCCTCCTCGTACCCTGATCCGGTGTTACCAATGCCAGCAGACAGGCCATATGCAGTGGGAATGCCCCCAGAACAGGACCCGTACCCCCGGGGTGCGTCCGCCACCGCCAAGTAGAGCCGCAGCCCATTGCTACCACACCGAGCCCAGTGACCACGATGCCAACCACTACTACTCAGAGGAACAGCTAGGGGTGTTACACGAAGTAAACCCCGTTCAGGCAGCCTCGGACAACCAACGTCACCACCGACAACCAGTGTGGCTTGAGGGAAAGAATGTTCAAGGATTACGGGACACCGGAGCCACACTAACCCTCGTTCAGACCCATTTGGTCCCAGACCAAGCCCGTACCGGTGGATCAGTGGCTGTAAGGGTAGCAGGGGGAGCAGTACTCCGCTTACCTACTGCCATGGTGCATCTGAACTGGGGTGCGGGATCGGGAGTTGTAACAGTGGGGTTGATGCAAAAACTGCCCACGGATGTACTTCTGGGGAATGATTTGGGCCCGCTTACTTCAACCTTTTTGCCCCAACCCGCCATCCATGACGATCACCCCGTAACCAGCCGGCAGAAAGCTCGCAACTCTGATCAGCCCACACACTCTGAGGCTCAAGTAAGCTCCAACCTCCAGGCGGCCCAACAACGCCGGCGCCGGTGGTACGATAGGGGAGCCAGGGACCGCAGCTTTCAAGTGGGACAGAAAGTTTTAATGTTAAAACCTGTCCGCACTGACAAGCTGCAGGCCGCCTGGCAGGGCCCATAGAAGGTGGTAGCACAACAATGTGATACCACTTGTGTGATTGGCCCGTGCTCAGGAGTAGGGAAAACCGCATGCTCCATGTGAATATGCTAAAACCCTATCCTGAGCGCACGGAGGATGTGGCAGCTATCTGCGCCCCATCCTCTGAAGATGTTGAGAACCTTCCCCTACCCGACCTCTTAGACGAGGGGGACCAGACAGAGAGTTTAGGAGGGGTACAGTTAGGAGAGCGGCTGAGCCCACAGGAGCGTACGCAGGCACAGGAGTTGCTACAAGTAAAGGAGGCCACCTTCTCAAACCTGCCTGGGTACACCCCTCTGGACACTCACCGGGTAGACACCCCCGGCCAATTACCCCTACGCCAGCCCCCCTACCGCATCCCCAAATCTGTAAAGGAGTCGATGCGGAAAGATATTCAGGAGATGCTACATTTAGGAGTTATTGAGCACTCTGATAGTCCCTGGGCCTCCCCGGTAGTGCTAGTACCCAAGAAGGACGGAACGACCTGGTTCTGTGTAGATTATAGGAGGCTAAATGCCCGAACCGTGTCTGATGCCTACCCCATGCCCCGGATAGATGAGCGCCTAGATAGATTGGCCCGAGGGCGATACCTCTCCACCATAGATTTGTGTAAGGGATACTGGCAAATTCCACTAGCTGCAGAAGCCATACCCAAGTCGGCGTTTGTCACCCCGTTTGGCCTCTACCAGTTTCGGGTCATGCCATTCGGGATGAAAAACGCTCTGGCCACGTTTCAGCGGATGGTAGACCGGCTATTGGATGGGCTCCAAGAGTATGCTTGTGCATACCTGGACGATATTGCCATTTATAGTGACCACTGGGAGGAACACCTGATCCACGTAGGACTAGTGTTAGACCGCATTAGGGCAGCAGGGTTGACTCTCAAACCAAGCAAGTGCCATCTAGGGATGGCAGAGGTACAATACCTTGGCCATTGGGTAGGTAGCGGGCAGCAGAAACCCGAACCCGCCAAGATACAGGCAGTAGCACAGTGGCCCACCCCCCGGACCAGGTCCTAGCGTTCCTGGGGACAGCGGGGTATTATCGCAAATTTGTGCCTAACTATAGTGCTCTAGCCAAGCCCCTTACTGATTTGACCCGTAAGAACCTTCCTAGGCAGGTAGTCTGGGCCCCAGAGTGTGAACAGGCATTCCAGCAATTGAAACCGGCTCTGATCCAGGCCCCTGTGTTGGCTGCTCCTGATCCAACCAAACGTTTTCTTGTCCACACAGACGCTTCTATGTTTGGATTGGGAGACGTATTGAGCCAAGTTGGACCTGACCGACGACCACCCGGTGGCTTATCTGAGTCGCAAGTTGCTACCCCGGGAAGTAAGCTACGCCGTCATCGAGAAGGAATGCCTGGCTGTAGTATGGGCACTCAAAAAGTTACAGCCATATTTGTATGGAGAACCCTTTACCCTGTTTACTGACCACAACCCGTTGGTGTGGCTCAACCGGGTGTCTGGAGACAATGCCCGCCTCTTGCACTGGAGTCTAGCGCTGCAACCCTTTGACTGCACAATCCAGTATCGCCCAGGCAAGCACAACAGTAATGCTGATGGGTTGTCTAGGCAAACGGAACTAGAAAAGTGACCAACAAAAAGTTTTGTCCGGACCTCCCCAGGCCGATCCGTGGGGACCAGACCGGGTATGCCGGCTTATGGTCACGGGGGAGCAGTGTAACAGAAACCCATCACTGTTATTATACCAAGGACATTGCATCCTTGCCCAGGGACATTATACCAGGGAAGGGTTAACTGGACTATACGAGGCCCAAGGGTTAATCTTGGCTTTACATCATCTTTGTTTAGAAATGGAAGTCTGCAAGGGACAGGAAGAGCTAACCCAATTATCCATCTGCTTTGTTTGTAAAGCTCTATTGTGTAGGGAACCAGTCGGCTCCAGTGATGATGTGTTAAGATTATATTCCAGTTGCCAATTAAGCCTTTGTATGGCCAAAGGTGGGAGTATTCCATTATCCTTGTGGAGACTCTCATCCCCGCCCCCCTGTTCTGAAAATCCACGGTGTGTATCGTCCATTGTGGAAAGAGGGACTTGTGTGACCGGGCTGCGCTATACTTGGCTATCTTTGTTATTTATTAGCGGAGATATTGACCTCTGATGTCACAGCTCTGTGACAGTGCCCATGATAACAACCTTCATTATGAAAGAAAACAAAAAATATATAAAAATGGAAAATAGGAATAGAAGGGAATAGGGCTTTATATTACACACTTTAGTTGCTTAATTTGTACTATACCATTTGTGAGGTATTCACTAAAGATACAAATAAAGGATAATAATAAATGATAATTATAAAAAAATGGTAGTAGGCATTGTCTTCGCTAATATTGACAGGTATTTCTGCTACTTGGCATAGCAGTAGTGTTAGTGAAAGGCATGTTGTAGGTGTATTGTTTCCTTTGTGCTGTTCTGAGGTTTTATTCACTAGTGGACAAACTTAGTGTGACGCCCAGGGGACCCTGAAGATTATTGGGGGATATGGGACTGGCATTAATTGACCGTGATATTTCCCTTCTACTTCTCCCAGGAAGATGTTCTCTAAGCCTGACGACTTGGACTATGTCACCATATTGTGTGCTATGTTTTAGTGTCAGCCATTTTGTGTGTGATGAGCCATATTCCATGTGTTACACATGTTGTAGAGGTATTGATGTGTTTGGTCTCCAAATACTCCCAGAGAGTTCAATAAGGTTTGCTCCTAGTTTTTCCTGGGGATGTGGGTAGATGGTACAAGGTGCCCAGTTGAGAGGGCTTCAATAGTTCCCTGGAGGGGCTGGCGGACGGCTGGAGATAATGGGTATTCAGACATGAGTGGAGTTAACAAGGTGGGCCGTGAATGGAGCTGTCAGCGACCTGTTATCCTTTGCTGACATCACCACCTTAGTGTGGTGTTTTTACAAAGGGAGATAGAGAGAGGAAGTGTGTGACACGTCCCCTGCTTTGATCTGTTTGATCGTAAGCTCAGTGACTCCTGTTCATCCTCGTAGGCATGGAATTCTAGGAGCAGGAGACGTTGACCTGTGGTGGCTGCATGCTGTACTAGGGCTCATTCCTGCTAACAGGGATACTCCAAGAACCCCATGATCTGCTGGGTGGGATCCTTCTGAGCCCAATCAAGCTCTAGGTCGTGACACTTAGGACAGCATTAACTACAGACAATAGAATAAATAAACACTCAATACCTAAGTGCATAGCACTGATAAGTATAAAAAAACAGTGAGGAGGAATCCCTTTGGGGACCATAGCTTAGACAATACAGCTTTTGTATTCTATTATGTAGGATCCTGCTACACTGTTACAATTCATATGGGCTCAGTCTATTTTTAAAATAGGCCTTGTTGTTTTATTTATTTTATTCATACTGCTTTTACTTCTGTCTTTTGCAATATGTGTAATGTGATTGCAGAAAATGCTAACTCCAATGGGCCTTTTTAAAGCTCACTAGAGGCGTACTGAACACTAAATAGTCTCACTACTGTTGGCACATAATCTTTACCATTGTCACTTAAGCTTCCCAAAAGTTAGGGAAATGTGGCATCAGCAATAAACATGTCTATTTTATTGTTCAGTTTGGCTGTACCTGCCACACAGTTTGGTTGAGGGGTGCTTCCTAAATCTTTCAAAAGCTACATAAAGAATGCACATTTTAATTTTTAATAAAAGGAGCATGCATGCTTGTTGCAATGTTCTGATAATGTGTATTTAATTTCATATTGGATAACAGAACTTAAACATTAGCTGTTTGGTGGTTGATTTTGTCTTCTAGATGATGGGTTGAGCAGTAGGTGCATTTTGTGTCATTGCCTGATATGCTGCATGTTCCTATTTCAATACTGAAAGTGATCCGGTAACATACTTTCTGGGGAAACTAATTTGGCATACAGAACCTCTTGTAATACAATGCTTCATATTGAAATGAATACACTTTCTTGACCGCTTGATATGCTAGGTATTGAGTAATAGCTGCTTATTTTTATATGAGAAATAATGGGGAAACTACATTTTTTTATTGAACTAAAACTTTCAAGTTCTACAAGAAACATATAAGCAAAACAATTGCCAATAATAACAAGATAGTAATGGAATCATGATTGAATGTTATTGCTCCCATTGACACAGCCTGTGAAATACTGATGGTCTTTGTTTGTTTTCTAGGAAGATTCTTAAAAGCCTGACCAGGAAGCATCCCCGGGATCTGCTCTTAGTTATTGGCACAGGGGTGAGTGCAGCTGTTGCACCTGGAATCCCTGCACTGTGCTCATGGAGAGGTTGCATTGAAGCTGTGATTGAAGCTGCAGAGCAGCTGGAAGTGATGCATCCTGTAGACGTAGCAGAGTTCAGAAAGAAAGTACACAAGGAGCGAGATTTGCTTGTTGTTGCACATGATCTCATACGGAAAATGTCACCAGTAAGTTCTCTCTGCATCAATGTTTATCTAGGAAGAAAATATCTGGGAGTATTGCCGGTTTCTTTTGGCCTTAATTATCTTTGCATCATATAATGGTCAAAAAGATTGTAACAACTTAATTTTAAACTTTTCTTTCTATACCTATTTTTAAATACCGCAGTGTTAGCTTTTACTGGACCCTGGTTGTTTACCAGATTGAGGTTATCTCCAGCACCAGCCAATATAGAGCTTATTGGGGACAGGTCCATAAATTCCAAGGTTTTTCTGCTTCTATATTCTCTTCACTACTTTAATACATTTCAGTTTTATTATGTCTAGAAAAGCGAAATAACTTTTTTTGCTCAGCAATGTTCACAAGCCGTTATAGGGAGCTTGTGATTTTAGATCCTTTAGAACCTGCAGACAGTCTTTGCAAATAGGAAAGCAGTTCTAGGAATAACTTATATAAAAGCCCTTATTAGAAATATGCATCAGTTATACAAATTCAAAAAAATTTCAGTGCTCATAAAGTTGTTTTTAGGTTATTCTTCCAGAGCATGAAATGCTGGTTATGCACTGAATTCGCTATTTTCTTCTAAAGTGGATCATTCCTGATAAATGCTGCATTATTAGTGCTGTATTCTTAGGCAAATGAGTGGCTTCTGTATAAAAATTTGCTGCATTTATGTGTTAATTAAAATCACAGTTTGCTTGTCTACTTGTGGTGGGTAAAACAATTACCTTGAATGTTGTTGGATGAGTCCTTACTTTTCTTGTATCAAGTACTCCGAACCACAAAATATCATGTTGAACAGCACATTAGCCGCATAAACAACTCCGTATTCCTCAGGAATGATTTGTTGTAGAGAAGAAAAAAAAAAGGTTCGTACACTGCAGTTTAAAAAACAAAAACAACAACTTCCTCTTGAGGGTCACAGTGTCCCCTTTTTTTAAGCTTTTGTTTTATTAAATAAATGTTTTAACTAGGTGACTTCCTCAATGCACTTGTCATGCAGACTGTACACTTCACATACTTTACCTTGTGGAAACATCTAATTTCTTCCTGTTCTCTCTATAAAAGCTGCCTAAAGTTACTCCAAGACAGGAAGGGCTTCACACTACCAGGGTCATGCTGTTAGCAGACAGTGACATGCCCTGTATATGGACAGCAAGAGACGCTGGTAGTGTGAATATGGCAGCTTTCATGACAAGAGAGCAGGGGGAAAAAAAGTCCCAGACGGTAAGAATTTGTTTCTCTGGGGTTTCTTAGAGGGGAGTGTAGTTCACATTTTATATTATTATTAAATTGAAAGCAATTACATAAACCAATATTACCTTTTAACTGCCAGTTTTATTCTAAAAAGCGTATTAAATTAAAATGAACTGAGTGTGTTCCCAATACTGTGAATATTGTATTGCGCTTTCAAATGTGACTGTGAAAAAATGTCAGTCACTAGCCAGAATGATGAGCATTTCTGTTGCATGATGGTTTTGTAAGGGGATTTTTCATCAGTTTCCGAAACTTGGTAGAGTGTTGCTCAGTGACAGATTAAAGGACCACTGCAGTTCAAGAAAAAAAGATACTTGCTTTTCAAGCATGTACCAATCTTACAATTTGAGCAGTGGTGTAAGCCATGGACATTAAAACATTATTTGAGAAAAAAAAAGACTATCTTCGAAGATTGATTATTTGTATCAGAAGTTATTATGTGTTTGTTACATCACATCCTGAGACTAGCTAATGGCGGTATGTGTTTGTAGCTATCGGAGGAGGGAAGAGGCAGAAGTACAGAGCCTTTGTTTGATAACTGGATACAATTGAAGTTGACCCCACACCCCTTCCCACTCATCGTCCCAGAAGCAGGACAGTTACTTTATAAGTAAATCCAAATACATAATTTTACTGGTAGTTCTGAATATTTTTTTCACACTAAACAGAGCTTATATTTGCATAACTTAGTGAGCTACTATTAAAATGTAACTTACCTTATGTCTTTACTTGTTAGCGTACTGGTGACACCAAGCCTAGCTTCTTCCAGGACTGTTTAATGGAAGTGTTTGAGAACTTGGAAAATAATATCCAGAATCCAATTGTTCTGGAGTCAATCTTAAGTCTAATGGATAAAGGCACCATGGTACTCACTACAAACTATGACAACTTGTTAGAAATATTTGGACAACAGCAGGGTAAACCAATGGAGTCTCTAGACCTGAAAGATAAAACAAAGGTAGGTATACTATGGAATGACACGTAAGTACATCAAATACTAAACACTAGCAATTGATTTAAAACTAACAAAATATTATGTACACAGGTTCTGCAATGGGCAAGAGGCCACCGTCAATATGGTGTTCTACATATCCATGGTCTGTACACAGACCCTTGTGGAATGGTATTGGATCCTTCTGGATACAAAGATGTTACTCAAGATCCTGAAGTAATGGTAAGTCAGCCTCACTTCACCATCTCTTAGATAAATAATTTAAGTGTTTGATAACTGCAGAAGACTGGCACCACAATCCCCCGCTGAGGATGCAACCATAGTTTTCCAGAAATGTATGTGCCCCTCTCTCACACACACAACTTCCACCAATGTATCATTCCGGCCCTATAGCAGAGGCATTGTTTTGTGAGATATATTCATCGGTGTTGTAGGTTCACATTATGCATGAACAATGTTTCCAGGAAAATGTCACCCTGATGTTTATCTTTGGAAAGTGCCATCTCCCAACTTCTACAGAACACTCCAAAGGATTATTTGGTTTTGGGGGATGAATATTGTGGTGTGGAGCTCTGTCAATCTTGTATAGTCCAACAAGAGTTTCCATTGGCACTTTGGTCAACAGCTTGTCTGCTGTAGACTTACTTGTTGTTTAAAAATAATTAAACTGCACCAATGTGCATGCAACACCCCCCCCCCCACCCCCCCCCATTTTCTACCTTTTTGTTTTAAATGAAATAAATACCCCTGGTCCGGAGCCATAGGTTGTTCAATCTTGCATTCGTTCAGGTATATGCTTTTCCATCATATTTGCTTAACTAATCCATTTGTAATGAGCATGGGAAGTACAGTCTACCTTATTACAAGTAGTTCTATCAGACTGCAAATGTTTGTATTTGAAATGGCACCATCCTTGAATACTGAAAGCCAAATATCCATTGTGAGTCATGATGCTTAATATTTCAATCTCCTGAATGAATTAATCATGAAAAACATGTTTATTATATTTGAGAAACGGAAGCAGTCGATACACATTTAAACTTATCGTTCCATCCACAGGAGGCATTACAAAATTTGTATTGTACCAAGTCCTTCCTTTTCCTTGGTTGTGGGGAGACTTTACGTGACCAGATCTTCCAAGCACTGTTTTTATACACAGTACAAAATAAAGTCGATCTTGAGCACTACATGTTGATTCTCAAGGAAAATGAAGACCATTTCTTCAAGCTACAGGCAGACATGCTTCTAAATGGGATCAAAGTGGTATCTTATGGAGATTCATTTGAACATTTTCCTGGATATCTAACAGATCTCTCCACACAGCTGTGCAAGCAAAGAAGTCCAGGTAATGGAAATAACTGAATGAAGATTAACAAATTCATATAGACTGTTGTCATGACCTATTCTGCCAAAGGGCTTGAATAGGCTTGGCTTACCGATCCTAGCCAAAGGTCTGTGTAAGTTCTCTCTGAGTAGGTAAACGGACCTATAGAAGAAACCTACTTGATATTGTTCTTTCTCAGATGAGCACCTCTATTCTTCTTTTGCTTAGTTTCAGTTGCTCGTGAACCAAGAGATCAGTTTGTAACAATACAATGTGCTGTAAAAATAAGGGTGATTCTACAATCAAAAGGATAGTAGTTCACTTTCAGATACTGAATTCAGGGAAATACCACATTTCTATGAATTTCTTTTCACTTGGCCTTGAAAAGAAAACATAAACAAAGGGAACCTCCCTCTCATGTTTTCCCTTTTTATTTATAGATGCTGATCGGGTGGACAGTACTACACAGCTTGGTGAGTGCATGGGTTAAATCTGAATCAACAACAGCATTTTAAAGAGACATGGAAAACAACTGATATTTTCTCGCATTTAAAAGATCACATTATAAACATTACAAGGGTTATTGCAGGAACAAGATAAGTACAAACTGTTTAAACTTTATTGAAATTAATAGGAAATTCATAAAGCTTATGTATGTCTGTAGATCTCATTGACCTGATAGGGCAAGTCCCTAAGAGCAATTGGAAAATCAGAATTATTTTTTGTGCTCTGAGACCTTCCTTTGAAAGAAGAAAACACACTGACAAATTATCAAACATCCTCTTTCTAATTGAACAAAGAAAAAGTAATTCCGTGTCCCTTAAACAACTAAATATAGTATTTAACAACCGTACATGTTCTTACCAAATGTTATGTTTTGTATAAAAGTTTCCCATGCATAGTGAAATCATAAATAAAAGGAACCACCTGCTTTCTCCCTGTATGCTCCCATGCATGCTGCCTTCTTTCACATCTGTTCCTACTATTCCAAATATTGCAATTAATTCTTTCTTTCCCATAGCAGGCAAAATTGGAAAGCTTTCGGACCTTATGGGTTTCAGCTGCGCCACTTGTGCGCGCGCACTGACATTGCTCGCCCCACCCAGCGGTATCTAGTGGCAGGAGTTGCAGTGCAGACCCTCCACTCACCAGCATTCCAAGGCAATATTAGCAACTACAATAATAAAGACATTAAGGGTTAAATCTGATGTAATCAAATCTCCATTTAGTAAAAGGAAGGTGGCTTGTTGAGTCACAGACCTTACTATTGAAGTATGTGTCATCTCACTGTGTGTGTCTTTATTATTTGAGTTGTTAATATTGCCTTGGAATGCTGGCATGTGGAGGGTCTGCACTGCAACTCCTGCCACTAGATGCTGCTGTGACACGCGCGTGCATATCCGGGTTTGGTGCGCAATGTTAATGGGCGCGCAGCCGAAACCCATAAGGTCCAAGCTTTCTTTGGCCCTTTGGTGAAAATTATGCAGGCTCTGTGGGAGGAGGTGGCTATGGCTGTAAACCCATAACCCTGTCTTTCCAATGTGAACATGAACTAGGTCTTATTTAATTCTAGCAGCAATGTTGAGTCTGGTAGGTGAGAATGGTGGGATAAATAGATAAGAACAAACTGGTTGTTTAGCCTGGGAACTTGACCTTGGCTCAAGCTGGTTTGCAGAAATAAACATCTGTGTAAACTTGGTTTAGCTAAATATTGTTAGAACAGGGATGAACAAGTCAACAATCTTATCACCAACAAACCATAATACTTTTACACCAATCTGGTATTTGTTCCTCCAGATAATGCACTGGAATTTTTATTTTGAAAACCTTTAGGACAGTATTGTTGTATTCAAACTACACATTTTTTTTCCAACTTACACATTCCAAAGTTAGAAGAAAAAGTAGAGGATTTACATACAATATAAGGTGGTGCAAAAAAGTAGATCTTGGAGTGGAGACAGGATCCACCTTGTTTGATCCACACAGAGGTTTAATACTCACGGGGCCAGGAACCCTGTATAACAAATTATCAAATGATGTTGACCTTTTCCCCATTGCATAAAAGCACTTAAAACAAGATGACTCCCTGTAATAAACAAAAGAAAATGCTTGTAAATGGAAGGTTTTGGGATTTTACTAGGCCTATAATACCTGTGTATCAGTGTACTTAATAAAATAAAGCGCTTATAAGGTCTTTTGTTACTGCCAATAGTCAAACAAATAGTCCCTGTATGGGCCTGCCCTCTGCAGCTCATGAAGACAGACTGTATTACTAGGTGTGCAGTGTCTCGTACTAATCAATCAGTGACCATCTCTCGGCAACCTGCTGCTGAGACGTAGTCCCTGATAGTACACTGCACACCCAGTATTAGTCTGTGTATGCATATGCTGCAGTGGGCAGACCCATACAGGGAGTATTTGTTTGATTTTAGGCATTGACAGCTTGTAAGCACTTCTTAATAAAATAAAATACATAAAAATAAATCTATACATTGGTGTATTACATACCTATTAAAATACAGAAAACTTCTATATCCCTTTTTAAGAGGTTGTAAGGACACACTAAACCGACACATAAGGAAGCCAGTCCTATTTTTTTTTTCCAAGAAAGTTTACGGTTTCCTGCAATAGCTGGGAAGTATAAAAATAGATTGCTATCAGGGCAGTCTCCTTTAGCAGATCCTCTCCTATCCAATGGACACCTCCATAAGGGGTGGAGGGAAGCAGATATGTTGGGCTCTTTAATACCAAACTGCAAAAAAACTTGGAATTGATTTTTTTATTTTATTGAGTAGTGAATTGATTGCTAACCAATAAACACAGGATACCATATTGGATGAGCACAACTGTGGTCCTTTAGTTATAGACTAAAAATGTTTGCGCTTGATAAACTGAGCAAGGTCAGTAAAATTCGGCATGTATCTTATTAGATAATTTAAGCTTTTAATATACCTGTTTATTTGCTCATTTTACAGGATTCCCCCAACCAAACTGTTCAAAGAGAAAGTCAGGAGAAAATGGAATCCACACTGAGAAGAAAAACAGACACTCAGATCATCAGGAGGAAGGGGGATCTGTGTAATCTTAATGTTATCATATGGTAATGTTGCAGGGGAGAGCGCATACAGGAGCCTCCAGCTTGGGACAGCTGCATATGAGGCTGAAAGTGCAAGCAAGGCCCATAACGCTGGGTTGTAAATCTATATATGCATTTGTAGTGCATAGCATAGAGAGAGACTCCCCTTTTCAAGCCTAGAGTACGGCTGTGTTCTGTGGTCAATAAAGAACATAGCTGTGAGTATGTCATTAAATAAGCCACGATTACTATGCTGGACAACCAAAACTTGTGAAACGGTCTACTTTATAATTGTATAATCCGAGGTGTTTTTTTTTGTTTTGTTTTTTTCAGCCATCTCAATTTTTTTTGCAATGGTAGACAATTGTCAAACTGTTATTGCACTATGTTTTTTGGATTACCCATTGAAACATTTGGCAATGTGTCATATGACTTTCTATTTTAAAGGGATTGGTAAGGTAATAGCAGAATTCTAGGCTGCTTTCAGGATGTAGGAGTGAGGCCAGCAAAACCTACTGTGCTATCTGATCAGTTGCTAGAATATCATAAAGTAGTTACAGTGACTCTGCCTGATTAATAGCTTCTACACCTGATTTGAATTAATATTCATTCCGTACCGTGTGGTGCAGACCTCATTACTCATTCAGGCACAGGCAATACACTTAAGTAGCCTGACTTCTAATGATCATAACGCCATGAATTCAGCATCAATTTTAAAAATGTATAAACCTTTTACATCCTCTATCTTAATGATTGGGAGAAAGAGGAATAGAATATTTTAATAGACTATAAGGGCAAAAAGGTGTTTTCTAAAAAGTTGGAAATAATGGAGGGGGGGGGGGGGGGGGGGGGGAAGCTTTACTTGCATACATTTTTTAAAACTGTCTCCTTTAAATGTTTTAATATCTGCTAAACTGCATTCTGTAGTACAGAAATATCACACACTTTTACTTGTATATGGCCAATATTTTAAAGTATAAAGGAAAATTTAAATATTGACTATCACAGATGTCTTTTTACACAAATTTTATAAACATAATTTTGATGCCAATAAAAAATATTTTTAGTTGACCATTAATTACAGTGGAATACACTGGTTCTGTTAGCTGTATAGTAATTGTGCACTCATTTAGTATGTGCACAATATAACATCTTGTAGTGTGAATAATTGTTGCAATCTTGCTTAAACATGGATATAGAATTAATTACACTTATGATAGATTATAAGAAATTTGGTAGCTTATTATTTTTAATGATTAATTCTATTACATTACCAATTTTTATTGGTTCTATATGTATTAACAACTTCACCAGGAAGTATAGTTAGGTTGACATATATTACCGTAAATATATTTACAGCATAAACGTTATGTTACATTTTTATAACCTTATATTATCTGTAAATGGAGGTACGGATGACAACCATCATTTTTGTGTTCCATGTTAATAGATCGCTCATTTGCGTTATGACAGAGGAGTGATGTGAGACATATGCATTGACTACTAATTTCCTGGGAACAAATCGCTTAACCTTTCCGTTTCTTGATATGATAAACTATTTTTATTTTACGGTAAAATGCCCACAAATATCGGAAGTAAAAATTTGCATGTTTTGTGAATATTCCTATTTGCATAAATAAATAAAAAAATGGTTGTAATGCATAGCCTGCAGTTGCCCCAGACCTTGACCTGTCAGCTCTGTTCTAGCGAGCGGCTGGAATTCATAAATACATATCAAAAAAGGAAAGCTAAGGTATGTTTTATTAGTTGCACTACATTGTAAGATTATACATAATACAGCAGCCTTTTTGTATTTCCATCCGTCCAATATATTATCCATGGCTTATTTAAAAACATCTTCAAGTGACAGCAGATTTGAATGTCTTTCTTTACTGAAACTAGATTCATTACATTTCTGCTATTTTTAATCTTTAACCAATGTGGCAGAGTTAAGACACATATTTTCTTTACTTGCACGGATAGAGCAAAAAAAAAAGTTTTCATCCAATTGATCTCTCACAGCAAGGCCTAGAATATTTCAGTTTTTAATAACAAAACGCCTTGCCATGCCTGGACAACACAGACCTGTAGCTACCTCAGGGATGACATGTAAAGGCTTGTGCTGGAATACGTGATTTGCTTTTCATGTGTTAGGGATCATATGTTGACACAAAACTCAAAGCATGATTTCCTTGTGTAATAAAAAGGTTTCCAGATTTACCTTTTGAGAATCATAGTCCATCAAGTTCAATCTTTTGAGAGCTCCTCTGAACCTTGCATTTTGGGTATTAACTGTCAATTGATCCAGAGGAAGCAAACCCAAAAACACCATTGAAACTTTGCCAATTGTCTCGAAGAGAAAAATAAAATAAAATTTGTTCCTGAGCTTAGATATTGGCAATGGAACTCCTCCCTGGATCAATACTCCTCTAGTTATCCTTGATAACCATGAATGCCCTTTTATGCAAAAATGATATCCAGCCCCTTTATAAAGTTATCTATCGAATCTGTTGTCACCACTTCATTTGGTAGAGAGTTCCACAGCCTGACTGCCCTTACTGTGAAGAACCCTTTCTTTAAGGTGGAATCTTTTCCTTTTTTTCTAACCTAAAGAGATGTCCCTGATCTCAGTTAGCCTCTTGGCAGAAACAATTCACCTGGCAATGCCTTATATTGACCATGGATGTATTTGTATAAGGTAATCCTATCCCCTCCTTCAATGTCTTTTTTTTTTTCTTTCGAAAAAATGTTAAATTTGGTTAGTCTTTTCTCATTGCCCAGCCTTTTCATTCCCCTACTTTTCCAGCTTTAAAATGTCCTTTTCATTAAGTGGTGCCAAAAATTGTATTCCATATTCTAAATGTGGGTTTTCTAGGGATTTGGATAGTGGCAGCATTATATTTACTTCCCTTACTTCTATACCATTCTTAATACAAGCTAATATTTTACTTTCCTTTGCAGCTGCTGTTACTTTAACTTTACATTCATTGGTGTTAACTCTCATCTGCCATTTAGCTTCCCATTATTTCTAGGGAAAGTACATCATTTTCTGATTTAACTACCTTGCACAACTTAAGAGTCCTCAGCAAAAATGGAGACAATATTTTCAAGTCCTACTTCTAAATCATTAATAGATATGTTAAAAAGGAGAGGGCTTAATACTGAACCCTGATTAAACCCCACTTACCACATTAGTCCAATCTGAGTATATTCCATTTACATCAACTCTTTGCTTCCTGTCTTTTAGCCAGCTCTCAATCCATGAGCAGATATTTACTGCACAGTAGTCTCCCATGTGGCATTGTATCAAAAGCATTTGTAAAATCTAAAATGACTACATCCATTGAGTTGCCTTGATCCAAGTTCCTACTAACCTCCTCAAAGAAACTAAATTTCCTTGATATGACCGTTCCCTCATAAAACTGATTTATCTTATTCACATTGTGAATATAATCCTGTTTATGATACCCTATTAACCCTTCTAAAGGCTTCCCCACTACAGAAGTAAAGCTTACAGGTCTAAAATTCCCTGGGTTTGCTCTTGCTCTCTTCTTAAAAATAGGTATAAAATCTGCTTTTCTCCAGTCATCTTGTAGTGACCCTGTGGTGAGTATTGAAAAATTAGATACATTAATCGGGCAAGCATTTTCTTTGATCCTTTCAGCAGGTAGCACTGATGGTATCAGTAACCTCTCTTAAAATAATTAATGTATAGAGTCCATTTATTGCTCTATCTGTACCATAACCCTGTCCCCTTTTTGAAATAACAATTTACTCAAGTGTGTACCACAACTGTTATAGTTATGTAATAGGAGCTTGAAAAAATAGGAGTAGCTGCAGCTGAACATGCTTGAGAAGTAGCCACCAAAACTAACTGCTTTTATCAAAATTATATTTAAAAAGTTAAATATTTTCAGAATTTGAGTATGTAGCTATAATTTTTGTTTGTCACAAATACAAATGCTGGAGTTTTAACTATTAGTGTGTCTTAGTCCCTGTTACAATCTTCTTTGGAAGGTGAGGTTAAAGAAAACATGGTTCTTTGTACTCAACATTTTTACAATGCACATCATTATTTTTCAAGCTTTTTAAAAAAAAAAAAAGCAGGTAATCATTAAAAAATAACATGTCTATTTTGTAAATGTGCGTAAATAAGGATTTCAGCAGCTAATCTTGTCTACAACCAGAGTCTGCAATAGTGAGCCTGTTAAATGACCACTGTAGTTAAAGAACAATGTCACTTGTTTGTGAATTATGTAACAAGACAATAATATTATAATCTGTGTAATCCATTAACATAAATCAGCTTTTTTTTTTTTAAGACATAAGTTATGAGTAGTCTTTAACTGACTTCCTAAGAGCTGGCTCAGGAGGTGTTTTCTCTATCAGTGGATAGAGGGAAAAGAGGGAGGCCATAATGATTTGTTAGATAAGTTGATCTGATTGAAATATACACTGCTCAGAAGCAGGTAACTTACATAAATTGATGCAAGCCCTGCTCTGCAGAAATGTAAATATTCCAGCAACACAACTTTCATTATAGTATCATATACGTCTCCAGTGTCCCACAGAGGTATCAAAATGTATTAATTTTGTTTTTCTATTTTTTCCCTGTCTTTTAGTCAGACTGTTTTCAAACATATATATTTTTAATTGTACATTAGTCATTTAAAGTAATATTTCTCATCTAAATGCTTTCAAGCTGAGGAAAGTAATGGCTGAAGTACTTCTTCGGATAGATAAAATGTTAAATCAAAAAGCCTCACGGGCTTTGAAAGGTGTACTCCAATTATAAAAGCAAGTGCCAACACTTAGTGCCATTTAAAGTAGGAGACATCAATAGTTAGGTAAATCTTCTAACATTTCTTATCTTTAATTTTATACATTTCTTCACATCTAGTCAGTCAATAGCAATGATTCACAATCTATATGCATTAAAGGATCACCGTGGTCAAATAATTTCTACATGGTCTTTTGAATGCATATCATTGAAAAAAGGCAAACAATTTTAGAAAGCAAAAACATTTAAAAAAAAAAAAAACTTTTATAAGCAATAGTTATTTATAGGGTGGCTCTATTTTATTCAGCTTCAGTCCTTTCCTTTTGAAACCAGTGGAAGGTTTAGATGCTCACCTTGAAAAGGTTTCCTCTTCATTCAAAGTCTCCTCTCACCTCAGGGTGTTGATGAACAGAGATCATAATAGAGGATTCCACTGCAGCATACCTGCAGGTAAAGGACAATAAATCAAAGGCTATATTCATGTTGCATTCTAAAAACATTTTGATGGTTTTCACATAGAGCTTTGCAAGAAACTATATTTAAAGGTATATGGAAGTCTCATGGATTATGAAGCATCTGACAGAGGACAGTAGTGTATGAAAACATTTTTTTGCATTGAAAAAAAATAAATGAACATTAATAAACTTACCCTACAGTTTGCAAAATGTCATCAGTTTTCTGACAAATGATTTTTTGAGAAGAAACACCCCTGAAAATCCAAGCTAAATTAGCATAAAATGTGTAATTAGTTGTGGCCAATCAGAGGCAACTACAAAATTGCAGCAAAGTATAGGGATTCTGCCTGTGCAGCAAAGCATCATGGGATGTGTAGTCTTTTGTTTCCACAGGGAAACTGCTCAAGTGCTGCTCTGGATCTACACTGGCTGGAAACTTAGTAAAGGGTTACAAATATACTTGAAGGCAGTTTTTCTATTGATTAGTAAGCAGTTCTTATGTTGGCACCACTTGGGGGGTGGGGGGGACCGTTTTGCTTAAATAAAAAAAGGCTGTATGTGTGTAGAATGAATCCATGTTATGTGCATTCCTGATATAAGCAACACGTGTTACAAACAGGAAAACTTCCATATACCTTTTAAAATATAGTACTACAGTATTCCTATAAATACAAAAAAATAGCAGAAGTAATGTTGTGCTTCTAGAGAATCAATACATACCTGCACACTATTGTGTATTCATGGCATTGCAGATTGAAGATGAAAACATATAAAGTTAATACCGCACTGTTGAAGTTGATTGACATGAAAACTGAATGTTTTTCCATAACATATGTATGTATTTTTGGACAAAGAACTCACCAGCAATATGAATATCAACCTATGCATTAAAAAAAATGAAAGGGCTGTTTTAATCAGGATTCCAGGCAATTTTATAGCAGGACAATAGACTTGATGTTGGATGCTGAGGAGTATAATAGGGCATTTTCAGATCATATTGAGTCTTCAGCAAAGAATAGCAATGAGTAAAGTGCTTTGGAATCCTGGTTTCATTAAAACTTCATCTTTATTGCACACTAGTAAATTCAATGGATTGTGACTATAATGTTTACATTTTAAAGAACTGTGCTAGCAAACTGTATACCAATTGTTGCTGTTTTTCCATATTTTAGAGTGTTAAGTTTACTTTTGCCTTTTCAATAAAGAATGTCTCAAGTGTGTATATGGATTCTGTCATTTGGTTATTTATATATGTTATTCTGGAATTTGAATACAACAATCTTCTGTGAGATGACAAAGGCATTATTACATGATTGACAATAAAATAATATAATTTCATTTGGAAATAGCTTGGTTCAATTTTTTTTTTTTTGACGGCTTCTGATTTTAATGTAGAGACAAAACGTTAAAAATATAACCAATGAATTCTATTAATCCATGAAACTTCCATATACCTTTATGAATGCATCGGATAGAGGAGAATCAGTAGAGTATGAAAACTTTAATAAACTTACCCTAAGGTTTACAAAATGTCTTCAGTTTTCTGACAGTTAATTTTAAGAAGGAACAAACCTAGAAGTCAAAGCTAAATTTGTGTAAAATTATTAACTTCATTTTGGACAATCAGAGGCAGCTACAACTTTGTTGCAATCATCATGGGATGTGTAGTCTTTGTTCCCACCACAAGGAAGCAGCTTCAGGCAATGCTGCTCTGGATCTCTGCACGGTGCTGCTAATTGCTTGAAGGTTAATAAAGGTTTAAAAAAAAAACTTCTTGAATGCAGCTTTTCTATTGGTTAATATCAATGCTTATAATATTTTTACTTCCTAAATTCAAAAATAATAAAGCTTGGGTCTGGCCGCTGCAGACACAGACTCTGCTGAACTTGCAGTGCTGTGTCTCATACTAATCAATCAGTGATCATATCTCTGCAACATGGTACCTGATAGGCTAGGACACTACACTGCAATTCAGCCCTACAGAGTCTGCATATGCTGCAGTTGACAGGCCCATACAGGGACTATTTGTCTGATTTTAGGCAGTAAAAACGGAGCTTATAAGCACTTAATAAATTAAAGTACATAAAAGTAAATAAATACGCAGGTATTATTATATACCTGGTAAAATCCAGGAACATTCATATCCCATTTTGTATATGAAATCAACATATGGGGAGGACTATTTGATATAAAGGTAGGGGAGCTGATTTGGGATAATTTTATTCACGAAGGAGAGGAGAGTAGACCTCTAATTTTTGGAGAATTGACACTTTGTCTGACATTGTATTTGTTATATGATATGAGATTTAAATTTTATGATAGCCTTTTTTGCCATTCTACCCATATATATATATATATATTTTTTAAACTGATGGGGATTGCTGTGTCTCTCCCTCCCCTCCTCCTCCCGTGTGTCTCTAACCTCCTCCCCGGTGTGTCTCCCCCCCCCCCCCCCCCCCCGTGTCTCTCTTCCTCCCGTCTCTCCCTCCTGTGACATAAAGCTTGTGAGCTGTGCAATGCGCGGGTGCGCAAATCTGACGCAGGGCGCAGGCGCGCTGATTTGATGCAGCGCACGCACGTGGATCTGACGCAGTGCGCATGCGTGGCCCAACTCAGTGCGCAATGCGCATGGCTTTGTGATTGATCGTTTGCCGCAAAGCGTGACGACGAATCGCAGTTTGACAACTATAATATATATATATATATATATATATATATATATATATATATATTTTTTTTTTTTTTCTTACCGGCTATTAGAGGACAAAGAATAGTAAGAGGCAAGGTCTAAACTTGTTTTAGGTGAACTTCATAGCTCAAGGTGTATAGCTGTACTTAGGATAATACAGTCATTGAAAAGAAAAGAAAAATAAATAAAATAGCACACTTTTTCACATGCTTTTTAATTTCACAAGTGTATCAGAAGAAACAACAGCCTTCATTTTGAAAGGTAATGTAACATTTCATTAGTTTAACAAAGAAAAAACAGTTTAATTGTTTTACTCTAATCTTTACATAAACTTACTTGATGCACACAAACAATGATCATGTAATTCTCACAATCATACATTCAAAATTATAAACACTATCAACTTAATTCATAGAATTTCTTTTTTTTATCAAGGCTAAATATTCAGATTATTTAACTTTATAATCCATTTATTGTAACTCCATAGCCAAACCTGCTATTCGGAAATTATATAGCTTAATTTGATTCAAGGCAAACATTTTTTCACAATACTACATCCATAAATAATAAAGAATCTCAACAACCACTTTACAACCTGTAACACAGGAAAACATAAAAAGATGCACAGAAATGCTTCCAAAGACACTCCATTAATCATCTTTCTGATCAGTCTCAGCATTTTCTTCATAAACGGTAAGGTCCAGAGTCAGCACTTGGCTAAAAAAATATTCATCTTGCTAGAAAGAAGACAAACAGATAACACGTTAAAAGTTTAAAACTACTAAATAAAAAAAAGATACGTACAAGGGTTATATTGAGGTGTGTACACAGTCATTTCAGGTATTAAAAAAAAAAAGCAGCTTGAATGTGTTTTTTCCCCATATATTCAACAATATTGTATTTTAGGGTCAGTGGACTAATTCATTTGATACCATTACACTTGCTTCATACATGTGAGTTATTCTGGGGTTATGTAAACGCCGGGATGCCCCCCTATTGCGATCTGAAGCCTCAACCAGGTGCCCCATAAAAGATCTTGAAAATAGAAACATGCAGGGATGGGTTATATGAGGGGGGAGCAAAGGAGATAGGGATGACTGCTATGTGAGGAGGGTGTCTTTGGGGATGGCTGCTGACAAGGACTGGGTTCTATATATAGGGCTGGATACTAAGAGGCATGGGTGCTATGTGAATACGGCTGCCGAGAGGGACTTGTAGAAACACTGTAGTGTGCCCCCATCCTGGACCCTCGGCTGCACCTGTACCAGGGTCCTACGTTTTCTAGCTCCGCTACTGGTGGTAAAGCAAGAGAAAGAAAGATGATGACAACAAGGGCACTACAAGAGGATCCAGCTAAGACAAAAACATTTGCTTACCCATAGTTACTCTATAGCAAGAATACACTTTAAATAGTGCTAGGTTACTAGAGACTTTGGAATGAGGATGCTAGTCATACACACACACATTATATATATATATATATATATATATATATATATATATATATATATATATATATACACACAGTGCCTTGCAAAAGTAATTACCCCCCTTGGCATTTTTCGTGTTTTGTTGCCTCACAACCTGGAATTAACATGGATTGTTTGAGATTTATTTCTAATTAAAAGGGGAATTCAGGGTTATCATGGATAATTAGAGAGACAGTTTTGATTTACCTACATTTACCTTTGAGACAATTGGCTAAGTCTCGCTAGTGTTTTTTGTTTTTTTTTCTATTTGCCTTCCTCTGGACTAATTAATAATAAAAAATAAAAAAAACATTAAATAATTGATTAATAATGAATTAACAACTAATGAATTAATAGTTAATCCACATATTGCAGATCAGAGGAGATCTTAAAAGGTTGAACTTGATGGACTGAAATTCTTTTTTCAACCTTAAATACTATGTTACTATGTAAGGATTTGCATCGTTTCATTTACAGAACATGTCCACAACTTTGAAGATGTTTTTTTTTTTATTATTCTAAAGCAAGCAACAAATAGGACAAAATAACAGAAAAAGTCAATGTGCATAACTATTCACCCCCCTAAAGTCAATACTTTGTAGAGCCACCTTTTGAGGCAATCACAGCTCCAAGTCACTTTGAGTTTGCCACAACATCTTACCACTGGGATTTTTGCCCATTCCTCCTTGCAAAACTGCTCCAGCTCCTTCAAGTTGGATGGTTTGCACTTGTGAACAGTAATCTTTAAGTCTGACCACAGATTTTCTATTGGATTAAGGTCTGGGCTGTGACTAGGCCATTCCAACACATTTACATGTTTCCCCTTAAACCACTCAAGTGTTGCTTTAGCAGTGTGTTTGGGGTCATTGTCCTGCTGGAAGGTGACCCTCCGTCCTAGCCTCAAATCACACACAGAGTGGTGCAGGTTTTGCTCAAGAATATCCCTGTATTTAGCACCATCCATCTTTCCCTCAACTCTGACCAGTTTCCCAGTCCCGGCTGCTGAAAAACATCCCCACCGCATGATGCTGCCACCACCATGTTTCATTGTGGAGATGGTGTTCTTTGGGTGATGTGATGGTTTGCGCCAGACAAAGCGTTTTCTTTGATGGCCGAAAAGATACATTTTAATCTCATCAGACTAGAGCACCCTCCTCCATATATTTTGGGAGTCTATCACATGCCTTTTCGCAAACTCAAATCGTGCCGTTTTGTTTTTAGCTGAAAGTAATGGCTTTCCTTTGGCCACTCTGCCATAAAGCCCAACTCTATGGAGCGTACAGCTTATTGTCGTCCTATGTACAGATACTCCTGTCTCTGCTGTGGATCTCTGCACCTCCTCCAGGGTTACCTTAGGTCTCTGTGCTGCCTCTCTGATTAATGCCCTCCTTGCCTAGTCCGTGAGTTTTGGTGGGCAGCCGTTTCTTGGCAGGTTTGCTGTTGTGCCATGTTCTTTCCATTTGGTTATGATAGATTTGATGGTGCTCCTGGGAATCATCAAAGATTTGGATATTTTTTTATAACCAAATCCAAATCCTGACTTGTACTTCTCAACAACATTGTCCCTTACTTATTTGGAGAGTTCCTTGGTCTTCATGGCAGTGTTTGGTTAGTGGTTCCTCTTGCTTAGGTGTTGCAGCCTCTGGGGCCTTTCAAAAAAGGTGTGTATATGTAATGACAGATCATGTGACACTTAGATTGCTGCACACAGATGGACATAATTTCACTAATTATGCGACTTCTGAAGGTAACTGGTTGCGCCAGAGCTTTTTATGGGCTTCATAACAAAGGGAGTGAATACATACGAACATGGCAATTTTCCGTTTTCTATTTCTAAAAAGTAGTTTTATGTATACATTTTTCTCATTTCACTTCACCAACTTAGACTACTGTGTTCCGATCCATCACATAAAATTCAGATTAACAAAACATTGAACTTAAGGCTGCAATGTAACAAAATATGCAATGTAGAACACGTTATAGGACTGTAAAAAGAAACATGTTCTTTATTTCCCTTATATAATTGAAGGAACCAAACTTGCTTGGAATTTGTGCTACAAAATTAAACTGGGATAATATTGATAATTTATTTACTGCTTTTAGTACTTGCTTTTCAAATATTGTATGTGGTAAAAGAATCATTAAACTTCTGATACATGAAGTAGTCATGTTCTAGACTTTCTAATTATCTTGAAAAGAAATCTAAACATGACTAACCTCATCCACGTTGCTATGGATAAAAGTGAATGCACCATTCCTATTCAAAACATTGCAGAAGACATAATTTCACAGAAAACGGCAAACTGTTTTGGTTTTACACATTTTTTTTATTTTTTAACTAGGTGACTTATATTATTCTCCTCCACTTAAAGGTATATGAAAGATTCATTTTTTTTTTTACTTTTTCTAACCGAACACATACTGTTTATATCAGAAACACAAATCCCCTTCATTCATTCTATACACATACAGTTTTATTTATTAAAAATGTGGTTTCCACACTCCCAGAGGTGCCTAAATAGGCACCTGGTACTAGCCAACAGAAAACCTGCTTCAGCAGCAACTGAGTTGCATCATTTCTGGGAGTGGGATGTGTGGTGCAGAGTCTGAATTCCCATACTGCTTCAATGTTGTAGCTGCCTCTGATTGGCTTCCACGAATTATGTGATTTTTTTTCATTACATACACTACTAATTCTCCTCTATCAGATTCATTCCTAATCCATGAAACTTGTATATGCCTTTAAATTACCATATAAAATTGTTACCTATTTAAAACATTTACATAAAACCAAAAAGACTGCCTAAAAAGTCCCTTCATGAAAGGAGGACCTTGATAAGGAGAATGCTAATAAAAAATATATTATTGTAAGCCATTTAATTATATTGTTTTTTACTTTCTATAAGGTGTTGGGCGATTCCAAAAAAACAGAAAGAGTGTCACCTAGAGTGCTGGTGAGTCAGAAACTGCCCCTGACAATCATGATTTATGGCCTTGTCCCTGATCAATCAAGTAACAAACATGCATGCCATACAAGGTTACTATTCTTGATAAACTGAAAAACTTTTTTTTGTTACAGGAACAGAAAACTTTTTTTTTATTTTGCAGCTTTGAGTGGTAAAATTCACTAAATGGTATAGCAAAAAAAGAAACTGTTTTAGCTGGTGTGCATTGTAATAAGGAAACAGATAGACAAACAAAAAAACTAAAAGAATGTTGGCACAAATAAAATTAAAATAAAGATTTGTAAATGTATTAGTATACTAAAAGGAGATTACAGAGTTTTGGAATGGGCATGACTGTATGATGTGTGTAAAAAAAGAATGCAGGGATAAACTGAAATGCAGTTAATGGATTATTAGTATTAAGCAATATTTTGCTTCAGTATTCACCGATTTCTTTATCTAGATTGCAGAGCAAAAACAGTTACATCAAAATGCTGTAAATATAAAATCCATTTTTGTCAGTCACATTTCTAAAGCTTGGCTCTATTTTTTTCTTTGCTTAATTTGAAATAGAGTGTTTGATAATGTACCACAGTGTTTTTTTAATGATGCCCGCAAACCCCCTAAAAAAAAAAAAAATATATATATATATATATATATATATATATATATATATATATATATATATATATATATATATATGTATATATATAAAATAAATGAGTCATATGGAATTGCCTCTTCTGTGATCTCTCTTTTCCCTTTGTTCACACTCCCAACACCATCTTTCCTTATTTGATTTATCCCCCTCAAGCAATAACACATTTATATTTTGTGCTGCCCTATGCCTACCAAGTGCAAGTAAAGCACAAATTAAAAAGCTTAACATGTAAAAAGTGGGTGATGCTTAAATCTTGCCATCTAGACCTAAACATGCAATCATCTAATCTCTCCATCTGTCTCCAGTCATGTCTGATTCTGACATATACCTAGTTATATAAATATATGGAAAATATTTTCTATAGTTATATTAGTACATTTTCATAAGAAATTGTGTGGAAGTCAAGATTTATACTTAATATGACTTTATGCTCTCAAAACATACCTCTGTGCACACTCCAATTAATGCATCAGCCCGGGAATAAAATTCCTCCTTTAGAGAAATAACCACCATTTGAAACTGTTCCCTGGATTGTTCTTTGATATAACTAGTTACCTAAAAGCAAAACATAAATTGAAATCCTCCAAACATAAATATAAAGCAAACCATATATTAATGTAAACGGCAATATAACCGTCTTGAGCTTTTGATAAATAAAAGTGAATTATCATATGAAACATGCAGAATCTTCAATTAAACTTTAGTTTGAAAAAACTTTTTTCACCTGAAAATGTGTCCCTCTGTTACATACCACTCGTTTTAATATTTTGAAACAAGCCCAATCTAAGTTTTTTTAAATTATTTTGTATCACTGTTTACATAACAGTAGAATGTTGTGACAACACCAATGATTGTAGGCCCTGCATAATTATTTGGAAGAATTGTAACAAATTTGCTGTGTGAGCATTAAGCAATTAGGAAGTCTTTGTGCACACAGGGGGTGTTGAGAATCTACCATTTAGTGGCATTATGATATCCATAAAGATTTATGAAAGGTGACCTCGACTCAGTATTACTCTTTAGACATAAAACCTTTCATTATAGACAATGGCTAACCTGGTACCCTGCAACCCTCTAAATAGAACCAGATCCCCTCTTTAAAACTACCCTGTCTTCCCTAAGACTTCATAAAAGTAGGACAGGTTTACACTACCCTAATCCATATGCCAATTTGAGAGCCTCACAGGTGATCCCAGCTACAACAATGTGACAAAGTCAATCCTCCTAAAACTAAAACCTAAGGGCCGTTTCGATACTGTTATAACTTTCTCAAAGGCTTATGATACTGAGAAAGCTATAAAGGTAACAAAATGGTTTTAGTCTCAGGAGGATTGACTTTGTTACATTGTTGTAGATGGTATCGCCTGTGAGGCTTCCAAATGGGAATAATGAGTAGGGTATTGTAAACCTGTCCCATAGTTATGGCCTAAGGGATGATCATCGCTTTATCCAAATTTTACACTTCCCCTGGGAATGGGAAGCTGTATAAAAGATTAGTGTTTTTAATTTACATTATGGATTTGTGAATAGTAGAATAGCCTATTTAATCGCAATAGAGATTTGTCCTACACAACCTGAATTTGACAAATAGGCCTGATCTCTATGCTATCCCTTTTAGAAATGATTGATTTTGGATGATTTATCTCTATATTTTCTCTCTATATAGGTTTTTATGTCAACCCATACATTTTAATTGCGGCATATTAAAAAAATAAAGATTATATTTATGGTTCTCAAAATATTTTTCCATAGTGACTTACTTTGCCTATGTTTGTGTTATCCAATGCTGCATCCACTTCATCTAGAATAAAGAAAGGAGCTGGGCGAAAGCTAAAAAATAAAGAAAAATATTATTAATAATAATGATGCTTCTTTTTAGATCCTATTGCCAACACACCATAACATACAGTGCCTTGCAAAATTATTCACCCACCTTGACTTTTTACCTATTTTGTTACATTACAGCCTTAAATTCAATGTTTTGTTAATCTGAATTCTAGGTGATGGATCAGAACACAATAGTCTAAGTTGGTGAAGTGAAATGAAAAAAATATATACATATTACTAAAAAACTATTATAAAACTATTGGTTAGAAATAGAAAATTGGCATGTGCGTATGTATTCACCCGCTTTGTTATGAGTGCACCAGTTACCTCTAGAAGTCACATAATTATTGAAATGATGTCCACCTGTCATTATATATACACACTTTTTTGAAAGGCCCCAGAGGCTGCAACACCTAAGAGGCACCACTAACCAAACACTACCATGAAGACCAAGGAACTCTCCAAACAAGTAAAGGACAATGTTGTTGAGAAGTACAAGTCAGGGTTAGGTTATAAAAAATATCCAAATCTATGATGATCCCCAGGAGCACGATCAAATCTGTCATAACCAAATTGAAATGAACATGGCACAATAGCAAATCAGCCAAGAGACAGCCGCCTACCAAAACTCATGGACCCTGGAGGAGCTGCAGAGTTTCACAGCAGAGACTGGAGTATCTGTACATAGGATGACAATAAGCCGTATGCTCCATAGAGTTGGGCTTTATGGCAGAGGGGCCAGAAGAAAGCCATTACTTTGAGCAAAAAACAAAATGGCACGTTTTGAGTTTGGAAAAGGCATGTGGGAGGGAGGCAAAATGTATGGAGGAAGGTGCTCTGGTCTGATGAGACTAAATGATGAGACTGTACATGTTTTGCACTTCGAACATACAATAGATGTATGCCTTTTGAAATTTATAAAATAAAATATGTGTACTTATGCTAACTAAGATACCTCCGGCATACTTGTTATTTTCAGGTTGCAAATAGAACTCATTTAACACTTGAAGAAACCTTTGTGACACAAAACCACTGTATTTAATTTACTGTGTGAGTAACTTTTTATTGATAGACTAAACATGTCAACAGCTGCATTTGACTTTTCTTCATCAATCAGTATTTTTGTACTGAATTACTAAGGTCTCCAAGCTTTGTTCAATTAATATGCTTTGATAGTATAGGAGGAAGAGAGAGAGAGAGTGTATGTATTTTGTTTTAAATTAAAAATAAATAAATTCTAGTGATTGAATATGTTAGGTTTATACTTTCAGATAATATATCATTTTAAATTATTATTCTGATGTAGAGGAACAGACTAATCTTTTGTTAGGCACATGGTGTGTATAATGTGCATATCAAAGCAAGAAATGCCTTATATCCTCTTGTCATTTAAAGACCTTTGTTGGTCAGAAATAAAGGTAATACTGTCTAAATGTATTATTAGTGTAAAAAATATCTACCCCCATAGAGTTTGAAAGTGACTTGTTATTATACTGTCTTTGTTAGCTAGTTAGCAGAATATGAGCCCTATTCTATTAGAAGCTCACAAATGCCTCTAAACTGTAATCTTTGCTGCAGGTGTGTTTTCTCTGAATATTTATACATATATTCTATTGACTCAAGTACACAATTAACTTCATTAAGCCTAAACTCATAAACCCTCTCTTTCTAGACAGAATTTCAAGGCGGTGTGATCATATTATCAGCCAATGAGAAATCTCTATGGACAAGCACAATCAGAGACATAATGATATGGCACTGGAAGATTAGCCCCTCAGGTCAGAAGGTGCCTTCCACATTATTGAGGAAGAGCAAGTATGAGTAGTATCAGATCTAATAAAGTGGTTGGGCAAAAGCTGAAAGGACAGCCAGCTGCGGATGTGTCTGGAGGGGAAAGGAAAGTCTGCTGCTGCGAAGTTCAGCATAGGAACTTGGAATATTAGAACTATGAACCGAGGTAAACTGGACGTGGTCTAACATGAGATGACAAGGCTAAACATTGATATTCTGGGAATTGGTGAACTTAAACTGACTGGAAAGGGACATTTCACATCAGACAACCACCAAATCTTTTACTGTGGTCAAGAATCCCGCAGAAGAAATGTAGTAGCCCTTATAGTCCGTCAAAGGGTGGCAAAAGCAGTGCTCGGTTATAACCCAATAAATGACAGAATGATTTCAATTTGAATTCAAGGCAAGCCATTTAATATCACAGTGATCCAAGTCTATGCTCCAACCATGGATGCAGAAGAGGCTGAAGTTGTTCAATCCCATGAAGATCTTCAACACGTCGTAGATATAACAACAAGAAAAGAGGTTACTGTCATCGTAGTAGATTAGAATGCTAAAGTAGGGAACCAAAAGATACCTGGAATAACTGGCAAGTTTGGTCTTGGAGAACAAAATGAAGTAGGGCAGAGATTAGTAGAATTCTGTCAAGATAATTCTCTGGTCGTAGCAAACACCCTCTTCCAATGAGACGACTCTACAAATGGACATCACCAGATGGACAACATAGAAATCAGATTGACTATGTACTTTGCAGCCAAAGATGGAGGAGCACTATACAGTCAGCAAAAACAAGACCTGGAGCCGACTGCGGCTCAGACCATGAGCTTCTTATTGCAAAGTTCAGAATTAAACTGAAGAAAAAAGGGAAAATCATCAGACCGAGAAGATACGAAAATAAATAATATCCCTTGTGAATATACAGTGGAAGTAAAGAAAAGATTTAAGGGACTAGACATAGAAGATAAAATGCCTAAAGAACTTTGAACCGAAGTTTGCAACTTTATCCAGGAAACAGCAACAAAGAATGTACCCAAAATAAAGAAAACTAAGAAGGCAATCTGATGAGGCTTTGGAAGTAGCTCAGAAAAGAAGGAAAGCGAAAGGTGGTGGTGATAGGAAAAGATTTGCCCAACTGAATGTAGAATTCCAGAGGATAGTAAGAAGAGACAAGGAGACTTTTTACAGTGAGTGATGTAAAGAGATAGAAGATAACAGAACAGTAAAGTCCAGATACCTCTTCAAGAAAATTGGGTACTAAACAGAAGCAGATCAGATAAAGAAGAGGTGGCATAAATACACTGAAGATCTATACAGGAAGGACCTTTATAGCAGTGATGACCTCAATAGTTTCTCCAATGAGCTGGAGCCAGACATCTTGGAGAGTAAAGTAAGATAGGCCCTAGGATACCTTGCTGATAACAAGGCTGCAGGAGTGGATAGAATCCTAATTGAACTATTCAACCTTTTACAGGAAGATGATGTGAAAGTATTGCTTGCCTTATACCAACACATTTGGAAAACTCAACAATGGCCAATAGACTGGAAAAGGTCAGTCTACATCCCACTCCCCAAAAAAGGCAGTGCCAAAGAGTGCCCCAATTATCGAACAGTTGCACTCATTTCACATGCCAGTAAGGTAATGCTCCAACAATATATGGACCAAGAACTACCAGATGTGCAAGTCGGGTTCCGCAGAGGAAGAGATTAAATTGCCAATGTCCGATGCATATCAGAGAAAGCAAGAGAGTTCCAGAAACACATTTACTTCTGCTTCATAGACTATTCTAAAGAATTTGACTGTGTGGATCACAACAAAATGTGGCAAGTTCTTGAGGAGATGGGAATACTAGATCATCTCATCCACCTCCTCCGCCATAGAATTGATGCCTTTGAATTGTGGTGTTGGCGAAAACTGCTTAGAATCCCTTGGACTGCGAGAAGATCCAGTACTTCAGGAAATCAAGACAAACTGTTCACTGGAAGATCATAAGGCTGAAGCGTAAATATTTTAGCTATATCATGAGAAAACAGGATTCCTGTTGTGGAGAAATACAAATATCCATAAATTATTTAGTATATATATATATATATATATATATATATAGCCTTTTAGTATTTGGCTAGATGTAAGCTCTGAAACAGATAAATCCACATGTCCCAGATTTAGCAGGTTTACTTGAGGCCATAAACAAACTTTTAAGTCTAAAAGAAAAGTGTACTCTGGCAGTACACAATGGCCCAAGGATGATCAGGATGTCAACAACTTGACCTATGCGTACAGATTACAACTTAAGGGTGTTGTGCGCAAAATAATGTGACGTATCAGGCATGGTTAATGCATGCCCCATATTTTATTGGATTGCAATATATAAATAATATCTTACTGGTCTAGAGGGAGTTGGTGGAATGTACCATTTTTTAGGATGTAATAATGCACTGTACCATTTCCTGTATGTAGGAAATACTATAAAAGTCTACGTTTGTAGTCAGTGGCAGACATTGTGAATGTTTTTCGGTTGCTGATCCACGCGTGTCCAAATAAACTGAAGAAAATCAGAGGCCTGGTATCATGACTGGGTTTTGGAGTAGAATGTTGGTTTTGTGGATATGTTTTTGTTCTACATTCCCTAGAAAAGACTGATGCTGGGAAAGATTGAAGGCACACAAAGAAGGGGACGCCCGAGACGGAGATGAATAGATGAGATAATTGAAGCGATGAACATGAACTTTACGAGCTCAGAGAGGCGGTGACTGACAGATGTACCTGGCGTGCTGCAGTCCATGGGGTCACGGAGAGTCGGGCACGACTGAACGACTAAACAACAACAACATTTAGATTGCATGGGGTTCCCTGGTGGTCCAGAGGTTAGGATTCAGTGAATTCACCACAGCAACCTGGGTTTCATTGCAGTCAGTGTGAAGATTCTAGGGCAACTCCAGAAATTCCTGCCTTTTGCTACAGGAATTCCCCTCTCAGGCCATATTTTTAGAAGGTATGGGTCTCTCGGTGCCCAGTGATCAGGATCATCAGCTCAGGGTCACTGGATGAACTTACCGGTATCATCTGCTTCCTCAGTGGGCTTGAAAAGACCAAGGAGACCAATCCTACCCAGCAGATTCTGATCTGGTGTTCAAGCCCTTCTCCCAATAGAGGAGTAGAGATTCAGGACAGCAAAGTGATTTTAGCTTAGGAGTCTTCCCTCTAAATGAAACACAAAAATTGTCTATGTGTCCCAAGAAGAGCATTGATTTTATTTGGTACAGGCGCACTATTTATGCAGTTACAGAACAAAGGATTTACATGTACGTGGGCTGAACCTATGCAAACTCTGCCCCCAGATTAGGATTACCTAATAACATATGTGCCTCCAGGGTATGCAGCTGATTGGTCCATAAAAGCGCAATCAGGAGACAGGGAAAACCGTGGGCTTGGCTTCCCCGCCTTTGGGTGGATCAATGGGAGGCAACATCCAGGAAATGTTGACGGGAACATGCAAACAAAAGAAAAATAATACACTTAAACAACCACAAGATGTCACTGCAGGATAACAAATGGAACTGTCCCTAGTTCAGCAGTGAATTTGCTACATAATGTGAAACTGAATGGTTCTTAAGAAGCTGAGCAGGGTTGGGCCTGGTCAGTACTTGGATAAAAGACTACCTAGGAATACCAGGAGCTGTATGCTGTGGCCCACTGGAGAAGGAACTGGCAACCCACTCCAGTATCACTGCCATGAATACCAATTGGATCGGCATTGTTTGTTGCGGTCCATAAAGTCACAAAAAAGTTGGACATGACTGAGCAACGCAAACAAACAAAAATTTAAATTGTAACAGCATATGGTGTTCTTCTTCTTCCCCTTCTACAGAAAAATTATCAGGTAAATCATCTTTGTTTCACCTGGGGCTGTCCAGGGAAGGGAACGGCATCCTTGCTATCCTTTTCTATAAAACATATCACCCCTCAGAACTATTCATACAAGAAACACACTTTGCTAAAAACCAAACAGCAAAATGTATTCATAAAACTTATATATAGCTATATATAAAAAATATTTCCATTCATTCTAGAAAAAACAGACACTGATCCTAACCAGGCATCTCCTGGATGTATAATTATTGCAAATATCTTTGTATTTCCCCCACTACATCTCCTCAAGAAACCCTTAAACGCCTATTACAGAATATAAAAACCTAGGACTCAGGTAGAATAATAATAACAGGAAGAGACTTTAACTTAACTTTAGACCCTGGTCTTGATCACTCCTCTCTAACCTCAGATACACGCAACCTAGGTAAAATCAAACAAATCACCTCTCTAATGGCAGAATTACACCTTGTAAATGCTTGGAGATCTTTTCATTCTCAAGAAAGAGAATACACATTTTTCTCATATACACATCATTATTATTATTATTATTATTAACCTGTATTTGTAACACGCCAACATATTCCATAGCGCTGTACAGGGGATAAGAACAAGGAAAAATACAATCTTAACACACTGTAGGAAATGGAGGACACTGTTTTGAGCTTCGAATCTTTGTAGAAAGTGCTTTTTTTTTCAAAGCACCCTACCAGATGGGAAACTTGCTACTTACAATCTAAAGGCACACATAAAAGAGACTCTAGTATAGAAACTTTCTTAATAAACACCTTTTTATTAGACTACAGAAACTCAATAGAAATAATGCCTTGCTCATGGTCAGACCACTCTCTGGTTAGAATTTCGTTAAACCTTTCTCCACATCACAGACTTATAAAATCTAAACGCAGGGAAATCTCCAGGCCCAGATTACAAAACAATATTGATCTACCATACCCACAGTTAACTCTTCTCTTCAATGATATACTAGAAGGAAATCCAATACCTCCAAAGATGAATTATGCAGATATAATAGTCTTTCCTAAAAAAACACAAAGATCCCTTAAAAAGTGAAAAATTACAGACCTATTTCCTTACTCAATAGAGATATAAAGGATCTTAGCAAAATTATGGCTGACAGAAAGGTCCTATTTCTACCACAACTAATACATAAAGATCAGATTGGATTTATAAAGATATAATTAGAAGAATTATTAATATCTCCCACAAAATTCATAACCAAAAACTCTAGAATGGCCTTACCTATTTGAAGTCTTGTCAAAATTGAAGATTAGAGGAACATTTATAAACATGATACAAACATATTACTGCTCACCCAGAAATAACTTAAAACTACCATGGCAAGGTATTACTAAGATTCAAATAGAAAGAGGAACAAGACAGGGCTACCCCTTTGGCCTCTTCATTTTCTCTAGCCATTGAACCTTTAGCTTAAACTATCCAAACAGATCCTAGAATGCATGGTGTACAAATAGGTCAACAAAACTCCAAATGTTGTCTCTTTGCAGACGACTTACTATGCACTTTACCAAACCTTTAACCTTTATGCCCTTTCTTAATCACACTTTATCTAAAATTTGGAGACTTTTCAGGTTTAAAAAAAAAAAGGGATAAGTCTGAAGCTTTAAACATAACTTTACCACCAGAAACAGCTAGACTTCTCCAGATTAATTATAATTTATTCTGGCCTGAAACAGGCATTAACAATTAAGTGTCAAAATTACTTCACACTGGAAAGACATAAAGTGCCTTGCAAAAGTATGCACTCCCTTAGCATTTTTCGTGTTTTGTTGCCTAACAACCAGGAATTGTTGGAGGATTTCCATAATTTAATTTACAGAACATGCCCACAACTTTAAGTTTTTTTTTTTATTGTGAAGCAAACAACAAATAGGACAAAATAACAGCAAAAGTCAATGTGCATAACTATTCACCCCCTAAAGTCAATACTTTGTAGAGCCACCTTTTGGGGCAATCACAGCTCCAAGTCACTTTGGATAAGTCTCTATGAGCTTGCCACATCTTACCACTGGGATTTTTGCCCATTCCTCCTTGCAAAACTGCTCAAGCTCCTTCAAGTTGATGGCCAAAAAGTTCAATTTTAGTCTCATCAGACCAGCGCACTTTCCTCCATACATTTTGTGAGTCTCCCACATGCCTTTTCACAAACTCAAAACGTGCCATTTTGTTTTTTGCTCAAAGTAATGGCTTTCTTCTGACCACGCTCTATGGAGCGTACAGCTTATTGTCGTCCTATGTACAGATACTCCAGTCTCCAGGGTTACCTTAGGTCTCTGTGCTGCCTCTCTGACTAATGCCTTCCTTGCCCGGTCTGTGAATTTTGGTGGACGGCCGTCTCTTGGCAGGTTTGCTGTTGTGCCATGTTCTTTCCATTTGGTTATGATAGATTTGATGGTGCTCCTGGGAATCATCAAAGATTTGGATATTTTTCTTAAACTTAACCCTGACTTGTACTTCTCAACAGCATTGTCCCTTGCTTGTTTGGAGAGTTCCTTGGTCTTCATGGCAGTGTTCGGTTAGTGGTGCCTCCTGCTTAGGTGTTGCAGCCTCTGGGTCCTTTCAAAAAAGGTGTGTATATGTAATGACAGATCATGTAACACTTAGATTGCACACAGGTGGACATCATTTCACTAATTATATGACTTCTGAAGGTAATTGGTTGCACCAGAGCTTTTTATGGGCTTCATAACAAAGGGGGTGAATACATATGCACATGCCAATTTTCTGTTTTCTATTTCTAAAAAATAGTTTTATCTATATACCTTTCTCATTTCACTTCACCAACTTAGACTATCACTTAAAATTCAGATTAACAAAACATTGAATTAAGGATGTAATGTAACAAAATAGGTAAAGAGTCAACTACCCCCACTATAAAAAAAAACAAAAAAACAACAACAACAAAAAACTAAGAAGTAGAAAAATGGTCAATATTTCAGATTTTATGGGCAGGATGCATCAACTCTATAAAAATTACCATTAGACCATACACCAATTTGGTGTCAATTGAACATGTCTCCTTACACTTGGGATATAATTATCTGGCTCCCGAAGTCTACTGTTACTCTACCCATGAACACTAGCTCACTAATTACCGTATTTATCAGCGGATAACACGCACTTTTTCTCCCATGAAAATAGGGGGCAAATGATAGGTGTTATACGCCGATATTCCCTACCCCTCCTCATCCTCAACCTCCCTCCTCATTCTAAACCCCCTCCGCATTCTAACCCCCCCTCCTCAACCTAAACCCCTCTCCGCCTCAACCTAAACCCCCTAAATACCTCCCCATTACTTACCTGCTCCGGCCTACGCTCCTTGACCCGGTGACGTCACATGCGCGACAGCACGCCACGTCATTAGCATATACCGGGTGCTGGCACCCGGTATATGCTAATGACGAGGCGCGCTGGTGACGTCACCGGGTCAAGGAGCAGAGCGGAGGCCGGAGCAGAAGCAGGTAAGTGAGGGGGAGGTATTTAGGGGGGTTTAGGTAAGGGAGGAGGGGTTTTAGAATGAGGAGGTGGGGGTTAGAATGCGGAGGGGGGTTTAGAGGATGGGGGGGTTGAGGAGGGAGGATGAGGAGGAGGGTTGAGGATGAGGAGGGGGGTTGAGGATGAGGAGGGGGGTTGAGGATGGGGGGTTTGAGGAGGGGGTTGAGGATGGGGGGTTTGAGGAGGGGGGTTTGAGGAGGGAGGATGAGGAGGGGGGTATGAGGAGGGAGGTTGAGGAGGGAGGTTGAGGAGGGAGGTTGAGGAGGGAGGTTGAGGAGGGAGGTTGAGGAGGGAGGTTGAGGAGGGAGGTTGAGGAGGGGGGTTGAGGATGAGGAGGGAGGTTGAGGTTGAGGATTTTGCTTCAAAGTTCTTTATTTGAATACGGTTATTCACAATAGTGGCACTGTGCGACATAAGTTCTATCTTGTCGCCTTTAACCCCCATTTTCCCCACCCACAATTCCAACTGGGACTAATAGACAAGAGCTTCACACAAACAAGCTCACCAAAATACACTCTTAGATCTCGGATGAGGGATCATTAACTTAGAAAACTTTGAGAGACAAATTTGACCTTCCACTCCAGGAACACTAGCTTTTACCAGATAAAACGTTTTATATCTAAATTAACACGGACACCCTGAGAAAACTTGGTTCTCACGTATCTGTCTACTCTAGATTTGGGGGACCAAGCGCACCCCAACTTTCTCCCTCTAGGCCGTGCCTTTTTGCGTTCAAGATCTCAGAGCCCAGCAGACAATTCAGATCAGAGCATCATTTCTGAAGAGGCAGACACCACTACACTTTCACTAACTATAGTGGTTTTAGTAAACATACAATGTTCCAAAAGAAAAATGTTTTTTTTTTACTTACTAGATTAATTTTTTTCTTTCCAATTTTACATATAGCAAAAAAAAAAAAAGAAAAAGAAAAAAACAATATATAATTTTTACTAGGTAAATATAAATAAGCCACCAGAAACATTTTGTAAATAGATATAAAGCAAAATCTTGAAAATGGGTCTGGCCCCCTGGAATAGGAAAATGTCCCAAACCCTAGCAATTAAAAGGTTATATCTATTTTATTTGTTTGTGGGGGGGGGGGGGGGGGGGTTAGGGCTTTGATCAACATTGTAATCCCACCTGTGCATTGCAAACACGAGGGCCAAGGCTGCCACAGATTTTTCTCCACCTGACAAATTGTCCATTGGCATGAAACGTTTCCCAGGAGCTACACAATTATAGCTGATTCCTTCCAGATAAGGCTCTTCTGGGTTTTCCGGACTTAGAAATGCCTGAAAGAAGAGTTCATTACACCAGCTACATTTTATTCATCCTCTAAAAATATATATGGAGAGAGGGTGCTCTTGAAAATAGAATTCATTTTACAAAAATTGTAATGTTAAAATTGTAATAAACATCGCATTTCCTGACCCACAAAAGAAGATAATATATGGAGATTCACGGGGGAGGGGGAGGGGGAGGGGGAGAGAGAGAGAGAGAGAGAGAGAGAGAGAGAGAGAGAGAGAGAGAGAGAGAGAGAGAGAGGGAGAGGGAGAGGGAGAGGGAGAGGGAGAGGGAGAGGGAGAGGGAGAGGGAGAGGGAGAGGGAGAGGGAGAGGGAGAGGGAGAGGGAGAGGGAGAGGGAGAGGGAGAGGGAGAGAGAGAGGGAGAGGGAGAGGGAGAGGGAGAGGGAGAGAGAGAGAGAGAGAGAGATGGAGAGAGATGCAACTTATACTTTTAAATGAATATTATTATTTATCAGTATAGTGTCCCTTTAAAGGAACAAACAAGCTGTCCAGGGCAGATAAAAAAATATTTTAAAACTTGTGTTAAATGTTTTTATAAAATGACCACTGAAATCTGGAAAGGAGAGAGAAAAGGAGAGAGATAGAAGGTGAGAAAGGACAGAAGGGAGAGAAAGAAGGTAGAGGAGAGAGAAAAGGAGAGAGAGAGAGAAAAGGAGAGCAAAAACAGAAATGGAAGGAGGGAGAGAGGAGGGAAAGGAAATAGAAAAGGAGAAAGAAAGAGAGAACAAAGACAGAAAGGAGAGAGATAAGGAGAGCAAAGACAGAAAGGGAGAGAGAGAGAGTGAAGGAGAACAAAGACACAAAGGAGACAAAGAGAGGGGAAAGGAAAGTGGAGAAGAGAGACACGGAAAGGGAGGGAGAGAGAGAGAGAGAGAGAGAGAAGGTAGTGCAATGAGAAAAGGAGAGAAGAAATGATAGTGGGTAATAGAGAGAGGGTAAGGGAGAAACAGAAGAGACAGGATAGAGGAAAGGGGAGGGAGGGGGAGAGGAGACAGAGATAAGGGAGAGAAAGAGAATAAAGAAAAAATAAGAAAATAAATAAAAGGGAAAAAAAAGATTGTATTGAATTATATTTTAACATTCCAATTAATGTTCTATCAATAAAAATGTCTATTTTGCAGTTAAATTCCCAATGAAATTGGCTCATACAGTCATTTATAATGGGTAATTACTCTAGTATTATATACCTAGTAAAATCCAGGAACCTTCCATATCCCTTTAAAGGTTTCACTCAAGCATTTACAAAGAACATATACCATCGTTTACTTTGACATTTGGTTAAGGCAGAGATGGGCAAGTTCAGTCCTGGAGAGCCACACACAAAATGATTTCTACTTTTCTTACAATATTGTGTTTTTGTATTCCCTATACCATTTAACTGCGTCTAATAAGTTAGTGTCAAACACAAAGCCTTGTATTAAATTAATAACTGTAAACATGCAAACCTGAGCGCTGGTATTTCTGCAGAGTTTCTTGTAGATGTGATCGATAGCAATACAAACATGCTCAAAACACTGGCTAAAAAGTTCATATCTCTTTTGTTTCACCTGCTCAAATTCTTGCCTACACAGTCTAGCTTTCCTTCTGCTGGCCTCAAAAGCTAAAAAAAAAATAAGCAAATTGAGTTTAGTGCTGAAAATAAAGGAGACTACCAGCTACCTTTAATGTTCGGTATAAAACTTACTACTGTGTATAGTAAAATAAGAGTAAAATCTGTTACATGTACTAAAGGATCACTAAAGTCTTTTATTACATGCTTTTGAAACACGCGTCTAAATGTTTTTAGAAAGAAAAAAAATAAATACAGCCTTTAATATATGAATTATTAAAAGCAATTATTATATGCCATTGGCGGCGATAGTTTAGGTTACTCACCTGTTACATTCATTTGGGGAAATGTTTCAATAGATAAAAAATGAAAAAGATGGCAAAACACAAAAAAACAAAACACACACACAAAAAAAAGAATAGCTGCCCACAGTAAAGAATTGGACCACATGCAAGTAAATAAACGTGGTATTTACTTTCCAAAACATTTTACTTATTATTCTGTTAAGTTCTTCAAAATAACCTATTGTACAATACATATGGATCATCAGTAGTCTTAAAGGGACTATGTCACCCCCAAATCAAACTGTTTAGGTTATTCTTAAAAAGCATGAAAAACTGGCTATATGTTGTGTTATCCATTTGTTTCTAAAGTTCTGGGAAATAACATGTTGTAACTGCTATATTTATTTGCAAATAAGTGGCTCACAGATATACATTAGCAGTTTTGATGTGTTAATAAGGATTACGGTGCACTTGTCTGTCTCTAGTCGTCAAAATAAAGACTCCCCAGTGTTATCTGGCAGTTAGACCTCTTTCCCACTCTTATCAAGCACCCTGAGCTGCACATTAGTATACAGGGGCTGCATAATGTGTGACTGGCCTATTGTTCAATCTCCTTATAAAATGTTCACCCATCCCCAATAAAGTGTTCTTCTGGACTGTACTTTGTTAGTTCAGCGAAATGATTTCACTCTATTGCACTTTGCCTGCTGTGAAGATCCCAAAAATTGGGTCTATTTAGCTACAGACAATCCCTGCCTTTGGCCACAGGATATCACCTCTAAATAGGCAATCTTTGTTGAAGAATTGGGCTGCTCGGTATCCAGGAACATGCTTTAGCTCAAGAAAATAATAAAAGCCTTCCCGTTAAAGGAAACACATCATCCTCTATACGTTCCAAGTATCTTCCAGCAATCTCTCTATCACATTTTTCATGTGGGTGGGAGGACCTATTCAAAATCCCCTAAGAGAATGGCAAACGGCAGCTGGGGTGGGGGTGGGGGGGTATGGGCAGACATGGGCGTTTGGAGCCAATCAGGGGAGGATGGATATGGAGGCTTGGCTTGTTCTCCCCAGGGTGGGTCTAGGGGAGGTACTTCCCAGTGGAGGGAACCAATTTGCAAGTCCCACAAAGGAAAATCAGTACACTGTCATGGCCACAAGATGTCACTACTGGGCACATGTATAACACTGTCACCAGCTCAGCAGTGATTAGACAAATTAGAGAGTGTCCTGGCCAGAGAACAGGCAGTCCCAAGTGATCTACACAATCACCCCCCTGCAACGAGGGGGTAATCTTCCCGCCCCTGATGTGCGGGCTGATCACCAGTCCTCTTGTCGGGACAGCCTATCTGCGTTCTGGTTGGCACTTCCCCATCTGTGTTTAATCACAAAGTCCTATGCCTGGAGTGCAAGACTCCCCTGCAGCAGCCTCCCACTGTCACCAGCTGCTTGGTGAAGCCAGCACAGCAGGTTGCGATCTGTGACCACCGTTAAACAACGCCCATATAAATAGGGTTGGAGCTTTTTGAGGGCCCACACTACAGTCAAGCACTGTCTCTCGATGGCTGTGTAGCCTACTTCCCGGTCGACTAATTTACTGCTCAAGTAAGCAATAGGATGCTCCTCCCCTTGCTGATTGACCTGGCTGAGGACCGCCCCCAGTCTGTAGGTCGAAGCGTTCGTGTGAACAAAAAAGAGCCGGCTTTAATCCGGGGTAGCGAGTACTGGTGCTCGGACCAAGGCATCCTGCAGCCGGCGGTAAGCAGTTTCACATGCCGAGGTCCAGTCCACCATGCAAGGCATCTTTTTCTTGGTTAGGTCCGTCAGGGGCTTTGCGATTGTGCTTTAAGAAGGGACATATTTACGATGATACCCTGCCGTGACCAGGAAAGCCATTACCTGCTTCTTAGTTTGGGGGTGGACCAGGTAGCTATCCCTTGAATCTTAGCTGGCTCCAGTCGCCGGGAACTGGTAGAGCCTGAATTGGGTAATAAAAGCCGACTTTTCCCTAGCCGAGTTCGCAAAAGTGATCGGCCAATAGCCCATTGATAGGTCAAGGGTAGTGAGGTATTTGGCTGACCCCAACCTAAGAGCTCAGCCATCCTAGGGATTGGCTAGGCATCACTCTTAGTTTTCTAATTTAACTTCCACACAGAACAGTGTGTTACCGTCTTTCTTAGGGACCGGTACTACCTAAGGAACTCGTTAGGGGCGCTCTCTTAGAGGGGGGCAGTCGGCGGTATGCACGTTATATTTGGCTAAATGGGTGCATCCCGGGGCTTTAGTAAATAATCTCGGGTAGCTGGTGATGAGATTTGTTATGTGACCCGGCTAGTCATCAGTTAAATTTCGAGACGCCCTAACGTCAGTAACGGGAATCGGGGTGATATCATCCATGAAGTTGGGCAGTAGCCCTTCCTCGGGATTGCTACCGGTAGCAGCACAGACAGCCATGACCCTAGCGGCCTAGTCCCGGTAAGCTTTTAACCTATTGATATGGGCAGTTCTGTGGATGTGACGATCAGGGTCTACCTCTATTCTATAGGTGACTTCCCCAATCTTCCTTACTACCTTATAGGGCCCTTGCCAGGAGGCTTGCAACTTGCTTCTGCTTCCCTTGGGGTACTCATAAGCGATCCCAAAATATCCCAGCAAGGGTGGCTAGTCGCTGACGGAAAGCTAACACATAGGGGACTACTGCTACCTCACTGTGTTCATACGCTCCTTCCAATGCCTCCCGGATGACCTCTAAGGCCCTTCTTACTTTTCGTCCATACAGCAGTTTAAAGGGTGAGAACCCCGTGGACTTCTGAGGGACCTCTCTATAAGCGAAGAGGTGGTGTGGAAACAATTTCTTCCACTCCCGGTCCTGTTCTAGGAAGGCTATAAGCATTAGTTTGAGAGTCCCATTGAACCGTTCATAAAGGCCATTGGTTTGGGGATGTAAGAGGATGAAGACAGATGCTTTATACCACAAACCTGCTACAGTTGCTGGGTTAGCTCGACGATAAACTGAGTCCGTTAGTCAGATAATATCTCCCTCGGGAACCCCACCCTCAAGAAGATTCCAACCAGGGTTTCTGCTACAGTAGAAGCAGTTATTTTACACAAGGCTACAGCTTCAGGGTACCAGATAGCATAATCCACTACAGTTAGAATATAAAGTTTCCCTGAGCAGATGGGGTGGGCCAGGGGACCAACTATATCGATAGCAACCCGATGGAAAGGGGTCTCTATAATGGGCATACTCTGGAGGGGGGCCCTGGTCCCTCGACTTCGGTGGCTTTGACCTCTGACACAAGTCACATGCATCCTAATATTCCTTCACGTCCCTGTTCACCCTAGGCCAGTAAAATATGTGAGTTAGACGTTGTCGGCTCCTCTTACTTCCCATGTGCCTGGCTAAGGGAATGTCATGGGCCAATCCTAGCAGAGCCATTCTGAACTTTCTGGGAATGATCAGTTGCTTTCTCACCTCCTCTGGGCTTGTGGTACCCTCCCCTGTGGAAACTCAATAGAGTAACTCTTGGTCCCAAATAAACTGTTCCCCTTCCTTCACTAATTCCCCCTGTTTAGCCTACTGCTGAATCCCCTCTAAGGTGCTATTGTCCTGTAACTCCCTCTTAAACCCCTCTACACTGGCCCAAGTAACCCCAGTTCCCCAAGCAAATAATGGACTTACCCCAGTCGGATGAGTGGGTGAGAGGTCCGCTAGCACCGGTTCTGGATCCTTCACATGCAGGGTGGCGGCTTGGGTATGGGTCACAATGCTCACGTAGCGACACTCCATTAGCCCCAGGTCTTTGCCCAGTAACACATCCGCAGGCAACCCTGACATCACTCCTACCTCCCGGAGACCCTGGCAGGTACCGCAATCAATCTGTACCCAGCCCACATGGATGTAATGTCACTGCCCTCCAGCCCCCACTACCAGTTTCTTAGGTAGCAAAGCTGACAAGCTAACAAAGTCTGGATGGATAACAGTGATGGCGGCCCCAGTGTCTCTAAAACCTTCCACAACCTGTCAATCCACAACAAACGGTTGTAGATGCCGTCTGCGGTTGTCACTCTGGGGGAGCTGTACATGGTACCGTTCAGGGCCATAATCCTCATATAATGGGTTCTCCTAATTCCCTAAATAATAAACTTGCCGACTGGGGCCTGGACCAGTCTGACGGGGGGTATGGGGGCAATCCCTCTTCGGAAGCCCCATTCGATTACAGCCAAAACACCGGGGCACAAACCGCAGGTCCCGGGTCACCGGTTGCGGTGGCCCCCCATTGCCAGGGTGCCTCGCACCCCGAGATTCTAGCCTGGCTGCCAAGGCTCTGGGAGGGCTGGGGCCTGGTTCCGCCAGGGTACGACTGCTGGTGGGGCGGGGATGGGAAGAAGTGTCCCCTTTCTTTTTGTTGAGCTGCTTTGATATGCCGACCGTGTAGCCACCCATGTCTCCTGGTAGTGATCCGCCAGACAGGATGCCTCCTCAGCGGACGTGGGCTTCTAGTCTAAGATCCACCCTCGAATGGAGTCTCGAAGCCGATAATACAACTGTTCCATCAACATGAGGTGCGTAGCATCTTCCAGACTGTAGGCAGCCTCGCCCTTCAAGCAGCTTTCACAGGCATGCCTCATCTTCCACATTAGCTCCATATGAGTTTCCCTCCCCAACTTAGTCATGGTGTGAAATTGCCTACGGTAGGTCTCAGGCGTGATTGCATATCGGTCGAGTACTTGTCGGACCTTGTAGTAGACCTCCGCCTGGTCCAGGGGAATAGTCCGGTAAGCATTGCTGGCTTTGCAGCTCAGCCGACCAACAAGTAGCTTGTCCCACTTGGCTTGGGGAATACGGTGAAGCTCGCACTGCCGCTCAAAGTCCTAAAGGTAGCCATCAATATCCTCTCTGTCCTCATCAAAGTACCTCAAGCTTTTGTAGACTGCCTTGCGTGAGAGTGATCAAGTGTCCATTGCCCCACCGGCTGAATTGTGAGCAGGAGCCTTTTATGATCTCCCAGTCCGCTCACTCTGGATCTCCTGGGAAATGTCCTTTATCATCTGACTTTCACTTTTCTCGTGCTGCCCCTATTCTCTGGAACTCCTTGCCTCGCTCCACCAGATTATCCTCTTCCCTCAAAACATTCAAAACCTCACTTAAAATACATCTCTTTAGAGAAGCGTATCACCTTCCACCCTAACACGCTCATCACCTCTCTCTTCCTCCTTTACCTCTCACAATACCTTTAGGTTGTAAGTCTGCAAGTTTCAATACTGCAATGCACTTTGGGAATGCACCATTGACATTGTATTCCGAGCTCAAAGACAGGGCAGATTGGGTGGTATCACCTGCAGAACAGTCTAGGTCCTAGGTTGGCCTAATGGGTTGCCGGATATTTTGTCATCCTTGCTACCGATTCTTGCACCAAGCTACCAAGACAACCACCAGTTTATGAAGATTCCAAAAAGGGGGTCTACTTAGCTACAGATAATCCCTGCCCTTGGCCACAGGAATTCCCCTCCAAATAGGCGATCTTTGTTGAAGGAATGGGCTGCTCGGTATCCGGCTAACGGATCATTAACATGTACATGTGCTTAAGCTCAGGAAATTAATAGTAAGCCTTCCCGTTAAATGAAACACACCATCCTCTATGCGTTCCGAGTAACAACAACCTTTATTACTTACAGCAATCTCTCTATCACCTTTTTCATGTGGGTGGGGGTTTCATGTGGGTTGGATCAGGATCATCCAGTAAGAGAACGGCAGCTGGGGGGTATGGGCAGAAGTGAGTGATTAGAGCCATTCAGGGGAGGATGGACATGGGGACTTGGCTTGTTCTCCACAGTGTGGGTCTAGGGGAGGTACTTCTCAGTGGAAGGAACCAATTTGCAAGTCCCACAAAAGGAAAATCAGTACCCTGTCACAGCCACAAGATGTCACTACTGGGCACACGTGTAACTGTCCCCAGCTCAGCAGTGATTAGACAAATGGCTGCGCAATTAGAGAGTGTCCTAGCCAGAGAACAGACAGTCCCAAGTGATCTTCACACCTGTGGTCACTGAGGATAGTCATACCCATCCGATACGAGAACCTAACCTGTGGGAGTTGCAGAGAGTGCCGGTCCTGTATCGTGACAATGCTCTTTAAAAAAGAGCTAAACTTGATCATGGGGAAAATTTTATTTATAAAGGGATTTTTGTTTTCTCTGGATGTCTGTTTGAATGTATGGAATTATTTTGATTCCATGTCCAATTAAGAAAAGCAAATCAAAGAGAATGTTTTAAATATCACAAATGTGGTATTTTATTTACAGTGCCTTGAAAAAGTATTCACCCTCAGACTTTTTACCTATCTTGTTACATTACAGCCTTAAATTCAATGTTTTGTTAATCTGAATGTTATGTGATAGATCAGAACACAATAGTCTAAATTGGTGAAGTGAAATGAGAAAAATATATACATAAAACTATTTTTTAGAAAAAGAAAACAGATAATTGGCATGTGCGTATGTTTTCACCCCCTTTGTTATGAAGCCCATTAAAGTCTCTGGTGCAACCAATTACCTTCAGATGTCACATAATTAGTGAAATGATGTCCACCTGTGTGCAATCTAAGTGTCACATGATCTGTCATTACATATACACACCTTTTTTGAAAGGACCCAGAGGCTGAAACACCTAAGCAAGAGGCACCACTAACTGAACACTGCCATGAAGACCAAGGAGCTCTCCAAACAAGCAAGGGACAATGCTTTTAGGTTATAAAATAAATATCCAAATCTTTGATGATCCCCAGGAGCACCATCAAATCTATCATAACCAAATGTAAAGAACATGGCACAACAGCAAACCTGCCAAGAGACAGCTGCCCACCAAAACTAACGGACTGGGCAAGTAGGGCATTCATCAGAGAGGCAGAACAGAGACCTACAGAGTTCCACAGCAGAGACTGTGGAGTATATGTACAAAGGATAACAATAAGCCGTACGCTCCATAGAGTTGGGCTTTATGGTAGAGTGGTCAGAAAAAAGCCATTACTTTCAGCAAAAAACAAAATGGCACGTTTTGAGTTTGCGAAAAGGTATGTGGGAGACTCCCAAAATGTATGGAGGAAGGTGCTCTGGTCTGATGAGACTAAAATTTAACTTTTCAGCCATCAAAGAAAAAACTATGTCTGGCACAAACCCAACATATCACGTCACCCAAAGAAAACATTGGTGAAACATGGTGATGGCAGCATCATGCTGTGGGGATGTTTTTCAGCGTCCAGGACTGGGAAACTGGTCAGAGTTGAGGGAAAGATGGATGGTGCGAAATACAGGGATATTCTTGAACAAAAACCTGTACCACTCGGTGCGTGATTTGAGCCTAGGATGGAGGTTCAGGACTATGACCCCAAACACACTGCTTAACCAACACTTGAGTGGTTTAAGGGGAAACATGTAAATGTGGAATGGCCTAGTCAAAGCCCAGACCTCAATCCAATAGAAAATCTGTGGTCAGAGAGCTCCCTGCAAAAAGGCTTTAATACAACATGAAATTACCAAGCAATTTGGATTATTTTTGATCTACAAGACCAGATGCAGTGACTGAACAGTCTGGATTGCTCTGGCACTGTGCAGCAACTTTTGGACTTCACTTTAGCACAGATCTACTGGACTGAAAGATACTGGATGGGGCACAATCAACAACTATTGGAAAGGTGTCTGGTGAGTCTAAACCCCAAAGGGGACCCTTTTATGTCATCCTACCCCAGCTAGACCCCAGCTCACCTACCCAGGGAAGGGCCTCTTGATGGGAGATATAAAGTGGAGCACAACATATAATTTTTCACTTCATAAAAATTAACAAGCACTCTATATGGGTTACTACTGAAAGCTAACACAGGGTAAAGCTAGCAATAGCCCTGCAACTACACACAGACACTGGTGGACATAGAAAAAAAGGGATTAAAGTGCATTCAATGAACTTCTACACCAATCGGGGATCATAAGGAGCAAGTGGAGTTGTACCCCCACACCCCAGGGACTGTACCTTTACAGCATCTCATTGCTGGGACACATATGTTTGCAACCATCATTAAAAGCTCTGTTTATTAAATCCTAATTGGTGCTGGACTCTAATCAGCAAAGCAATTGAAGCAAAACTGCCACAGCCAAATGTAATGAACTGTTTAAGACAAGGAATTTACTTTTTTTTTTCCTCAATCCCTTATCATCTTAACTTGTTTATGTTATATGAGATAAAGGGATCGGCTACACTGGTTGTATAAGCTTGCTGATGACTACTCCCTGTATAAAAGACAGCTCAACACTACCACCAAGTGGCAGCTTACGAAAATTACATGCTCAGGCTCAAAAATGCAAATCAGGAATGCAATATATATATCTGTGCTTCTGAAAATCCACTACAACTGACATGCCTATCAGTGCCTCTGAAATCCACTACAACTGACAAGCCTACTTAGGCCTTTACAACCCAGTGTCCTTTGATTTTGTTGCTATTGTCTACTGAAGTTTGTTAAGTGTGTGACTAGAGCCTGATTTGCATTCTTATGTTCTAGTCCTATTTCAAACGACAGCCAAGCCCTGATTTTTTGTTGTCAATATTTACAGCTGTGGCAAAGAATCCAACTATCATTGCCTTGGAACTGTGACACACAACTCTGCAAGTTCTTATGCCTCACTCCCCTGTGATAGGGGGCATTTTGTGACTTGTGGTCTCTATGCTCTAACTAGGGCAGGGCTAGGCCCAGTGACTGACTGCCATTCTGATTTCACTAAGTGCATGCAGCTGCCTGACACCAAAGGCAGGTGGATACAATTGTTATCTGTCAAAGTAGAAAAGGGGCACCATCTACCCTACATTGGAAGTTCACAGATTCTCATGTGCACAATAAAAGTATTTTATTCCTTCTTTGGCGGATCAAGCTACAATGTGGCTGGTGCTGAGCAGAGCACACTACAATTCAGCCGCCCGATGGTCAAAGTGACAATTCCTGAAGCACTCTGGTAACTTACTATATCTTGGGGTCTAATGGGGTGCACATATATTCAGTGTACTGCAATAAAGATATACAGCACTACTACCCAGAGAAATTTCAGGAATATAACATCAGTGATCTTTAAACTACATTAACTTACTACTACAAGAAATTAAGACTATCAATTACATCTGATACTTCCCTGGTCTGCCACTGCCATCTAGTGGAGGAAAGTGGTAAACCACAAAGGGACTTCCTGATAGCACAAAGCTTATGGGGCATATGTTTCACATGAGAGACTTGATATTCTCCAGGATGTAACTTCCTATTCCCATATGCCCGTTACATGGGGACACTTACAAACGCAAAAGTGACAAAATACCTTTTCTTATGTCATGGCTGGAGTAGCTACGAGAAAAAGTAGCAAGAATATACAATCTTATTACTTGCCTAGAGCGTCACCCCCTGCATCTCAAAAACAACAGCCTAACTCAAAAACCACGGCAGCAACAACGATGGAGCATACAGCGCCAAGCACTAAGGGGGATATCCAAGACCTCAAAGACCTGATCCTCACATTCAGGGAGGACATCAGAGCGGACATCCAAAAAGTCTCAGCAGACTTGACGTCCGAGATAAAAAGAGTGGACGCTAAAACTGACTCGCTTGAAGAGAAATATAACAAACTAAAACAATCTCATGTCAAGATTGAGGAAGAAATCTCCATGCTAAAGGAGGAGCAAGCCCGCCACTTAACATTTCAGGAAGACCTAGAAAATAGATCTCGGAGACAGAATATCAGACTGAGAAACGTACCTGAATCAGTAACTGACCTCCATCTATACATGTCAGAGCTCTGTGAGTTTCTGCTACCAAATCTGGACTCTGAGCAATACAGACTGGACCGGATCCATAGAGCTCTGGTAGGTCGTTCCACCATGTCTGAACGCCCCAGAGATATCATCGCCCGCTTCCATTACTATACAACTAAGGAAATGTTCATGAGAGCATCCAGGGGGGGTATCCCTGACATCGAAGGGCACAGACCAAGTGTCTTTGCGGACCTCGCTCAACAAACGTTATTCAAGAGGAAAATGATGAAACCACTCCTGGACAACATCCTGGCCCATGGCTGGAAATACTCTTGGGGCTTTCCATTTCGCCTACTGATTGCCAGGGACGGCAAGTTCTTTACCATCAGGACCCTAGAGGAGGGGATGGCCCTTCTAGCTACCTGGGGCATTACTTTAACAGATGCTCCTGGAGTTTCTGGCGACAGCCAACCCGTCAGGGAGTTGACAGAGGGTCCCCGAGGAAGAACAGTTGGTCTTAATTCTCGTGGTAGAGGTTCCAACCTCCCCTCCAGAAGACATCAAAACAGGGCCCCTGACCAGTCAGATGTGCCATAGATCCAATAACACTGTGATGTATTGTTATATGATATGTTATAGTTAGGTTCTACCTCTTATTTTGATCTTCTAAAACTTGCGACCAAAAATATGAACAGACATGACTAGTTAAACTCTTGCATAACTATCTGTCACTTTAGAAGAATATTTCTTCTTTTTTTTTTATATAGATATTGATAGTGTCCCTTAAGGGCTTCACCATATACACACCCCCCGGCGAATCCAGTCAGTATTGGAGTCTAATACTACTGGACTCACCAATTTAATTAAAAGGACAGCGCTCGCTCTCCTTGAAGTAGTGTTATACTACGTTCCTAGTTTTGTTATATTCTATTATTATAATTTTATTTTTAGAATTAAAAAAAAATGAATTTTTTTTTTTTTTTTTTGTGATAAATTTGTGTCAACAAATTTGACGCCGGATTACTTGACAAGCAGTTTCAACCACTGTATATCGTTGTGTTCTCCTCATCCGTTCTACCCTAACTTTTTACTTTACGTTTACATCAATTTGCACAGTGAAGTGACGCAGGTGGTTTCTGGACGGAGTCCCAGCGGGAGGCTCATCAGACTAGATATTCGAAGGCGGCTATAACCCTTAGTGCTCTACTAAGCTTGGCCTTGAGCCCCAGACAAACGGTGAGTCATGAATATTAATATCATTTCACATAATGCTCAGGGCCTGAATGAACCGATTAAGAGAGGGGTTGCCATAAAAGAGTATCAGAGACTAGGGGGAGATGTAATATTTGTGCAAGAAACACATTTTAAGAAACTAGCGGTCCCCAAATACTGGGGGAAAGCATATAAACAAACTTTCCACTCCACCGCAACAGAAAAGAAAAGAGGGGTGACTCTCCTTATTCATAATAGGCTTACATTTCGCCACACCCGCACTCAGACAGACCCAGAGGGTAGATATGTGGCAGTACATGGCACCATTCATGACCAGAAAATTACCTTCCTTAACATATATGCGCCAAACACTGATCAGAAGCAATTCTTCACTAAGATTTCAGATCTGATTATGGGCTGGGAGCACTCCCTCCTGATCATAGGGGGGGACATGAACACAGTCCTAGATCCATCTACAGACAAATCAACTGCTACCACTAAACTCACACCTCCCACGGCTACCCGAGCTCTTAAACATATTCTCAGATCTAATTGCCTGATAGACAGTTGGAGGATAATGAACCCCACTGATCGAGAGTATACTTTTTACTCCCCCAGACATCTGTCACACTCCAGAATTGATTACCTGTTCATTCAACAACACCTATCACTAAACTTAGAAGCAGCTTCCACTCGACCCATTTCGTGGTCAGATCATGACCTGGTTCTGATCTCCCTGTCTGGACTTCTACCAGCGGGACGGTCCCCCTCGTGGGCACTAAATCCCTGTCTATTAAACGATCTAGTCCTAAGGGAAAAAATCAGCAGTGCAATTGTGGAATACTTCGGGATCAATAGTGGGGGTGAGGTAGACGGGGGAGGAGTGTGGGCAGCCCATAAGGCAGTGATTAGAGGAGTTTGTATTCAGCTAGGAGCAGCAGCGAAAAAAGCAGATAGAGTGCAAATTAGGGACCTCAATAGCAAGATCACAGAGTTACAATCACTATTTGCCAGGAATCATGATCCTAAGATCTACAATGAAATTCTGAAATACAAACACACCTTAAACACAGTGCTCAGGAAGAAGGTGGTCTCCATGCTACAACGTACGCAGGCCAGCTTCTTTATGAGCACCAATAAACCTGACAGTATGTTGGCCAGAAAGCTTAAAGCACAGAGGGCGGACTCATTCATCCCAAAGATATTTACTAAAGGGAAAGGCCCGGTCTCTAAACCAGACCAGATTGCTGATGTCTTTCGACAATTTTATACAGAACTGTATTCCGCCCCCTCTCACTCAGGATCCTACTCTCACAAATCACAAATTGATGAATTTCTTTCTGGGATTCAGCTGCCACAAATTGAGGAATCACAGGCAGAGACCCTAGCAGACCCCATAACTGCTGAGGAAATTAAACAGGCTATTAAGGCCACGAGATCACATGCAGCACCTGGTCCGGATGGATTCACAAATTTTTATTATAAACAATACATCGATCTCTTGCTACCGCACCTCCAAGAATTATTTAACAGTTTCCTTTCTGGTTCTTCATTCAGACCAGAATTTCTAGAGGCTAAAATTATCGTAATACCCAAAGAGGGGAAAGACCCAGCACAGTGCGGTAGTTATAGACCGATCTCATTGATCAACACGGACCTCAAACTATATTCCAAAATAATGGCAAACAGATTGGCCCCATTGTTGCCGGACGTGATCCATCCGGACCAGGTAGGCTTCATCTCAGGTAGAGAAGCACCCGACAACACCAGGAGAATCTTTAACCTGATAGACTTGGCTACCAGAGAGGATATCCCGCTAATGCTCCTATCTTTAGACGCCGAAAAGGCATTTGATAGGATAGACTGGACTTTTATGTGGAAAACATTGGCGAAGTTTGGTCTGGGGGACGGCTTTTTGAAGGGCATTATGCCTTTATACAGCGATCCCAGAGCATGTATTATATATCAGGGATTTGTGTCCAAACAATTTAATATTACTAGGGGAACTAGACAGGGCTGCCCACTCTCCCCCTTGCTCTTCGCCCTTAGTCTTGAACCATTGGCAGCGGCAGTTAGAAATTGTCCAAACATTAAAGGAGTGCAGATTGGCCCTAATGAGCATAAGCTCAACCTTTTTGCAGACGATATCATGCTGTCACTTACAGATCCAATACCAAGCCTACCTAATTTATTCCAATTGCTCACAGACTTTGGCAGAGTGTCAGGGTTCAAAATCAACACTAACAAGAGCATAGCCCTCAACATTACACTACCCCAAACGGTGAAACAGAACTTAGAAAACAGCTTTCCCATAAAATGGGCACCCAAACAGATAACTTATTTGGGTATTCATATTCCGCGGTCTATAGCGTTGGTATACGAGGCAAATTTTCCTCCTGTCTTTAACAGAATCAAGGCAGATATCTCCAAGTGGTCCTTCCTTAACATCTCATGGTTGGGCAGAATAAATTCCATCAAGATGAATGTGATTCCCAAATTATTATACCTATTTAGGACAATCCCAACCCCGATCAGGTTACCCGACCTTAGAGTGTTGCAAAAAACACTTTTTAAGTTCGCATGGAATAACAAGAAACCAAGAATTAATAGAACCACAATGTGTGCGCCTAAACAGAAAGGGGGGCTAGCCTTCCCTGATCTAATCAAGTATTATAAGGCCACTAGATTAGCTCAAACCACGACCTGGTTTAAAAAAGAGGCCATACCGGTGTGGGCAGACATAGAGAGGCAACTTCTAGAAGACAAGCATTGGGTACTATCGCAGGTTTTATGGCTTAGCTTAGGTCGGGACCTACGAACAGGAGAGTTACCAATTTGTATTAGCCACTCTTTGAAATTATGGAAAGACCTGAACAGAAGGGTGGACCTCCTGAGCGTGGGTTCTGGCTTGATTCCACTATGGCAATCACACAAAGGTCAGCACCTCAATAAATTTACCCAGATGAAATGGTGGATAAAGAACAAAATAACAATTGTGGCAGATACCTGGGTGACCTCACAAAGCAACACATCGTCAATTATCACTGACATAATTCAGGTGCCACATAGAGAGTGGCTTAATCTGATGGCAATTAATGAGACACTAACTCACTCTACGAAAATCAACAAATATCACACCAAATCTCCCTTTGAGAAATGCTGTATCAACAATCCCGGAGGTAAGGCCAATATAGCCATCATTTACAATCAGATGGTGTCTCTCACCAACAGGGTTAAACCACATTACCAAACTGCATGGGAGGCTGACTTGCAGGTAACTCTAGACGACAGCCAATGGAATAAGATCCTAAAACAAGCCAATACCTCTTCACTAAACGTGACACTAAAAGAAAACTCTTTTAAGACAATAATGAGGTGGTACCTTACACCAGCAAGACTCCATCTTCTGAACAAAACACACCCTGACACATGTTTTAGGGGCTGCACAGACACTGGTACACTGATTCACATGCTGTGGGAGTGTCCGAAAATAAGACCCATATGGACAGCAACATACGACCTATTAGAAACACTTTTGGGGACAACAGTAACACAAAAGCCTGAGGAAGCTTTGCTAGGCCTTCCAATTACGGGGCTATTCAAATCAGAACAATGTTTAACAACACAGATATTTTTGGCCACGAGATGCATCATAGCTAAACACTGGAAACTTACCTCCCCTACTCACATTGAAGTACTTCACAAAATCAGGTTCATTCGGGCTATGAGCTCACTTTCAGCTGAAATTGATGAAAGATACCGTCGATGGGCCTCCTGCTGGGACTTATGGACTCTACGAGGTCCACAATAAGGTTCGTGTGAACTACTTTTATGGGTTGACCTGATGTTTGATCTATGGTTTCACCTTACTGTACCTCCTAGACACATGTCTGCTTTGAGGAATGTATATATGTTCAAGACCTTGTGTGACTTTATATATATGTTTTACATGTTCATGTGTTATTCTAACCAAAAAAGAAAAACTTTGAAAGAAACTTTTTAATATATCTTGTTGATACTTGAGAGATTTGTTATATGATTTGCTGAACTTACGATGTTCTATTTGTTTATTCTTTCAATAAAAAAGTTAATTATAAAAAAAAAAGAAAATCTGTGGTCAGACTTAAAGATTGCTGTTCACAAGCACAAGCCATCCAACTTGAAGGAGCTGGAGCAGTTTTGCAAGGAGTAATGGGCAAAAATCCCAGTGGTAAGACGTGGCAATAGAAAGCTCATAGAAACGTATCCAAAGCGACTTGGAGCTGCGATTGCCGCATGGTAGCTCTACAAAGTATTGACTTTAGGGGGGTGAATAGTTATGCACATTGACATTTTCTGTTACTTTGTCGTATTTGTTGTTTGCTTCACAATAATAAAAGAAGAAAAAATCTTCAAATTTGCAGGCAGGTTCTGTAAATTAAATGATATAAATACTCAAATAATCCATGTTCCTTCCAGGTCGTGTGGCAACAAAACACGAAAAATGCCAAAGGGGTGAATACTTTTGCAAGGCACTGTAAGCTTCCGGTCCTTTCTCGTTTCGCCTGCGCTGATGCTGCACACACCAGTCGCTGGTGCGAGCACGCTGCCACGAGCACTGCAGCGCCACCTACTCCTCACAATGCTGTACTACACTCAGTCTAAAATAGATTGCTCTAGGGGAGCAGTCTATTTTAAAATGGATTGATGTAGGGGTGAGGGTTTAGGGTTAGACATAAGGTTAGGGGTTAGGCTTAACTCATTGGTTGACAGTAGCAAGCATTTTATTAGTTTATTAGGCTTTGAGATGATTTGAAAAAGAAAACACAGTGACACAAACAAATACCCTCTTTAAGATGCAACAAAAAAAAAAAATTTCCATGTCCCTTTAATTGATAGCAGGCAGTGTCATACAATGATTATAAGTTGCACACCCATTTCTACTATATACTACACAAAATATTTAGGCTTTTCTTGGTCGTTAATATAGAAACTAAAAATGTAATACTGAACATTGCTGTAAACTATCACTGATGAGATCCATTTTAAGTTTGAAACAGCTCTGGGTAGGTCTCTTCACTTGTGCATAATCCAGCCTATGCTATGCTCTAAAGCTGTGTAATATAGCAAGCATATGCCTAAAAGGAACCATGTAAGTGGTACTGGATGATGGTGAAAATGCCCTGTTGATTACTTTGCATGTCCCAACTCAGTTTCCCAGAATGCAGTGTTAACACAAATGTACTATTTATCTACTGACTTAAGTGAGACGAGTGAGAGAAACTCAGAAGAAAACAGATTCAGATTTACCATCAGCAGTTTCTTGAAACTTGTCCCTGACATTTTGTAATTTCTCCAGTGCTTTTAAATTCGGAGCAGCTGTTTTGAGTAAAGCATTTTCTTGCGTCATAGCCTCTTGACGTAGTTTCATGAGTTCGGAGGCAATCTCCTTATCAGAGCTTAAGTTCTGTTTAAAAAAGTAACAAAAATAGGAGTTGTATGTGTCACAGTGATTATAAATCTAGATTTCAATCTTAAAAGTATATTGAAATTTCTTCGATTATGATGCATCGGATAGAGGAGAATGAGTAGTGTATGGCAACATTTTGCATGCAAAAAACAAAAATCACAAAAATAAACATCAAATTAACATCTCCTTAAGGTTGCAAAATGTCTTCAGTTGATTCTGAGAAGGAATATACATGAAAAGCCAAGCTAAATTAGCATAAAATGAATAATTAGTTGTGGCCAACCAGAGGCAGGTACAACAATCCATTCCCTCTCACTGACTGAGACAAAGCTTCTCAGGAGGAAGCCATGTTACTGACAGATGATATCCTATGACACAACTTCAAGTGCTAGGGCACTATGTCTACATAGGTGCCTTGGGGTGCAGCTCACACTCTAAGAGTCAAATGTACTTTGAATTACAAATATACAGAAATCCTCAATAATATTATTTGATATGAGATGCCCAATCAGACAGTCTTACATACAGGATATCACACAAAATTATGTATACCTTTAATTAGTTTGTAAAGTCATTGTTCTCCACAACAACACTTGTGTTGCTGTGCAATGGATGCATTTTCAGGTTTTAGATCTACTGTAAAACTGTAAATTATTTTATGAAACTTTTACAGCTGTAGTAAATTTGGATATTCAAAGTTACAACTCAAATATCAAGACTAATGTTTATAATCTTAACTGTCACTTTACAACCAGTTCCAAAACTACACTGAGCAAGCCAAAACAAACAGATGACCTGTAATTGAGAATTGATAATATCATTATTGTGTTATATTGAGAATTTATGCTAGACTGTTTTCTCAAAGGAAACAATGCTTCTCATTGTATCACCAGTAGGTACACAGTGTAACACTGGTCAACAAAGATTTTGTCTCAGAGCAAATAAGGGTTGTGCTATGTGTACTTTATCCCACTGATTTCGAAAATGGTCTCATAATTGTTCTATCGCCCATAGTATTAAAGTTTTCTCCTCTTTAATATAATAAATTGTGCTATAACACATCCATACAGCACTAAGATATGCTAATTTTTCATCAGTAAAATCCTAGTATTATTTTTAATTATTGTAAATTCTACTGATTAGTCAACGTGAAAAGGGCTCAGAGTAAGAAACAGTTGAGTCATATTCTGTCACATGCTGCTCTTGAGGCACAATGAGTCACGTGTTTGCTTGTTTACTGTATGAGTCAGCGCTCCTGGCCAGTTGATGTAAAGTGTTCATTCTTGAAACATCTAATGTACATTTTATGTTCATAATACGAACTTGAACAATGCCAAGAAATTGTATTAATCATCCAGACTCATTTTGCTGCATTTGCGGTGAGGTAATATTTAAAAATCATAAACGTTGTTCTACTCAAGGTTTATGAGCTTTGGATGCAAAGTCGGTGACCAAGATAAAAGTTGGGCCCCTCATTTTTGTTGTCGTACCCGTGTCAGACTTCTCACAAGTTAGTCAATGGGTTTTCGGCACATGAATTTTGCTGTTGCAATGGTTTGGCGAGAACAAAAAGATCACTCCACAGAGTGTTACCTTTGTCTTACAAACATTTCAGGCATCAGTTCTAAATCAAAGCACACAGGGATATATCCAAATTTACTATCTGCCATCAGGCCAGTGCGTCATAGTAAAGAATTGCCTGTGCCAACGCCTCCAGAAGAAGTAATATTTAGAGATGATGAGCCAAAAAAAGATCCTGTAGAACATGGTGATGATGACATAAAGCTTGATCTAACTTTTGAGGTTTCCGGTTCATCGTTACAACTTCATTTCCTTACCCAAGGAGATCTCAATGACCTCGTCTGAGACTTGAACCTATCTAAAAGGCAAGCATAACTTTTAGGCTCCAGGTTGAAAGGCTGCAATCTTCTCCATAAGAAAACAAATTTCTTTTTTATTTAGAGATAGGAATAGCAACTTTAAGGATTTATTTTCCCTTGAAGATTAACTTGTTTTTTGCAATAATTTTTCTGTCATGGAAGCATTTAGTCACGAGTACAAAACAGAGGATTGGCGTTTATTTATCAATTCTTCTAAAGTTAGCTTGAAAGCTGTGCTCCTCACAAAGTAAATAAGTTTCCAACAGTGACACTAGCTCATGCTGCCAATATCAAAGAAACTTATGAAAGCATGAAACTCATGCTTGAAAAAATCAATTAAAGTAAGTTTCCATCAGTGACACTAGCTCATGCTGCCAATATCAAATAAACTTATCAGAGCATGAAACTCATGCTTGAAAAAATCAATTATGAAGAATACAAATGGAATATCTGTGGTGACTTGAAAGTAGTTGCTCTTTTGCTTGGACTACAACTTGGTCACAGAAAGTACATATGTTTTCTTTGTGAGTGGGACAGCTGAGACTGAAGAAATCATTACACTCAAAAACAATGGCCAAAACGAACGTCACTAACTCTAGGACAGAAGAATATGCCATTCGTTGATCCAGAAAAAGTGTTTCTACCTCCACTCCATATAAAGCTTGGTCTTATGAAGAACTTTGTCAAAGCCATGGATCGAAGTAGACCTGGATTTGCATATTTAAGAAAAAAAATTCCCAAGGATCAGTGATGCAAAGATCAAAGAGGGGGTCTTTGTAGGACCTTAAATAAGGCAACTGATTAAAGATTAGAACTCTGATAGTCCCTTGAATCAGGCTGAAAGGCTGTATGGAAATCTTTCAAGAGTGTTTGCCAGAACTTCTTAGGGAATCATAAGGCAGACAACTACAAAGAAATAGTGGATGCTCCTTTGCAATCTTACAAGACCATTGGATGTAACATGTCTTTGAAAATCCATTTCTTGGATTCGCACCTGGATTCCTTCCCAGCAAATCTTGGTGAAGTCAACGATGAACATGGTGAAGGATTCTACCAGGACATTTCCAAAATGGAAAAGCGGTACCAGGGCAAGTGGAGTCCAGCCATGCTTGCCGATTACTGTTGGGTTCTTAAGTGGGATGTTCCTGAGAAAAAATACAGGAGAAATCCTATACTTCTACCTTTTAGGGGAGTTAGTCCTTTACTATGTATGTATTGTAAATTTAAAATCACTCTCTAAAAACCTTCACGATAGAGAAATTCTTAAAATATGTTTGTATTCAGCACAAAAAATACTATTAGGTTCACCTATTTTGACTTCTGAGACAAAAAAAGGAACATTTTATTGACCAGTGGATAAACAACAGAACAGTGATTTACCTTTAGATGTTCAGGAAGTCTCCTATAGTCTATGTTAATTCTCCTCTCTCTTTCATAGATATCAAAAGTGGCTGGCGTACTTTCAACTTCGGATTCCATCTGTAAAAAAAAATTAAAAGCCCTTTACCTTACTGCAAGTGCTCTTCATGGTGTCAAAGAGCACAGGATTGTATGTTAAAATCAACTTTTTTTTTTATTTTTTTAATTACAGATAAAACTCATAAAGGTTTACGTCTATCCTGCCTACTGGCTGTTGCATGAGATAGCCGAGGAGAGAAGTGATGGTGATTGTCTATAGGGAAGACAGTGATTGAGCTGATCACTGTCTGACTGCTTACATACGTCTTATCATGGACTTGAATCAGACACACATCCCTGCAACCTGATAGTATGCCCCTTGCTTTTGCATTAGTGCAGCCAATTACACATATAAAAACAGATTTTATTTGATTTCTCAGTAAAAAATGCAATTATTTCAAATATACAAAAAGTATTTAAACATGCTTTTAGGAGATTTTTAATGTGATGTGGTCCAAACTGTGCTGACTTAAGTGGCTCTTTATCAAAACTAAATACAAATATTCTAATGAAAAAAGGCAGTTTTGTAGCTCTTATTCTGCAGAGTATAATTTTGTTATTTTACCTCTATTTCAGTTATGTCATCTAATGAACCCGCTGTAAGAATTATTTGCAAATCTTGAACTTTGCAATCTAGAAGCAAATTGTGTCTTTCTAGTTGTCTCTGTTCTATCAAACTCTCGATAGCCATGGATTCCTTCTGCCGCTTTCCAATTTCCCTTTAAAGCAAAAAAAAAAAAAAAAAAAAAAAAAAATTCAATTGAAACAAACAAGTACAAGTTTAAGAAAAGACATTAAAAGAAAAAACATGAGCAATTTTAAAATCTGCATATTTCAAAAATAAGTATCACTGTACAAGTACCAGTGTAATCACAGCTAACGATGATTTACCTATTCACATTTAACAATTTCTTTCGTGTTTCATCAACTAGTTTCTGAGCATCTGCCACCTCAGATTTCTTGAGAATAAAAAAGTTTTTGAACTGTTGCTGATGAGTCAAAGCTTCCTCCACTAATTGCAGAACTCGATCTTCATTCTAAATTAGATTAATTACAGCAAATTCAGAAATTAATTATGGTTTATAAATTAATTTCTCATTATTTTTAAATGTACATTGTGCACAATTTATATAATTTGGAAAAAGAAACATGGAGCTTCCTAATATCATTATTCTGTTTTATTTTGTATATTTTTTATTAATTCAAGTGCTGAGAAGGATAAATAATGCACTTCTGCTTTTGCAACACTGCCAGGACTTCCTTCTGACTAGTTTAGGAGTGTCAAGACAGAGAACTAAATTCGTAAAGCTGTTTTTACTCACTGAAACTTTCCCAATAGACCCAACAAATGTCTGACCTGTAGCTCATTCATACAGTGTTTCTGAAGTACTAGATGTACTAATTAATCACAGACTTCTGCTGGGGGCAGACCATTGTTGGGGCTATTTACAAGGTTCCAGGGAATAAAAACAGCACTTTTGTTAATAAAAAAATGTTTAGGTATAAAAACAAATACTTTGTTGTTGTTTATTTTAAAAGTAAAAATAGGTAACATTCCATATTCCTTTAACACTGCCAAAACAATTTACTGAGCAGTAAGCTCACATCCTTGAACGATCAGTCTGTAAATGAATTAAGAACACATTTTGTCAACTTATGTTTACTTTTCAAGCACAAATTTGTAATAAATGAAACCCGCTCTTTAAATTCACAACAAACACATTTTTAACATTTTCCTTTATTTTGTAATCACGTCATAAGAGCATATAACAAGAGCATATTTTCATAATAAGACTTTTAAGACTATACATTAATATGTTTTCTCACAAAAAAGATCAGCTTTTTATAATTACAAAATATTGAAACATTTTGTATACTAGTCTTTAAAGGGCCATTGTCACCCCAAAATCAAGGTGTTTTTTTAAGGTTACTCTTAAAGAGCATGAAAAACTGGCTATATGTTGTGTTATGCATTTTATTGAAAAGTGAACCAATCCTGGGAAATTCTATGTTCTTGTTGCTGTATTTATATGCAAATAAGCAGCTCATGCATATTAATTACCTGCTTTGGTGTGGAAATTAGGATTACAGTCTGTCTGTCTCTATAGAAAATGGAGACCTCCAATGTTATCTGGCAGTTAGACCCATGTTCCACCAATATAAAAGAACCCTAAGTCGCACATTAGCATACAGGAGCAGCAAAATAAATTCTAAATAATTCAGAAGTGACTTACTGTTGAGTAAAACTGCCGTTACAATATATAGCCAGATTTAATGCTCTTTACAAATAAATCAACTTCCTGCTGGAGTGACTTAAAAGTCAGCAAAGTTGAACAATTGCAGACACCCTTTGTGTTAAATGCAGCAAAAGGGGTAAACAACTTCCCATTTACTTTCTTCAGACCCAGCTCGATTATAGCCTAGGTGTGAGATAAAGGTCAAACATCATTATCTCCAGTCAAAACATTTCAAAGCATATCTCATGAATTGCTATTTTATTTGGTCAAGTCTGTTTCACAAGGAGACAGATTTTTATTATTATTTTTTTAGCAGATAGATAATGTGTAAACATGAATTGTGTAGCATCTAATCATAATGTATAAGGTCAGGAAGTTATGATTTAGTCTTGGCTAGGATTTTTGCATACAGTATAATATCTAAACTAAAGGACCACTGTAGAATGACAAAAATGTTATTTACATATTTGTATTATATATCTATATGTGTGTCTGAAAGCTTTGAGTCTAAGCACATAATTACAGAAAAAATGGATGCACCTGACTGACCCTGGAGGCATTCATGTTTCTTTGATTGAAGGTGTAGGTGTGTGAGAGAGGGACATTTGCATTTCTGGAGAACTGTGCTTGCATCTTCTTATGCAAGCTGCCTGCTCCTGGGTCTATGTGTGTGTGAGGGGAGTGGAGTCAGTTTCAATCAAATACAATTATTAAAAATACAATATAGAATCCTCTATTCTGATATTCTAAAACAGAACTGACAGATTTTAAGTTTTACTACAAACTTATCTTTACGCTCTTTATAGTCTTTTTTTTTAGCAAATCTTAAGTAGAGGATACCACCTTTTAAATTTGTTTTCTAAAGATCCCATGTTTGTTATGACACAGACACATATTAGTAAATAAATTTAACATTTGTGTTCACATTTGAATGTCTAAAATAAGTTAAAAAAAATGTATTTCATGCTAAGAATTCCGAGAAATACAGTTATTCCACTGCATTCTGGGAACCTGAGCAGGGACATGCAAATGTGACCAAAAAGGCTTCACTCTTGTACTCTAATACCATTTCAAACATGGCTTCCTTTAAGCATATGCCTGCTGTATTACACAGCTTCAAGCAAAGCTCAGGATGGATCATAGAAGCCAGTAAATCTACTAACGTACAGCTGTTTTCAAGGTTACGACCTCTTATCAGTGTCGGGCCGGTTCCTAGCTTGTGTAGTAGATTTTGTGAGGAGGTAGTTTACCTCAACAATAACTTAATTTATGGTGGGCAAAAGAGCAATAGAAGTCTCCACCGTACAGTGGTACAGTAAATAAATAGTACATTTGTGTTTTATGTGTGTCATTATATATATATATATATTACACACATAAATATATATATATATATATATATATATATATATATAAAAGCAGGTTTGAATGTTCTTGGATTTTAAATGACCACTTTGCCAATGTTTATATGGTATTTTAAATAACTAAACTACTACTAAACTTACATTATGATCTTTTATTTGCAATTATCATGCAGGGATTCATTTTCTTTTCTCAGCTGAGTGTGCCTATTACGTTCTTGGGAGGATATGTCCCAGTAAACCAATCAGCTTTTTCATTAATCCTACTAAAAATACTGGTCAGTTTTAGTTACCATGATCCCACCTCAGGAAGTTTATCGGAAGCAACTACATGGTACATCTAACAGCAGCATAATTGCATAAAAAAGGCATAAAAACAGAGGCAATATTTTTTAAGAGTAGTTCTTCAAAGAGTATAGTTTACATATAGGACTACTGTGGCCCTTTAACTAATTATGAATTTTGTGTAAATTTGGGATTTACAGTATAGAAAACACATACTTCTTTTAGCTTGACAATTTCTTCTTCGTGAGTATCCAAGGCCTCCTTTAACTTATTCACTTTCTTCGTCTCCTTTTCAAGTTGCCCCTTGAGGTATTCAAGCTGGATTCCAAGACGTGTCTTTTGATTTTCAAATTCCAATCTACAAAAAAAAAAAAGAAGGCTTTTAATCGAATGGTTTATGTCAAGTTTCCAAAATATACGTCTCTCAAAAGCAGAAGTAAAATGGCAAACAGGTAAAAATGGCTTTGATATAAATTGCCTACTTAAATAATCTAGCATTAACTGGTCCTCCTGCTGAATTCTTATGAGACATTACTATGAAGTTATATATAAGTTATACTTAGTAACGCTATATTTGTCAGACCAAAAGCATTACCAATATGATATGTAGAAAGGAAATAAAATTGTTCATGGTAGCAGAATATTACACACAATCACCTGCTTTTGTCTGTTTCTTGCTGCTGTTTTACATGTTCTTCTTCATATTGGCGAATGTTAGAGAAACCAATCTCTTCACAGAAAGCCTTGAAAACTTGATCTTCAACCTTTGAAATAGAAACATTTTAAACACTCTCCTGCTATATATCAACTGAATATCATCTGCGTGTAGAATTTATTACATGAGTGTGGAATAACAAGTTTCTGTATATCTAACATTTCTAGATAGAACCTGGCTTTTAATGGACCAGGACATTTGTAAAATAATGTAAAATAAAATGTCCTTTTATAAATTAACGTAATCATCACACAAAGAAGGAAGTTATTGAGTGCAATATCAATGAACCTTAGCTTGACTAATGATAAAGTAAATAAACTTAAAATAAACAAAGTACTGAAATATCATTCAACGATTGGTATACTGTTCGTGAAAAGTACAGATCAAACAGATTGTTTCTAAACTATATACCTGGTGCAGAGCTAATGTTATTAACGGTCTTCTTTCTTTTGCATCAATTGACCATGATAAAGGGTCATTTACCTCACTATAAGTCCTGAAAGCACAAGATTCTATGTTAAAGTGAACTATTGTTTAAAAAAAAACTTAACTAAGAACAGTTAAAAGTTTGCAGTCTTAGGTCTGTTTACAGACACACTGCAGACTGCCCCATGATTTACAGCATCTACAGGCAACGGCTGTTCCAAACTCAGTCTCTTTTAGGAATGTAATCAGCCATCAGTTAACCCACAAATAACATATTTGTGAGTATCTAGCAGTCATTTGCCTGCACAGATGAATTTGGGAAGGGTTAACCCTCTATCTGATCTGCTCTCTGCATCCAGCTCTTGTTGTCAGCCTGTCTGGGGGACTTGCCTATTTCTCATGTTCAAAATAACTTCATTTAGGTTTTTTTCTGTGAAAAAGGCATTTACCGTATATACTTTAGTATAAACCGAGGCACCCATTTTACCACAAAATACTGGGTAAAATGAGTGACTCGAGTATAAGCCGAAGGTGGGAAATGTACTGCCCCTTGTGTCCCTCTTGTGCCCTCTGTGTCCCCCTCTCCCTATCCTGTGTCTCTTCTCCCGTCTCCCTATCCTGTGTCTCTTCTCCCCTCTCCCTTCCCTGGGTCTCTTCTCCCCTCTCCCTTCCCTGGGTCTCTTCTCCCCTCTCCCTTCCCTGTGTCTCTTCCCCCTCCCTTATCACCCTCCTCAACCCCACTCCTCATCCTCAACCCCACTCCTCATCCTCAACCCCACTCCTCATCCTCAACCCCACTCCTCATCCTCAACCCCACTCCTCATCCTCAACCCCACTCCTCATCCTCAACCCCACTCCTCATCCTCAACCCCACTCCTCATCCTCAACCTCCCTCCTCATCCTCAACCTCCCTCCTCATCCCCCTCCTCAACCTTCCTCCTCATCCTCAACCCCCTCCTCTTCCTCAACCCCCTCCTCAATCTCCATATTCATCCTCCCTCCTCAACCCCCAATCCTCAACCCGCCTCCTCATCCTCAACCTCCCTCCTCAACCCCCCCATCCTCAACCCCCTCCTCAAGCCCCCCATCCTCCCTCCTCAACCCACCGTCCTCATCCTCAACCCCCTCCTCAACCTCAGTCCTCCTCAAGCTCAACCCCCCCTCAACCCCCCCATCCTCATCCTCTCTTCTCAACCCCCATCCTCATACCCCCATCCTCAACCTCAACCCCCTCCTCAACCTCAATCCCCCTCAACCCCAACCCACCTCCTCAACCTCCCTCAACCTCAACCCCCCTCAACCCCAACCCCCCTCCTCAACCCCCCCTCATCCCCAACCCCCCTCAACCCCCCTCCTCCACCTAAACCCCCCTTAATATCTCCCCCCTCTCCCCTCACTTACCTGCTTGTGCTCCGGCCTCCGCTCCTTGACCTGGAGAGCACCGGCGCCGGGTCAAGGAGCGGAGGCTGGAGCACAAGCAGGTAGGTGAGGGGAGAGTGGGGAGGTATTTAGGGGGGTTTAGGTGGAGGAGGGGGTTGAGGGGGGTGGGAAAGAGACACAGAGGGGTTAGAGACACACGGGGGGGTTAGAGACACACGGGGGGGTTAGAGACACACGGGGGGGGTTAGAGACACACGGGGGGGGGGGGGGGTTAAAGACACACGGGGGGGGGGGTTAAAGACACACGGGGGGGGTTAGAGACACACGGGGGGGGGGGTTAGAGACACACGGGGGGGTTAGAGACACACGGGGGGGTTAGAGACACGGGGGGGGGGGGGGTTAGAGACACATGTGGAGGGTTAGAGACACACGGGGAGGGTTAGAGACACGCGGGGAGGGTTAGAGACACGCGGGGAGGGTTAGAGACACGCGGGGAGGGTTAGAGACACGCGGGGGGGTTAGAGACACGCGGGGGGTTCGAGAGACACGGGGGGAGAGTGACTCGAGTATAAGCCGAGGGGGCCCTTTTTTGCCTGAAAAAAAGGGCTGAAAAACTCGGCTTATACTCGAGTATATACGGTATTTCAAAAATGTTAAAAGTATTTCAACATATTTTCAGTACATTAGTGGTGTGCTCCAAGTTGTGCTGAATGGACTGGCCTTTAATGATCACACTGACACATTTTCTTTTAAATATTTTGCACCTAAAGCCTTGTGCACAATTTACTCAATGAAGCCTGGTTTACTATATCATAGTATTATTACTGCACCACAATAACCATGGCCTAAAAACTTTTATATCTGCTTGAAAGTATCTGGAAAAAATGCACAACACCTATATCCTATAGCTCACAATCTTGTAGTCCAAAAAAGTGAACCCAATCTCAGAGTCTAATATTCAGGCCAATGAATGCTGTTCAGACGTCAATGTTATCTAGAGACACACTGCGGCTTGTGTTGTCTTGCTTTGGAATGAAGGAGTCTTGATATAGTTTAACTGAGACAGAACATGTTGGCGGTGCTTTCTAGGTTCTAGAGATCATTGGCCTGAATATTCAGGCTCTGGGATTTGGTTCCCTTTGACATAAATAGAACTAGAGTATCGTAAATCAAAAGGTTGTAGCAAGCCAGCACTTCTTACTTGACTGAAAGACATATAGAGCAATTGAGAGCTTATACACTGCACATTTTTTTTTTGCACCGACAAATGTGAGTTGAATGCCATCTTTGTGAACACAGATTTTGTTAAAAAGGTTATTGCACTTAGAAGTGATTTATTTTTATTTTTCTGTTCCATGTTCCTCCAACCAAGAGGGAGAGTGAAGCCAGATACATTGAAGAATACAAAGTAGAGGAAATCAAAGCACTTTTTAAGTTTTTTTCTCTCCATATATGTTAAGAAAATGCATCTATATGAGAGATTAGGGTAAGCTTGGATTCCACATAGCGCATTTTTTTATAATTTAAGACTTACTATTGTATCTGGAAATAAATAAAACAGTAAGCAAAAACATTGTGAGAAAAATGTTGCAACCTGCAAGTGCACGATGTAGTGGTAATGTAAATTAATATTATATATCTTCGGGACATGTTTAGATTTTTTATTATATCTTTTACACTGACATTTGTACATGCCATGGCTTGTTACTGATATCATATTGTTTTCCCTTCTGTTTTATGATACATTTACTTGTGAGCCAATAAAAATTATTGAAACATATAAGTTGCATTAGCATAACGACAGGCTTAGTATAATATAGCTGATAAGCCTGTCGTTATGCTAATGCAACTTATATGTTTCAATAATTTTTATTGGCTCACAAGTAAATGTAACATAAAACAGAAGAGAAAACAATCTGATATCAGTAACAAGCCATGGCATGTATAATGTCAGTGTAAAAGATATAATAAAAAATATAAACATGGCCCGAAGTTATATATAATATAAAGTTATATATAATATATTCTCGTCTGCTTGTCTATACAGGGCTACCGTTTTGGCCAATAATGTGAACTCCATATTGCATCTTTAATGATCACATCATGGCCCACAACTTCCCATTAGTCCATGTTGACCGGCGTCTAATACAGGGGGTAGCCATGTAATGTTCTAAACTTACATTTTTTAATTTGCCAACACCAACTACCCCACTAATTAGTAAACAATTTGACTGCCCTAACTGCTAAGAACAATTTTCTAAGGTAAATGTAAAATTTTCCTTATTTCCCCATTAAACAATAAGCACTTGTCAACTGTACATGTTATCAATATATTATTTAAGCAAGATATACAACACCAGTGTATTCACCTGATTCATTTGTTGTTGAAGATCTTCAATTTGAGCTGCTCTAATGTTAAGCTCTTCACTTAACATTGTAAGTTGAGAAGCAAAATTTGCTGACTCACTCTCTAGCCTTGACTTTTCCTATAGAAAATTAAAAACAAAATATACTTTAAAAAGCATCAAAAAAGGGTAAGCAATGAAAATTGTTATTATTAAAGATTTGTTGTTTATTTATTTTTACCTTAAATGGCTATGGAAGTTTCCCTGTTCTTAATATTAAAATAAACTACCTAAGTGTGCATATGTATTCACCCCCTTTGATATGAAGCCCATAAAAAGCTCTGGTGCAACCAATTACCTTCAGAAATCACATAATTAGTGAAATGATGTCCACCTGTGTGCAATCTAAGTGTCACATGATCTGTCATTACATATACACACCTTTTTGGAAAGGCCCCAGAGGCTGCAACATCTAAGCAAGAGGCACCACTAACCAAACACTGCCATGAAGACAAAGGAACTCTCCAAACAAGTAAGGGACAATGTTGTTGAGAAGTACAAGTCAGGGTTAGGTTATAAAAAAATATCCAAATATTTGATGATCCCCAGGAGCACCATCAAATCTATCACAACCAAATGGAAAGAACATGGCACAACAGCAAACCTGCCAAGAGACGGCCGCCCATCAAAACTCACGCACCGGGCAAGGAGAGCATTATTATAGACCTAAGGTAACCCTGGAGGAGCTGCAGAGTTCCACAGCAGAGACTGGAGTATCTGTACATAGGACGACAGTAAGCCATACGGTCCATAGAGTTGGGCTTTATGGCAGAGTGGCCGGAAGAAAGCAATTACTTTCAGCAAAAAACAAAATGACACGTTTTGAGTTTGCAAAAAGGCATGTGGGAGACTCCCAAAATGTATGGAGGAAGGTGCTCTGGTCTGATGAGACTAAAATCAAACTTTTCGGCCATCAAAGAAAACGCCATGTCTGGCGCAAACCCAACACATCACCCAAAGAACACCATTCCCACAATGAAACATGGTGGTGGCAGCATCATGCTGTGGGGATGTTTTTAAGCAGCCGGGACTGGGAAACTGGTCAGTTGAGGGAAGGATGGATGGTGCTAAATACAGGAATATTCTTGAGCAAAACCTGTACCACTCTGTGCGTGGTTTAAGGCTAGGACGGAGGTTCAACTTCCGGCAGGGCAGTGACCCCAAACACACTACTAAAGCAACACTTGAGTGGTTTAAGGGGAAACATGTAAATGTGTTGGAATGGCCTAGTCAAAGCCCAGACCTCAATCCAATAGAAAATCTGTGGTCAGACTTAAAGATTGCTGTTCACAAGCACAAACCATCCAACTTGAAGGAGCTGGAGCAGTTTTGCAAGGAGGAATGGGCAAAAATCCCAGTGGTAAGATGTGGCAAGCTCATAGAGACTTATCCAAAGCGACTTGGAGCTGTGACTACCACAAAAGGTGGCTCTACAAAGTATTGACTTTAGGGGGGTGAATAGTACACTGACTTTTTCTGTTATTTTGTCCTGTTTGTTGTTTGCTTCAAAATAATAATAATAAAAAAAACATAGTCAAGGTTGTGGGCATGTTCTGTAAATTAAATGATGCAAATCCTCCAATGATCTATGTTAATTCCAAGTTGTGAGGCAACAAAACACAAGAAAAAATGCCAAGGGGTGTGAATACTTTTGCAAGGCACTGTACACTGAGGTGAAATGGATGGTGGTAAGCATTGCCAGCGCAAGCACCTCAACATTGGTTTCATCAATAATTTCAGTAGTGCAGCATGTGTGATCATATATTGTGAAATTACACCTATACCCTCACAAATAAATTTACATAAAACATTATTAATCTAGTGCATCCTTAATCTTTTTTTTTTTTGCCAAAACATATTTAAACAGACTAACCAAAATAATCCCATCTGCAGCGTGATTAGAGTAAGTTTTATGACCTCTAAGTATATTTTTTACACTTTGTTAACTTAAACAGATTGAAGGGATATATAATGTGATTAATATATATTTAATGTGACTATTGATAACATTTTCTGTGTTCCTTTAATATATATATTTTATTGTATTGTTATTATTACCACAAAGCAGTTGGCAAGATGTTTCTTTTTAATCACTCCGAGTTCACTCTGGGAATATTTGAGACGAGTCTGGGTTCCTTGTGACTGGGCTTGAATTTGCTTTAAATCACTCTCCTTTCGTCTTAATTTCATTAGCTCCTAAAAAAGGCAAAAGAGAAACACTAGAGAAACAGTAAAAAACACGTTTTTTAACAATGGATACAGGAATAATATTTATTCACACATTAAAAAATACAAAACACATAATAAAAATAACTAAAGTGGACAATCTCTTCATGCTTTACATTTTCAAGGTGGGGATTCTAAATCCTGCTTGACAGCACAAACAAGAGGTAGCCATGCTTCTGAAATGCTTATTGTATTTTTATAATAAAAATATATATTGGGAAGATTTCAATGAGTAAAAGCAAAGCTTTTAAGCATTTGTTAATATAATAATGTTTAGATATGCAAACAAACTTAGGTAGTTTATGTTATTAAAATACAGAAAATTCAATATACATTTAATGTTTTTGTCTGCGATAGAGCAAAAGTTGTTTTTTCCACTATAATAGTTAGTAGCTTGCGAGTAACCTCTGCACGGTGCGTTCTGTGCAAGCGCTACACACAAGCTACTATCGGCTAAATTCCTGAAGCCACAAAACTGGTTAATTTTTGCACACCACTATAGAAAAAAGAGAGAGTGTGGACAGCAACAAATAGCACAAAACAGAAGTATAAGGTCCACCACTGAATGGAGTCCAATTAGAGAAATGGGGAGTACCGTGGATAAAAGTAGAGAGTGAAGCAACCGGACACAGGGTGCAAAGCAGGGAGGGAAAGGGTGAAGAGCAAGACAGAGGGTGCAGAGCAAGACATATTATTATAATTATCCTTTATTTAGAAACGAGCCAACATATTCCGCAGCGCAGGAAAGGGGTTAGGTACAGGTATAAACAATAACCCCACAATGAAAAATAATGGATGCAGAGCAAGAAAGAGGGTGCAGAGCAAGACTGAGGGTGCAGAGCAGGAGGGGAGTGCATGGCAGAGAGGGTGCAGAGTAGGACAGGAAGTGTGTAGAGCAACACACAGTGACAGCAGCAACACTGAACATGCACCATAACATGGAGAGGGGCAGATCAGAGGGTGCAGGACAGGACAGAGGGTGCAAAGCATGGAGTGCAGACCAGGACAGAGAGAGTGCAGAGCATGGAGGGTGCAGGATAATAAGAGTGCAGAGAATGGAGGAAGTAGACTAGGAAGAGTGAAGAGCAAGAAGGGAGGGTGCTGAGCAGGACAGAGGGTGTGCAGAACAGAGAGGGTGCAGAGCAAGACAGGGTGCAAAGACAGACACAGAGGGTGCAGAGCAAGACAAAGTAGGTGCAGGTCATGGAGGGTGCAGAGCAAGGGAGTCTGAGCCTCTAATAATGCAATGCATAGGGTCTGTGACACAGAGGCCCCCGCAGTACACATGCACCCTAGCAAGGAGAGTGTGCAGAGCAATACACAAGATCACCTGACACAGGGCATTAGGACCTGCAGACTGACTGGTAACTGGCCAGCAGATATTATTATCATTAGAGAGAGACAGGAGAGAGAGAAAGAGGAAAGAGAGAGAAAAAGGAATGAGAGAGAAAGAGGAATGAGAAAGAGGAATGAGAGAGAAAGAGGAATGAGAGAGAAAGAGGAATGAGAGAGAAAGAGGAATGAGAGAGAAAGAGGAAAGAGAGAGAAAGAGGAAAGAGAGAGAAAGAGGAAAGAGAGAGAAAGAGGAAAGAGAGAAAAAGAGGAAAGAGAGAAAAAGAGGAATGAGAGAGAAAGAAACAGGAGATAAAGACATAAAAGAGAGAGAGAGAGAGAGAGAGAGAGAGTAATGCTGTCATTTATAATGGGCAAGTTACTAGTTTACTAATAAACACAGTTTTCCTATTGTTCTCCACATTTTTGTATATGCACCAACTGTTAATTAATTTTATTCAAGATAAACATTAACATTCACACCAGATATAAAAATGCATGCTGTAATTTAATGTAAGAAATTGATATTTACTGCTTTTAGTGCAGCTAAATGAGCAATAAAATGGCATGTTAAATAAATCTTCACATATACTTACTCTCAGTTCATTCATTAATGTATCTCTTCTCTCCTTTAGTTCATTTATCGCTTTTTCATCCCAACGTTTGGCTTTAAATCGCAAGTCACTTGATCCTCCAGAAATAACACCCGATTTTAAAAACAGAGTTCCATCTAGAGCAACTGTCTGGGGAAAAATAAATAATGAGCTCCTGTTTGAATTATTCACTTAAGGAAAAAAAGCAATGAACTGCTGAATTACCAAACCGAAAATATAAAAGAGTATAAAAAATACAATGTGATGGCATTGTTAAAATGTGAGATTTTTAACTGCATCTAGGCCTCCAAAGAATACTTAAGTTTTATCTGAGATAACAAAAATTAAATAGTTTTTATTTTTAAATGGCATTTAACAGAAATAAATATTGCCAATAAACAAACTCAATAAAAAAGACTGTTTGTAAAGCTCAAACACCACTGTATGATTTTTTTTAAAGGCATTCTGGCCATGTACACAAAATGCCAAAGAATGAGAATTGAGCATCTTGATTTCCCGCTCTGATCAAGCACTACATGTCCTCTTTTGTGACTTTGTCACACTAGGAGGCTAATTCCCCACCTATATAGAAGCAACAAGAGCGACATATAATCCTTGATCAGAGTTCAAAGTTCCTCAAACAAGTACATTTAAGTTTAGTTTAAGTTTGATTTAATAAGACACTCACTTCTCATTATTTGGTATACTCCTGACATAAGCAGTGTACATTTAAAAAAAAACAACCTTATACATGGTGGTCCTTTAATATTTGCCTCATTGGTCTACATAAAAGATTAAAAGGACATAGAACCAACATGTTTATGGCACATGTATTTAAAAGTACAGACATTAACACTGTTCATTTTTATTGCATGATAATTGAATATAAATGTTAAAATATAAATAATTTAAATACTGTGGAAACGAAGCATTGCAACACTGTCACGACTGAAAGTACATGTATAATGATACTTAATTTATGAATGTTTAAAAACTTTGTAATGCTAGTAGTTATACTTTAAAGCTCTTACTTTTATAGGTTTCTGCCTGATGTGTTGTGCAGTTTAGCTCCGCCTCTCAGATCTACACCAGTAAGACACAAGAGCACACAGCAGGAAGTCTGCTACTGCTAACCGACCCTAATTATGCAATATTGTGTGGAGCTAGGCTACACAGCCCGTCAGGCAGAAAACTAAAAAAGCTAAATTTAGCAAAGCAAAAAATAGCATTACAAAGTTTTAACATCATAAATATATACTTATATGCATGGACTTTCTTTTTAACAGCCATTATTTTTATAGTACAGTAGTCCTTTAATTAGTGTGTTGATTCATTGGTAAAAAAAAAAATAATATTTAAACTTTGAGTGAAAGAGGAGAAAGTACAAGCAAAGTTATTGGTCAGTATATGAATCCAACTAACTGCCAAAAAAGCAACCAAGAACTTCCATACACAAAACAACCTCTTTCTTTACACATCACACTGTACCTCAAAATACTTTAGCTTTGCTTTAGTTTTTCCTACCTGAAATCTGGAGAAATATAAACACTGACGACTATGTAGATGGAAGATACCACATCTAAATATATATTTACTCTCTAGCATTTACTATTTTAATGCCTAAAAAAAATGTATTACATGTTGTTATCTATATCCCCTCAGATTGTGACTGCAGCAATGGAATTAAAAGACGTTTTGTCTTCTGGGGAGGAAAGCTATGGCAAGTCTGGACAAGCTACTAAAAAGGAAAGATTGCAAGAATATCCAATCATTTCATACTACAAATATCAAGCCAAACTGTTCATTGGAAAGTTTGATCATGAGATTGAAGCTCCATTTTTTGTGCCATATCATGTGAAGACATGATTCCCTAGAGAAGATTCTGATGCCTGGAAAGATTGAAGGCGCACGAAGAAGGAACCAGCAGAGGCAGAGATGGATAGATGATGTCACTGAAGCAATTAACATGAGATTGATGGAGCTGAGGCTTACAAACGTACTGCTGCCCATGGGGTCAATGAGAATCGGACACAACTGAACGACTAAATAGCCAAATCTATATTTATAATCTAAATGTATTAGATCAGCAATTAAGTCTGTAAACTTGCAACTTTTCAACCTCTCAGAGCACTTGCCTGAATGCAAACTCAAGAGCACCAGGACCTAATGTATGGTCAGTTTTTCTAGGTATTGACATAATGTAATGTATTAACTGTATCCCACCTCTACACAATACGTAATGTACTTTACAAATAAAATACAACTAAGGCAATATGTTTGTTAATGATTGAATACATTTTAGTATATTACAGGCTATACACTAACAATACATTTAACCTTACTTTTAGTCTTTCTGGGCCATCAAAAGCAATGTGCCTGGCTTCCTTCACAGTTTCGCAGACCAATCCATTACCGCATACAAACTGTATCACTCTCTTTAGTGAGACACTTGCAGTTTGCACCACATCAATCATCATTTTTGCACCTTTTATTTCTCTCAACTTTTCATTTATTGGCTTTATCTGAAATGCAATCAAAGTAAAAAATGCAATTAAAGTGAGCAATCCACACACACAAAAAAAAAATAATCAAACATTGCTGAGCTTAAAGGGCCACTTAATTCAGCACAATTTGGAGCACACAACTTTAAAGACCTCCTAAAAGCATGTTGAAATACGTGCATTTTTTACTGAGAGATTAATAAATTACATTTCTGTCTATATGTGTCGCTGGCATGTTCAGTTACCAAAAGCAAAAAGAGTTAACCCTTTCACAAATTCATCTGTGCAGAGAATGGAATGCTGAAATCACCTAAATAGGACAGTTGTGGTTAACTGCTCAGGCTGCATTCCTAAGAAAATTGCTATAAATCTTTGTGTTCACGGTTCTGCATATGTTATTAATTATAATAAACAGTCATGAGGCAGGATACAGTGTGTTCTAAAACAGACCTAAAACTTTAGATTTTTTAGGTGTTAGTGTGCTCTTTCACACTGATCTTTCTTGATAAGCAATAATAAAATAAATGGCATAAGAGGTTTTCTTTGTTTCTAATACATATAATTAATCAATGCCATTTTGGAAACCTTCTCATTTATGCTGCTAAGACTCCAAAACAAACTTTAAATCTCTGTACTGTGCAGATTCTAAGCAGCGCAAATGACCAAGTCAATGTTCTATCACATATATAGTTGTTGTACTGCGAGTTGTCGTCACGCTTTGCAAAGCGATGCGAGCCATTGAGGCACGTGGGACTTAGGCTGCAATGAGCACCGAAGGCGCTCATTGAACTGCGAGCCTTACAAAGCAAAGGCGAGCAGATGAAGTACACAGGACTTTGCTGGCACTCATCCTGTGGGACTTAGCTGGCACTCATCCCCGAGACACGCGACTTAGCTGCAATGAGGCCTCATTGCAAGGCCCCTGGACTTTTCGACAGACGCAAAATGATGGCCTGTATGATGGACTGCGGGGCTCGCAAAAATACGACTTTAACGGAACCACCAAAATGGAAAAGATGGCAAAAACACACAAATATGCCTCAAATAAATGTACACACTCACACACAGCACAGGGGGAGAACCAGGGAACATGTAAGTGAGGTTACAAGTTAATTTGAGGCATATATATTTTTTTTTTTAACGATCGAATATCACTGCAGCGTAAAAAAAAAACGGCGGACGAAAAAAAATACAAATTCTGAAACAGGATGAAAATGAGGCTCAGTAAGGCCAGGCACGCAGAACGTAGAAAATAGACGACACAAAAGACAGTAACACAGACGAACAACGCCAGGCACGCAGGACTTTGAAAATAAAACCAACGGCAGTCAACACGAGCCACACAAAGATTCAGAGGAGAAAGACGCAGGGAAGGGACAAGGGGGAGATGGTGGAAAGAGACACATGGCATTCCCAGGCACAAAAGTTGCAGGTTGCAGAGGCCTGTAATGAGCAGTGAAGCCGCTCATTGCTGGGCTTGCGATGAGCGGCGAAGGCGCTCATCGCGAGGACTGTAAAGTAGATGGGAGGAGAGGCTTGTGATGAACGCCGAAGGTGCCCAATGGGGGCAGAACATCGCATTGCCAGGCTTTAAATTTTATTGACGTAATTTTTGACGGGTAATTTCCTAGTAATATAATAAAATTTAAAAAAGAGTAAGCAAAACACCAATGCATGTACTGAGATAGTGTTTGAAACTTGTATTAAGGTAAGTTAGATTTGTGAGAATTTGTAAAATGTTGAAATTCAGGAATTTTCACGAACATAGAACAATTAATTAATTTTAATACCATATAAAATCGATTAATATAATCATACATTATATGCATTTTCTAGTATCTGATAAGAAAATATGCTTTTTTTCTTAGCACAGTATACAAAAAGCAGTGAATTTTAAACAGTTACATTTAAAAAGATCCTTCTGATGACGGTCGTAGACACATTAAAGGACATCACTTGGTATTCTTCATAAGTCTAGGGGCATGAAAAGACTTTCTTCATAGAGATGCAGTACACTTTGGAAAAATATTTAGGAGCCAACAGTACAAAATAGATTTATAACTTTATTGGCATAAACTGCATTTAAGTATAATTAAGAATGCAGCGCAACTTACGGCTGGAAAACACATCATTCATGACATCACATATGATGTAAATTACATCAACTATGACATACTTAACCCCTGTACAGCGCTACAGAATATGTTGGCGCATTACAAATAAAGTATAATAATCCCTCATGACATTACAGGGTTGTTTCTTTTAAAAAAGAGCATTAAAACTGGTGTTATATTGTAATAGCCATTTGCCCTACAATGAATAATCCTTGATATTTTTCAGAATTGTTCTTGCTGTATTATGCTAAAGCAAGAAATAATATGCAAATTTGCATCTTACTGTGCATGAGAAGGGTGGGGATCTAACAGCATAATAAGACAGTGTATTATATACTTATTAATGCCTTTGCTAAAAAAAAGTGTGTCATGAATTGGCACATAATAGCAGCTAAATAGTATTTGCGACCACCACATTTTCATAATAATTCAACCTAAAAACCTGGTAGTATCTAAGCAATTATTTACTTTTAAAAAAAAAGGCCAGTACAATGTATACATAGTTTTCCGACTATGTATACTTGTTTTTAAAAAAAAAAACTACTATAACGGTTATTAAATAAATCTAAAAACTTGGTGTTAGATAACTGACCTTGAATGCTTTTTTTTAAGCAGAAATTATTTTTCAACATCCTACATGGTCTTTTGTCTCTCAGATCATTAATTAAGGGGATATAGAAGGTTCCCGGTTTTAATATAAAAATAAAACTATTTAAGTGTTTGCATTTAAACATTTTATTAACAAGTGCTTAAAAGCTGTTTTCACTCACTGAAACCTTCCAAAGATTCCCTACAAATCTCCATCCACAGCAGCTCATGCCCACAGTGTTTCTACTGATACTTTATGTACTAGCCAATGAAAGGCTGTTTCTCAACTACATGTTTTGAAATCTGTGATTGTCTAGTACATCGCGTACTACAGAGATACTGTGTGCAAGTGTTACAGGGGGTTGGACCTTTATTGGGACTATTTGGAAGGTTTCAGTTAGTAAAAACAGAGGTTTTAAGCACTTCTTAATAAAATAATTTTTAGATATGACAACAAGCACTTAGGCACTTTATATTAATATTAAAAACAAGTAACCTTCCATATCCATTAAACTCTCACTGTGGGGGCATGAAAAAAGCAGAAGATAATCAAGTAACTTACATCAAGGTAATCCAAGGAGAGAAAAGTTTCTGGCTCTGCACGTTCCTCTTTCAGAAACCGGATGCAATCCCTTGCTACCTTTTCAGTAGATACAACAATGGCATTCATGTATCTTCCAAAGACTTTAGTAACTGCCAGTTGATACTTTTTATGAATCGGGTGACAAAGTTCAAATAACCTGCCAAACTTAATTAAAAAAAAAAAAGTTAAATTTGTTAGTCCTGTAAAATGTCAAGCTGATTATATGCCTAAACCATGCAAAATAATATTGAATGTGACTATACATTCTGAGAGCACTTGAAATATTTGCCTTTCACACCTTTACAATGCAATTATTGGCTTAAAGGGCCATTGAAGTCACCATATGGCTTTACACCATCAGATAGAGGATTTAAAATCACATGAAAAGTTGTTTAACTTTTTTACACGGATCACAAATTTAGTTCAATATTGTAATATTGAGTTAATGTTTGTATAGCTCTTTAAGCACTCCCACAATAATCTGCATATATAATAAGGCTAGACCAAGTAACTGTGTTCCTTCTGAATTGCTATCTTGTCATGTTGAAGGGGCTTGTTTACATTAATGAGCAAACCATGTAGGGCCATTCAAGGGGAGCTCATAGCAGAGAGGTCAGACAAACTGTGGTCCACTGGGAAGGAACTGGCAACCCACTCCATTATCTTTGCCAAAAAAAACTTATAGATAAGAACAATCTATAGATAAGATGTGACTGGCGTGGTCCATAGGGCTACGGAGAATCGGACATGACTGAACAACTAAACAACAAGAAGAAGATATAACTGACACACTCTATTTTAGATATATTCATTTTTATCTTCCCTTCCATGCTGCAGCATGTTGGAGCAGTGGTAAATGTGCTTCCATTGCCAAGTAAATGGTTAGAATTTCATGCCTTCCACATATTTTGCTTAACTAATGTATTGATTTATTTACATATAAAATCTCTATATCTATACACAGCTGTATATTAAAAAAGTAATTGGAAGGTATGGGATTACAACCAATGGAACAAAACTATGAAGTAGCAAATTTACTACACTAAACCAACATGTAAGAAGTATATACAAGGATAAACCTAAATAGCATTATTTTTTAACTGAAGAACCAGTAACCCTAGCTCCATAGTCTTCAGCTTAACTCGCTGTACTATCAGTATGTTGTGCTGACAGTACGCAGGCTTCCTCGTGGTTGTATAGGCATTAGTATAGGCATAATACACTATTTGCTACTGGTTATTGAGGCTGCTTCTTGCCTTTTTCTAGGACCCAAAGTGAGAACAAGCAAAGGGTATGACTATTATTTTTATATTCTTAACGCATCTTACAACATCCAGCAAATGTAGAACTAAAAACAGGGAGATACTATATATGTCATGATTAAACTAAATTTAAAAACTTTTTATGATAAGCTACTGCCATGTGCCTCAGATGGAATTTAACCACTTTAAGTGTTGTTCTGTGGGAATTTGTTTTGAAGTGGACTAGAAAGGATTCTGTGTTTTAGGTTTTGGGGCTCTACCTCTTTAATACTGAACAGTATTGGACACCTTAAGCCTTCTCTGATCAAGCCCTGCCTGTCTAGTCACTGCTATGGAGCACCAAGGCAGACTGCAAATAAAGTGAAGATACTCCGAGATCTGGTTAACCGCAATAATAGATCAAAGGGACCTTCCAGTAAGCCTTTAACCCAGTGGCGTAAATTGGGTACCTTCAGCTATCCACCAAGGGGAGCTGGTCACCACAAGTATTGGACGGTGGATCCCTGTCGTGTACAACAAAGACTGAACCCAACATGCAATTCGCAGCCAGATTATTTTATTACATAAGTACATAGTTACATAGGCCCTCATTCAACTGCACTTTGGCCAATTGAATAGGGCCGTAAATAAGCACATAACATATATTTTTTAAAGAAGTTTTTAGTTAGTAAGCATCTATCCAAAAGCAATGTTTTCACTAACTAAAAACTTCTTTAAAAAAAATATGCTATGTGCTTATTTAGGGCCCTATTCAATTGGCCAAATCGCAATTGAATGAGGGCCATAGTAATTAAGGTTGAAAAAAGACTTTCAGCCCATCAAGTTCAACCTTTTAAGATCTCCTCTGATCTGCAATATGCGGATTAGTTATTAATTAATTAGTTGTATATTAATTGTGAATTAATTTTTATTTATTTTACAAATCAAAAAAATACATACAAAATACATACATCCTTACAGTCCCCATTTACATCTTGGTTTCCAGAGAGGGAAAAAAGAAGAAAAATTATTACAATTCAAAAGGGAAAGAAAGCATTTCCATTATTCCTCCTTTTTCCTAAAAAAATAGGGTAGCCTCAGTGATCTTCTATTTAGTGTTTCTCTTGTTATGCTTTGCCATATTTCTTAACATAATCGTCCCAGGGAACCCATTTATTTATGAGGGATTTATTTCTAATATTTACCTCTTTGCCATTACGTTCTAGCTCCCTATCTTTGGATATATTAAATTGAGCATTAGTCCAAGAAGGGAACGTCGCTAGATTCCAATGTTTTATCAAAGTCCATTTTGCTATTAAAAGGATATGAGTAACTAAATGTTTATTATGTGGGAATATGGTCTCAAGATTAAGATGTAATATTGCCACTTCAGACTTTAAATTGAGATCCTTTCCCAAAATTTCTGAAAGTTGTTTAGTACATTGTCTCCAGAAAGGTTTAATAAACTCACACTCCCACCACTGATGTAACAGTGTACCCTTCTTCACACAACCTTTCCAACACATGAGCTGTTTGTGTTTATCAAAAGTATTCAACCTCTCTGGCAACAAGTACCACCTTTGCACGGTTTTAAAAAAACATTTCCAAATATGAAACATAGCTGTTTTTTTTACTAGAAGAAATGACCTATACCAAACCTCAGCCTTCCAATTCTTCCCTAAATCTTTCTCCCAGGAAACCATTCTGCTAGATTTTTCAAGTTGGTCTAGTGTCTCCTTTGCCCTGGAGCATTTAGATATCAAATGTAAGTTATTGCCTAATTGAATACATTTTTCTATTGTCGTTAAATCTTTATGAGTATCTGACTTATATCCTAGAAGTTTTAAGGCTCTTGTTAATGATATATATTCTAGCCACGAGATTTTCTTGATATTATATCTATTATTTAACTCTTCCCGAGTTAATATAGTGCCGTTTTGGTATAAGTCACCAATTCTATTACCTTATTCTTTGCCAACAGAGATATATCTAAAGATTTCATTGCATATTTGAACAGTTCTATTGGTGCTCCTAATGAAGGATACCTTGACAATCTTCGTTCTGTTAAGATACCAAAATTTTATTAGAGAATTTATCCCTTTTGGTATGTTCAGAAATTTCGAATGTTCATATTTTGATTGCCAAATGGACAATTTGAGAGGTATTAAATCTGACAAGACCTCTTCAATATCTATCCAAATCTTTCTAATGTTATCTATGTTCCAGCTTAATATATGTGAGAGAATAATGCTATCATGAATATCAAGAATTTTAGGATAGGCAAGTCCTCCATTCTTGAATTTATTTGATGTTATATTAAGATTAATTCTGGCTTTCTTCTCATTTAGTAAAAAATGATCTAACATTCTTTGGAGATCTTGTAAAATATATTTTGGAACTGTTTCCGGTATGGAACTGAACACATATGAAATTTTTTGGATGATAATCATTTTTATAATAGCAATCCTTGCCATCCATGACAACCTCACCTCCCTCCATTCCAGAAATGTAAATCTAATCTGACGAGATATTATTTTCAGATTTTCTTCCATAATTTTTCTTAGCTGAAAAGATATTTTTATTCCAAGATGAGTAATAAATCCAGAGTCCCAATTGTATGGATATATATGTTTTAGCTTTGAAATAATCACTTTATTCAATCCCCTATAAATAATATCTGACTGGCATAATTTACTCGCAGATATGATCACCTATTAAATTCATTTAAAATGTTATGCAATTGTGATAAAGACTGTTCTGGTTCAGTCAGTGTTAATACAACATCATACGCAAACATGAGGATCTTATACTCCGTATTGCCAATCGTCACTCTCCCCACCTCTCTTGAAATTCTAATTAATTCTGCCAGAGGCTCCCAGATACAAAACAAATAACAGTGGGGATAAGGGGCAGCCTTGACGGGTGCCGTTTTTAATAAAAAAAATTGCAGACACGTAGCTATAGCCCGAAATTGTTGTACTTGGGTTCTCATATAATGCCCCTATTGAATTGGAAGCAAATTCTGCCAGCCCAAATTTCAAAAGGACCAATCTAAGGAATTCCCAGCTGACTCTGTCAAATGCTTTTTCACCATCTAATGACAGAGCGAGGATTGGAATATTCCTTTTATTTGAATAAGAAATTATATCCATCAGCAGCCTAATGTTATCTGGACCCTGGCGTCCTTTAATGAAACCGGATTGGTCCAAATAAATCAAGTTTGGCATCACTGAGGTCAATCTATCTGCCAAAATCTTTGAATAGATTTTTATGTCGTAATTTATAAGTGAGATTGGCCCGTAGTTTTTGAAGTCATCCAAATTTTTACCTTGTTTTGGTATGTTTATTATTTTGGCTTCAGACATTTCTGCCAGTAATGCTCCATTATTCATTATTGAATTATACATTGAGCATAGATGTTCACTCAGAGTGGTAGCAAAGCATCTATAATATAGGTTATTAAAGCCGTCTATGCCCGGCGCTTTTTCAGACTTGAGTTTATCAATGACCATTTCTACATCTTTTCTATTGATGGGTCTATTCAAAACTAAGAGTCCCTCTTTAGTAATACTCAGTAATTTTATCACTTCCAAAACATTTTCTAGATCTGATTTGAGGTTTATTGAATCCATCTTTCAATTCTAGATTGTATAGATTATAATAAATATCTGTAAATATTTTACATATTTCCTTTGGGTGAGAGTAGTAAATATTGTCAAGACCCTTCAATCTATCTATCCTATTCTGTATATTTTGTTTACCATATATTTCCCTGTTCTATTACCTAAAAGATAATGTGTTTGTTGAAACCTCCAATTTTGTTTATCTATTTTTAACTGCAAAGTATTCCTTTTTTTGAGCCTTCAGCTGATTGATTTCTTTTGTTGTCTCGTATGTAGGTGCAGTCTTATTTTTACTTTAAAGCTGATCTAGCAGTATATACAACTCTCTCAAGGCTTTACCTTCCTCTTTTGCACTGATTTAGCAATCAGAATTCCTCTAATATAGGACTTATGGGCACACCAGAAGAGTGAAGGGCTTGTAACTGAATCCTTATTCAAATAAAAAAAACTTTGTATCTCTTCTCTTATACCTTTAATTTGATCTCGATTTTTAAGCAGTTATCCATTTTCCACTGTCTTCTAGGTGGACCTCCTTTCCTATCGTGATGTTATTATTTCGGAGGATTGAGTAATATTCAAAATATGTGAGTCTGCCAAAACATAATCGATTCTTGAGTAGGAGGAGTGGCGATTGGAGTAAAAAGCATAATCCCTCAGTTGCGGGTGAAATACCCTCCAAACATCAAACATTTCATTTTCCACTACTCTTTGAAGGCCTGATTTTTTTATTACCGTTTGAGATTTTATCTTATTTTCAGATGTTCTATCTATTGATATATTCATTATGATGTTAAAGTCTTCACATATCACTGTGGGTCCTAATTTCTTGTGTAAACCTGAGAATCTTCTTAAAGAAAGATATTTGTTTTGTGTTTGGTACCTAAATATTAACTATTGTAATTTGCATTCTGTTTATTAATCCTGACTAAATGAAACACCTACCCTGTATATCAAGTTTCTTAAATGTCTCCTCTATTAGTAAATCCCTTTTAAATATCATAGATACCCTTCTTGCTTTAGAGGAGTAAGCTGAGTCTATACTATCCATATAAAGTTTATGTTTTAATTTATATAGTGTATCCTTCCCTCCAGTGAGTCTCTTGGAGACATATCACATCTGCTTTTAATTTAGCATCATTATTCACAGCAATTTTCCTTTTAAAAGGGGTATTGAGTCCCTTGGCATTATGTGTTATTATTTTAATAGTCATTCCAGTGAAGGCCTACTCTTGTATTTTTCCCCTTTACCCCCCAATCGGAAACTTTACATATTTATTACCGAAAATACTTCATATAAACCACATTCAACTTCTTTCAATATCTGCTTTCTCAACAATCTTCCATACCATCTACAAACTTCTTCATCCATTCTGAGCCTTTTAGATCTCTTATAATAGGTTCGCTCTAACAAGGCTCCTTGTTGTTATTATGGAAATGTTAGGTCTTAACAGGGTTTATTCCTTAACCTCCCATTTAGGGGTTAGAAGATGATCTTTAACTGCCCTTTAATTTATTTTCATTTTCTTTTTATCTTTTATATACTATATTATTAAAAATTTCATTTTCAAATTCCTTACCTCTCTCTATACCCCATATTCCCCCAAAACACCTCTATTGTCTAATTTAATCTTTAGTGATTTTCCCCTTCCTATGTTAATCTATATTCTTAAAATCGTTAAAGATGATTAGTAAAATAGTCAAAGAATATCTTTGTGTGAAAAAAACTTTTGTTCATGATTTTAGTGATTTCTATAAATATCTCAATTAAATGAACTATTAATTTTCCTCTAATTTCCTTAAAGATTTAATAAACATTTATTATATTTATCCATATACCTTAAAGTGCTTAGTGCTTAACATAATTTACTTATATATGACCGTAAGATATAAGGTCTTCTTTTGTGCCCTACAATCTATTAATTGTTTATCAAAACTATAAAGTGCTTTAAGTGATTTCAACTTTCAACCTACAACCAAAAAACAAACAAAGAAAGAGGAAAGAAAAGAGGGAAGGAAAAGAAAGAGAAAAAAAAAAAAACATAGATGCAAGAGGGATCAAACCACATATAACATTCTGTCGTCTGGCCCATCACTTAGATCTCTAGTTTAAAGATATTTTCTTCTAAGTTGTACATTAAGTTGTTTATGGGTCTTGACTTCTCAGTCCAAAATATAATATTAATGTATATCTAGGCAGTTATTTGCTGAACTCCACATAAGTTATATTCTTTTACGAGGATAAGAGTCTTTTGATGTTGACCTTCATTATTCTTATTATTTTCCTACTAATTGCCATTCTGGTTTATTAAGTAGCAGGTCAACATCTAAACTTGGATTTTCCATTTTGCCAGCAGATCCATTCCTTCCTTTACTGAGTTTATTTTGTACCATGTGGATCATCAGTCCCAATGGTTGTCTCCATTTATAGGTAATGTTGTTGTTCCTTAAAGCTGTTGTAATATTCCTGTTTTATTTCCTTTCTAACAGGATATTTGGAGATATGTCCATAAAGATTTTAATATTTTCGTAAGGACAGTCCCATGTTCTCTTTTTGTAGCTTGCTTTAATTATAGCATCTTTAAATGATAAAAGACGAAGCCTAACCATGGTATCTCTAGGAACGGAATTTTCTAATTTCGATGGTAATGGCAGTCTATGGCAAATATCTATGATATTGTCTTCTGCTGACAATAAAGTGTCCAAACTCTTAAAGAGAGTAGTAATAGAACTACCCAAATCCTCCATAGAAATAGATTCTGAGATTCCTCTCCAATCTTAAGTTATATCTTCTAGAACGATTCTCTAAATTACTCAATTTATTATTTGTCTCTGATAATTTAGTATATGATATTAATGTAACATGAACTTTTATCAATTTATCAAATGTTATTTCTATATCATCTATCTTTTGATGAGTTACTGTTATAGCTTTAGTATTGTCTGTAATCCTCTGTTATTTTCGTTTGAAATTCCTCAAATAAGGATTTAATTTTGGATAGCGTTATTTGTTCTTGTTGTATTACACCTCCTTTAAGACAACTTAATTCTTGCCCCATTGGACCACTATTATCGCTTGAAAATGAATTTGATTGAGAGGAAGTTGGAGATGTCTCATTACTTCTAAGGGGGGAGGGTTTATCGATCTCTGTGTCAACGCTTTCTTTTCTCTATTCTTGGTTTTGTTAGACATAGTGCCAGATCTTCTTTAGGTATTATATATCACTTTGAAATAATAGTTTAAGACTCTTTTCTGGTTAGGTGTATTGAAGCACCCAGCTTTGAAGTAATAAATTGAAAAGCATTTAATACTTTTTGTATCTTGTTCTTATATTTGTTATGAACTACAGTGTTTTGACCAGTAAGTTTTATAAATCTTGTAAATGTTATGAATTAATATTTCTTATAAACAGGTCCCAGGCAGAGCATACTAGAAACACGTTTCACCGATACTTCAATATAGTTTGTCAAGATCGATTTTAATTCCCCTTTATAAGGGTCGGACAGGAACTCAGTAATTCCCAATGTGAGCTTTTCAGTGCCTTTGGTTTCCTCTCGTGGTTAACGAAGATTACTTAGGAATAGACGGTCTTCAACTTGCCCCCAGGCGTTCTAAATAAATCACTGTATATTTTTTGTTGGTATATGTGTTCTGCCCATAAAAATGCCTGTCTTTCAGGATTATTGTTCTATGAACATAGTTTATATCATATGCTGTTGTGTTATGTCAGAAGATTTATTGTTTTTTGTAGCCAAACAGTCTGATGGATAAAATACATGAGATATTCTTCTCAACTTATGGACGCAGAGTCTGTCTCCTTGCAGGCTATATATCACCTAGTGTCTCACCAACTCGGAGTACCCACTTTACTCAGGTAAAAGGATCTATAGGTCTCAAAGAACTGCAATGAAAAGTTTGCCAACTCCTGGCTCTGGGTTTGCGTCCTGGCGTCTCTCACACCCCAGGATAGCTGCAATGGCTGGGTGTTTAAGGTCAATGTATCAGCCTGTAACATCCCTCAAGGACTCAAAGCAACATTCAGGAGTGTGCAGACTCCTAGCTTTAGACTTGCCTCCTGGAGTCTCTCACACTCCTGGATAGCAATTATAGCTGGGTGTATCCTGTCAGCATATCAAACTGTATGTCTCAAAGATCAGCATTCAAGAGTGTGCATACTCCCAACTCTAAGCTTGCCTCCTGGCATCTCACTCCGTGCTGTAGCTGGATGTATCAGGTCAGTGTATCAACGTGATGTATTCAGTATCAAATGTCAGTTTATCAAGCTGATGTATCCAATGTTAATTGTCAGTGTATCAGACTGATGTATCTAATATCATACTAGGTGTATCCAGTCAATGTATCAAACTAAAATAGCACAGGGAATTGGCAACATTCGCTATATAAAAGTATGCTGCCTCTCAGCACACTCCAAAGTGGCTGCTGTAGCTAAATGTATCAATCAGCAAATGGAGTTGAGCCACAATCAGGGAATCACCTCACAACTTACTTCATAGGATGTCTGTTGTAGATGGGAGCAGCTGATCATCACGAGCACAGGAGCAATGCACAAGAAAAATATAACGCCCTCCCTTCTCAAGTTTTCCTCCCAGAGTCTCTGACCTCCCGTGACATCCACCATCTTCCAGATCTATTTGCATAGATGTTTCAGCATATACTCAATATCAGCATAGGGTATGTATTCAGCAATGATCTCCATATATTTAGTTGAGTTCAAAGCATATCCTCAGGCGTCTCTCACACCCGAGGCATTAGTTACAGCTGGGTGCACTGAATCAGCGTGTCAGCGTCTATCCCCACAACCTAAGAGCTGCATCACACAGCTATAACACACATTGCCGGTCCAGCCCCCCTTCAATTAACTGTCGATTCATTATTAATCAACTATTTTTTTTTCTTCTTTATTTTATGTTTCTGTATATAAAACCTAGCTTCTGGTTGACCAGTACCTAGGCCAATCTTATCTTCATAGGCTGCAACACTTCAGTCTTTCACCAGTGGGAGTATCTAACCAGCAGCCTGATTAAATCCCCCCAACGTGTAAAACCGTAGCCCGCAACACTTACGGCTATTAAAATTGGCCTCTTAAAGCTACCCGCAAACGATCTGCGGGTTAAAGTCGGAAAAACCCTACAGGATGTCGAAATCTGAACTCTGTTGCTGCAAATCCTTTAAATCGGTCAAACCCGAAACGGTTATGTTCCAATAACGCTATTAAATTGCTACGAGTTCCCAAAGACGCCCTGACCTTCAAATCCATAACCCACAAATAGGGGCAAAAATATTACTGCCTCCAAATAGGATCTGCAAAGGGTTTACAGACAATTTCTGAACACTGTAAAAGACAATATAAACACACCAGTTGACTTTATAATATGGGGAAAGCATGGAAATGCATTACAATTACTTGCACAATAATCCCCAAATAAAAAATAGGCATTAAAAAAACAATTTATTTCATCATATGTTGTAATGGTCATGCATATGCCAATATGAAAAGCCATGATGCAACATGCAGAAAGCAATTAAAGACACACTACCAGATTAAATAGCAACAAAAAACATGAAACTTATGCCATATTAACCCTTCCTGACTCACAGAGGCTCTAATGTGGACCCTGGAATATATATATAACAAGCAACTTGCCCGTCAAAAAATGACGGCAATAAAATTGTAAGGTAGGTAATGCTGTTTGCCACATAGAGTAAGTGTTTTGGTGGTCTGAGATCCTTGTGCGCCCATTGCGAGGCTGGCGCTGAGCGCCTTTGGCGCTCATTGCAAGCCTCTGTGTTGGTGTATTTGTTGTGATGATAGGCGCTTTTGCGCTTATTGTAAGGTCCGCAGTGATTTGTTGTTTTTTGTTTTGTGCATATATTGTTTTTTATGCTAATTAATTATTGAAATCATAAATTAATATACTTTACCTCTTTGTAATTAATATATGCAGCAAGGAATGTGCTGAAAGGCTAACAAACTGTTTTGATGTTCCTGCAGCATATAATGTAGATTTGCAGTGTTGTTGAGCTGAGGTGTGTCAGCAATGTGTGCAGTGTGTAGTGTAAATAGGCTGCGTGCGCGAGGGGAAGCCGTTGGCGTAGCTGGGTACTTCCGCATTCTGTAAGTTAGTGTTGTAAAATGGCGGCGAATGTGTATGTGGTAGGCGGGTTTGTATGATGTAGCGTCCTTGCTAATGGTGTATGTTGTAGGTCGTACAGGTTTTTGTAAAAGCCATATTTGTTTTTTAGTATTTAGCGGATTTAGGGGTTGTGTAAGCCTTGTGTTCGTTTTTTTCAGCTGCCATTTTTTCTCTTGCTTAGCAGATTTTCGAGTGTCCAAACTTTGTGAATTTGACTGAAATCGAGGTTTAAGCAGTGTTGCAGAAGTCCTGGGTGTCCCCCCTTGCTGTGGGTACGTTTTTTATTGTATTTTTGTGTTTTTTAATGCTGCTGTGTGCGGGTTGTCCGTTAAGGTCGTCTTTTTGCGAGTCTGTAATAGATTTTTTCTAAGTCCCGCGGGTCGTAATTTTATGTGTGTAAGTCCGCAATTTTTTTATTTTCTAAGTCTCGCGGCTTGTATTTTTTTGTGTAAGTCCGTAGTTAGTCATCGCGTGTTTGTTTATATTTCAAAGTCCTGCTTGTGTGGTGGTTTGTAACGGGTTGTGAGGCACCGTAGAGCCTCCACCACCGCAAATGCGGCCCCTCAGTTATTCAAATCAGACCCTATGATCTGTTTTCAAAATTGCTTTAGAGGTCAGGATCAAAGGCTTTACTAGTGCATATATTAATGCTGGCTGTCATTTACATGACATTGTGAGATTTTGCAAGTCCACCGTCATAGCGGTATTAGTCTACATTTCAGTTAATAACAATCAAGATAGCTTTAAGATTGTGGGAGATACATGTTAAGGGGGCCGTCATTGAAGGAATGTCTACCTGAGGGGCACTGTGAAACCCTTACTAATAATACATTTCATTCACAGTGCTTGCAGATGCAGAAGATGCCTTCATGGACCTGAATTACCCCCCCAAAAAAAAGAAGACAAAAACCTACAAAATAAAGCATTAAAAAAAGATAGGGACTGCAGCATCTCTTCTCAAAAGCATTCCTTAGTGATCATCAATTGGCGACATGTTAAACAGAACCCTACGTGTCCACAGAGAAGAGGGAGGCAACCTCCGGGAGGCGGCAGTAGCACCTGCAGTGGTAGAGGCATGGTGGGAGCAGGTGAGAGGCCGGGCTGTAGGTGGCCAGGGGATGCCTCCGGGGTGGAGGAAGCGAGGCTGGGGACCAGAGCGCATCACATGGCCTCCACAGTCACTTCCTGGAATGGGCTCTGGTCCGCCCCATTCCTGAGCAGCCCAGCCAGGTAGGAGTCATTAGATGATACCTCCTCTCCTCCCAATTGCACCTGGCCAGGCTGCGTATTACATCCGCATGATTGGTGGAGATGCTTGCCTGGATCCTCCAAAGACAGTCCCACCTGCTGACGCATGGGGGCCAGCATCTCCTCCTGCACAGCCTAGCCTGATGTTGGGGATGTAGATCCCTGGGCCAAAGCGTGGTGAGGAGGTGGGGGTGTGGAAGTGGGGAGGGTCTGGGGAATGGCTGGAGGGTCTTGCAGTGTTGGAGGTGGTGTGGTTGGGCCCGGTGCTGTTGGTGGCGGCCAGTCCAGTGGGGGATATAGGGGTCGAATCCCAACAGTGTGACCCGGAGGGCCGGATGATGACTCCACTAGCCTTATGACATCCTTCTCCGAACCAGGGCCCCACAGCTCCGCTTATCTCCTCCCACTGCGCCGGTTCCTGCTGGGCAGGGGCTTGCTCCTCCAGTTCCTGCTCCAATGGGGCCGACGCCCCAGCCTCTGGCTCGCCACTGGAGCCAGACCTCCTTGATGCTGAAAGAGAGAAAAGAAAGGTATATGTTATTAGTATGATGAATAATACATTGTTTTGTGTTCATTCCTAACTATCTGACATCTGGGCTTGAACCTGGATGATACTCATAATTGCAAATCAGATTAGCTATCATTTGCTAGATGTGATTTATTCTTTGGCTCTTGGTCGCAATTGTTCTTGTCTCCTAACGCTACCTTGATTCCAGCTGCGGTCTGTAACTGCCTAGGCTGCAGTGGGCACACCAATACATGGATGCATTGCTTGATTACTGTTGTTGTGCCCAGGAATGACAGTGATTTGTCAGCTTCATGAATTTAAATGACGCATCCATCTATCCCTTGTTATTTCTATAGAGCTGATATGTCAGTGTCCTTGTTAGTCACCATGTACATGTGTAATGTGTGTGATGCACATGTGGTGGCATGTTGGTGTATGTGATATTCACCTGACATGGAGACTAGATCCTGCTGGGCCACCAGGCCTGAAGCTCCAGCGGTGGGCAGTTGGTTCAAAAGATCATTGGCTACCCTCTCCCACTCGTAACTGTCACTTTCGGGCCACCACTTGGTGCTGCAGCTTGCTTGTCCTCCTTGGCCATCCATCCTCCTCACCTTGGCCCTGATGTCGTCAAAGCGGTGCTTCACAGACCTCACATCCCTTTCTGCTGCTCTCACTGCTGTTATTGCGGCTGCTACCTCTGTCTATGCCTGAGCCCAAGGCCCTGGCCTAACTTCCCTCCCCACTGCAAGAATCATGGGGTGGCCACAGATAGCACTGAGGAGGGTGCGAGTAATTGTGGGCCCTGTGCTTGCCCTTAGCCTCTTGCCCTATTGAATGTGGACGGGGATCCTTTCCTCCCTGACCTGAGGCCTTTCCCTCCTCTGAACTACCACCTCCCCTGGGATCAGGCCCCTTCCCCTCTGTCCCTCTTCTAAGTGTGCCTGGTGCTAGGGCCACCCTGCCACCACCCACTTCCTCCTCTACACTCTCCTGCTCCTCCGCCACCACCTCCTCGTCTCCCCCACTCCTCTCTGCCTCCGCCCCACCAATCCTCTCCACCACTCCTCTCCGCCTCCTCCCCACCACTCTTCTCCATGGCCACCTCGCTCTTTTCCTGCCCACTCCTCCATCCATATCAATCCCCAAAATAATAGAACGATAAAAAAAAATAAGTGTATATGATGGGAAAAAAATGTGTGTATTATGTGTAATTACTAACTGTTGGGGGATGGGATGTGGGTGTGTGTATGGAGTGACCTAGCTCTATATGCCTCTATCTGTGTTCTTCAAATTATGTGTATTGCAATTATGTGTAACCTGCAAATATGTGTAATCAAGGATTAAGTGTAATATATTAAATGTCAGAAGATAAATTAACAAAACTGCAAATTACTGCTCTAAAATAACTCCTGCTCTCTCTCTATCACTCTCAAAAACCACCAACTCTGGGACCTGTGTGCTACTCCGAAAGAAAATACACCACAGTCAACGCATGGGCGGGTGCAACACAAATTTATAATCTCCCTCTGTCAATCAACTGCGGCTAGACTGCTTTCTATTGGCTGAGAGGCCTGTGCTGCACAAGATAATACCGCGATTGGATAGTAACAGCCGATCGCGGCTTGGCCAGCCCCTTAACAGCTTGCGTGCCCGGAGAGGGTTTACGGGCTTGCATCTACGGCCAGTAACTCACAGCATGGTTCAATGTAATAGCTCTGTAACGCAGCAGAATTTCAAGCCCTTGACCCACCACTTCTACCGCACCAGCCATTGAATACTGTCCAGAGGGAGGGAAGTTTGAACTGTCTGTCCAAAGTTAATATGTTTCCTCTCCTGTTTTGTGCCAATAAATACTGCATGTGTTTGTCAAGTGTGCTTAGATTTGAAACATGAGACGGAGCTGTGGTCCATTTCTTTTAACAGGAAATGAATGTACTTCCTGAGAAAAGATGATACAGGCTATTCTCCCAGCTGTCCCCATGTGACTGGTCCCGTTACAGCCATATTAATAGCATATCTTTTAGGGTGTTGTAATCAGGACTTTTTTAAGTCCTTCTGTATCAGATAATAATTTCAAGGAGAAAGTAGAATTATGATCTATAGGACATAGCTTGGACATCCCACCAAGTCTCTGTCAAAGCTGATTTAGCTAAGAAAAGAGATTACGAAGGTACTTAAATTATGTTCTATGTCCAGGTCATCCTAAGAAAATAGGCAAGGCCATGAGAAAGAGAGAATAATTTTAAAAAAGTATCGGTATTCTTATGATATTCTATAAACCCAACTACCAACTTTTTCTCTACTTCTGTGATACATTTTCTTTTTGGTGCCAATAAGAATACATTAAATCACCAAAGGAAGATGAAACAGTGTGATGGATTACTTTATGCCATAGCCTAGAAGAGCATTTTTATTAACAAATCACCATTTCAGAAGATTTGTATAAATATAGTAGAATGTTGTCAAATGAGAGATATGATCCTACAGCAGGCTTCACAATGATTTTCTATCAGTAATTTCTGTAATATGCATCAGTCTCAATTGCAGAGTTTAGAAATACATGAACACAAAATTCTATGCAAGTCATTGCCTCTTTGCATTGTCCCAATCTGTATCATTTGTCTTATCTCAATATGTCACTATCTAACCGTTCCCTCATGCCTAACACCTTATTATTGTATTCTTGTGATTGTAAAAAAAGGGGAACAAGAAATAGCTTTATGGATGGGTAAATTACTCTTAAAGAGCCAATAACATATAATGTCCCTTATTGGTGTTCCATGAAATCTTCCCTCATATGGCAAATTACTTTGCTAATCCTTGGAAGATAAAAAATGTATTTATAAATGGCTCAAAAAAAGTAAAAATAAAAACAATCTGAAAAAAGCACAGGCTTAGTACTCTTCTGGTTTTAAAAAAGGTTTGTAATCCAATTATATAGGGAGTATGTAATATGACTTATGAGGGGGCAATTAAATATTAAACTCCTTGTTGCCACAGACTACTATGTGTCATTAAAGCAGACTTGCAATTCAAAGTAGTCAAAGGATAAACCACCAGTAATTATAATATTATACCAGAATACTTCCCCAATGCCAAAATAGACAAAACCAGAGTACTTTCGCTCTTCTTCTTATCTCTACAAAAGCGCAACGGGACTGTCGGGACTATCTCTACCAAAGCGGAAGTACTCTGGTTTTGCCTGCGCTTTTTTCAAATTGTTTATATTTTTACTTTTTTTGAGCCATTTATAAATATTTTTTTTTATCTTCCCAAGGATTAGCAAAGTAATTTGCCATATGAGGGAAGATTTCATGTAACACCAATAAGGGACATTATATGTTATTGGCTCTTTAAGAGTAATTTACCCACCCATAAAGCTATTTCTTGTTCCCCTTTTTTTTTACAATCACAAGAATCCAATCTGTATCATGGTATAATATTAATAATAATAACAGAATTTTTTTTAGCAATCGTCACATATGTGGGAGTGCAAGTTTAATATTAAAATATGCAAACAAATGCACTTTCTGGAGAAGCTAATATGGCTACCACATAGTAGGATACCTTTTAGAAACAGGAGGCATCGGTCTCAAAACATTATATGATTACTTAATACCAGATTTTATTTTCCTGGTATCCAAGAGCTCTGCAGATGGTGACTGCAGCCGTGGAATTAAAAATGTTTGATTTTGGGGAAGAAAGCTATGGCAAGCTTGGACAAGCTATATATAAAAGCAAAGATATTAAATTATCAACAAAGGTCTGAATAGTGAGAGCTGGCCAATAAAGAAATTTGAGCGCCATAGAATTGACACCTTTCAAATGTGATTTTGGAGAAAACTGCTTGAAGATCCAATCAATCAATACTAAAGGAAATTAAACCAAACTAATCACTGGAAGGTTTGATCATGAGGCTGAAGTTGAAATATTTTGGCCATATCATGAGAAGACAGGATTCCCTAGAGAAGACGCTGATGATGGGAAGGATTGAAGGCACATGAAAAAAGGGGCAGCCGAGGTGGAGATGGATAGATGAGGTAATTGAAGCCATGAGCATCAGACTGATGCATCTCAGAGGGGCAGTGGCTGACAGATGTGCCTGGCGTGCTGTGGTCCATAAGGTCACAGAGTCAGATATTACTGAATGACTAAACAACAATATCATAAATCTTCAAACCATATTGTAAACACTGCCAACAGATTTAACAGATTACAGATCCTCTTCCAAAACATCAATCATTGTTTTCATAAAAACAGGGTTCCCAAGGAAATAATGGTTCCACAAAATGCACAGGTCATTTGAAAAACTGCACTAAATGTAAAAGTCTGCAAACACATGTGAATTAATACATAACTATGAAATAATCACATAATTCTATTTTCGGTTTTATATATATATATATATATATATATATATATATATATATATATATATATATATATATATATATATATATATATTTAAAACTACTGTCTTATAACATGGCAGAAGTGTACAAAATGAAACAGCACAGCAAAGGTCCCTTTTACTTACTACAGCATCAGCATACATTCTTTTCATGCTCTCTAGGATCTCTGCTTTCATCTTTTGGCGGCTTCCTTCATGGAAGTCAATCCGAGCATTCTGCAACTCACTAACTATGTTATTCAGTTCCTCGTTGACCTCTATCATTCTCTGTCGTCCATTTTCAATTTCATCTACAAGTTGTTCTTCTTGGCTTCGGTGCTCTTCAAGAGATTTCCTTTATTATAAAATAGTTAATAAATCAAATTTCTATGAAAAAGCTGTATTTTTCCTTAAAAATGTATGATTATATATATATATATATATATATATATATATATATATATATATATATATATATATATATATATATATATATATATAGTAATAAGTTAACACACATATGATTGATATATCAAGTCTCAAGTATGACTTGAATAACTCTTAAAAACAAAACCCTAAAACTCTTACCACTACAACAGCACACTTTGCTTTTGTGCGAGGGTTCAACTAAAATGACAATATCTAAGCCAATTCTTGATCAATTTTAAAAATGTAAACATGATTTTTTACTCTAACTGATGGTGGAGAATATACAGTGATTTCTGTGAACATTTAACCGAAACACTTATATCATGCACTGTAAAAAGCATATTGTAAGCAAAAAACTTTAATTATAAAAGCTAAAACAATATATAGAATATACTTACATGCATGCATTAATGTAGTCCTCCAATTTTTCAATCCGTTTTTTGTGATCTACTATCTGTTCTTCAATATGATTTTTGTTTACCTATTAAAAAAAAAAACATTTTGATAACATTGAAGACTCCAAGATTGTTTTTAGGCATTAGTGCAGGTTTATTAACACATAGAATTATTAGAATAGGTAGTGATGCAATAATTACAGTTGTTCAGTGAGTTGATTGATACAGTAATTTGAGTAATGCCATTCGCATTAGCATTACTAAATTAAAAGAAAATCTCAACCTACAAATAAGTTGCTTATTATGAATACACTTACAGAAGTTCAGATATATGTGTAATAGTTATAGGTTAGAGATGATGTGAGCTGTAAATAGTTCTAATTGCAACAATTTAACACTGCACCTGTTTAATTAGCTATTGATCCAATCAGTTTACACAGCTACAGAACCAAATCTTGAAATATGACGAACCTACTGGCAAATGAGTCATTCACCAACTTTAACGTAGATAATGTTCTATAAATCTGGATTTACATACGAAAGAAAAAAATGTAGGCCAAGCTTTACCCTTTAAAATTACCTCTACTTCTTTTATCCTCCTCTGGTCAAACATTAGTCTTTCCTGGTCAGCTTTTTGCGCCCAATTAAGTTTCTCCAATTGCTGTGCCAACACTGCACTCTTTTTCCTTGATTCTTCGTTCAGCAATCTATACTGCTCCAACTGGACACACAGAAATTAAGAAGCCATAAAACATTATAATATTTACAGAAATCCTTACTAATTGGTGAAAATGTGAATGTTTGTTTCAGTTAATTTAATTATATTTAGTAATTCATTGTATGATTATCATCAACTTACAAAAACATAGTTAAGACAAAAATAATGTCTTCCCCTTCATAGTCATTAAGAAGTTCCGAAAGCTATATTTATATGTAGTATTTCCTTAGACTCAAAATGGGTTAAAACTATAACTCACACCAACCTTTCACCATTATATTCTCCATTAAAATATTTTAAAAATGAATAATACTCACCTGACTCTCTTCTAGCTCAACATCTGCTTGTCTACTCTTGAGGTCTTCCTCTACTTTCTTCTGAAATGCTCTCCAGGCCCTCTGAACATCCTCCATCTCAGTCTCCAGCTCATGGATTTCCTGCTCCAATTTATGGCAGTGCTTTTCATTGTTATTCAAAGACTTTGTAGCATTTTCAATTTTTTTTTTGTGGTGGGACGTGTTCTCTTTAGCTTTAATATACTGAGGTCTCACGTGATTTAATGACATCTCTTGAGCCCTGATGGCAAAACAAATTTTAAAACTTGTTGTTAATATGTTTGTGTAATATATATATATATATATATATATATATATATATATATATATAAATATATATATATATATAATGTCCCAATGGAACAATTGTGACAGGAGTGAAATATTCCAACACTTACTTAAGCATAAAAAAGGGACACTTTATGTTTGACAATAGAAGCAAAATAAATAAAAGTGTTTCAAAGGAATAGGTATACCTGGATTAGATGGCTATATAGCCATTTTCTATAAAGGAAGTTTACTGGCCAAATTATACAACTTTTAAGACTTAAGACTCCTGAGAAAAGAAAAACACTAATGAAAATCTTACTTGATTTCCTTTTCAATTTGTTGCAACTCTCTGCCAAGTCTTCCAAGTTCCTTTTTTTCATTCTTAAATGAGGTTTCAGAATGTGCAAAAATACCAACGTGCTTATAAAAAGGTATTTGATACAATTAGCTGGTCCTGTTTATTCCATAAACTCCATAGATTTGGCTTTAACGATACATTTATACAAGCCTTAAAAGTATTATATAAACAAGTCAATGGCGCAAGTAAAAATAACGGGAAAAATATTCAAATAAATTTCCTATAAGAAGAGGAACAAAGCAAGGATGCCCACTGTCCCCATTGCTCTTCACAATTGGTATTGAACTATTTACCCATACAGATTAGACAAAATGGTAATATTACAGGTCTAAAAGTTAAACAGCAAGAATACAAGTGCTACGTATTTGCAGAGCACATATTATTGATAACTAATATGTGTAAATCTCTACCTAATTAATATGAAACATTGAACAAATGTAGGCATGTTTTGTCTACAAATCAATAATAATAAAATGGAAGCATTAAGCATTAATATATAGCTAATACTTACTTAAGCATAAAAAAGGGACACTTTATGTTTGACAATAGAAGCAAAATAAATAAAAGTGTTTCAAAGGAATAGGTATACCTGGATTAGATGGCTATACAGCCATTTTCTATAAAGGAAGTTTACTGGCCAAATTATACAACTTTTAAGACTCCTGAGAAAAGAAAAACACTAATGAAAATCTTACTTGATTTCCTTTTCAATTTGTTGCAACTCTCTGCCAAGTCTTCCAAGTTCCTTTTTTTCATTCTTAAATGAGGTTTCAGAATGTGCAAGTTCCTCTTTTTGGCTGTTTGTGTGCATATTTTTTTCCTCCAAGGTCTTCATTAAAGACTCTATTTTGTTTTCATTGTGATAAAGTTGGAAGAGTTGTAACTGTACTTTGCTTTCTTTCAGTTGGTCACAAAGGATATGGTAATGATCCGCCTACGAAATCAACCAACACAACAAGCCTTTTCATAATAAATAAAAAGCAAGTATAACAAAATAGTTATACAATAATATAATTACAGTTATTTTTAGAATAGTACTACAGAGTAGCAAAATATCACATTTGTGAAGTATCCATCAAACTGAAAATCCCGGTTACTATCTAAACTACTGCCACTTTTATTCGACATGTTAGCATACTTCTAGTAGCTGCCATGATAGTCATACTTTAATTTCATGGCATTAGGGGGCAAGTACAAACCAGGGAAAACAAGCATTGCAAGTATTTATCAAACCTATGGTGATGGACAGAATTACCAGAACATGTCTTCCAATGCAACAGGAAGTGTGGAAGACACAAACATGCCATCAGGCACAAGTGGGGTCTACTAAAATAAACATTTTGTCTAAACAATTATTTTATTCCCAAGCCCATAGCTTAAGCAGCTGCTAATGATGTTTATTACAAACATCAAAAACAACTGAAGTTCTCCCACTCGAAAAAAAAGTTACTTTTATAATTTTTAAAACTGCATAATGTTTTAATAGCCTATGCCCTCCTCAATTTAACTATGATAAAAAATGTATACTTCAAAACAAATGACACAGCTATCCCATTGCACAAGTAATTAGGAGCAAACATACAAACTAATCATAGGGATAAGTAAAGGAGATCTATTATCATCATGCTAGCTATAAAAGTCAGAGAATATACACTCACAATACCAAATCTTGAACTTCTTACATGTTGAAACAAAAAGTAAAGAACACAGCATTATTCTGGAGACTTCTGTATCACTTTAAATGATACCTTAGACAAGTGCAAGATAAATCTATTTCTAGGACGTTATCTAAAGCTGTAAATAGATTACAAACCGCACCAACAAGCTTATATTGGCGTATGAATGATAACGCCTTAAAAAGAAAAAAAACATTGATCAGTCATTTAGGAAAATAAATTGAGACCGTTTCACCCAGTATAGATGGCTTTAAAGGCATATATCAGAGGGAGTTTAATTAAATGGGGATCTTGGAAACACAAACTACTGTTTATACAAAAGTATAAACAATTTAATTAAAACACAACATGCCGACTTCCTGAAACAGAATCAAAGATACACAAATGATAAAAGTCACCCATAATGTATTCAGCAAATGTTATACTTTCAGATGACACTGACATAGGAATGCAAATTACTCAAAATTAAATATTATCAATACTCCAACAAACCAGAAACATTATTCATAACCAAACTGAGACAAGCACCATTATACAACCCTATATCCAAATATAAATTAAACATAAGGAAACCATAAAAGATCCAAATAAGAAACTTAATTCATTCAAATAATCTTATGCTACATTATATGACCAAGTAACTCCTACAAATGATGTCCTAATTACATTAAAAACATCACAAGAAACACGCAAAACACCACAAAACTTCCCCTACGGATATAACAATATAACAATGCGGAAGTACACAACTACGCTAACGGTTTGGTCTCGCCCACGCACACTATTACACTGCACACATTCATCACGCTTACACAGCAGCTCCACACCACTAATGCTGCAGCAAGATCAAAACAGATTGCCAGCTCTTCAACACAATGATTCAAAATAGGTAAAGTATATTCATTTATTAATGTATTATATATTTCATTATTATACACCAAACAGCATTAGCTACCTTACAATTTCATTGCCGTCATTTTTTGACGGGCAATTCTCTAGTTATATTTATAATATATAAGTTAGCAGAACAAGCAAAAATACCAACGTGCTTATAAAAAGGTATTTGATACAATTAGCTGGTCCTGTTTATTCCATAAACTCCATAGATTTGGCTTTAACGATACATTTATACAAGCCTTAAAAGTATTATATAAACAAGTAAATGGCGCAAGTAAAAATAATGGGAAAAATATTCAAATAAATTTCCTATAAGAAGAGGAACAAAGCAAGGATGCCCACTGTCCCCATTGCTCTTCACAATTGGTATTGAACTATTTACCCATACAGATTAGACAAAATGGTAATATTACAGGTCTAAAAGTTAAACAGCAAGAATACAAGTGCTACGTATTTGCAGAGCACATATTATTAATAACCAATATGTGTAAATCTAATTAATATGAAACATTGAACAAATGTTGACATATTTTGTCTACAAATCAATAATAATAAAATTGAAGCATTAAGCATTAATATATAGCCATTAAGACAGAAACTATTATATCTTAAATTTGAATGACAATGGAAAACTAGCTACATCTATTATTTGGGTGTAAATTTACCACAATACTATGCATACAATTATTAAGTAAATTATCCACCAGTTATGAATAAATTGAAACAGTCAAAATATCATATACAATGGCTAGAGCACATTAATGCATTAAAGACCTAGCGTTATTAAACAAATTATGCATCTGAATGAGTTTTCCCAGCACCAAACTTACCGAAACATTATGTAGCAGCACAAATTATAGCTTGGCATGAAACAACATATACACCAATGTGGGTGCGGACAGTTTCAAGGACAAGCCAAGATACTGGATATCTTTTATGGACAATAAATGACACTAAATTAAACAGAGATATCCAAAACCCATACCTCTATGGAATAACTATATGTGTTAAAAGGGAATCACACTAAACATTTCAAGTCTGGAAGAGATAAACAGCCATCTCATGGGTGGAATCAATGAGGACTAGTGAGCAATGTATGTGTGCAACAGCTACAGTAACCCTGTACACCTTCTGCAGAACTTGTCACCAGTGCTTTACACTGTAGTTTGCCCTCTTACACACAAAATGTTAAATGTTAGAAGCTTCTGACCTGGGATCAGTCTGATCAGTTTTAATGAAGACATTATCTTGTGCCCTGCCCCAGCATTTTAGCACTGCAGGGAGCTGGAAAGTAGGAGGCAGAGCAGTTAACCACAAAAGTGAAGTGACGCAAAGTGAAGAAACTACACATCTTGGTCATCATAAAGTGGCCATGCTAGACTCATCCTTGCCACTTGGTGGTTAACTAGTTCTAGACTTAATAAGATGTCCTCTAACATTTGATTAGACTGCTTCAGGGAAGGTAATCAAGGAGGTGCATTGATTCATACAGTATGAGAGTGGACAGTGGCAAAATAAATCAAATGCTATTACTAAATGGGTAAATCAAGAGATCTCTTAAAGAAAATTGGGAACCTAAAATGCACCTTTTATGCAAAAGTGGGAGTGATAAAAGACAAAAATGGTAGGGACTTAACAGAAGAAGATCAGATAAAGAAGAGGTGGCAGGAATACATTGAAGATCTATACAGGAAGGATCTTAACAGCAGTGATGACCTCAATTATGTATCCAATGAGTTGGAGCCAGACATCTTGGAGAGTGAAGTGAGATGGGCCATAGGATGTCTTGCTGATAATAAGGCTGCAGGATGTGATGGAATCCCAATTTAACTTTTAAAAATTATACAGGATGATGCTGTGAAAGTGTTACTTGTCTTATGCCGACACGTTTGGAAACTCAACAACGGCCAATAGACTATAAAAGGTCAGTCTACATCCTAATCCCAAAAAAAGCAGTTCCGAAGAGTGCTCCAATTATCGAGCAACTAATTTCACATGCCAGCAAGGTAATGCTTAAAATTCTACAAGCTCAACTCCAGCAATATAAGATGTGAATCCCTAGAATTGAATTTCAATATGCACTGATACTCTGAAAAATAACTCCTTTCCTTATGACATATCCTGAAATGTTTAAATTTAGTTACGGTTCCATATTGTTTTTTTTTTTGTTTTTTTTCTGTTTGTTTGATTGTGTATAAATATTGATGTTTTGATATTTGGATTTTAATGTTTGTAAACTTTGTAATAAATAAAAAGAAAAAAATAAATAAAAAGAAAAAACAATATAAGATGTGCAAGCCGGGTTCCGCAGAGGAAGAGGCACAAGAGATAAAACTGCCAATGTCTGCCCTATAATAGAGAATGCAAGAGAGTTCCAATATAACGTTTACCTCTGCTTCATAGACTATTCTAAAGCCTTTGACTGTGTGGATCACTACAAAATGTGGCATGTCCTTAAAGAGATGGGAGTACCAGATCATCTCATCCTCCTCCTAAAGAATCTGTATGTCAACCAAGAAGCCACGGTCAGAACCGAACATGGGACAACAGAATGGTTCAAGATCGGAAAAGGAGTGCGACAAGGTTGTATATTGTCACTTTATTTATTCAACTTATATGCAGAATACATCATGTGGCTGGACTGGATGAATCCAAAGCCGGGATCAATATTGCTGGAAGGAATACGCCGATAATACTACTCCGATGGCTGAAAGTGAGGAGGAACTAAAAGACTTACTGATGAGGGTAAAAGAAGTTGGCCTGCTTCTCAACGTTAAAAAAGACAAAGATCATGGCAAACGGGAATCTCACTTCCTGGCAAATAGACGGGGAAGAAGTGGAGGCAGTGACAGATTTTATTTTCCTTGGATCCAAGATCTCTGCAGATGGTGACTGTAGTCATGAAATTAAAAGATGTTTGCTTCTGGGGAGGAAAGCTATGGCAAGGTTGGACAAGCTTGTATAAAGTAAAGATATTAAACTATCAACAAAGGTCTGCATAGTGCGAACTATGGTATTCCCAGTAGTAACATACAGATTTGACAGCTGGACCATAAAGAAATCTGAGCACCGTAGAATTGACGCCTTTTAATTGTTGTGATGGAGAAGACTGCTTAGAGTCCCTTGGACTGCAAGAAGATCCAATAAATCAATACTTCAGGAAATCAAGACAAGCTGTTCACTAGAAGGTATGATCATGAGGCTGAAGCTCAAATATTTTGGCCCTATTATGAGGCGACAGGATTCCCTAGAAAACTCTGAAGCTGAGAAAGATTGAAGGCACAAGAAGAAGGGGACAGCAGAGGTGGAGATGGATAGATGAGGTCACTAAAGCAATGAACATGAACTTGATGGAGCTCAGAGGGGCAGTGATTGAGAGATGCACCTGAGGTTCTGTGGTCCATAGTCACGGAGAGTCAGATACGACTGAAAGACTAAACAACAAGAATACCAGGTCTTAAAAATAAATATCAATCCGGAACTATCACATTGTCTCCTAGAACTACCACTTCCCTTAAAACTGAAACAAATGCTACCATACAACTCCTAGAAGGCAAGAAAAAGATTTATTCCCCATAAACGTATTCATTGAATAAATCATACTCCAAGAATGGAAAAAATAAATTGTCAAGTAACTTAAATGATAGGGTTGACCAATTTAAAAGGATCTGGACCACTGCTTCACTCAACATATATCCTAGGAACCAGATTCCTTACTTAGATTAAAGTGGAGACATGGAAGACATGCTACTATGATGAGGACATTATAAGTATGATTAATGATAAATGCAAATATGGACATAGTCAACCAAATGTAAAATTATTGTCCTAAAATATCATTGTTCGCTTATTGAGTGAATTCATATAAACATGATTTGTATTGTGTAACAGTATTACAAAACAGAGGTAGGTAGGGGGCTGAGGTGAAAATACAAAACAAAGAGAAAAACTGAATCTTTGACTTGTATAATAATGTTACTTACATTGTGAAATGCTTATGTTTTACAAAATATGTCATAAAAATTCAGTAAAATAAATTAATAATAAAAATGTATACTGTACTACTAAAAAAAAAGAGTAAGATTCTTACCTTATGGAGCATACACCTTTTCTTAATGCCTCTCATGAAAGCTACCATCTCGTACAGCTGTGAGCTAATGCCATATCCACAGAGGAGGGACTTTACCCTTCCACTCTGTGTCTGCTTGCTAACAGCGTGACATTCCTCTTTGAAATGAGGGGCTAAATAACCCTTTCCAATATTGGGGGGGGGGGGGGGGGGGGGGGGAGAGAATTTATTAAAGCTTCCTTCCTAACCTGGTCATGCTACTGACCTTACCAAAGAAATCATCTGCTGACTAGGGGAGTTTGAAACCCCTTATGTAAAAGAGAAGGTTCCTCTTATGTAATGGACCTCTGAACTCTGGGGGGGAAACATTTTGACACTGAATCACAAATTAGACTAAGGTGTACTTTTTATAAACAATTGTACCTCATTGTAGCACTATTATCAACAAAGCCACAAATCATAGTGCATTATCAATCTGCAGTATTGGATGTGGATTTCAGGGAATTAGAGCCCAGGCAGCTATGGCCCTATATTATAGGTTTGGGGGGGGGGGGGAATATAGAGCAGGCCACTATCTTATTAGGTCATACAGGATAATAAGGAGTTGTATACTTTGGTCCTCATTCAATTAGAAATTTGTCAATTGAATAGGGCTCTATATAAGCACATAAGATATTTTTTTGACAGAAGTTTTTAGTTAGTGAAAACCTTTGTTTTGGATAGAGGTTCAGTAACTAAAAAGTTTGTTTACATTTTTTTGTATGTGCTTATATAGAGGCCTATTCTCTGACTCCCTAAATATTTTACTATGCATCTATGACTACCTCCCTTAAGAGCTCAACATAGTCTCTCCCAAAAACGTAACAAGAGTATTAGTAAGAATTTTATCCCTAATTCAAGGGAAATAGACCTTGAGTCATTGAAACTTAGTTCTTTACTATCTTTCATATATTACAAAGGGTGTTCTTTCCTCCTTTTAAATGTTTTTATTATGCATGTGCGCCGTGGTTTCAAATATCTATGTAAATAAAGTGTAAATAGTATATGCCTTTCTGCCACTTTTGTTCCCCCTTTTTTTTAAATTCTAAACAGTAGTAGTGTTAAGCACTTCCAGTGGGGGTCCTAAAAAAGTGCTATAAGTCTATATTGAGTTGTCACAATAACAAATATACATCTCCAATAGTCTAGAAGGTCTGCAAATATTTATGAACATTATGAGATATTTATTTGCTAGAAAAGTCTCTCTATTTCCGGTCAAGACAACCAGCCAACTGCACCGGCAACCTTCTGAACTCCCACCAGTTAGGCTGTAATGTCTCCTGTGAGATTCACGAACCAGAACCTCACAGGAGATATTACAAACTTTCAATCTCACTTAAGTGCTTTAGGGAGTGTTTTGGGGTCCTCCATTAGTTTGCATTGTGTTGATATTGTTTTTGACTTGAACCTAGCCCTAAATAGTACTATGGAATATGTTGGCGCATTACAAATAAAGGAAATAATAATAATTACCATCACTTGGACTGATTTTCATCCATTGAAGCGAACGTACAATGTTTGATGGTAGACCAATAGCAGCAGAATTCTGCCTTGTCCAGTAGAAAGAACGACAGCTCTCAGACTTTGCATTTCTCTATAGGGAATAACTTTATTGGTGACAACGCTCAGTATTTATAACCACTCAAATAAATGCCCTGGTTAGACATTTCACAACATGGAAACATTGCAACATTCACAATGTGCAAAAAATAAACCTCCCTCCCATTAAGGTGGGAGCAGGGTTATTCTGATTAGTTTAACCGGGACTAGGAAGTTCAAACTGGTCACTTAACAGGGGGTCCCTTGGTAATAGGGCTTGGAGACACCTCAGCGCCAGCCCTCCCATAGTGTATTAGTTCATAGTGTGCTTGAGCAGGCCCCGCAACTCAGAATTACATAGCTTTAGGATGGGGGAGTGTTTTGGTCAACTGGGCCAATCTTAACACATACAAATTCCATTAGAAATTCCAGCCACAGATTCCAATTATTTGCATGTTTATATTAAAGAGAATGTAGGGCGATCAATAAGACAAACAGAACTGATTAAAGGGACACTTAATTGAACACATTCGAGCACCACTGTAAAAATATATTTTTTTAAACCATGTTAAAATAATTTTTCAATTTTTGAAATACATGCATTTTTCACAGAAAAATGCAATCAAAGGTTTCAGTCCGTTAGACTAGGGGACTCTGCCCTATAAGGGTGTTGCAAGCAATCTTTTTTTATGGTTGTTCCCCTATATTTAAGGATATAGGAAGGTTTTTGACTGACGGCAAGTGCCTGTCCAGGAGACAAGTAACATCATACCCAAGAAGCTGTTCCTGCTTACATGCCCTCTATGCCCATAATGCCATTTGAAGCAATAGTCTGAGTAGGTAGTTCCTCCCCTAGTGAGCAGTCTCATAGACAAGGGGGAGAGACTTCTACTATGAATCACTGGATTTCCCAATATATCCTCACATGCTGTGTGGCATTTCTCTGATACACAGTGCTGCACATACCCAGTGCTGCACATACCCAGTGCATATTAACTCTGCCACAATGGTTGGGCAATATGGAGTTTATGACAAACATTTTAAAGGTGTGATTTTCCCGGTTTTTTTTTGTTGAATAAGCATTTAACTTTAATTATTAATTGTTTTATGTTGCTGCATGCATTCTAACAGATGCGTAGTATGAGATTTTCCAGCATGGCAGGAATAAGCATAGACAAAATGTAATAAATCAAGCTTTTGGTTAGTAGAATAGGCACACTAAATGGTCTTGATTTTTCTCTTTTTTTTAAACTATCAACTATATTCTTATGCCACCAGTCCTGAAGAATCTCTCTGTAGCAGCAAATAGAAATAAGTTCATACACATTACAACTGGTCTTAGTATGTCAGTTTAAATCAATAAATGTTTAGAATGTAATTAAGCAGTTCTCTAAGCATAAATATATTAAAAGATTAGGTTAAATGAATAGGGGTACCCCTATAGGTATAATAATATTAAATAAACTAACCCAGTAAAACGTTTCTTAAATGCAGAGAACTATTTCTGTATCTAATCATACAAACTAAATCTTAATGAACCTAATACATTTGTGTTGACACTTTTAGTGTACAGCTATAAAGATATCCTTTGGAACAGGACATATGCAAATGTTGAGGATAACTGGCAAATTAATGGGATGAATCATGTTTAGGCACCAATGTTTTAGGTTGGTGGAGTATGTATAGAACTCAAAAGTTAGATATCTTCTTCAGTGCATCACACTAAATCTAGAAACCAAAGAAAAAATTAAAGCATGTAAAACTTAACCTTTATTCAAAATGTAATTAAAAACACCCAAAGTCAATTTTATAAACTTATAAAATGTAAACGTTTACCAATAATCTCAATATTTGAGTATGGCGGGTATCTTGCTAGAACTTGAGAATGCATTTTGTACCACCCCATACATAATTTTATTGAGAACTAGCGACTTGCCCGTCAAAAAATTACGGCAATAGAATTGTAAGTCAGGGAATGCTGTTTGGCACACAAAGTAAGTGTTTTGGTTGTGTGTTATGTGTTTTGTTTTTTTTTGTATTTTGTGTGTTTTTCGGTGTGCGCAGTTCGGCCTTTAAGTTTCTATTTTTTTTTGCGGCTCGTATTTTTTTTTTCTCTATGTCGCGGTTTCCTTTTGTAAGTGTTACGGGCCGTATTTTTTATTTATGCGATTTTTTTCAAAGTGCTACGGGTGTCGTACCATCACTTCCTGCCTATATGCTATGGGGTCGTAGGGATGAGCCCCTATGGCGCTCATCTCCACCAGCGCCTTTGGATTTTGGCAAGCCCACGCTGCTGACAACTATATATGTGATTCAACATAGTTTTAATAAACACAGCCATTCCACGGCACATGCCAACAGTAGTTTAGATGTTTTTAATTAAATATTGAATAAAAGTTAAGTTTTACCTCCTTTAATTTCTTCTGAGTTTTATATAAGACGGAATTAGATGAAGGGCTTGTGGCAGAAGGAGAGAACAATAGGATGTGTGAAATTTAAAGGACCACTGAAAAGCTCATATGTTTGTTTGATGGGCATAGTTTCTTAAAAGACTGTAAGAAGTTTAAAAATAGTAAAAAAAGTTTTGCTTTTTTTTTTTAATTGCTTTTTTTCTTTTCTGTATTTCCTCTTACACCTTTCTATCAGGGGTGTGGTCAGCAGGCTTGGCTGATGTCATTGGCACTGCCCAATGACATAATTAGCTCTAAAACAACTGCCTATACAGAGGTGAGGGATATGAGCCATCATAGCCCTGGCCCCTTTACTGAGCATGCTCAATCAGAACCAGAACCTAGGCTAGGTACACTATTTTACTCCAGCCCAAAGGAAGAGCTGGCCATGCCCCCCGATAGACACAAGTAAGAGGAAATACACAATTCTGCTTGAGGAGAAAACAAAAAGTTTAAAAGCTAACAATAAATGTTAACTTATTTATTTTAAACTGGTTAGGCACACCCTAAACTAAGGGAGGGCTGGCGCCGAAGTGTCTCCAGGCCCTACTAACAATGGACCCCCTGTCCAGTGACAAGTTTGAACTCCACAATCCCTTTTAAACCAATCGGAAGGGCTCTGCTCCCATCTTAACAGGAGGTATGTTTATTTTATTGCACATTGTGAATGTCACAATGTTTACATGTTGTAAAATGTCTAACTAGGCCATTTATTTGATGCCCTCGCTTTCATTCCTTACATACAGTCACTAACAAAATCTTCTCTTTTCAATTTAAAAAAAATTTCCAAAATATGTCACTACCTTACACAAGACACAACTTAGTTATAATACCTTCACTTGTGGAAGAACATTCACAAAAGTGATGGAATCCGACAAAAGACTCAAAAATGTACACTGCATCAAAAGACCAAAGGTTGGATTTCTCCCAGTTTAATATGGGCATATTTCTCTGCTGTGCTTAAAAAACAAACAAGGAGGACAGATGAAGCTATCTAGAATTGTTCATATAAAAAAAAAAACTATATATTGAACATCCAGGTACTTGTTTGTTGGGGCACTTCAGATCAAAGACAGCTCAAAATGATAAACAGTGATAGATCCTCTCTGTCTAACCTCACTAACGAAAGAGCCAAAATAACAAACCAAGTCTAGATCATAACACAAAACTATAATTATATATAGTGTGTCCCAGCTCAACTTCCCAGAATGCAGTGTAATAACTGTTTTTCTCGGAACTCTGAGCTGGAAGCAGGTTTTTTTAATTTGCTTTAGACATTCAAATGTGAACACAGATGTACTTTTTATTTACTGTACTACTGTATGGTGGAGGGCTTCTATCGCTCTTTTGCCCACCATATTATAAATGATTGTTGTGGTGAACTACCTACTCATAATTTCCACAACACAGGCTGAGATCCCGCTCCATGCTGATGATAGCCAGTAAGCTTGAAACAGCTGTACATGGATTGGATACTCAGCCTGTGTTTATTCCAACCTTGGCTTTGCATTAAAGCTGTGTAATACAGCATGCATAAGCTTAAAGGAAGCCATGTTTGATGATGGCTACGGAATGAAGAGCGAGGTCCCAGCTCAACTTCCCAGAATGCAGTGTAATAACTGTTTTTCTTGGAACTCTGAGCTGGAAGCAGGTTTTTTAACTTGCTTTAGACATTCAGATGTGAACATAGATGTACTTTTTATTTACTATATATATATATATATATATATATATATATATATATATATATATACATATATATATATATATATATATATATATATAAATAAATAAAAACAGCAGCTTCTCCTATGAGGAGCTTCCAGCACACTTTGGCCACTCATAATTTATACACACTTTCTAAGGTTATAATTGGCTAAAATAGGTGTCAATCAAATGTCAGACAATCCCAGAAAATGAACTGAAGTTCTCAAATTGGTTAATATAACTTCTTCTGACTATTGCCCCCTATTTTGTTTAGTTGTTTGACAGCAAATCAGAAATGGGTATACTCAGTTAGCTTTCTCTAACTGGCTAATAGATCAGCCAATCAGAGAAGAAAAGAGAATAGATTAGCTCCTGTGTTAGTTTAGATTAGTTGCACATTAGAGTAAGCGAATAACAAGTAATCCCCTATCTAAGCACACATAAAAATAACGTACTGTACGTTACGTGAGAACCATGTAACAGCACAGCTAACTAGATTGTAAAAACACCTGAGCATATTCATAATGCTATTCTTATTATAGAGCGCATTTATATCAAGGAGCTTTACCTGCTTTTGTTTTTATATATTTGTTTTAAATCTATTCTCATCAAATCCAGGCTCTTTCCATTGTGAACATTACCTTGTATATCCTTACATTACAAAAAAAAACGAGGAATAAAGGTGGAAAAATACAAGCCGAGACATGGCATGTTAGGCTAAACTAATCCAGAGAACATTTAACATTAATTATTTTGTGAAATGGTTTGAATGCCAAAGGGGCAAAATAAAATTACAGGAAGAACATAAGTGCAAGTTCTCATGCAAATTATGATCAATACTGCTAACATATGAGAGAGAGTGACAGGGAGCAAAGGTATTTTCTATGCCAGAGACTAGAGAGATGGGAGTTCATCTGAGAATGTTATATTTCGTAACATTGCATTTTGTAGTAGAATTATATATATTGCATAAATGTCACTTAGTATTTGCATATACAAGAGTATAATAGATTATTTAACAAAAAAAGTAAATGTTTAGTTGTATAAAAGGTTCCATAACATCTGTAATTGTAGGAATTTAAATAAAATTCACCTCTTCTTTTTCTAGTTTAGCATGCTTCCTCTCTGCTGCTGCATTTTTCTTCTTATTATAACTAAACTGTGCATCCTCATCTGATTGCTGCATTATTTTTTTCTTTTTTTCATATTCTTCTGCTAAGTCCCACGAGTTGCTTATTTGCTCAAAAAGAAGAGTTCTATCTTTAGGTTTCTTCATAGCGATAGATTCTACTTCTCCCTGGAATTATAGAATGAGAAATACGTTTTAAATATAATATACCATTAAATTAAAAGCGACTTATTTTCAATCATCAGAGTGTAAACATTCAGTTGAGCACCTAGTCTCCAGCCTTTATGAGATCATCATAGAAACTCTGACTGGAAGGAAATCCAACATTATCAGATGCAAGCTTACATATAAACAGCAGTAGCAGGTTTTCTTCATTGATTGAAGACTGGTGTGTTTAACCAGCTAGGTCTGCCTCCCAGTCAGAGTTGCTCCCAAGATTTGATGATCTCATTTGGGGGTTGAAAAAAGCTCCTAAGCTTGAGGTTTACAAGCTGATAATTGAAAGCAAATGTATTACTCTATATTGCCTTTTTTAAACATTTGTTGTGCTATACAATGGTCCTTTAAGTCGCTGAAATATCAAAGGAAGTTGCAGCCAATACAAAGGAGTATCACAAATAAACATTTACAGAAAAAAAGTAAAGTGCATCTAATTAATACAATTTTTATACATGGGGCCTCATTCTATTATCGGCCGTAGGAGATGTGGGGCCGCAAGGACCGGCCGCAGGCTATTTGCCTATTCTATTCCCTTCCGGCAGGCTTGCGGCCGGCACCTTGTTATCCCTTGCGGCCGCACGCGCCGCAGGAAAGCCTTTGATCTTAAACCGTTGCAAGAGTTTTGGCCGCAAGAAAAGCCCGGTTGCTATTCTATTGCTCCGGGAACCCTCTCGGCAAGGCTAAAACCGAGCCGCAGCTTACTTGCACCAAAAAGGTCCCGCAGGCACACAATTAGGCACATAATAAAGCCATCCTGCACTCTTATGAGACGATAAAGTGATTGGGGGTGTTAGCATTCATAGCACAACATTCCCCTACACTCAAATCAGCAAATAATTTTTATTTTAATTCATGTCAAATATTCGTGGACAAAGTCCCGAGGGCTTGGAGCACCTCAGACCCGCCCAGGCTCCGGGACGGAAAATAAACCGTTAATGAAATATCGGATTTGGGCTGATGAGCAAGCTTGAGGGGTGGTTGCTATTAATCCTCATGTCCCCCATTATGATCCCTAGCATTTACAGAGCTTTACAGTGCCATCTTGAATTTATTTTTGCATTTAAAGTTTTCAGACCTTGCGGCCGGTTGCATGATATGCGGCCGGCCGTAAGGGGGATATCCTTGCGGCGCTGTCTATTTGAATTGCAAGGTAAAGGTAGCTCTACACGGGGCCGTAAAACGGCCGCAAGGAATCGCCGCCTTGCGGCCGTTTTACGGCCGATAATAGAATAAGGCCCATGGTATTTAAACTTCAGGTTTTCTTTGTAAAAAAAAAAAAAGTGCACACACATTTATACTTCGTTTTCAAAAGATTTTACACAGTTAAACAGACACTGAGGGCATGTGGTGTACCTAAAATAGGGCATTAAATAATGTCGGACAGTGTTTGAAAATGAAGCTCCTAGAGCAGAATATACTTTGAATGTATAAATGTCTTTTGGGCTTGTCCCTGTAAGCTAATGTTCAGCAATATAGTTGTACTAGCAACTTGCCCGTCAAAAAATGACAGCAATAAGATTTTTTACATTTTTTTTCATGTAAAGACACTTTTATAATGTTTAAAAACGTGCTCATTTAAATGCATGATGGAAAAAATGCATTATATGTTTCTTTAAATCAATGTTCACACTTACCTGAAATACTAGACAATTTCTGGCTTTTACAATTATTCCAATCTTTTCAAGTTCCTTAATATATGATGAGCGACCTATAGGCTTATCATTAAACCGATATTCAGAAGAACCTCCTAACAAAAGATGTCATAACATGAAATAAACAAAAAAAAGTTAGGTGTAAACTAGGACTATTCTTCAAAATGAATGTGATAATAATAAGGAAAATATTTTATATTACTCTCCAAATCAGTTACGACACGCAAAACATGAACACAGATGCATGATGGGGCTGGTGGCAGCGTAGCACTGCACAACATTACCATAGTTTTTTTTTTTAAGTTACCAAATGGTAATATGAGCTTTGCAAGAATGCACAATGACACACAGAAAGTGATAAGAAGCCTACAATTAATCTAACATGCTCTTTTTTACAGTTGTAAAATCAAATTTTTTATTGCAAGCAAAGAATATACATACATTATATTTTATCATATCATATGTGTTTTTATACTACAGAAAAAGACCTGGCCTTTTAATTTAAATATTAATTTTACGTTTTCCCATATATATATATATATATATATATATATATATATATATATATATATATATATCACATACAAATTTGGTATATATATTCTGAAAAATACTTTAGTCAAGAAATGTATAATGGAGCTATAGAAAAATGTTCCCTACCTATGATGATCCTTGAAAAAGTAATTTCTTCTCTATCCTCCTCAGAGTATATCAATTGTACTCTTGCAGTGTTGGAGACTGGCTTCCCAATGTTAGCTCCATGAATAAGTTCTCTAACATTTTTTACTCTCAGATTTGCTACTTTTTCACCCATTACAAAACTAAGGGCATCCATCAAATTTGATTTTCCTTCCAAAGAAAAAAATGTAAATAATGTAACCATATTTCATAGATATTGAACAAAAATCAGTAAATGAATAGTAAAGAACAACAGATAAATCTAGTAGTAGAGTAGAGTTTAGGTTTGTATAGAAACGAGAAGTTCATAACATTATGTATTAGTGTGGCCTTATGCCAGGCAATAAATCAGGGTGTCAGTGAGTCAGTGTTCTCCCCTGCTCGATTTGGGAGCGTGAGCCACCCACCGAATTTGAAATGCTGCCTGGTTTTGAAAAGCAAGAAACACACATTGTAGAACTATATACTCATCTGGCTACTCCTTCATTGACAAATTCTGGGGAAAACACTAATGTGTATCCACTAGCCATTTTAAAATATCCAGAAAATCTGAACTGACTAATGAGCTTAAAGGTATATTTGTTTGTGGCATATTGTGTGTGTCTGATTGGGCGTCTCATATCAAATAATTTTATTGAAGAATTCTGTATATTTGTAAATCAAAGTATATTTGAATTTTTTTGTGTAAGTCTCACCCGCAAGGCACCTATATAAGCAGAGCATACGGTCAATGAGATATGTGGCGTTGTGTCCCAGCACTGCTGCAGCTTTGTCTCAGCCAGTGAGAGGGAAACAGATACATTGTTGTACCTGCCTCTGATTATCCACAACTAATTATGAATTTTATGCTAATTTAGCATGGATTTTAAAGGGGCGTTCCTTCTCAAAATCAACTGCCTGGGAAAGGGTAAGTCTATTGTTTATTTTTGGATTTTTTTTAATGCAAATAAAATATTTCTATACACTACTGATTTTCCTCAATCAGATGTATTCATAATCCATGAAACCTTCATATACCTTTAAGAAATGCTATTAAACAAGTCACCTCTTCAACAAGGTATCCCAATATCCCCATTTTAGAGGCAAGCCCATTGAGATTTTGCCACCCAATACCAGTATAGGCAGACAGGATTATCATTAAATTATTGAAATTTACAAAGTTTATGCGAATATTTAATTTTTAGCGGATAACCTTCCCCTTCAATCTGTGCAATACCCTTTGTGTATGTCTATAGGACAAGTGTATATTCAGTACAGCCAAATGTGTCCCCACTAGATGTGCTCAGGTAAAGGCAAATTTAATTTTCATGGATTATGGATAAAGGAGAATCAGTAGTGTATGAAAATATTATTTGCATTAAAGAATACAAAAACAAACATTATTATACTTACCCTAAAGTTTGCTAAATCTATTGAGTTTGCAAGCAGTTGAGTTTTAGAGTAAACACCCCTGCAAATCTCTGCTAAAATTAGCATAACATTTATCATTTCTTTTTTGCCTATCACAGGCAGCTAATACATTGTATCAATCTGTGATGGCAGTTTGTGCAGGAAGGAATAATGGGATGTGTAGTCCCAGCCACAAGAAAGCAGGAATAGCCAAACACTGCTATGGATTTTATTGGGAGGATCACTGTGCCTATGTAGCACTTCTGGGGGTGTGGAAAACAAGTTCTTAAAAAGGTTTTAAAAAATCTGGGCATAGAATAAATAAATGTAATGTGTGTCTGATATAAGCAGCATGTGTTAGATTAGAAAAAAAGGTAAAAACAGGGAAACATAGATATAACTTCAAGTGGATTATTTAACTCTAACATAAATATTGCAATAAGATGCTAGGTCTGAAATTAGTAATTTTGTATGGAGTAGGATATTAAAGTGATTTGTGTTGAAATTGTTCAAATAACCTGAATATTGTGAGATTTTCTTTAAAGGTCCACTGTAATGCCATAGCAAGATGAGCAAGTTATTTTTAATATGCTTTGCAACATTCAATATTAAATTATTTTTCAATTTTATAGTATCTCTCTGAGTGTTTGCCTCCAGCCTGGTTTTCAATCTTTTTTTACATCGTCAGACTGGTGAAAAAACATAATTTATACAGTATTTGGTGTATTAGTTATTAAACCTAATCACATAATAGTTGTGGTAAGTCCTGTATGTTGGTCACGCACTGTTAAAAGTTATGGGCTTGCGCATGCACAATGAGCGCCAAGGGCGCTCATCGCGAGGCCGGCACGACTTTGCTGCACTGAGGGCATGGCAGGTTGGACGACGTCTGCAATGAGCGATTATTGCAGGGCTCGCATTGAGCGCCGCAAGGCCCGTAAAAGTAGAAAGGGGGGGAGCCAAAAGTGCTCATGGCAAGGCATGAAAGTGGCAGGTTGGCCGAGGCGCGTAATGAGCTGCAAAGCCACCCATCGCGAGGCCCCTAGACGGTGGGAGAGGCCCACAATGAGCGCCGAAGGGGCTCATCGCGAGACCCGCAATGAGCGCCGAAGGGGCCCATCACGAGGCACAAACGTTAGAGGGGGGAGAGCCTCGCATTGTGTGGCAAACAGCATTGCCAGCCTTCAAATTTTATTGCCATCATTTTTGACGGGCAAGTCGCTAGTATTATAATATAACAAGACAAAATACAACCAAACTAGGATCTTTCCTGTTCACTGGACGCAAGCAGTGGCGGCCATCAGCCACTGGGTGGCACAGCCGAGAGGTCAGTGAATTTCTTGTTTAATGCAAAAAATCATTAGTGTGCTTTGTAATACTAACGTGCAAAAAACGTATAATTTAAACTAGCGACTTGCCCGTCAAAAATGACGGGGCAATAACATTTAAAGCCATGGGAATGCTGTTTGAGACAGAATGTAAACCGTTTTGTACTGTGAGGACCTTCGGCGCTCATTGAGATCCTCTCCTGTCGTGTATTTTTGGTCCTCTGAGCACCTTTATGAGTCATGATAAAGAGAGATATATATTTCTATGTATATGTAGTTAAGTAATTTGTAATGATTTATTAAATAAATTAGTATACTTTAATTATTTATAAGTGATATATGCAGCGAGCAATAGGCTGAAGAGCTAACAAAATGTTTGTATTTTCAGTCTGCATAGAATATACATTGTGAGTGTTGATGCCCGGCTTATAAAGTGTAATGAGTGTTCCCAGTGTGCATCTAAATAGGCTGCGTGCGCGAGGTAAAGGCGTTGGTTTATTGTGTAAAGCAGCATTGTATAGTCGTAATGTTATTAATGTGTTACGCGTCTCGTAAGCATTTTCCGGCTTCTGTAATAGTGTATTTTGTAGGTCGTAGTGTGACGTGTAAAGTGCTACGGGTTTGGCAGTGTTTTGCGCGGTCCTGGGTCGTGTAGCCTTGTTTTCATTTTTTGAGGCGGCCATTTTCGCGTTCCACCTCACTCCTAGACGTCCTGGCTGTTGCCCAGTACTGTCTGTGATGTTTTTGTATTTTTTGGGGGTGTATTTTTATTGTATTTTCATCTTTCGGCTGTTAATGTCGTAATTTTTTGCATCTCGTATATTTATTTTTTTTAAGTCCCACGTCTCGTAATTTTTTTAATAAGTCCCGCGTCTCGTAATTTTTTTTTTCTAAGTCCTGCGTTTGTTATCCGCTTGCACGCCAAGGCGATCTCGCGTTTAGGAAGTGTCTTTCGGCTAAGTCCTGCGTGTTTCATTGCCTCTTCGCGTTAGTGCTGATAGTTGTAGTGCGTTGTAGTGGCTTAACGGCTTGCCTTGCTATGCGAGGTTTGCAGGCGATGAGTGCCTTTGGCGCTCATTGGCTAAGTCCTACGTGTTAAGGGCTCGCCTCGCAGTGATGAGCGCCTTTGGCGCTCATTGGCTAAGTCCTATGTGTTAAGGGCTCGCCTTGCAGTGATGAGCGCCTTTGGCGCGCATTGGCTAAGTCCTACGCGTTAACGGCTCGCCTCGCTCCGTGAGGTTCGCAAGCGATGAGCGCCACGCAAAGTGTGATGACGTCTCGCAGTTTGACAACTATTATATGTGATTACTAACCCTACACTTGTAGAACGTGGAAAAAAGTGACTGTGCTCATGAGGCTCAATTTTAACCCTCTATTCCTGAAGGCCCACTCACTGCCGAAGTCCAGCATGTGACATCATGACATGGCAATGCCACCTAGTGACTGATGGCCTAACATGCGTTTCACCAAAAGCTTTAATGGAGGCCTGAATACCATTTGTTAAGCGGCAATAACTTTTTCATGGACCGGCAGGGAACTTCTGCGGACGGCCCAGAACGGCTATTGAAAACCACTGCTTTATACAGTACCAATGTTGTATTATGCATGGAAAAATATTAAGTAAAACCTGTTGAAGAGTCATGGAATTTGCCAAGATTGATTAACTTTAGAAAAAGTTAACTGCCAGTTTTTTGGCCTATCCTGTTTTATGTGTGCATTTGTTGCAGGGCTGGAAGCGCGACGCCGCCTTTAGGAACGCGGGCATGCGGGTGTCCCCATTTAGCTGTGATAAGCTACTACGCCCGGTAAGTCATTAGGGGTTTCGGGTTGGGAGGTTTAGGGGGTTAGGGTGTACTACCTAGTTTTCACAGCTAGATATGGGGACGGGAGCGCGGCCGCTTTCCAACAGTCGTTGTCAGCCCACTGCAACAAACGCGCGCATAAAACAGGATAGATCCCCAGTTTTTCATGGTTTTTAAGAATAACTAATAATTGATTGTGGAGTGTCAGGGTCCCTTTAACATTGTTTTTTTTATTATGGTGAATAATAATTTTATGGTAAAATTATAATTTTATTAATGATCAATTCCTAATTAAAACATCAAGCTCATGTTAGGGTTCTCAGGGATTATGGGAATGGAGAGCTGCTCTTGATCTTATTGTTTGAAGGGAGTGCGGTAGTGGGACACTTAGGCCCTCATTCAATTGCGATTTGGCCAATTGAATGGGGGTCTAAATAAGCACATAACATATTTTTTTAAAGAAGTTTTTAGTTAGTAAAACATCTATTTAAAAGCAAGGTTTACACTAACTAAAAACTTATTTAAAAAAAGTATGTTATATGCTTATTTAGACCCCTATTCAATTGGCCAAATCGCAATTGAATGAGGGCCTTAGGATGTAACACATATATATATATATATATATATATATATATATATATATATATATATATATATATATATATATATATATATTACACACATTTATTTCACTCATCTCCAGTTATATTTATCATTATTATACACCCTGCAGTGCTCCAGGACTCGGTTCGCCTCATGGCTTCTCCCTTTTACCTGAACCATTAGGGCCGATTACACAGTTGAACCGTTTGAAGGGGCCAATAAGCTGCCGCCCTCGCCATGACTTAAAATCCTCCAGCACCAGCTGCTTCAGATACCCCATGGAGGTTTTGTAGGGTCCTTGTTCTTTATTACACTTTAACCACCAATTAATGGTGTCAGAACGCGATCACCTCACAAGGTTCTAGATTCTGGCTCTTCTAATCGATTTCCCGCCCAAACGCCTCAGAGCTGGTGACGTCACCGCTCAAGCAGCGCGCGAAATATCTTCACAGGTGCTATGCAGAGAGAAATGAGATCACGCGAGAGCGGTAGGAAGGTATCTGGTCTCCTAGTAACCGGTGTGTGTACGTCTCCCATGGCAACAGATGCTCATGTTCCCAGTGTATAAGCACCAGGGCCTCAACTTAGCAGCCATTACTTTGTGTCTGCACCATGTACAAGCTGGACCTGCCCGTGGACCTGAAGGAGGCGGCTCTGTTAGAGAAGAGGAGGGAGACCGAGCAGCAGAGGCAAAACATGGTGTTCAACAGCAAAGTCAGGATCATTGGGGTGAGTGAACATGGAGACAAACATGGGGTGTGAGAGCACAACATGGCTGACAGGTCCTTCTAGACAGGCCATTATCCTATAATGGAACCACTTTGGTATTTGTGATATTTAAACAATGCTATTTTAAATAAACATACACGAATATATATATATATATATATATATATATATATATATATATACATACACCTCTCTCTCCCTTTGTGGATCGCTATCTTGTTGTGGTGAAGGGCCTTGTGTACCTCAATGAAGCTGTGATCTATTTTTTATTATTACCCTTTATTTGTAACGCGCCAACATTTTCTATAGTGCTATACAGGGTGGATACAAGTCAAAAACAATTTTAGCAAATTACTAAAGAATGGAGGGTTCAGTTATTGAGTTTGAAATCAAGCAAACAAAGAGCTTTCTCTAAAGCACCCAATACGATTGAAAAATCGCAAACTTACGGTCTAGAAGGTATAGGAAGGTGAGGTACAATATATTATGGATATTAAGGCTGAAGATGATGAGCTACTTTAAAGCTATACCATGTGGGTCACCCAAGATGTGCCGGTCATAGCATAGAGGTCAGATAAATCGCAGTCCAGTGGAGAAGGAACTGACACCCACTCCAGTGTGTTTGCCAAGAAAACCTTTATAGATAGGCGTGACTAGGACATAATGAAAGATGTGCCATGGTCAATAGGGTCGGACACAAGTGAACAACTTAACAATCAACTATAATGGTTGTCGTAATTGCAAGTTGCCGTCACGCAATGTTAAAAGTTACAGGCTTGTGCGTGTGCAATAAGCGCCGAAGGCGCTGTTTGCCAAACCCACGATGAGCATCAAGGCCGTAGGCCTTTGGTGCTCATCGCAAGGTTTGCAAAACTTTGAAAAAGGCTGGCAATGAGCGCCAAAGGAGCTCAAAAGGCCGTACATTTGACGGGCAAGTCGCTAGTGTGTGTGTATATATATATATATATATATATATATATACATATATATATAATTTGTGGGCACATTTGCATGTCCCAGCTCGGCTTCCCAGAATGCAGTGTAATAACTGTTTTTCTCGGAATTCTGATATGGAAGCAGGTTTATAAACTTGTTTTAGACATTCAGATATGAGCACAGATGTACTTTTTATTTACTGTACTACTGTATGGTGGAGGCTGTTATCGCTCTTTTGCCCACCATATTATAAATGATATTTATATTTAGGAAATATTTGAGTTCTATATCCCTTTAATACAATATACTGTATACATTGTATATTCTAAAAGTTTGGATCAAACTAGGAGTATAATTACACAGGGAAAATGTTATTAAATGGACTCAATCACCCCTCAATCAAGTTGTGTTTTTAAGTTATTCTTAAAGAGCATGAAAATCTGGGTCTATGTTGTGTTATCTTCTTTTTTTTTCTAAAGTGAATCAATCCGGGATATTCCACGTTGGGGTTGCTGTATTTATAAGCAAATGAGTGGTTCGTGCAGATTAATTAGCTGCTTTATTGTGACAATTAGGAAATTTTTAGAAAATAAAGTCCTGCAATGTTATCTGGCAGTTAGACCCCTCTCCCATCCTTATCAAGCACTCTGAGCCGCACATTAGCATACAGGAGTTGGACAATCAATTCTAAATATTTCAAAAATAATTGACTGTAGAGAACAACTGCTAGTACAATGTATATCCCGTGTTCAGTGCTCTTTAGCATTAAATCAACTTCCTATTGGGATGACATAATCATTTTAACTTCGTTTTAATTTAAAAAAAAGACATTCTGATGATACTACTGGCCCATGGGGCTATCTATGATATTTTAGTGAATGTTGTGTATCAAAGGGGTGTTTATATTTCTGGAGAAGATGAATTGCATTTATTGATGCTTCTGGGTCGTGGAAGGGGACTTGTTTCAAATTCTCAAAGCTCTAATGATTTAAAGGGCCACTGAAATCTGAAAAAAGTGTCTGTTTATACATTAGTCCACATTAAACTTTCACAATGGGTTCCGCCATTTTACTGATTTTCCTTTACAGCGAGGCGTCCTTCTTGGTGAAGTTGCAAATTAATATGCAAAACAGGACCTTGCGCGCACTTCCATTTATTTCACTTGGTCATGCATTGGTGACAACGCGGCCACTGGCAAAGCTTGGGTGGGCCTGTGTTGCATTTTCCTTTGCAACCGCACCATTAGTAAGATGGACGCCTTGCTACCCAGAGAGGACTGTAAATACAAAATGGCTGCTCTATCAGTGGAAAATGAAAAGCCTCAATCATGTGTAATCAGGATTAACCCTTTGTTTCACTAACATTTTAATACAATAACATTTGTAATAAAATAAAGACTCCAAATGTTATCAGTTAGACCACTCTGCAGAAAACTGATAGTACAATGTATACCCATTTTCAATGCTCTTTATAATTAAACTAGCGACTTGCCCGTCAAAAAATGGCGGCAATAAGATTGTAAGGCAGGTTTTGTTGTTTGTGTGCAACATTATTTTGTTGGTGTTCCAAGATCCTTCGGCGCTCATTGCAAAGCTCTTGGTTGTTTGTGTGCTATGAGCAGTGTTGTGTTTTTTTCTTTTCTATGCCAATGAATAATTAATAAAATAAGAAATGAATATACTTTACCTATTTTTAAGTAATATATGCAGGAAGCATTGTGTTGAAGAGCTGGCAATCTGTTTTCATGTTGCTGCAGCGTCAGTGCTGTGGAGCTGCTGTGTAAGTGTCATAAATGTGTGCAGTGTGTAGTGTAATAGTGCGCGTGCGCGAGGCAAATGCGTTGGGGTAGCTGTGTACTTCCGGATTGTATAAGTTAGTGTTCTAAAATGGCGTCTAATCCGTAGGTGTTTGGTGGTGTTTTGCGTGTTTAGGGTCCTTTAACCTCCTTTTCGTTTTGTTTGGCGGACATTTTTTCTCTCGCTTAGGGGATTTTCGAGTGTCTAAACTCTGTAATTTGGGCTTAAATGGAGGTGTAACTTCACTTGCAGAGGTCCTCGGTGCCCCCCCCCCCCCCCCTTGCTGTGGGTAAGCTATGTATGTGTTTGTTGTGTGTATTTATTGTGTTTCTAATGTTTTTTGGGTTGCGTCCTTGTTTTCGGACCTCGTTCATCTTTTTCAGAAAATCCGTAGGTGTTTGGTGGTGTTTTGCGTGTTTAGGGTCCTTTAACCTTGTTTTCGTTTTGTTTGGCGGCCATTTTTTCTCTCGCTTAGGGGATTTTCGGGTGTCTAAACTCTTTTTTATTTTGAGTGAAATTGAGGTATAACTTCAGTTTTCAATGTCCTGGGTGACCCCCCCCCCCTTGCTGTAGGTAAGCATTTTATTTATTTATTGTGTTTTTCATGTGCGCGGGTTTCTGGCGTTTTTTGCGAGGTCGTAATGGGTCGTAACGCGTTTCTTTTTTCTGTGTCGTAAGTCCGTTAATTTTGCGAGGTCCGCAGTTGCTGCCAAGCAGCGCCTTCGGCGCTCCATGCCAGCAACTGTGGCCCTTGCTTCGCCAACCCGCATGCTCACAACTATATATGTGATCGGCTTCCTGTTGGGGTGACAGATGGAAACCAACTTCGATAATGTTTTTTTGCACAAAAAATACAATAATTAAGCATGTTGCTTGAAATTATTTATACCCCCACCTGCAATTATATATTCAAAGCTCAGTCATGTTTTTTTTATCAACCTTAATGAAACAAAAATGACACTAAAAAATTTTAATTACACAAAAAAGTGCTTTTTATGTTGTTTATCTATCAAGATAACGTAATCCTTGTTTACTTCCTGTGCCTGACCATTTCAACTGGAAGGCTAATGTCTTGTGTCCACTACCCTTTCTTTAAAGTACTGCTTCCACATATTACTTCAAGTCATTTAATAGCTTTTTATGTTGGTTATATGAACTGATTATTTTTCTACAAAAAATTGTATTCTTTGTGTAAGTCTCATTTGATGCTTACAAAAAATGTTACTTTCACTTTCTGTGATTTATAAAGTGTATGAGTCACCTCTGGCTACTTGCAAATGTGTTTACTGGGGGTTATTTTTATTTAAACTTTAATATTTTAAAAGTTATTGTTTTTTTTAGGTTATTCTTAAAACGCAGGAAAATCTAGCTATGCATTGTGCTATCCATTTTATTTTAAAGTGAGTAATTCATGAGTTAATAATGTTTCTGCTGTATTCTTATGCAGATGAGTGGCTTGCAAATATTAATTAACTGCTTTAATGTGCTAATCATGATTGCAGTCTACTTGACTGTCTGTGGTGGCAAAACAATGACTCACACACGCACCCTTCTCAAGTACTCTGACTTGCAAATTAGCATATGGAGTCACACACGGAGTTGGACTTCAATATAGGAATGATTTACTGAGCATTAAAGTGGCTAGTACAATGTATACAAAGGTTTTAATGCTCTTTAAGATTAAATAAACTTTACTTTTTATCTGTAACATCACAGTAGAATTCCAAAAAATAACAGCAGATGGCAGTAGATATCTGACATTTAGCGATTAATGCACCATCATAGTGATATACTTGCATTATGCTATTTCAAATAACTAACTTGATAATAGGCAAATCGGCAAAGGCATCAATAAAAAAGAAGACCCATTGTACTAAAGCTGATTTTGTTAAAGGGTCCCTGATGCCATTCAAACATCAGATACAGAAAGAACAGTGAAAATAAAGTAAAAATGCACTTACAGTATTTTAAAATGATGCCTTATTCACCCATACGTCTTTGTGTTTATATGCACTTCTGATGCTCCCTATAGCCAACTACAGTGTCCTGCATTCCTAATGAGCATCTGTAGTAAAAAGGCTGTGTACCGCGTGGTGCATTGAAGTCTATGAAGCTGGCTGTGACTAGCAGCTCTACTAGCATTTACAAAAGAGTGGTGATGTCACTTCTTGAGATTGTCCCAGCCTTTCATTCCCCAGAGATTGATTTCAGATGGCAGAAATGCTGTGCCCTGCTTAGAGACCCACATACACACCTTGCTGTATATCTTTCTGCCTGTGTCCTATGCAACAGCTTTTACTGCAGGTAATAAGGAAAATCAAGTTACATTTTTTCGAACAGAATACATTTTTTATATATGTGTTTACACCGCACTATGTATTAAGAGTTATTAGAGGATCTTCACAGGTCAAGGATGGTGAGACTGTCCTCAGTGATTCATATAAAACTGTAGGACACAGGCCGATCTAGAAGAACAAGATGGGACAGTTTGGGTGTATGTTCTGGGCAGGTGCAATTATCCATGCTAAAAAGCCCAGTGTGTATCAATCACAGAAAATAAATGTGTTTTTAATCAACCCTGTCCAAATAATGTCTCCTCCTCCTGTAGATATCTGTTGACAGGTACAATCTTATTGCAGTCATATCCTGGGATGATTTTTCTCTGGGATCTCCCAAGGCTTGCTGTATTGGTTTCTCACTGTGAAAGAAAAGAAGTAGGATCTTGCTTCCTTTATATGGAGCTTTAGTATGAGTTTACAGCATCTTATCGATTTTTAGAAGTAAAAAAATACAGTTACGTTAAGGCAAGCTTTTCCTAAACAGTTGTGAATTTATTGCCCATTTCGTATCTTAATCTGAATGTTGATAAGAAACAATCCACCGAAATTCATTTTATTTTGTTCACAATTATTTTGCATTTCTCTCTTAGGTTGACAAGCAAGCCTTAGATGCCCAAATTCATGATCAGAAAATTCAAAAGGAGATTGAAAATAAAAGACAAGAAGCCTATGGTATGTGAATTGTTTTATTTTTAACAAACAAATAATTTATATAAAATTGCAATCAAGATGACGTGATAGAAGATGGTGGAAACAGATTTTGAAGGGACTCGATTGACAGCCATATGGTAGAAAGGCAGCCATTGGGGAAGGATATAATTGAGCATGAGTGAGAAGTGTAAAGTGAAACTGTTGGGGCTTATATTGTGGATGTTATATTCTCATTGTATCTTATAAAGATGATTTTCCAGAGTATACTCTAAAAGCTAATGAGCAGATGCTATGTACATGTGGGCGCACAGTCTAAGTACACAAAATGACTACTGTAAAGTTTGCCAGATCCCCAGCTGGTGGGGGCAGAAGGATAACTGCTGAGGCTACTATGGACTGGTCAGCTATTATCATAGCTTAAATAACCTCTAACAAAGACTATACACTTACTTTGGTTAAGAATGATTATGTAGAGGCAGGGATACTTCTTTTTCATGTAGTTATAATGTTTATTAGGAGATTAGGGGGTAATAAAGTATAATAGCGTGCCCCAGGTAGGGTCCAACCTTTGATTAAATGTCAGCTTACCCGGTATGGCTGGACCCTAATCACAGTGTCTCCAACCCCCCTTAACCCATCCCTACCTATTACCCTGCCCCACCACTCTGAGTCAGCAATCACAACTTGCCCATTAATAGGGATATCTCCTTGTCAGGCCAGCTATCCATAGTGTATAACTAAGTTGCCACTGGTAACCCAGTCACGTTGACCAGGCATAGTTCTAGATAATCTTGGTGGCTCCCAACTACCCCTTAGGTAAACCTGTTTACTTATGTCAAGTTATGCCATTGTTCTATTGTATGTGAAGGGGTATAAAGAGAAGTTATCACATATTATAGTTGTCAAGCTGCGATTTGTCGTTACGCTTTCGAGGTGAGCTGTTTATGGCCCTGAGGGCCTCAACTGCGAGCCTCGCAAAGCAAGGTGAGCCGTTGAGGCATTCAAGTCTTCCAAGCTCACAGGACTTAGGCAATGAGCACCGACGGCGCTTATTGCCCTGCGAGCCTCGCAAAGCGTGACGAGCAGTTGATGCATTGAAGCACGCGGGATTTAGGCTGAAATGAGCGCCAAATTGCAAGGCGAGCAGTTGAGGCACGCGGGACTTAGGCTGCAACCAGTTGAGGGACGTGGGACCGAAAAATACAAAGTTAACGGCCGAACCACGAAAATAGAAAAACACGAAACATTATAAAAAATAAATAAAAAGACACTCACACACAGCACAAGGGGAGAGCCAGGAAGCCTGGGAGTGAGGTTGCAAGCTATTTTGAGCCTAATTTTGCCTAACATCACTCGAAAATCGTCTAAGCAAGAAAAAAAATGGCGGACGAAAAACGTAAAAAAATCTGAAACTGGATGAAAACGAGGCTGAGCAAAGCCAGGCACGCAGGACTTAGAAAATGCACGACAGCAAAGGTTTGCGATGAGCGCCGATCATGCTCAGAGAAGCAAAAGCATCACATTGTGTGGCAAACAGCATTGCCTGGTTTACAATTTTATTGTTGTCATTTTTGACGGGCAAGTCGCTAGTTGGGAATAAAGAGCATGCTCGCTTTGGAACACATAATGATGGTGTGTTTTATTGCGTGAAAGAAGGAATTGTCGCTATGTATCCTGCTTTTCATCAGATCTGCAGGTAGAATTGGTCCTGCTGACCTTTTCAAGCCCAATGAAGAGTAGATCTTGACAACTACTAATGTTATGTGAGGACTTGTTAAGTAATGAGACATGTCACAACTACAAGGATAACTGATTAAAATATCAGTTTTTCTGTTTATAGCTTCCATTTGGATAAAATAGAGACGTTCATGAGTATATTTTATACTGTATTCTCACAGGCTAACTTTCTTTCTTGTTTAGTCTTTTATATCCATTTGTTTTTATATCCAGTGCTATAAAAAAAATATGCTGGTACTTACTTACAAAAAAGAAAAAAATAGAATAATTTGAGAAATGACTTACTGATGTGGCCTGATAATTTTATTGTTCTATAAAATACAAACCTTAAGAAAGGGCATACCTCTTTAATTACAGGTAAAAGAGTAACCATATGTATTGCTAATGACACATCATGATCTACTATTGTACTTTATTTCTTCTATTAGCAGCCCCAAACAGGCACGCGTGAGAGAAGCTAATGAGTGTTGAAGAGTAATTGAAGTGAATAGAGCAGTTGAGGGAGTATTTAGAGACAGGATCTGAGTGATCTTCCTATACTGTATTGTGAAATGTTTTATGGTTTTAGACAAAATGTAAAATTGTATTTTATAGAATATAAAGAGCCAGTGAAGGAACACAGCAGTAGATGATGAAGTTAAGTGAAGTGGATGAGTTTGGTATGAGCAGGATGGATTAGTATGTGGACAGTTTGGTGATGAGGAAGCACAATTAGGATGTTACAGTATTCCAGATAGAATATTATAAATAAGTTAATTATAGTTTAATTTTGGCAAGAGTGAGAAAATAACAAATCAAGGAGATCTCCTGCAGTTAATGAGAACATTACGATTTCATTTAAAACCACTTTACTTTTAATCAGACCTTGTGTCTTTTTCAAAAGTTAAATAAATTGCATTATAAATTATGTAGTAAAATGAAGTAATTGATAATTTGGCAATTATATTTAATTTTTTCACCCTTAAGATGTGCAAATGGTAAGAAATGACAAAATACTCTGCTTGTTGGATGAGCGACAAAAGGAGGACATCAAAAACCTCAACAAAGCCATTGATGAATTCCGACTCTCCTTCCAAAAGAAAGAGGATCGCCGGGAATTCAATCTGTATGACCCAAATGCATTAAAGAAAGACCTGCCTGCCCGAGTGTCTGATGACGACCATCGCTGTACTATTTCTGGTGTTCAAAGGCTGCTGGGAGAAGATTTAAATCAAACAAACAGAAAAAAAGAGCAACAGGAGCAGCTACGAGAATGGTCTCTACAACAGCAGATGGAATTGGCAAAAGCATTAGAGGACAAAAAATTGACAGGTACTAATTGCTTACTTTTAAAGGGATAACATTTTCTGGACTTTATTAGGCATATAATATACCTGTCTAACTATTTTTTCTTTGGTGTATTTTATTTTATTAAGAGCTTATAAGTTCTGTTTTTGCTGCCTAAGATCATACAAATATTTTCTGCCCTCTGCAGCTCACAAAGACACAGAATCTGTAGCTCTGGGTGTGCAGTGTCTCATACTAACCAATCAGTGATCATCACTCACCAACATTCTGCAATAATCTCGAATAGGCTAGGATCCTACACTGCAGTGGATGGCCCATACAGGAACTATTTGTTTGATCTTAGGCAGTGAAAACAGATATTTATAAGCACTTTTTAATAAAATAAAGTACAGAAAAGTAAACAGATGCTCTGGTTTATCTGGTAAAATCCAGAACACTTCCATATATCTGGACAGCACATTATCTGTATTATTCTCTTATTTTCCATGCAGAAACTATAATGCTTGGTGTAGAAGTAGGATATCTAGTAACATGTTCTTGAACATAAATTGAATTTTAAATGGACCTAGAACTCCCAAAATGTTATATCATGCTGTTATTAAAACTGCTCATCATGTAAAGCAGATAAGATTAGGTAGAATGTATAAATACTTTTTAATTTGAAGATATTTACACTGTGTTATAATTGCTACCAGGACAGCAATTTAAAACAATCACATTGTTTATTTAATCTAGTTTGTAGGCATATTCCATCTGGTCCTGAATGGACCATAAATTACCCACTCTAATTGCTCATTTTTATTTTTGCTGCATTAGGTAAGTTTCACATTTTTCCATTTGTGGGAAATAATTGTAATGGAATGGAAATGTGATCCAGCAGAGAAATGGGTGGGTAAGAGAGAGAAAGAATGAAGTAGACAAAATAGGGCTGAGCATGACAGTGAATGCAGTGATCTAAGATAAAGAGGGACTTGGGGCCTCATTCAATTTAGGGTAAATATCCGATTTGCTACTTTTGAGATGCTTGCTCGAGTAGCTCTACTTCAACTTTGCTTTTCAGTTGGCTGGGCCCGCAAGTTAGTCCCACTTCCCGAGGTTGGAAGCCATGCCGTCGGAAGTAGCATCTACAGGCCTGAACCATGAAGCCTGTAACTCCCGCTATCGAAACAGCCAATGGAAACCGAGTTTGTCATCATGACATCACTGATTCCAACCTCCAAGCCCGTAGGACTTTGAAAATGCAGGTGGCAACCCTGCTGCAGGGTCCCCACATCAACCCCATTATGCAGGGGTCCCGATCAGGACCCCTGCAGCATGTAAAATTGTCAAATTCCCCGCCGCAGGTCCTTAAAGGGCCCGCGGCACACAAATGGTAACCCTATGCCGGTGGGGTAAAGTAAGTACCCCTGCAGCAACTAACATTAACCTCCCCATGTTGACCATTGCATCAACTGTCCCACCGCTGGTCCTTAAAGGGCCCTCTGCACTCTAATGCGCAATCCCAGCAGCGGGGGGGCACACAAATGGTTAACCCCATGCCGCGGGCCCTTTAAGGACCCGCAGCGGGTAGTTTTAAATGCTGCAGTGTGTTGAGCTATTTTGAGGGGACAGTACATTTACTGTGTTATACAGGCTGTACACTTACTACTTTACATTGTAGCAGAGTATCATTTCTTCAGTGTTGTCACATGAAAAGATATAATAAAATATTTACAAAAATATGAGGGGTGTACAGCTTTTTGAGTTTTCCCCATCAGAGCCAGTTTTTCTGGAAACTGTCCAATCAATTTCTTTTACATTCTTTTTTTATTACATTTCGATAGAGTAATGTATATGCTCTCTTAATCTAGATAGTATCTATGACAAGATGAGAATCGAACTTGACCAAAAGGCAATGGAGCTACAAATGATGGAAGAGAAAGCGAGGCATGATGTGTGCACTTCTACTAAGGAATACAACAGAGCTCAGGTAATTGATTGGTATCACAACAGAGAGGACCTAAATATGTACTTTTGCACCAATCTTGGTCTGGACCTAGATAAGATTTGTCTTTATCCAGCTATAGTTAAAAAGCATAGGATAAATATTAAAAACAATCTACAGGGCTGGGTGCTAGATGCATCCCTCTAGATTTACTACAATTCAGAGGGACTGCAGTGATCATATTCCCCATTAAAAAAAGCCATCACAACTGCCACTGAATCACTTTGTCTGCTGGTAAGTGCAAGAGTCAGAATGACTTTAACCACACGGTTTCTACATGTCTGGGATTGGCTGATTTAAAGGGATATGGAAGATTTCTGGATTTTAATAGGTATATAATATAGCTGTGTATCTATTTACTTTTATGAACCTTATTTTATTAAGAATTGCTTATAAACTCTTTTATTACTGACTAGAATCAAACAAATACAGTAGTCCCTGTATGGGTCTACCCACTGCAGTGTATGCAGACACAGACTCTGCAGTAGTGGCTTTGCTGTGTCACATACAAACCAATCAGTGACCATCTCTCAGTATAGTTTTTCCAAGGCACTAATATGTGAGAAAGCAAAACAATGTTATGCTGATCTGGTAAAAGACAAGCCTACAGCAAGTGGTGAGAGCTGTGAAGAATTTAAAGCCAGTCATGGTTGGTTTGAGAATTTTAAAAAGAGAATTGGCATTCACTGCATGGTGAGGAGTGGAGAGACTGTCATTTCTGACAACGAAGCTGCCAAATGCTTTGTCAGGGAGTTCAGAGACTATGCAGAGGCTGATGATTTTTTTTCACCAAACTTGGACGAGACTGGTTTATTTTGGAAGAAAATGCCTAACAGAACCTACATCACTCAAGAAGAGAAAACATTGCCATTGCACAAGCTGATGATGAACAGGCTAACTCTGTTGGTGTGTGGGAATGCTAGCGGGGACTTACAAATTAGGCTTCCACTAGTATATCACATTGAGAACTCCAGAGTTTTTAAAGGAGAAAATAGTATAAAAAGCAAGTTACGTTTCATGTGGAGCTCCAATCGGAAAGCCTGGGTAACCAGGCATTTGTTCATTGAATGGATGTACAAAGTGTTTGGCCACACTGTCAAGAAATATTTGGAGGAGAAAGAACTGCCTCTGAGGGCCCTGTTTTTAATAATGGACAATGCTCTTGCTCATCCTCAAGGCTTGGAGGACCATTTGCTGGAGAAATGTAATGTTATGACTGTGAAGTTCTTACCCCTAACACAACTCATCTGATCCAGCCCATGGACCAGCATGTCATCTCTAACTTTAAGAAGCTGTATACCAAGTACCTCTTCCAGCTATGCTTTGAGGTGACCTTAGATACTCAGTTAACACTAAGAGTTCTGGAAGGATCATTTCAATATCCTCCACTGTGTCCCTCTGATAGATAGGGCCTGTCGTGCTGTCTCTCTCAAGACCATGAACTGTGACTGGAGGAAGTTGTGGCCAGAAGCTGTAGCTTCGAGGAACTTTGAAGTTGAAACTAGCCCAATAGTGGAAGACTTTATATCTCTTGGCAAGCCCATGGGCCTTGAGGTCAGTAGTGAAGACTTTGAAGAGTTAGTGGAGGAGCACAGACAAGAGTTCAGCGCTGAGGAGCTGCATGTATTTCAGAGGGAGCAGCAACAGATCGTGGCTGAGGAAATTTCTCCAGGTGAAGAGGAGGGAAGGAAGGAAGAACCTACTGCACTGATCAAATAAATGTTTGCTAAATGTACTGAATTAAAAAATGATGTTGAACGGTATAACCCTGATAAAGTTCTAGCAAGCTGCATTGTGGACTTGTGTAATGATCAAGCAATGTCTCACTTCAGAAACATTTTAAAACAAAGACAGTCTTGATATGTTTCTAGTGAAACTCCCTACATCAGAGTCTCCAGTAGGGTTCAGTTGTGTTAAGAGACCGAAAAGAGAAACATAGCCTGTTCAAGTGCCCGATGTTCTAATGGAAGAGGATTTCCCTTCCAGGCAATAACCTGTCTCTTACTTATCCTCCTCCACATTGCCACCATCAAGTCCTCTCAGTACAGTTAAAGTGAAGGGAAATTTGTTGTTACTTAATGTAATTATATATTTTTTTATTTATACCTGTTTAGTTTAGGGTTTTGTATTCAAAAACAAGACCATCAGTTCAAAATAAAATGTGAAAAGTCTGTGGGGAGGTCTTCATGCTTGTGCATAACTACTGTACTCTGTACAGTGGAGAACTATCACATTTTTGCCCACCATTTGCTAAATTATTGTTGTTGTGTTTATATAAACCAATTGTAACTATATTGATTTATATGTATATTATATATTTTTGCTATAACTGGGCAATTTGTTTTGTGACTATAAGGGTTAATTGTACATGGTTTTCATTATTGCTTATCCTCTTCTTCATTCTCCTGGGGAAGGGCAATACTGCATTATTTCTCCAGTTTTAAACCAAATAAATTCTGTCCGTCTGCATTCCAATGGCATTCCTGCACTCTCAGGTCACTTTATGGGATCAACATGTTAATGGGCACATGAGAGGTTTGAGTTTCAGCACTTCATTTATTACAGCACAAGAAAAAATGTAATGTTTTTACCAAACATTGTAATGAACTGTAGACAAGATTTTTAAAAAATACTAGCACAGATGCACTAAGGCGAGGGGTCTTTGAGAACTCTTGAATACATAAAATCTTCACTGTGTGAAGAGTTTCTCCAAACTTCACACCTTAGTGCATTTAGCAATTATTGTAGTTGTAACGGAGTTGGAACACGAATCCAATATCTCCGCTGGTATACGGTAAAATATCCAAGAGGCACTACAGTTTCACCATTCCCAACCTCCCTTATTGGACGACACTCAATAGGGAGTTCAAGACTACTGACTTTATTTTGTTATGTGCAGAAATATATATACACATCTCTTCCCACAGGCAATACACATCCCCCATAGTTGACCACACAATACACATAGCGGGACAATAGGTGGGTCACACCTCCCTGAGGCTACCTGGCAACTTTGATACAATCAGACATTGATTAGATCATCCTTCTTTGTTCTTATGTCTGAGAATGAAAACCCTTTATACAATAGACTTCCTTATCTTATGAGGAGTCTCTGTAATAGGATTATCTATTATGCCAAGGTCTGCAATAGTCTGGGCTAATATTCTGCAGAGCATAAACCAACATACATACAGTATAACAGTAGGATCATATTTTAACCATAAAACAGGGTAAAACAGTGATGGGTTCCGTTACAGTAGTATTTAAGCACCACCGAAAAATTGCAGAGGAAACAAATTTGGGAGGATGTCTTGTTGATTGATCTTTAAGCAAATACAGTGACATTTTAAAGGATCACTGTAGTCACATGTATCTATACTATTTTCTGAATAAATAACTTGATAATGGGCAAAATGTTTTTATAAGCCAAAAAAAACAAAAAAACTTTAGATTGTTTTGCAGTTATTCTTTACTATGGAGTTCCATTTAATTTAATGAGCTGCTTCTTACTCCTTTTCTGAGCTTTCTATTAGTGCTAATGAATGTGTTGATGCAGATCCTACTACATTGAAAGTTTCCTCCCACCTGATGTAGTTGGTCAGCAGAAACAAAGATTATGAAGTGGGTGAAAAATTGGGGAAGGTTTTGGAAGAGGGGGGGGCGGGAGAGAGGTAATGGAGGGTGAAAGGATGTGAAGTTGAGAGGGAGGAGGGGAAGACAGAAAGAGGAGGGGGAGAGAGGAGAGAAGTTGGAGTGAGAGGGAGAAGAGGAGAAAACGAGGGAGATGAGGGAGGTTGGTACACAAGGTGAGCTTGGGGTGAAATAAGAGAGGAGAGGAGCCAGATAAAAGGCGAGGGGATGTTAAGGGCAAAGGGGACAGATAATGAGAGCGGGGAGATAAAGGGAAGGTTGGGAGAAAATAAGAAGAGAGTGGTTTGGAGAGGGAAGAGAAGTTGGAGTGGAGGCAGAGGGGGAGGGCGGAGAAGGCTTTGGAGGGGAAGGTTGAGAGGAATAGGGAGATGAAGACTGGAGGTGTAGAGAGGAAGAGGGAGGTGGAGTGGAATGGGAGAGGGAGGGAGATAGACTGGTGGTAAGGGAGATAAGGTGAGGTTGGCACAGGTAAAGCTAGGGCGGGGGGGGGGTAAGGAGAGATGGGTCATTAAAGGGAGATAAGAGGAAAGGGGATGCTGGGGACAGAGAGGTTTGATGAGGGGAATGGGGATTAGGAAGGACACAAGAGGAGATTGTGGATTGGGGGAGAGGGAGAGAGTTTGGGAGAGTGGGTTATTATTATTATTTTTATTTCTAGCAACTTGCCCGTCAAAAAAAGACTGCAATAAAATGTGAATCCTGGCAATGCTGTTTGCCACACAATGGGAGTCTCTCCCCCTCTACTTTACTGGCCTCGCGATGAGCGCCTTTGGCGCTCATCACGGGCTTTGCAATGAGTGCCTTCGGAGTTCATTGCGAGTCTTTCCCTCCGTCTACTTCCTCCCTTGTGTCTCATTTCCCCCCTCTTCTCCCTCCCTTGTGTCTCCTTTCCCCCCCCTGTGTTTTTATCCCCTCTCCCCCTGTGTCTTTCCCCCCTGTCCCTCCGTGTCTCTTTCCCCACCTCTCGCTCCCCTGTGTTTCTTTTTTCCCTGTCTCTTTCCCCCATGTCTCTTCCCCTCCCACTCATATCTGTTCCCCCCCATTTCCCTCCCCTGTGTGTCTCACCCCTCCCCTTTGTCTCTTCTCCCCTGTGTGTCTCCCCCCTCCTCCTCTGTGTGTCTTCCCCCTCTTCTCACTCCTTTTTGTCTCTTCCCCCCTCCTCTCACTCCCCAGTGTCTCCCACCTCCCCTGTGTGTCTCCCCCCTCCTCTCACTCCCCTGTGTCTCCCCCCCTCACTCCTTTGTGTCTCCCCCCTCCTCTCACTCCTTTGTCTCTCTTCCTCCCCCTCTCTCACTCCTTTGTGTCTCTCCTCTCCCACCCCTGTGTGCTTCCACCCCTCCACTGTGTCTCTTTTCCCCCTCCTCTCCCTGCTCTGTGTTTGTCCCTACTCCTCTCCCCCCACTCCTCTGTCTTCCCCCTCCTTCCCTGTGTGTCTCCCCTCCTCTTCGGCGCGCAATGCGCCTTCGTTTGAGTCAAGTCAAGAACAATTTCAAACCGTGCAAAGGATGGAGGACCCTGTTATTGAGCTTTCAATCAGACATACACAGTGCTTCACTTGAAGCACCTTGCAAGATTGAAAACTCGCAAACTTACATTCTAAAGGGTGTGGGTGGTTTACAGGAGAGTGATAGTTTAATAGAGAATGTAAAGACTAAAGATGATGGGCTTCTTTGAATAGTTGCGTTTTTAAAGAGATTTTGAAGGATTTGAGGCATGAGTAGAATTTAGTGGTGCGAGGCAAGGAGTTCCAAATTATTGGGGCAGCACAAGAAAAGTCCTGTAGGTGGGAGTGAGAGGAGGTGACGAGAGAGGTGGTAGATGGGGGACAGAAAATGAAATTGGGGGGAGAGAGGAATGGGGGAAAATATATATATATATATATATATATATATTTTTTTTTTTTTTTTTTTATTTATTTATATGAATACATATAAAGACTAGTAATTGAATGTCTTTAGGGAATGAAGCATGTTGGGTATGTTTGAAGTCACCTGGGGCTTTACTTTTAGACAATATATCCTTTTATTGGAATATGTTGATGAACAGGGATTGCCTAACCTTCTTATGCTTTTCAAAGCAAAAAAAATCCTTCTGTGCTCTTGTTTAATCAGAAATAAATATAATGTTACCCCAATTTATTATCAGTGTACTCAGGAGATCCGTAACTTTGGTTATTAGCTAAAATTTCACTCATCATGTTCGTTTTTAGTAAATATTTTTTTCACTTAATTACACACCTAAATTATTATTATTATTTTTTTAACACAAATTCTCTAAACATATTTGTATTTTGGAATTATTTCTGGTACATAATTTTATCCTCTTTTTGTGTTTGGATAGAATATCTATTATCTAAAAGCCTGATTTCAATTGCAAGCCTGCATCTAACAGGATCCAGGTCATATGTCTGCGGGTGTACTGCGGGCTCCCGTTCATCTCCGATTCCAGAGCTATTCAATTGATCAACCGCGCAAGTTACTGGCCCAAAGCCGACTCCGTACACTAGGCACTGGTTCGTAGCAGTTCAAGGCGGGAACATGACCGTAACCTCCCATTTCGAATTCTGAAAATGAATGCCAATACTTTTATAGTCCATGTGGGTGGCCTGATATGTATTAACTCATTGATTCCCAAGATTGATATAACCCCAACGAATGAAACATAAAAATAAATATTATTTACTGTCGATTTTGCGAGCTTGAGACTGTTGTGCAATAAATTCTAATGTCTGTCATCACTTCCTCGTTATTTACATTTGCCATTTACGGGTGTGAAACCATTTGGGGGCTTGAGGAATTGGAACAATTGAATAGCAATTTGCGATTTTAGCCATCGTAACTCTTGCAGAATTGAAAGATCAAAGGCTTCGGGAGGTCAAGGCTGTAACCCCGAACCCATTTAGAGCCCCCAAAAATATCCACTTGAATAGCAAATTAACTTCTGGCCTCACGGGCTACAGTAACTTGCGATAGCGTAATTGAATCAGGCTCTAAGGCCCTCATTCAATTGCGATCTGGCCAATTGAAATAAGCACATAGCATATTTTTTTTAAAGAAGTTTTTAGTTAGTAATCATCTATCCAAAAGCAAGTTTTTCACGAACTAAAAACTTCCTTAAAATAAATATGCTATGTGCTTATTTGGAGCCCTATTCAATTGGCCAAATCGCAATTGAATAAGGGCCTAAGTGTTATAAACATTTAAAAGTAGGGTAATTATTATTTATCTGATTTAATCTTCAAATAAGCCATTTCATGTGGAGTACGACTGGACGCTGTTATTACTCATGGAAGTCGTCTTTGGTCTGGTCGTCATTACAAATGTTAACTTACTTCAGAGTGCTCATTATCAACTTTAATTGCTGCAGTTTAGCTTGCAAACCCATAACTTGTTTTTAGATGGAAATGTTCCTTGTTAAGCCTTAATCCTCGCTTGTTGATCATCCAAAGGACAGACTGCTGTTAGGCTCTGCCAGTAATTGTACAGAATGAAGTCAACAAGCTAATGTGGTATGAGATTTTCACATGAAGACTGCTTACATTTTTACCTCTTTCTAGTCCTGAAAGTGATATGGAAGTTTTCCTATTTTTTTATATTATAATAAACATAACTAAACATCATTTTATTAACAAGTGCGTAAAAGTTCTGTTTTTACTCGCTGAAAACTTCCAAATAGTCCCAACAAAGGTCTGCCCCCAGCAGCTCATGCTCAGTGTCTCTGTAGTACTAAATGTACTAGCCAATCCTAGATTGTCAGCAGTATTTCAAAACATGCACTGTGTATGCAGATGGGACCCGGCTGTTACTCCTTAATAAAAAAAATGTAAGAAGTACATAAGTACAGTAAATAGAGAACTTTATTGCGTGAAATGTTCTAGGAAATTGCCCGTTAAAATGAAGGGAATAAAATTGTAAGGCTGGCAATGCTGTTTGCCACACAATGTGAGGCTTTTGCTCCTCTGAGCACCTTCAGCTTTGCAATGATCACCTTCGGCACTCATCGTGGGGCTCGCAATGAGCGCCTTTGGCGCTCGTTGCCAGCTTCTGCTCGCGGCCCTCATTGCGAGCCTTTCCTCCTGCTTACTGTACAGGATGCTCATTGCAGGGTTCGTTAACCTGCAAGTTTTGTATTTGGGAATGCCATGTGTCTCCCCCCTGTCCCCTTCTCTGTGTCTTTCTCCTCTGTTTGCGTGTAACCGCCCTGAATGCCATTTGTTTTATTTTCAAAGTACTGCATGCCTGGCGTTTTTTGTGTAAGTGTTACTGTCTTTGCCGTTGTGGATTTTCTAAGTCTTTCCTCAGCCTCGTTTTTCATCCTGTTTCAGATTTTTTATGTTTTTTCTGCAGCCATCTTTTTTTTTTTTTGCTTCAGCGATTTTCGTTCATTAAAAGAGACAAAATATGCCTCAAATTAACTTGCAACCTCGCTCACAGGCTCTCACCCTGTGCTGTGTGTGAGTGTGTAAATTTATTTGAGGCATATTTGTGTGTTTTTGTAGGCTTTTCCAGTTCGGCCATTTAAAGTCGTATTTTTGCGAGGCCTGCAGTCCATCTATGTGTTTCAGGTCCTAAGTCATACAAGCCATAATTTTTGCGTCCGTCACGAAGTCCCGGGGCCTTGCGATGAGGCCTCATTGCAGCTAAGTCATGCGTGTCTCCACCCCTGCAATGAGCGCCTTTAGCGCTCATTGCAGCCTAAGTCCCCCATGCTTCAACTGCTTGCCTCGCTTTGCAAGGCTTGCAGTGCACGCCTTTGGAGCTCATTGCAGCCATAGTCCTGCGTGCCTCAACTGCCCGCTTTTGCAAAGCTCACTAAGCGTGACGTCAACTCGCAGTACGACAATTATATAGGTGATATACTAGCCACTAGCCCATCAAAAAAGAAAATTTAAAGGCTGCCAATGCTGTTTGCCACAGAATGCAAGGCTCTCAGCCCTGTAAGTTGCAGGCCTCGCGATGAGCAGCTTCGCTGCTCATTGCAGGCCTCGATCAACCTGGCGCTTTCATGCCTCGCAGTGAGCACCTTCAGCGCTCATTGCGAGCCTCTACCACCATCTACTTTAGGGGCCTCGCGATGAGCGCCCACTGTCTGACCCTTGTGTGTTTCCCCCCTCTCCCTGACCTGTGTATTTTATTTTTTCTTATTTCCCTCCTCTGTGTGTCTTTTCCCCCTTCTCTCACCTCTGTGTCTCTTTACACCGTCTCCCCCTCTCCCTCCCTTGTGTCTTTCTGCTCTCTGTCCCTGTTTAAGTGTTGCGTGGCTTGCGCTGAGCGCTGTTGATTTTTATTTTCCAAGGCTTGCGTGCTTTGCGAGAATCGTCAAGTTTTACGCGCTTCAGCAATGTTTTTGAGCCTTTTTGTAAAGAGTTAGTTACGTTTTTTTGTCTGCCATTTTTTCCCCTCACGTTTCACGATTTTCAATGTCGTAAAAATGGCAATTAGGGATCAGATTAGCTTACAACCTCACTCACAGGCTCCCTGGGTGTCCCCCTGAGCTGTGTGTGAGGTTTTTAATTAATTTTTTACATTATTTCTCTTTTTATGTCGGTCCTCTGTGTTACGTGCTTGAGAAAATCAAGCCTCGCGATCAGCGACAAAGTGCTATATCCTTCGTCGCTAATCTCGTGCATTGCTATCGGCGCCTTTAATCTCTTTCCATCCTCCATCGGTGCAGCATCTCGGCAAATTAGAGATATGAAGGGACAGAGGACCCTTAGAGGGACCCTGAAAGGCCACCATTTTTTGCACAAAGTCGTGTGGGCCTCGCCATGAGCGCCTACGGTACTTATTGCAGCCTAAATTGTACGGGCCTCATGATGAGCACCGAGATGCGAAACCCTAAACATTCCAGAGCGTTACCAACAAACTTGCAATGACCACAACTATTATATGTGATTTTACTTATAGATACTCTTATAAATTGCATTTAGTAAAAAGGATGTTCATAGACTTTGAGTACCATGAGCCTCATTCAATTGAGCCCTTCGGGCTCGCAAATCGAGTCAGTAACTTAATTTGCTATTCAATTGGCAACTTCTTGCAAGTTCTGGTCGAGTTAAGGGCTCTGAGCTGCGATTGATAGAAAATCTTAAAATCGCAAGTTAATGCCCTCCAAGCCTTTTGATCTTTCATTTTCTCAAGGCTAAAATCAAAAATTGTTATTCAATTGCTCTGATTCCCCCTCGCTAACCACTCCATCAATCCTGCAAATGGCAAAAATCGAATAAGGACTCGCAAAGGACTTAATGACGTGTACGGAGCACTGTGAATGCATATATAAACATTCTACTGTACCTTTATTAAAAGGTAAAGTGATATAGGTGTTAGAATTAATAGCACAACATTCTCAAGCTCACAAATCGGCCCAACAAAATACTTTAATTTCATGTTAATTTTCCGAGTTATATCGATCCCGGCAATCAATATGTTAATACGTATAATGGAACTCACATGTCATAGAATATCATATTTACGGCTTTATCAATATTGCATTATATCTGGAATGTGGGATCAATCGTAATTCCTAATTCAAGCCTTTAGGACTTCAATTAAAAATGGAGGTTGGATTTTAGTATCCTATGGGCTTGACAAAAGAATACAGTGAGGTGGCTCAGGTATATAGTTTAAGACCCAAATGCAAATGTGTAGATTAGGGTGCACCTTAGGATAAATTGGTATAGACAAAAAGAGAAAACAGATCCTATTGTAGGGCACACCTTATAATCCTTGTCTTAGAAAGAAGAGGATAAACTATACAATAAAACTTAGCTTTTAATAATAATTAAAATCCATATTAAAATATATACACATAGGTAGCAGAGAGGTGGCGGAGCTATGAAATTGGTAGAGATAAAATTCCTAAATAGAAAAATCTGTCCTGAATATACTGGCCATATACAAGGAAAAAGTGCTAGTGTTGTCACTATGACAACGCTAGCCTTTAAATAGGTATTATGGGAAGGCTAGCGTAACCCTTGACAAAACTCAAGAAACGTACGTCGGGTTCACGTAGGAACGCAGTCGCGGGTCTATGACGTAATTTTGAAGCGTCTAGACCGCAGCGTGTTAGGCAGAGAGCAGGCATTTTTCTTCTCAGACCCATAGATTAAAGCCCCTTCCTTGTGCTTCAGATAGAAGCTATCTAGCGGATATTTACGAAGGCATAGCTACCTAAGAAGGATCCTGACAAGGAACGCCCCATACTATTGGGATATTATTGAGGCTATTTTTGGTAGAGTTATGATGGTTCTCACTTCAGGCCCATAGACTAAAGTCCCTTCCTTGATTTTAAGAGGTATGCTATTTAGCACACTCTAACATAGAAGGTAGTCTTACACATTCATAGATGGATTAAGGTGACTCATGCAGCAACTATTGACATCCATTCAGGCAATATTTGATTATTGCTTACTGAAGTCCCTTAAGTACAGTGCATTAGTTTTACATTATAGAGGTGGCCACTCTATGTCAGAGTAATATTGAAGCACCCTATACTCGTCACTGTGTTTCTTCAGAGATCCATCATACAGGATAACAGTATCCTCTGTACCTATACCACTGCCATATGCAACATACTATTTTTGCACTCATTATTAGGGTATAGCTGTGTGCTATACTAATTATTACCATACCATTTATAGCACTTCGCACTTTATACATTTAGCACTTTATTAGCACTACAGTCACTTTTTTTTGTGTGACAACACTAGCACTTTTTCCTTGTATATGGCCAGTATATTCAGGACAGATTTTTCTATTTAGGAATTTTATCTCTACCAATTTCATAGTTCCGCCACCTCTCTGCTACCTACGTGTATATATTTTAATATGGATTTTAATTATTATTAAAAGCTAAGTTTTATTGTATAGTTTATCCTCTTCTTTCTAAGACAAGGATTATTAGGTGTGCCCTACAATAGGATCTTTTTTCTCTTTTTGTCTATACCAATTTATCCTAGGGTGCACCCTAATCTACACATTTGCATTTGGGTCTTAAACTATATACCTGAGCCACCTCACTGTATTCTTTTGCCAATTGTGTATGGACTTGGTTCTATCTTGGTGCTAAGCCTGGTATATAAAACTACCCAGGATCCAACAAATTATAATATAACAGGTTTTCTATCTCAGAATTGGAACCCGGAATCCTGGGAAAAAGATGTTAAACTAGTATTTACTAGTGACACCAATATAATAAGACCTAATGAATCCAATCTTAGAAATCAGTTTTCTGATCTCAACACAATATACAAGAAACAACATCAAATTAGATGGGAAATAGCAAGTTTAGAAAATTATTTAAGGAATAAATTAGTCCCCAGAGGACTTAGAATTAATTTATTTCCAACCATTCAAAATTTATCTGAGGACTTTGTTAAAAAATGGGATCAAACCCTATTAAAATGCTCTAGTGAACTTATGAGTATGATTTTAGAATGGGAACAACATCAACTAATAGAGATACAAAAAGTGCTAAAAACTAAAGTTGAAAAAATTAAAGAGTCTTCTGAGAACCCATTATTTACTGAGTCTGAACTCAAATTACAAAAAGACATAGAAAATTTTCAAAAGATGCTAATGGAAAGGAAACAAAAGAAATTCCAAAGACTTCAACGATTTCCAGACCAGCAATATTTTTAGGAGACCCAAGAAATATTGGGACTCTAGACAAAAAAATGAAGAGTCACATACATCAGAATCTGAGTGGTCAGATATAGACACTAGACCCATGGAGGCACTGACAATGGAGACTAGATCCAATATGACTTTTTTAGATGGAAAACAACAACTAGGAGGGGTAAGAAAGGCCCAAAGCACACTCAAACCACACAAGAGGCCAAAAAAGAACTAAAATCCCTACAGGTGTTTAACCTCTCAAAATACCAACTCTCTAGTCATCATATATCTGTACTACAAAAAGGATTGAATTTTTCACCCACAGATGATTTTAATTTATTTGAGTGGATCAAAGACATTCATTTATTTGCTAGAAAACTTGCTCTAAAAAACACTTCTCAAAAAGAGGTAATAATACCTATCTAAACAGCTATGATCAGAAAACTTTGAAAACACTAGAATGTCTATTAGCTGAAAATGAAGAAATTGAGCTAATAGGACCCTTTTCCGAGTTAAAAAATAAGAGTAAATTTACTCCACCATTACACATAAGTCCGAATATAGAATTATTCGTTAAGAATATGGAAAAGGACCTAGAACAATTAGCTCTAACCAAGAGTCATTCTTCCAATTTAACCAAGCAAGAAACACAGGCCCTAAAAGATTTAAAAATCAATAAGAACATCATTATAAAGAATGCAGATAAAGGGGGCAATGTTGTTGTTTTGGACAAAACAGACTATATTGAAGAATGCCTCAGACTACTTAATGACAAAAACTGCTATACTAAGTTAAGTCTGGACCCAACAGTGAGATTTTCAGAAGAATTATCAGTAATACTCCATAAAGGTCTAAATAATAAAACCATTAATAAACAAGAATTTGAATTTATGCTCAGGAAAAATCCCAAAGTGGCAACCTTCTACACCATACCAAAGATTCATAAGAATCCTAAGAAACCCCCAGGAAGACCGATAGTGTCGGGTATTGACAACCTAACTGAAAATTCTAGTAAATATCTAGATCAAGTTCTGAGAGAATTTGTAGTTAGTCTTTCTTCCTATGTTAAAGACTCTAAGGATGTACTAACTAAATTAGATGGTATACAATTTACAAAAAACACCATATTGGTATCATTGGATGTGGAAGCCTTATACACTAGCATCCATCATGCCAATGGAATAAATGCTGTCAAGTACTTTCTTGATAAACAAGGTAACCAATACGCCATACACAATGAATTTCAATTGGCCTTATTAGAATTTATTTTAACCCATAATTATTTCATCTTTATGGATAAATTCTATAAACAAATACGGGGTACGGCAATGGGCACGGCTTGTGCCCCCACCTACGCCAATTTATACTTGGGTTGGTGGGAAGAGCAAATGGTTTTCAGAGAAGAAATGGAGACATATACTTCTCACATAGAACTTTGGGTTAGATTTATCGATGATATTTTAATACTCTGGAATGGTTCTATTGAACAGTTTCAGAACTTTATTGTAACTCTCAACACCAATAATTTAGGCCTTTATTTGACATCAGAAAGTAACCATGAGTCAATTACATTCTTAGACTTAGAGATATTCAAAACAAGTGACGGCACTGTTGGTACTAAGACTTACAGAAAACCCACAGCTACTAACAGTCTGTTGCATGCAAAAAGCAGCCATCCTAAGGCCTTGATTGAAGGCATAACCACAGGGCAATACCTGAGAATAAAAAGAAATTGCTCTAATGTTAAAGACTTTGAAAAAGAATCTCAGGATTTACAAAAAAGCCGCCTTTTGGAGAGAGGATACTCTAAAAATACTCTAAAAAAGGCCTATCTAAGAGCTAAAAATACTAGAAGAGACTGTCTCTTAAAGGATAAAAAGAGAGAATCGGACAACTCTATAAGATGCATAGGAACTTTCAACAGTAAATGGCATGAAGTCAAAAAAATCTTCAGTAAACATTGGGGTATATTACTGGATGACAAAGACTTGAAACCCTTTTTACCCTCCCATGCAGCCATTACTAGTAGACGCTCTAGAAATTTAAGAGACTATCTCTCAAAAAGCCATTTGGAGACAGAAAAAGGCCAAACATGGTTACAAAAAAACTAAACGCTGTTTTAAATGACACTCGTGCAAAGCTTGCAAATATGTGAAACCGACAAAACAATTTTTGTCAGAAAAACAATCATACAAGATAAAACATCTTATCACATGTAAGACAGAGGGTGTCATATATTTAATAACATGTTTATGTGGAGCCAGATACGTAGGTAAAACCTGTAGAGAGTTCTGGAGACGTATTCTGGAACACATATATAGTGTCCAAAAAGAATAGGACACCCCAATAGCTATGCATGTTAACAACAAACATAAAGGTGATACTAAAGTTCTGACATTCACTGGCATAGATCACGTAGCCAAAACAATAAGGAGAGGAGATATAGATACTGAGCTACTTTGAAAGAGAAGCTAAATGGATCTATTTATTAGATACCAAAAAACCTAAGGGCCTTAATGAAGGCTTTACGTATACTCCCTATATCTAAATCCTACAAGACTAGAGTATTTCTCTATTCAGACTTTACTTAGGATTCAATTTACATCTTTGTCATTTTTAAGCTTAGGTACTTAATAAGGGGCCTAATCTGGATTTAATAATATATTTATAATAGGAATGTTATTGATATAAGCAGTCACCAGCACAGCAAATTTGGTACTTACATCAAGGTTAAAATAGGTAATAATTATCTCATATGGAAACTGATATATGCAATTCAATAATTGGCCAGTAAAATTCCTATTTACAATGTTAGAGATATCTTTGATGTAAAACCTCATTTTTTACTGCATAAACCATTAACATAATTAAACATTATCCAGATATCATATTCTATGCTTAATAAAGCCCTTGATACTCATGACATTCAATACTTTACATCCATCTTATTTTCAAATGAAGAGTCTAACATTTAAAGATTTTAACTGCACTTTCAATGCCATTTGGCTTTTTAATCCCGTTTGTGTTACTATGACAACGCTAGCCTTTAAATAGGTATTATGGGAAGGCTAGCGTAACCCTTGACAAAACTCAAGAAACGTACGTCGGGTTCACGTAGGAACGCAGTCTCTGGTCTATGACGTCATTTTGAAGCGTCTAGACCGCAGCGTGTTAGGCAGAGAGCAGGCGTTTTTCTTCTCAGACCCATAGATTAAAGCCCCTTCCTTGTGCTTCAGATAGAAGCTATCTAGCGGATATTTACGAAGGCATAGCTACCTAAGAAGGATCCTGACAAGGAACGCCCCATACTATTGGGATATTATTGAGGCTATTTTTGGTAGAGTTATGATGGTTCTCACTTCAGGCCCATAGACTAAAGTCCCTTCCTTGATTTTAAGAGGTATGCTATTTAGCACACTCTAACATAGAAGGTAGTCTTAGACATTCATAGATGGATTAAGGTGACTCATGCAGCAACTATTGACATCCATTCAGGCAATATTTGATTATTGCTTACTGAAGTCCCTTAAGTACAGTGCATTAGTTTTACATTATAGAGGTGGCCACTCTATGTCAGAGTAATATTGAAGCACCCTATACTCGTCACTGTGTTTCTTCAGAGATCCATCATACAGGATAACAGTATCCTCTGTACCTATACCACTGCCATATGCAACATACTATTTTTGCACTCATTATTAGAGTATAGCTGTGTGCTATACTAATTATTACCATACCATTTATAGCACTTGGCACTTTATACATTTAGCACTTTATTAACACTACAGTCACTTTTTTTGTGTGACAACACTAGCACCTTGTATATGGCCAGTATATTCAGGACAGATTTTTCTATTTAGGAATTTTATCTCTACCAATTTCTTAGCTCCGCCACCTCTCTGCTACCTACGTGTATATATTTTAATATGGATTTTAATTATTATTAAAAGCTAAGTTTTATTGTATAGTTTATCCTCTTCTTTCTAAGACAAGGATTATTAGGTGTGCCCTACAATAGGATCTTTTTCCTATGGGCTTGAACCACCAGTCCCATTGGATTGTAACTGAGAGTTACAGCCTTGCGTCAGCAGTCATGTTCAAGCTTGCAAGTGCTACTTTCGATAGCATGGTTTCCAATTTTCGCTATCAGGCCCTAACTTTCGGGCTTGCCGAATTGACCATACATTTTTTTTGTTTTTGTTTTTTTTGTTGTTTTTAGTTTTTTATACAAAATCTCTCATGTGAACCTAAACATTTTTCAAAAGCTCTGAACTTACAATTAAAACGTAATACCTATATCTAATGCAGTGGTATAGACTCCTTTATGTGCTTTGACACAATTGAATCATGTTGGGAACTGCACATGACACTCTAGCTCCCCACCACAAGTCTCCATTATTGTTTCCACATTAAAGGACCACTGTACTGCATATACAAGTAGAGCTTATATGTTTTTTTGCTTTGCATAGACTATAAAAAACAGTTTGCAGTTTAAAATAAATAAGCAGTAACATTTTTACTTAGCTTTTAAGCGGTTTCCTCTCAAGCAGAGCTGTGTGTCTCCTCCTACCTGTGTCTATCAGGAGTTTGGCCAGCTCTGCCTGTGTTTTGGACTATCCTAGAGCTTGGAAGCAGACTGGGCTTATCTCAGTAGCCCTGCCCTATGACATAATTAGCTATGCCCCTGCTGCCTACACAGAGGTAACAGCTCTATTGTAACATTCTAGAAGCTGCCCCATAGGCCCTATACAGTGACCGTGCATGAGCTATCATAGCCCTGCCTTCCTTTTTTGAGCATGCTCAGTCTGAAGAAGAACCTTCACTGGTCAGATTTTATTTTTAGTCCAGTACACAAACCCCTTATAGATACAGGTAGTAGGAGATATAGATCTCTGCTTGAGGAGAAAATACGCAACAGTTATTTATTTCAAACTTAAGGGGCCACTTAATCCAGCACAATTTGTAACACATCACTGTAAAGATCTCCTAATAGCACGCTGAAATAATTGTTGAAAAACATGCATTTTTCACTGAGAAATAAACTAAAATAAAATATGTGGTTATAGCTCACAGGCGCATTACTCCCAATTACACAATTTTTTTGGTACCTACAAATTAAATATTTTATTATATGTAATATAAATATTATATAATGTAAATATTTATATTCTCTTTTCAATCTGGCAATATAATATCTCCTTTAATACAATTTGAAAAAAATATATATTATATTCTTTCTATTATTTATTCTAATAGCGTCAAATTAAAGCCAGAAGAAAAATTTAACTTTCAGTTAAATTGGGGAAGAAGATTTAAAAAAAAACTATATTAACTGAAGTGTTAAAAAAAATGTTGAATCTTATAGGTTATTAAAAGTATTTGTTTAACCGAAACTTCATGAAAATACGTACATAAAATCTTTATGGTTTCTTTTACATTAAATTAAAAATTTCCATCCAGTTCTAATAAATGTTTTTGAAATTATGAACAAGTAGATATATTTGTCATTCTTTTTGTGATTGTCCATCAGTCTTTAATTTGATATAAGATTTGTATATTCTATTTCTATTTTTAAATTATTCCAGATCCAGCCCATTGTCTTTTGGGTCTTCTCCTTTCTTATGCTACAAAAATGTTATTTAAATTTTTTTTTGATGAGTAACTTATTTTGTTACTTTTAGATGGAATCTCCTTAATTTGCCTTTATCTATGTTAAACCAAAGCATAAATCACATTGTTTAAATGGAAATGTCTAGTACTTTAGAAGATAAAATGGAAACCTTTTTAGAAATATTTGGGCTCCATTATTAAATTCAAATTGTACCAATCACTTAATTCTTCTTTTAATGTTTTTGGACAATTAGATGACATTATATTAATTCAGTATTTTCCCAAGCCAGTTATGTATGGGTGGGTATACAGCAGCAGATATCATGCAGGCACACATTATGGGGATGTGTTCCCACTTGACTGCTCTGACATTTCTCCCATTGGGTTCTTCATGCTGAACATTGCTGGGGAGAACCCTGTAATTAACAAATTACTTATTTAGTTTTCTTTAAAAAACAATAATGTTGATTTATTATTTATGTATCGTTTTTATATGAAGACAAAATAGCACTATTTTTTATTTTATATTTTTTTATATATATAATCATACATTGTGTGTAATTATAATACTGCAAGTTTCACATCCTTCTTTTATTTATTTTTTATAGGCTGAAGAATATTTAGAGAAAAAGAAACTGGAGAAGAAACAGGAGGAAGAAGATAATTTGGTGGAAATTGCCAACCTTACCGACGGAGACCTTCTTTCAGAGAATCCGGCTCAGGCAGTGAGTGCCTTTGGGCCACACCGTGTGGTTCCAGATCGCTGGAAGGGAATGACACCTGAACAACTAGCAGACATACATAATGTTCAACAGCAGCAGATTTGTGAGAAGATGGTATGTGTTATTATGATCTCATTAGTACTAGAATTTATTCATTAATAGAATATATTTTTCTGTATAAATAAGTAAATACACCACTGAAGATAGTACAGATATATAAAATATAGTTTCTGCTATTTGTATTTTCAAACCTACATGTTTTGGGATTTGAGGCTGCATCTTGGAATGGTTTAATTTTGAAGTCAATGTGATTTAGAGCTCAGAGGGCCACTTTAAGTGTAACCCTTGCTTTACCTGTTTATGGTGAAAACAAATGCAAATATGATATAATTTAAGAGATTATATTTCATTTGAATATAATTAAATAATAATTGTTTTCTGACAGTAAGCTTACATTAGCAGGAAATGAGATCGCTGTTTTCCTTTATCCTCGTCTTTTTTTTTTTAACGTGCAGCGCAGACTAGCTTTTGCACTCATTTCTTTCACCATCACCAATAGGTCATTTAGTTCCTCTTCACTTTCAGCCATCAGAGTATCATCTGCATATCTGAGGTTTTTGATATTTCTCCCAGTAATATTTATTCTGGCTTTGGATTAAGTTGAATAAATAAGGTGACAATATACCACCTTGTTGCACTTCTTTCACAATCTTGAACCATTTTGTTGTTCCATGTTTGGGTCTGACCGTGGCTTCATAGCCCACAGATTCTCTCAGAAGGCGGATGAGATGATCTGGTATTCCCATCTCTTTAAGAACTTGCCACATTTTGTTGAATAGTCTATGAAGCAAAAGTAAACATTTTTCTGAAACTCTCTTGCTTCTTCTATTGTAATTATCCAGCGGACATTAGCAATTTGATCTCTTATGCCTCTGCAAAACCCGTCTTGCACATCTGGTAGTTTCGGGTCCATAAATTGTTGCAGCCGAGCTTGTATGATCTTAAGTATTCCCTTGCTGGCATATGAAATTAGTGCAATTGTTCTATAATTGGAGCACTCTTTGGCACCGCCTTTTATAGGGGTTGGGATGTAGACTGACCTTTTCCAGTCCACTAGCCACTGTTGGCATAAGGCAAGAAACCCTTTCACAGCATCATCTTGTAGAATTTTGAATAGTTCAGCTGGGATTCCATCAACGTCTGCATCCTAGGGCCCTTTTCACTTCACTCTCCTAGATGTCTGGCTCCAGCTCATTGGACAAACTATTGAGGTCATCATTGCTGTTAAGATCCTTCCTGTATAGTTCTTTAGTGTATTCATCCCATCTCTTATTTATCTGATCTTCTTCTGTTAAGACCCAACCATTTTTGTCTTCTCGTGCCCACTTTGAGATTCACAATTTTTTCTTGAAGAGTTCTCTTTACTTTGCTATTCTGTTATCTTCTTCTATCTCTTTACATGGCTCATTGTAGAATGTCTCCTTGTCTCTTCTTGCTATCCTCTGGAATTCTGTATTCAGTTGGACACATTTTTTCACCACTGAACTTCACTTTCCTTCTTTCCTCGGCCAGTTTGCTTTCTTAGTTTTCTTTCTTTTGAAGATCATTTTAGTTTTCTGGATAATGTTGCAAACTTCTGTCCAGAGTTCTTCAGGCATTCTATCATCCATGTCTTGTCCCTTAAATATATTATTCACCTTCACTGGATATCATTTATTTTGTTGTCTGCTTACAGATTAATAATAATAATGATAATGCAGATTACCTCTTGAGTTTTGGGGCAGTTTTCTTCACTGCTAGTAATCTTTAGAAAAAGACTGGACATGCTCCCTAGGTCTGAGTAGTAAAAGTATACATTTTATTTTATTATTTTCATTTTTTTTCCTAATTACATAAAATGTACAGGTTTTTTTTTCTTTTAGTTAGCTTCTGCTGCTGCCATGACAGCATTGTCCTATCAGGCGATCAGTGACCCCCTTTTATGTGACATCACAGCAACTGAATTAATGGGCCACAAAAGTCACACATATGTGCTCTTCACCATTAGATATAGGGTGCAAAAGCATGTGTTCAAGCCCAGAAATGCTACGTCCAATGGGCCCGGCCAATTTAATAGAATCACAATCATAGACCAAATGGAGCCCGCAACTGCGATCGAGTTGCGAGCCCCGAATTGAATGAGGCTCCCAAGTGGTTATGCTCCATGAGTTGGTTGTGGTGTCAATGGAGAATGAGTTCAGCTTTCGGTATCTGATACCGTTCCCAGGGTTAGAAGCAGGTTTGCAACACCTTTTCCTGCTCTGTACATGTCCTCTTATGCATTGGGTAGGAAAGTTAACAAGCATGTTCTTCTAGTGTGCTGTGCTAAATACATTTTTATTTCTTAAATATGCTTTAATGGTAATATTTAATAATATTTCACAAACCTTTTTCCCAAATTAAAATCCTTTAATCTGCAAAGTATATAGCACTTTAATAGAAACATATAACAATTAACACACTTGCTTTATTTTTTGTGGCAGAGGCTGATGGAGGAAGAGAGGCAGCGGGAGGCAGAATCAGACCGTCAGAGAGTGCAGGCTGCCAGGACATTGCTGCTGCTGGAGAGGCAGCAAAAACGCCAGGAAAAGGAGCTACGTAAAGCTCAGGACCACATTAACGTGCAACTCGCTGAGAGTCACAAGGCACAGTATGTAGAATATTGTTTTCTGGATTATTATTTTTTTTTCTTTTAAATACTCCGGTTAGACTCCCTCACAATAATACTTGAATAATACAAATGAGTGAAGAGTTTGCAACTTATATGACCTCCGAAGGGGCTCCTTCTATCTGGAAGGCCCAGATATGTGTGGCCCCACTAACTTGCTTAAAACCCTGCATTAATAGAGTATTAATAATAATTAACAGGTTCATTACAGCCTCTAAGTAACTCTGTTATTAAAAGTGTATTTATTGGCTTCTACTGCCTTTAAGATGCCACTATTATACCAGAGTCTGTGTCCCAGAGTCTGTGTTCTGCACACCAAGCATACACTTTAGCATGGGTGCTGCAGCATTGATACAATCAGGTAGTTGCAGTCTCACATTGTTATCGCAATGATCATCATATGACCAAAAAGCCTTGATATTTGTTTCGCCGCCTAACATGGCTTAATCATAGAGGGTGGTCCTGGGTTCAAAAGATTCCCTTTTTATAGTACCCTGAGTTAAATGACTAATATACTAATAAATAAATGAAGCAAAGTGCGATTTCATGTAGTTATATATGTGTATATTGTAGGAGGTAAGAAGATGGAATTGATTATGTCAAACACGGTATTCTAGGTATATATCCTATAATCTGTGTATGAGAACCCTATAAAAAAATATAGAATTCATAAATGTATAAAAATCATAATTAATAAATAGATGAACCAAGAAATACTATTAATAATGTGAGTAAACTATTGGTGAAGGAGAATAAATAATGTAACTGTCGATCAACTCTGTGAATTAGTTGAGCAGATGGAAATGATACTTCGATCACGTTATGGCTAAGTTATTAATACAGACCCAAACACGATTCAGTAATGGCATGAAATTGTTTGAACTTAATGAATTTATTTAAATAACAAGTCCACTATAAATATTATAACATAGTAATTGAAGTTCAAAAAGACTTAGCCCACCTTGTCCTTTTTTAGATCTTATTTTGTTCCTAAATATATGAATTAAACCAGAGGAAGGAAAACATAACATTGAAGTGTTGTCAGTTGTCTTATTGGTTTTCAGTTCTTAAAGTATTTTTTGACTGCTTCGTATATACTATTTTTATATCCATTCTCTTTATTTTTGTGTTTATAGAAATGTTAATGCATAAATCACCAATTGGTATTTGACCCTTACGGATCTTTTTTTTTCAGCCACTTCTGTAAAATTGTTTTGTCTTCTTTTTGCAGGAAGATCTACCTTAATAAAGAAGTTTTCTCCAATGCTCCTACAGCTCAATATTTTGACCAATTTAATAAAACTAGTAGATGAACGCTTAGATTTTTTTAGTATTTATGAAATCACACGTCGGAGAACATCAAACATTTATATTACATGGATTTTAAAATTGCAATAATGGTTATTAAAATATAATTAAGTTCTGAAATGAATTACAAAATTACCCTAATAGATTCCCTTATGGTGGTATCTGCAGTATGGCAGATATGACATTGCACAACCATCAGACAGATTCCAAATATCCACCATATGTGTGTTACATATGACTCTCTACCGTTTTGTTAGGTTGCAGATTTTAAAAGAATGCTGACGTCTCAAAGGTTCTTGACTTTTTTGAGCTAAAACGCGTTTGGACTTAAACCATCTTGTCCCCAACTCCAAAGCAATCACTGTAGTTTTCTGGCAGTCAGTCAACCATCTTCTTTTTCCTTTATGGAGAAGTTGGATCGGGAGTCTCCCTATATTTGGAGATATAGGTTCAATTTCCAGAGAGGTTCAACATCAAATAAAACCAGGTAGTATTAAAATGTCAGCCTTTCTTTAATATTCCTTTTCTGCAAAATTCTTTGAAAACATTTTAAATGTGCTCATAATTAAAATCCTTTGCCTTAATCTTGTATGTGTGGCTTCTTTGTGTTAAATCTTCTTTATTGTAATTTCCCAAAACATACAATCTGAATAGATTAAGACAAGCATATTTTATGTAGAATTAAAATCATTGTTGGTACCAAGTCGCCTGTATGTATAAGTCTTCAAGTACCCTGTTTGTTAATACAAACAAGAACACAATTTAAAACAATCTGATTTGGAAACAGGGAGCCACTGGCATACAATTCTTAAATATAGTGTGTGTGTGTATATATGTGTGTATATATGTGTGTATATATATGTATATATATATATGTATATATATATATATATATATATATATATATATATATATACATATATATATATATATATACCGTATTTATTGGCATATAACACGCACCGGCGTATAACACGCACCTCATTTTAAGAAGGGAATTTCAGGGGGAAAAAAAAATTCAAATAAAGAACTTTGAAGCAGAATCCTCAACCTCCCTCCTCATCCTCAACCCCCCTATCCTCAACCCCCCTCCTCAACCTCCCTCCTCATTCTAAACCCCCTCCTCAACCTAACCCCCCCCCCCCCCAACCTAAACCCCCCTCCTCCTCAACCTAAACCCCCCTTACTTACCTGCCTCTGCTCCGGCCTCCGCTCCGCTCCTTGACCCGGTGACGTCACATGTGCGCCAGCGCGCCACATCATTAGCATATACCGGGTGCCACCCGGTATATGCTAATGACATGGCGCGCTTGCGCACATGTGACGTCACCGGGTGAAGGAGCGGAGGCCGGAGCTGAAGCAGGTAAGTGAGGGGGAGGTATTTAGGGGGGTTTAGGTTGAGGAGGAGGTGGGGTTAAGGTTGAGGAGGGGGGGTTAGAATGCGGAGGGGGTTTAGAGTGAGGAGGGGGAGGGAATATCGGCAAATAACACGTACCTATAATTTGCCCCCTATTTTCAGGGAGAAAAAGTGTGTGTTATACGCCGGTAAATACCGTATATATATATATATATATCTCGATCTCTGGGTCTCATTATTTTTGCACAGGTACACAAAATAAATATTGTTTTATTTTATGTATCTATACCCAGAAATACAAACATGCTACATATATTGGTGGTAGACTGTCCAAGAATTCCATGCCAGTGCGTCTTTGTTGCTTGTAGCTCAATCCAATGGAACTAAATGTTTTTTCTTCGTTCATTGGCTACCATATAATATGTTAGATACATAGACATAAATGAATAGGCACACAAAACATGCAAAGAAAGTAAGCAATGTGAAGAGAAGAATATACACACAAGTGAGTACCATATAGTCCCTCTGATGCTTGTTACTGAGCGGAGGCATCGCAACCAGTTATCTGTAGAAAAATAAATAAATACAATTTCTTAGTTGGCTCAACAACATTTGTTGACCTAAAAAGGGTAATTATAGTATGTCATTTTGACACCAAACCTATCTATAACCCAAATTATAATACAAACCCTAAACCTAATACCTAACACATTGGTCTGCAAGAAAAGAAGTCAAACTGTTCACTGGAAGGTTTGATCATTCAAACACAAATATTTTGATCATGTCATGAGAAGACACTGATGCTGGGAAAGATTGAAGGCACACAAGGAAGGGCATGACAGAGATGGAGATGGATAGATGCAGTCATTGAAGCAATGAATGTGAGCTTGTTGGATGTCAGAGGGGTAGTAGCTGACAGATGTCCCTGGTGTCCAGCGGTCCATAGTGTCAATGAGAGTCGGACACAACTGAATGGCTAAACAAAAATCTAATGCATGGTCATGTGATTCCAGATAATTTGTCAGATTCAATCAAAATGAGTGCATTATTTAAAAATGTAAATCTTTAAAACCACCTGTGCCCTCATTCTATTATCGGCCGTAAATCGGCCGCAAAGCTGCAATTCCTTGCGGGGCTCCCATTACCTTGCAATTCAATTATACGGCGCCGCAAGGATATCCCCTTACGGCCGGCCGTATATCTTGCAACCGGCCGTAAGCTCAGAAATCTTTAAAAGCAAAAATAAATTCAAGACGGCACTGTAAAGCTCTGTAAATGCTAGGGATCATAATGGGGGACATGAGGATTAATAGCAACCCCCTCTCAAGCTTTCACATCAGCCCAAATCCGAGATTTCATTAACTGTTTATTTTCCGGCCGCAGCGTGGGCGGGTCTGAGGTGCTCAAAGCCCTCTGGACTTTTTCCACGGATATTTGATATAAATTAAAATAAAATGTATTTACGGATTTGAGTGTAGGGGAATGTTGTGCTATGAATGCTAACACCTACAATCATTTTATAGTCTCAGAGTGCAGGATGGCTTTATTATGGCTTTATAATGTGCTTAATTGTGTGCCTGCGGGACCTTTTTGCTGCAAGTAAGCTGCGGCTCGGTTTTAGCCTTGCAGAGAGGGGTCCCGGAGCAATTGAATAGCAACCAGGATTTTCTTGCGGCCGAAACTCTTGCAGACGTTTAAGATCAAAGGCTTTCCTCCGGCGAGAGCGGCAGCAAGGGATAGCAAGGCGCCGGCCGCAAGCCTGCCGGAGCCCCCGGCCGGAGGGGAATAGAATAGGCAAAAAGCTTGGGGCCGGTCCTTGCGGCCCTGCATCTCCTACGGCCGATAATAGAATGAGGCCCCTGATCTGTTTATCCAGAATTTAAATATAAAATGTTTCCATTTTTCACACTGTGCTTTGTCCATTTTCAGCATGTGTCCTGACTAAATCTAACTCACGTCAACCATAACACAAGCCTCATACCTATCTCTAAACCCTACCTCAACACCACAAACCAAACCCTAGCACCTAACCTTAAATATACCTGGAACCATTATTTCCCAAGCCCCTCTCAAACGACTTTGATTTAGCTTATGACTTGTCTGGAGGTCCTTGAGGAGATGGTTACAAATCACTGACCTAGATACTCCAACCTGCTAGAACTGATTCCAGATAAGTCCTAGCCTGCCATCCAGAACAACTTTTCCCCCAGTGTTTGGCAAATCTCTTACTTTTCAGTGCTCACTTCATGAATAAAATCTCTAAAATCCGCTCATCCCTCCTCCCAGCCCACAGAAGCAGCACCGATCACTTACCTTCTCATCCACATCAGTAGGGGAAATACACGCTTTAATTTCCAGAGCTTAACCAACTTTTGTGGTTCGTTGGTTATTTTTGTCCGACTCTCCGTGACCTATGAACCGCAACACACCAGACACATCTGTCAACGACTGGAGCTATGAGCTCCCTCAAGCTTATTTTCATTGCTTCAATGACCTCATCTATCCATCTACACCTCTTCGGTCCCCTTCTTCATGTTCAATCTTTCCCAGCATCAGAGTCTTCCAGAGGGAATCCTGTTGTCTCATGATATGGCCAAAACATGGCCCCCGCAGACTCAGTCCCTGCATCCATATTACCACCTCTGCTACCCTCAACCTCATAAACCTTGTCTCTCTCAGTAATTCTTCCCTATCCACCTACGTCTTCCCAAACTCCTTCAAGTCAGCAGTCATTATTCCTATCCATAGGCAACTCTCGCCAGATCCAACGACATATTTCCCTCATCACCTACTTCTCCAAAATGTTGGAACAGCTGGTCCACTCTCAACTAACTGATTTTTTTAACTTCTAATTCATTTTATGCTACAGGCACCTTCATTAACTTGAATGTAAGGAGACGATAATTAATTTTCTTAACACATTTTGAAAAGTCCAAAAACATCCTAATATATACATATTATTTTGTTTTATCACTTACCAATTGTTGCTCTGCTCCTGACCTTTTCTTATATGTGCCCTGACTGTGATCACTACGTATCTGCTCTCTACATAATTTTTTATAAACCGACCTCCCTTTATCTTTCATAATCTGCAAGTAGTAATTATAATTTGTATAAGAACTGACAGAGCAGATGTCTTTGATCCTCTGTAAGACATGTCAGGCTGTAAAAGATTATGGACATATTCAACTAATGGAAAACAGAACTCCAAGCTTTACTTGAAAAATCTTAATCCTAGAAATATCTGGTGTCTTAAAGGGACACTGCACAATGAACAAAAAATACAGGTACAACATCAATTATCCGGTGTCTGATAATCCGGCATCTCTCTTAATACGGACATATTTTAATTTGCAAAAGTTGTTCAGTTTCATTGCTTTTTAAAAGGAGAAGTCAGTTTGTAAATAGATAAGGAGATTAAACATGCTGAAAGCACTGGTACATAATTGAGTTAACTTAATTCTCTATCTGAACAAACAAAAATGAAACCTAAAAAGTCACTTTATTTAATTTATATCAAATCTGATCCTCAATGCTTATAACAATATATGCCTGAAAAACACAATGAGATTTGGGGTAGGTTAAAATCAAAGAATTTGATGGCTCTGCTGTCAGTTTTCAGTAGATACATATATTTCTTGCAGGCTATAACATTCAGGAATAGTATTGCTTAGCCCTTCCCAATGCCCTCTCGGGAACTTCACAACTATTTATATTGGATCCATAATAAACTTGTTAAGAGTAAATTAATTTGCAACAAGCCTAACGGACGTTTCATTATTATGGTTGTTTCCTCAGACTCTATGGCCCTCATTCTATTATCGGCCGTAAAACGTCCGCAAGGCTGCGATTCCTTGCGGGGCTCCCGTTACCTTGCAATTCAATTATACGGCGCCGCAAGGATATCCCCTTACGGCCGGCCGTATATCTTGCAATCGGCCGTAAGCTCAGAAATCTTTAAATGCAAAAATAAATTCAAGACGGCACTGTAAAGCTCTGTAAATGCTAGGGATCATAATGGGGGAAATGAGGATTAATAGCAACCCCCTCTCAAGCTTGCACATCAGCCCAAATCCGAGATTACATTAACTGTTTATTTTCCGGCCGCAGCGTGGGCGGGTCTGAGGTGCTCCAAGCCCTATGGACTTTTTACATGGATATGTGACATAAATTTTAAAAAAAATTTATTTACGGATTTGAGTGTAGGGGAATGTTGTGCTATGAATGCTAACACCTAAAATCACTTTATAGTCTCCTCAGAGTGCAGGATAGCTTTATTATGGCTTTAAAATGTGCTTAATTGTGTGCCTGTGGGACCTTTTTGCTGCAAGTAAGCTGCGGCTCGGTTTTAGCCTTGCAGAGAGGGTTCCCGGAGCAATTGAATAGCAACCAGGATTTTCTTGCGGCCGAAACTCTTGCGGCCGTTTAAGATCAAAGGCTTTCCTCCGGCACGTGCAGCCGCAAGGGATAACAAGGCGCCGGCCGCAAGCCTGCCGGAATCCCCGTCCGGAAGGGAATAGAATAGGCAAATAGCTTGCGGCCGGTCCTTGCGGCCCCGCATCTCCTACGGCCGATAATAGAATGAGGCCCTATGTGTATATCCCAGCATAGAGTGCCTCAAAACCTGATACTATATGTGTAGACAAATTCTTTGATTTTAATATACCCTATTTTCCTTTTTTTCTTTTCTTTCAATGAAAGGACTTTCAAAAACGCTCAAACATCTGTTTAGTTTGATTTATAGTACGACATTTAGTAAGCTTTGGGGCTTCTGTTAGAGAGCCTTCCAGGCAGGAGGATCCACTGAAATCATTGGACTTCTCTTCTGCTATCCCGTGCCAAAGGCTTGCTCTCTTTCCCCATTTTTAATTTTGAGTTTAGATGTCTGTTTTGCTTTAAAGTCCAAAGTTTCATTGTGTTTTTATAAGCGCCGTAGTTACATAGTATTTAAGGTTAAAAAAAGACTTTCAGTCCATCAAGTTCAACCTTTTAAGATCTCCTCTGATCTGCAATATGCGGATTAACTATTAATTAATTAGTTGTATATAAAAATAAAACAAATTATCAATTCCCTCCTGATCCCAGACACCGGCGACCATGCTTCTCCCTGGATCAATACTGCCTCTCTCATTATCCATGATAACCCTGAATTCCCTTTTTAATTAGAAATAAATCCAGTCCCCTTTTAAAGTTATCTATCGAATCCGCTGTCACCACCTCCTCTGGTAGAGAATTAGATTAACAACCCTTACTGTGAAGAACCCTTTTCTTTCTTTAAGGTGGAATCTTTTTACTTCTAACCTCAAGGGATGTCCTCTTGTCAGTTGAAAACCTCTTGGCACAAAAAGCTCCTTTGACAAATCTTTATACTGACCCTGGATGTATTTATATAAGGTAATCATATCTCCTCTTAGACGCCTTGTTTCTAGAGAAAAAAAGTTTAATTTGTTTAGTCTTTCTTCATAACTTAGCCCTTCCATTCCACTTATTAGTTTTGTTGCCCTCCTCTGTACCTTTTCCAGCTCTAAAATGTCCTTTTTATGAAGTGGTGCCCAAAATTGTACTCCATATTCCAAATGAGGGCGTACTAGAGATTTGTATAGTGGCAGAATTATATTTGCTTCCCTGGCTTCTATACCCTTCTTAATACATGCTAATATTTTATTTGCCTTTACAGCTGCTGCTTGGCTTTGAGCACTGTTACCTAGGTGGTTGTCCACAAGCACTCCCAAATCCCTTTCAATATGCGATACACCTAGATTTGCTCCATTAAGATTATAAATTGCATGGCTATTTTTCCTTCCCAGATGCATAACTTTACATTTATTCGTATTAAATCTCATCTGCCATTTAGATGCCCATTCCTCAATTTTATATAAATCCCTTTGGAGGGAAAACACATCACTATCTGATTTAATTACCTTGCACAACTTCGTGTCATCAGCGAAAATGGAGACACCACACTCCAATCCTACCTCTAAGTCATTAATAAATATGTTAAAAAGGAGAGGACCTAATACTGAACCCTGAGGAACCCCACTTACCACATTAGTCCAATCGGAGTATGTTCCATTTACAACAACCCTTTGCTTCCTGTCTTTTAGCCAGCTCTCAATCCATGAGCAGATATTTACTGCAACTCCTGTATCTCTTAGTTTGCACAATAGTCTCCCATGTGGCACTGTATCAAAAGCCTTTGCAAAATCCAAAAAGACTACATCCACTGAGTTGCCTTGATCCAGGTTCCTACTAACCTCCTCATAGAAACTAATTAGATTTGTTTGACATGACCTATTCCTCATAAATCCATGTTGACTCCTACTTATAATCCTTTTCAAATAGACATATACTTGTATATTATCCCTTATTAACCCTTCTAAAAGCTTCCCCACTACAGAAGTAAGGATCACTGGTCTATAATTCCCCGGATTTGCTCTTGCTCCCTTCTTAAATATAGGTATCACATCAGCTTTTCTCCAGTCATTTGGTAGAGACCCTGTGTTGAGTGAATCTTGAAAAATGTAGTACCCTTGGATGTATTCCATCAGGAACCTGGGCTTTATTAACATTTATTTTTTCCAACCTCTTTTGGATTGCTTCCTGTGTTAACCAATTATTAGGGGAAGATAGTGTAGCCCCATTATGTTGCGGTGTCCCAACCACTGGTACCTCCCTTGTGTATACCAAAGAAAAGAACCTATTTAGCTCATCTGCCTTTTCTTGGTCACTAATTATCAGACGGCCTGCGTCACATTGTAATGTTCCTATAGCTTCCTTCCTCGCCTTCTTCCCATTAATATACTTAAAGAATATTTTAGGGTCAGTCTTACTCTCTTTTGCAATTAATTTTTCATTTTCTATTTTAGCCAGTCTAATCGCTCTTTTGCAAGCCTTGTTGATTTTCTTGTATTCCTGTAAAGCAGTCTCTGTCCCCTCTTGTTTGTATAATTTAAATGCCTGTTTTTTACTCTGTATCTTGATCTTTAAATCATTGTTAAGCCACACTGGATGGGATTTACTCCTTTTACTTTTATTCCCACACAGTATATGCCGATGTGTATGTATATTTAGTAAGGATTTAAATGTTGTCCACTTGTGATCAGTGTTTTTACCTGCCAGTTCTCTGTCCCAGTCTATACTTTGTATTGCTGCCCTTAGACTGTTAAAATCTGCCCTTTTAAAATTAAGAGTTTTTGTTGGCCCCTTAAAATTTTGTTTTTTTAATTCAATCTCAAACGAGACTGTGTTGTGATCATTGTTTCCCAAAGGTTGCCCTATTCCAACATTAGATACTATATCAATATTATTTGTAAAGAGTAAATCTAAGATAGCTTCATTTCTAGTAGGCTCTTGTACAACCTGGGCCAGATAATGATCCCTGAGTGTACTCAAGAACCTGCTCCCCTTAGATGAACTGCTGGTCTCATTTATCCAGTTTATTTCAGGGTAATTAAAATCTCCCATTATTAGAACGTGACCATGCCTAGCTGCATTTTCAATCTGTAACAATAATTGTATTTCCTCACTTTCAGTTATATTTGGCGGTTTATAGCATACTTCTACTAATATTCTTTTGGAATTTGCTGCTCCGCTATTTAACTCTACCCACAAACATTCAGCTTTATCACTAGGTCCACCATAAATATCTTCTCTGACTATAGGCTTATATTCAGGCTTAACATACAGACAAATCCCTCCTCCTCCTTTACCATTGCCTCTATCTTTCCTAAATAGGTTATAACTATCCAGATTAACAGTCCAGTCATGAGATTCATCCCACCATGTTTCAGTAATGCCTATTAAATCCCAATTTTCATAAATTGCTAATAATTCTAACTCTCCCATTTTTCCCGGCAAGCTTCTGGCATTAGCAAGCATACACCTTATGTTATGAGTCTGTAGTTCTGAAGTGCCTGCCACTGTACTTGAATTACTTAGTACTACTGTTTTGGGAGAACAAAAGTATTCTTCAGAGATATCTGTCCCTGGCCAAATTACCAATATAAATATAGTGTGCACACCTTAGAGAAATAATACACCAACACAGAGTTCTGGTATAAAGCTTTCTCTCGCCTAATTTTATTACGTCAGTCGTCATTTATATAGTTTTTAATAATCAGATAAAAGTTACAGTTAAGCAAAATATCAGGTTTAATTCAGCACTTCATTGGTTCTAAGGTGTCCGCTTTTACGGGATCTTGGACAGGTATTGGGTCAGGAGTTTAGGGAGTCTTCAGGTCTCATCCCACAAGGGATGTGTCTATCTTCCCATTGGTTCAGAAGTTGAGACAAAGGAAAGATGGTGCTCTCCTTCTAGTGTCCAAGGTGTGGTAGCTGTCATCATCCTTGCTAGACCGGAAGTAGTGCCACCGGCATTTTGTATGCGGAAGTAGTGAATCCTCCATCTTAGAGTTCCCAATGATTCAGCATTATTAATAAAACTTTGGTTATACGATAATACTGCAAAGATAAGATATATAAGTAGGAGCACGAATACATTTATGCATTTTGTATGGATCCCAATCCATAACACTACCTCCCTATTGACTATACTACCCCTCCCCCCATCTCCTCCCCTATGAGTTGCTACTTCATCCCTTATACCCTCTACACTTTCTACCCCATTACTTATATCTAGCCCCTCCCCCCAACTACTAGTTTAAAAACTCCTCCAGCCTTTCTACCATCCTATCCCCTAGTACAAAAGTTCAAATTTAAAATTAAATAAAGTGACTTTTTAGGTTTCATTTTTTGTTTGTTCAGATGTTAGTTAGTTTATCTAGACTGGTATTAAGCGCCTAACAATAGAAAAATAATAACTTAATTATCTGCATTATTTCTCCCTTCTATAAATACACAAAATGGATTCCTGTACTCATAAACAGTTTTCAAAAGTCCAGACTTTGCACAAAAAATGTTTTATGCCCATGGCTTACGCAGCAGCAAATATTGTTAGTTTGGTACATACTTGACAAACAAGCGTCTTTTTTTTTTCTTGAACTGTGGTGGTACCAATTTAAATTATAATTATGCTCCGCACATTAAATGTTCTTTTTAAGTTCATTATTTTTAAGTTACAGAAATCAAATAGCTCAAATATTCTGTTTATATTATGAGAAGACTCTGATGGTGGGAAAGGCCCTTGAAGAAGGGGATGACAGTGGCAGAGATGCATAGATAAGGTAATTGAATCAATGAACATGAGCATGAGGGAGCTCAGAGGTGCAGTGACTGATAGATGTACCTGTTGTAATGTGGTGCATAGAGTCACAGAGCGTTGGATATGACTGAACAACTAAATGAAGCGACTGACGGCTTGTACACTATCCCCTAGAAACACAACCACTTTGTGGTCAATGCACCCTCAGCGAAGGATGATTTTAGCTCTAAGTAAATACAAATGTATTAAAAAAAATATAATAGAAAAAAAAGAGAGTGCATAGAGCCAAACATAGGGCCACATTTAATTGGCCGAATTTGAGATCCGGGAGCCCATAAGTGGTCGCAGGCAAATTTGCTATTCAATGTTTGTCATTTTGCAGGCTCCGATCGGGTTACGCATTACGGGCCTGGAAATATTGCTTCCTTCAAACTCGTAACTTACAGCCTTCAAAAGCCTTTGATCTTTCGCAAGGCCAAAATCGCTAATCGCTATTCAATTGCTCAATTCCCCTAAGCTTGCAAACGAATCCACACTCGTATACCCCAAATGGAGGAGGAAATCCTAATGTCCTACGGAGGACCCGCAAAGGTGTTGAACACATATTCATAGCACTGTAAATAACATGGAAAGCGATGACAGACATTAGAATTAATTGCACAACAGTCTCAGGCCCGCAAATCGTCAGGAAATAAATGGGTTAATACATATCAGGCAAAAGAAGAGAAAAGAACACCTATATATCCAAACCAGTTTAGCCTCCCAAGGCAGGGTAGTAATTAATTACTTATAATTCAAACATTTTTATCTGGATAAGTAACATTTCTTAATTTATTCAATACATATACAAGTACGACATGTTAAAAACAATTAAAATTAACATATAGCAGCAATGAACACACACCAGAACACTGAAAGAAGTATAATAATGTAATTGCTATAGAGACACCGCAAAAAAAATACATTTTAGAGGGGGGCAGAGCCAGCGTCTGAAGCAGTAAGACGTGTGTGCCCTGGGCTCCTGCTCCAAACTTAAAGCTGGGGCTTATAAGGGGGTAAAAAGCCCAACAAACGGTCTACCTCACCCCTGCAGCACTTGGGGGGACCGGAGGGGACACCCCAAACCCCTTCCCGGGGGTTTCCAGCCACTCCGCCGGCGTCACCCGCGAAAACGCGCCCCGCCGAGGTACAGGAGGGTGGAGGCGCAGCCAGGGCTCACCTGGAGGAGGTACAAGCAGGCCCTGGTCCGGGAGTGCCGGGCAAGACCCGTCCGGATCGGCCCCGGAGGCTACAGGGACTGGAGGGGCCCTGAAACAGGAGGCAGCCATCTTGGCCCTACACGTGGCCAGTGTGAAGAAGTGTGAGGAAGGAGAGCGCAGTGAGTACTCTAGGAGAGGGTCGGGGGCCCCCCAGGGGAGACCAGTGGCGGCTAGCCCGGCTGGACTGGCCTGGGAAGGCTGCAGACCCCCAGAGGAGGCAGCTGGGGAAAGAAAATAAGGGGCCAGAAAGCCCGCGAAACATGAGGCGGCCATTTTGTGTCCAGGGCCTAGTGCAAGGGCCATTGCCAGGCTAGAATACTCCCTCAACACCCCAAACAGCTTACAAGCAGCATCTCCAGGGGGTCTAGAGAGGCTGAAGTGGGCTGCCCTGTCAGAGACCCACAGAACACACTACTAATCAGCTCCCAGAGACTACCTTTCTGGATCCAGGCTGCTCAAGCTGGGACAAGCCTTTCTCTACTACAACTTGTGTGTTGAACTTTGCATTTCTTTATTAGGCAAAAGGCCTTTGTACTGCTAAAATACTTGCTCTCTCACAAACAGACTGTAACTGGTTGTGCACAGTTGACCGGCATAATAGCTGGAATTCTTGGGTGCCAATCCAATGAGCAGTGACATAGGCAACAACCTGCTGATCTCCACACACTCCAGTCTGAAGAGGCAAAGCATCAAGAGTAAAAGTGGCCTGAAACTGAAGGCTTCCACTGCCACCTAGTGGAGCTGAGGTCACACTACAACAATCTGGCACTGGAGCAAACAGCTAACAGCAGCTAACAAGGCTTATCTCTCTAGGATGTAGAATTCCTGGGGAGGAAAAAGGGGAACTCCTGCCGGCGGGGGCTGCGTCATGTTGAGAAAAATCCCTGGCACTGTTACCTGATCCCACGGGGCAAGAAGAAAGCAAAAAAGGTCCTGAGGAGACAGAAAAGAGTCCCCCACACACCAGAGAATTACTGTTTGTGTCCTAAGTCAAAATACATCAAAGCAACAAATATGGGGAAGAACAAGAAATCCCTCTCAACTAAGAGGATTGAGGAACATTTCAAGAGAGCTGGGGCCTCCAACATTGAAGCCCAGGGCTCAGAATCTGAACACTCTGATCACTCAGACTCAGAGCTGCAGGCCGCATCCTCGCAACCAGAGGTAAACATCACTGAGAACTCAATGGCAAAGTTTGAAGCTCTTTTGGTGACGCATATTAATAGGGCAGTTGCAGCCCTTCAAAAAGATTTGCACGAGCTGGGGCAGCGGACCAATCTCCTTGAGGAGTCTGTGGACCAGGTAGTAGCGACTGAAGAGAATGATAGGGTAAACATTGCAGAGAACACCTCCCGCATCTCTAGCATTGAAGATAAACTTGAAGATCTAGAGAATCGGTCGAGAAGGTTCAATATAAGAATAAGAGGGGTGCCAACAGCAGTGGTTGATTTCCCCCGCTACCTTAAAGCTACCATCGACAAGATCCTATCGGAAACTCCAGATCATGTCTGGGAGGTGGAGCGTGCCCACAGGGCCCTGGGAGGAAGCAAAAATCAAGACCTCTCCAAGGACATTATTGTTAGGCTATTACGCCAGCACTCCAGGGACCTAATATTGTCTACTACACGCAAGATGGCATCGATTGTTGGCCCCGACGGATCCAAGCTACAATTCTATGCAGACCTCTCCCCTATCACACTCCAGAGGCGGAGGCTAATGAAACCAGCCCTGGAGATACTCCAACGCCAGGGCATCAGATATAGATGGGGATTTCCTTTTGCTCTATCCTTCTCCTTAAATGGGGCGCACCACTCGTCTCGCTCTCTGAAGGAGTGTCTAGGTCTCCTTAAAAGGCTGGCCCTAACAACAGAGGAACTTGCAATTGGGCCTCCTGCACCCCTCATCACTCAGTTGCCTCAGAGGCAATGGACGGAAGTCACCAGACTAAAGAAAACCTCAGATCAGACATTTGGGGTCCTCACCCAGAGACCGGACCAAGACAGGAGCAATCGGAGGGTGTAAAACCCTTTCATAGTTTCCCTAGAGACTTTTTTTTTTTTCCTACCTTTGATGAGCAGAGGACAGTTGCAGCGGAGGGGGGGGGATCTTGCTGTCCCTACCTCAGCTAAGTTTGGACAGTATCTACGCCTGAGTGGGATTATTGACTCCAGAGCTAGGGGCACTGCCCCCCAAAGCTATAAAGATGACCGCTATCCTTAAAGCTGCGAGTGGTTCTGCATGCCTGTTAATGACTTGTTTTAACCTGTTTGTTTTTTCCTCCCTAAAAGAAGGTTTAACTTGCAAAAGTCTTAGCTACTGTTAATGCCTTATAAAGTAGGATGTTTTTATTATCTTGTTCCTTCCTCTACTGGAAGGTTTAATCCGGTAAAAATGTGCTCATAGAACATAAATGTCAGTTGCCAGGATGTTTTCCCTTTACTCTTGTTGTAATTGCTCACCATTTAGGTAGCCCCCCAGAAATCCCCCCCGCCGGTGGGAGGACCCATGATTCTAGCCAGGAAGTATGCAGGCTAGGATAAAGAAACTGGCTTTACTAAATTGTAACCCCACAAGGAGTGTGTTCTACCCCTTTACTCTCTCTCTAGTCTCTCTTTTCTCCTGCACTCTGCTTTCGCGAGCTTTGCCCACCCTCACGCTGCTTTCCTGTATACTCATACTCCTCCTCTCCGTCCGCCGCTCTCTTTCCACCTCCAGCGCCTCCTTCCATCACCCCTCCTGGCCCCCAGTTACTCCCCTATGGCTTCTGTAAATGCAACCCAACGGGGTAGAGGGCACCCCTACTGGGGCTGCGGGCTTGCACTCAGCCTGAATTATAATCTTTTATTCCCAAACACTTGTAGTCTAGGCGGGGACTGTTCCCTTGAAAAGTTGTTTATTGTGATGAGCTCTGCAAATATCTTTACATCTTTAGAAATGACTAACCAACTCTCTCTCTTTTATGCTTCCGGCAGATCAGGTATCTATAGCGATCCACACTCTAGCCAACTTCCAGTCCTGGACCGGGTGGGCCGCACTCCGCTCCCTCCGCACCACCGCTTCAGAAAGGTACAATGGGACACGCAAAATCTAGGCTTATTACACCTAATTACACATGAGCACCCCTGTTAGGATAATCACCCATAACGTAAAGGGGTTTAACTCCCCCTTTAAAAGAAGGAAGGCTTTCCTATATTATAAAAATTTTAGTCCCTCAGTCATCTTTCTTCAGGAAACTCACTTTGCCAATAACAAGGCTCCTACTTATTTCAGTAAAGACTACCCCCAATATTACCATACAACCCAAACATCTAAGAAGGAAGGGGTAGCGATCTTGCTCCACAGGAATTTCCAGTTCCAATTGGACGCAAAAGTAGTGGACCGGGAGGGGTACTTTTATATCATAAAAGGTACAGTTCAAGGAAACCCGATCTCTTTAGCATCGTTTTACGCGCCCACTGTAGCTCCCCACAAGACTCTGATAAGATTTTTAAAAACCCTAGAGGGGGGGAACTGGGGACAACTCATAATAGGGGGTGACCTTAACCTGGTCCTGGACCAGTTGGCAGATAGGTCTAAACCATCGGCTCATAATCTCTTCTCGTACAAAATCAAGCAGATTAGGAGGCTCCTGCACTCTTTAGACCTAGTGGATGCTTGGAGGGGGCACCATCCGCGGGGGAAGGAATATACTTTCTATTCCTCAAGTCATGGGACCTACTCCCGCATCGATGCTCTTCTTGTGAGCTCCGCACTACTGGACCACTCCAGGGAAGCTAATATAATCCCGTGCACTTGGTCAGACCATGCAGCAGTCTCTCTGGAGGTAGATCTGGGGACCCAGACTTTGCCTTACTCCTGGAAAATAAATGAATATTTATTAGCGCTGCCTGCAGTCCAGGAGCAAATTGCTGCTGAGCTGAAGGCGTTCTTTGAAATCAATGCGGGAGGGGAGTCGGAGCCAGGTTGGGTGTGGGTGGCCCATAAGGCCTACATAAGGGGGACTTGCATCAAAATTGCCTCCCATCATAAGAAAATGACCCGCAATCGGGAGAGTGATCTCATGACGAAGTTAGCACAGCTAGAGAAGCAGAACCAGCTGTCCCCCTCCCCCTCTCTTAGGGGTCAGATAGATGGGGCCAAATTGGAGTTAGAGGGTATTCTAGCGGTTAGGACTGAAAAGGCGCTAAGGAGAACACAGCATCTATTTTACTTAAAGGCGAATAAGCCCGATAAATTGTTGGCGAGGAGTTTGAAGGCGCGGTACGCACAATCTAGAATCTCCCAAATTAGGGCAGGGACGGGTGTGTCATGAATCACCCAGGGGCCATATTGGATTTGGTGTGAACTTTGCTGGGGCCATTTTGTGACTGGCAGCAGTGGCCATTTTGGGCTGGATTATCTTACACATGCTGGTGCCATGTGGAAGAACAAAAGATTTGGGCACAAAGTTACTGCTTGTAAATGGTATGAATAGGGGGTTCCACTGTCACCATTAAATAAAGTCAGCATTACTGCATAAAATGGATTGACGTGGAAAACTTGCCCCACCCTGATACCATGTGGGAATGGGGAAATATGGTTATAGGTTATTAATATGTTAGTATTATATTGTATATTGTATTGTGGAGTGATAGCTATGTTTTAATTAGTCAACCCTCCCCCATTGTATAAACTCTCAGTCAGGAGTTGGCCATATGGTCTTTAGAGTAAACACTTGAAGTGATAGAAAGGCCAGAACAAAGAGATTTGCCAGACTGCCAGGCACCGTAGGACAATGCTGTATAGTACAGGGTCTTCCAGCCTCAATACTAGGGCCTGGGCCATAGCAAAGAGATGTGTCTCTGTTGACTGCCAGCGCCCAAATGACTCTGTTAGCCACACCTAGTGGGCGGCCCAGGGGAGGGGTCTGGAAGTTCCCAGAGCTTACCTCTAGTCCATTGGCTAGAGGTAATAAAGTTACTCTGGAGATTACTGCATTGGCCAAGAGGAAGATAAGGGTTGTACAAAGGGGTAGCCACTCCCTGTACTGGTTTTGTGAGTTGTTTAAATACTTGTGTAAAAATAAAGAAGTTGTTCATAATTTTCATCAAGACGTGGTGTGTAGATGTATTATTTACCCGGGGACATATGCTTGCAGTAAGAGTCGTCAGACTTACTGTCAATATTGCTCAGTCTAAACCAAGGGCTGAGACATGATGTTCCTGTACTCAAAGCTACTCCAAGGTCCAGAGTAACCCAAATCAAGTCAGCAGACCCCAGCCAGAGAGTGGGTCGTGATAATTGGTGGCACAGTGGTGGGGTACTCTGAGAAGGACCAGAAAATGGAGAAGATGGAAGCAGAGGACTACAGACTACTCCTGCTAAATCAATGGATGGCATTCATGCAATTATGGCATGGCCATGAGCTGGCAAACTGGTTGGAGGAACTGGTAGAGAAAGAGATGGACTTGGAGGAACAGTACCTTGCCAGGATAGAGTCCTTGGGTGGCCGGAGAGAGGATCTCTATTTTCGTTTGGATCTAGAATATGGGGTCGGTGAGATTCTGAATGGTGATCCGGAATGTGGCATGGGAACTGCAAGGAGGCATAATAACTTGTTTGTTGAACGCTGCCGGGGTCTGGGACTGGAAGCATGGTTCCCGGAGGCTCCTTTGCTGGAACCCCTGATTCAGCAAGAGCTGCAACTGGAGGCTGAGTATGTGGAATTGTGGGATGCGATACCCAAGAAGTATTTTTACAACTCAGACGGTATGTACCAGAGTGAGTATGCTCACTGGAACTGGGGAGAGGCATTTCTAGACTGTAAACAAAGTGAGGAGTGGGAAGGGGTAAACACTGTTCCTTTGCCAACTCCTGGGGATGGAGAATGTTTGCCCCTAGAACATGCAGTAACTGTGTCAGGGCCTAGTCACCAGCCCAAAGAGCCAGAGACCCAGTGGAATGTTCCCTGGGTGGGGTCAGATAATCCATGTCTGCCCCCTGATACCCCAAGAGATTTAATCCCAGAGGAAGTGGGAACTGCTCACAAGCTAGGGCCAGATAAGTTAAGTCTGCCCTCAGAAGTTCTAGGCAAAGTGTGTTGGCCAGAACTGCTAATGGAGCCAGAGGCTCTGGATTATTATGTGATGGACGGTGGGAAGGGAGCCTTAGAGGCCAGGCTGGAAGGGAATGATGAGATTCCCCAGCCTGCATCAGATAACCACTGTCTGTACCCTGACAGTCCAGGGGAGTTGTCCCCAGAGGTGCTAGTGAAGCACAGAGCCCAGGAGGGTTGTGTAAGAGACTGTGGGGAGGGAAAGGAATTGGTTTCTGGCTACAAGGAACCTGACCTCACACAGCAAGAGAGTGCCAGGGGCACAAAGAGCCAGGCGGGGGCAGCAAGCATGCCAGCCTTGGCAAAAGCATTATGGGTGCAGAGTGGCACCATGAAAGAGGGTGTACCAAGTGGGGAGATACCCTGGATAACCATTGTCCAGGGGCCCACTGGAACAGACACCACTCCAAAGATCCAGTTCAACAGAAAGGACTGGGATAAAGTTGCTCAACCCCGGGCAATGGAGGAAGGTAAGCACAGCTTGGGTGGGAGCAGCGTAGCTCCCCAAGCAGCAACGGAAACAGCTGGACCAGAGGAAGAAAGCCAAGAGGAACGGTCCCTTTGCAATCCCATAGGCCCAGAGACTGTATTAGAGATCCCAGCCCATCTGTGGGGACTGGCTGGGGGGAACAGGGTTGCTATGGGACAGAAACTGTGGCCCACCTGTTGTACTCTGGGATACCAGATTATTGGGGAGGTACCCTGGACTATTTGGGTGGGTGTGAATGGGAAGAGCAATTTGCTCTATACAGTGGGTGCAAGGCCAAGGGCTGGGGGAGGTTTTTACTCTGCACCTTGGGACAAACAAGAACTGGCATAGCATACAGAGGGCCAAACCAGCACTTTCATTACTATCAGCGTAGCTGGAAAAATCAGGGATGTTTCCTGCCACGCTTGGGGAGGTGTTGTCATGAATCACCCAGGGGCCATATTGGACTTGGTGTGAACTATGCTGGGGCCATTTTGTGACTGGCAGCAGTGGCCATTTTGGGCTGGATTATCTTACACATGCTGGTGCCATGTGGAAGAACAAAAGATTTGGGCACAAAGTTACTGCTTGTAAATGGTATGAATAGGGGGTTCCACTGTCACCATTAAATAAAGTCAGCATTACTGCATAAAATGGATTGACGTGGAAAACTTGCCCCACCCTGATACCATGTGGGAATGGGGAAATATGGTTATAGGTTATTAATATGTTAGTATTATATTGTATATTGTATTGTGGAGTGATAGCTATGTTTTAATTAGTCAACCCTCCCCCATTGTATAAACTCTCAGTCAGGAGTTGGCCATATGGTCTTTAGAGTAAACACTTGAAGTGATAGCAAGGCCAGAACAAAGAGATTTGCCAGACTGCCAGGCACCGTAGGACAATGCTGTATAGTACAGGGTCTTCCAGCCTCAATACTAGGGCCTGGGCCATAGCAAAGAGATGTGTCTCTGTTGACTGCCAGCGCCCAAATGACTCTGTTAGCCACACCTAGTGGGCGGCCCAGGGGAGGGGTCTGGAAGTTCCCAGAGCTTACCTCTAGTCCATTGGCTAGAGGTAATAAAGTTACTCTGGAGATTACTGCATTGGCCAAGAGGAAGATAAGGGTTGGACAAAGGGGTAGCCACTCCCTGTACTGGTTTTGTGAGTTGTTTAAATACTTGTGTAAAAATAAAGAAGTTGTTCATAATTTTCATCAAGACGTGGTGTGTAGATGTATTATTTACCCGGGGACATATGCTTGCAGTAAGAGTCGTCAGACTTACTGTCAATATTGCTCAGTCTAAACCAAGGGCTGAGACATGATGTTCCTGTACTCAAAGCTACTCCAAGGTCCAGAGTAACCCAAATCAAGTCAGCAGACCCCAGCCAGAGAGTGGGTCGTGATAGGGTGCTCTTACGTTTAGCCAGAATGAAATCCAAGAGACATTTAGGGACTTCTACCAATCTCTCTACTCTTCTCAGAACATGGCCCCAGAACACTATATTACCTCATATCTAGACTCCCTTGATCTCCCGCAAGTTTCAGATTTGCAGAACTTAAACAAAGAGGTCACGGTAGAGGAAATCCTAGAGACAATAAAAGAGCTTAAGCTTGGAAAGTTACCTGGTCCGGATGGGTTTACCAATATTTATTACAAGAAATTCCCAGAAATACTAGCCCCTCACCTGTGTAACCTTTTTTAACTCAATTCTGAGAGGGGAGGCAACCCCCCCCCCCCCCCCCCCCCCCGAGCTGAACAACGCTGACTTGACATTGTTCCCTAAAGAGGGCAGGGACTCCAAAGAGGCTAAAAATTATCGGCCAATTGCACTCCTGAATGGAGACATTAAGTTGCTAGCAAAAATCTTCGCCAAAAGGATCTCGGCTTTTCTTCCAGCACTGATTCACAAAGACCAGTCAGGTTTTATCCCACACAGGCAGACGGGGGACAATATCAGGAGGACTTTAAATATCATACACATAGCTAGATCAGGTGGGCCCCCCGTGTGTATTTTAGCCTTGGACATTGAAAAAGCGTTCGATATGCTGGAATGGCCGTTTCTGTTTGCCACATTGTCTAAATTTGGGCTTAAGGGCCAGTTTATCAGCCTGCTGCGTTCATACTATACTTCACCCAAAGCCTGCCTTAAGCTACCCGGTTCTCAGAGAGCCTATATCAATATCGGACGCGGTACTCGGCAGGGCTGCCCACTATCTCCACTCCTCTTTGCACTAGCAATTGAACCTTTAGCCCAGGCGATCAGAGCAAATTCCAAAATAGGTGGTGTATGGGTGGGACATCAGCATGTGAAATGTTCTTTATTTGCTGATGACCTCCTTTGTACCCTGACGAACCCGGGCCCATCGATTGAAGCTCTGATGGAAACGATCACGCAGTATAGCTCCTTGTCAGGGCTCAGGCTGAACCAGGAGAAGACAGAGGCCCTTAGTGTTGGTCTTCCCCCAGACATATTGAACCAGCTGAAACTAACACATAAAATACATTAAATACTTGGGAATTAATCTAACCAGTACACTAGCAGAAATGTATAAAGCTAACTTCCCTCCCCTCTTTAGAACATTGCAGAGAGCCCTAAACATCTGGTCGAAGCGGCATATCTCCTGGACAGGTCGGATTGCTGCGGTCAAGATGAACATCTTTCCAAGGCTGCTCTACCTAGCCAGGACTTTGCCCATTCAAATAAGCAATGCAGAGTTGTCCCGTTTCCAATCCTTGGTATTTAAATTTATATGGAGGAATAGACCTCCAAAGATAGCCAGGAGGATAATGTTTAGGCACAAGTCCAAGGGCGGTCTATCATGTCCTAATTTTTCCAACTACCTCAAAGCGGCGCAACTTGCTTTTATCCCCTTGGTGCACTCCATCCATCACCAACCAAATTGGGTGTTTATTGAGGACGCATTAATGGCTCCCCTGACTTTGAGAATAATTCTATGGGCTCCTCCCTTGGAGACCTACGGGGACCGGATTAGTAACCCTATCACTAGCTTCACTTTAAGGACTTGGAATCGGGCCAGACGGGAACACAAATTAGCCCACGCCTTGTCTCCCCTAACTTCTGTGTTCTCATCTCCCTCCCTTTTAACCTCTCTATCAGTGGAATCGAGAAATTTTTGGAGCTCGCTTAACTTAGACAAATTGGGAGCATGGGTGGACAGCGACAGAATCTTAACACTAGACACAGTGAAAAGGGATCATATAATACCCCAGCGAGAGCTATTTAACCTTATAAAAATAAGATATTGGATAGGGGAGGCGGTGAGGAAGCATGGACCCCCCATGGCTACCTGGCTGTCTACAATATGCAAGAATGTACCGCTCTTTAAGGGAACCCTGGGAAATCTTTATGACATATTAAACTCTCCCCCGGATCTTACAAAGCCCCCCTTCATGATAAAGTGGGAATCTGATCTACAACAAACCTGGGAGGGGACAACTTGGGCCGAGGCCTTTTTGAATCTCTCCAAGGGTTCATTTAATTTCAGTCTCTTGGAAACTTCTCTAAAAATTCTGCACCGGGCTTACATGACTCCAGTTAGATTGAAAAAGATATTTCCAACAATCTCAGATAAGTGCTTTAGAGGGTGTCAAGGTAGGGGGGATTTCATTCACTCATGGTGGCAATGTCCCAGGGTGGCTGAGATCTGGGAGAAGGCAGCCACACTAATTTCAGGATTACTGCATTCCCCTATTACACCTTCAATAGCGACATGCCTTCTAGGAATACATCATTCAGAATTAGGGAGAAAAGGCAATAGGCTGGCTCAAATGATTTATCTTGCAGTCAAGAACATAATTGCCAGGCGATGGAAAGATAATTCTATCAGTTTTCAAGAAGTGATTAATAAAGTAAAATTTCTATTTATTAATGAAAAGATGACTTATACTCTTTTAGACTCTCTTCCGGCATTTTTGGAAATTTGGGAGCCTTGGATTAGATCACCTAACGGTATTCCTTGAGGAGGGATAGTCTGGGAGGTCGGGTGGGGCCTGTTTTTTCTTAAGCGGCTAGGTGTGGAGCCGAGGGGGGAGCGGTACGATTCGGACGGAATTGGAAGAAGGCTGACTGTTCTGTTGGAGGTAAGGTAATAATACAATGATTATTGGGGGGGGGGAAAAAAGTGCTAAGGAGGCGGCAGAGAGGGGGAGTGATCGGAGGAATATTGAATTTTCCTTTGGTATGGCAAGCGAGAGTAAGCTTTTATCTCTCACTTTTATTCTTTACACTGAATCTATTTAAGCTCAGCTAGTTTACTATCTTTACGGAGTTGTTAGAAATTTATATGTATTATAAATATCACTAAAAATTTTGAAAATAAGGTACTTTGAGGAAAGATAGAATGGTCTCAGTATTACATTTTGGAGGATATCTGTGTTCAGGTGTCAAATGTATGTTTATTCCTGAAATGTTTTATTTGTTACTGCCATTCATACTACTCTCAATAAAGTTTATATAACAGAAAAAAAAAAAAATACATTTTACTATAACCTAAATAAAAATCAAAGTGATAAAGTGCACAGTGCTATAAGGTGATGATTCAATGAAAAATGTATATTATTCTTATATATTATATTATATTATTATGTATATTATTCTGATTTGGTGGTAGTGGACAACTGTCCCTGAGGAAGCGTAAGTGACTTGTCTGGCAGCAGTGACGTCACCATGACCTAGAGAGGAGTTCAGCGTTTACTGGCGCCAAATTGACAGCGATGGAGTCACAGAACTCAGATATATAATAGAAAGCGAACAGCAACATACAGGATAAGTCATAGTTATATTTCTTTATCATGTCCTTGTATCATTGTTATGATAATATATATAGAGAAGTGTTGAACACTATCTCCAAATATTAAGAGATTGGATAATAATGATATTTAGATCTATATAATATATAAGGAGACAATTATACTATAGAGATATATTCTGATATAATAATCTTTTCTTGTATGATAATTAAGATAGATTATTAAAACTGCTTAAATTTAGAGTATACTACTACTTATTTACATTATTATTATTATATCTACTTAACACAATTATTACAATAGTTTTGCTTTAAAATATCTGTTTACTATATAAAATTAGATATAAAGTTTGCACAGCACTTAGTCACTTTTAGAGTAGGTTAGCCGGCCTTAGTATGTTAGATTAGGGGGTAATTGGTGGATCCCCAGTACCACCATCAGGATTAGTTTATTTATTTTTTTCCGGTTTGTGCAGATAGTATATTTAGAATTAGTGTAAAAGAGTAAATAGTGGGCTCCGTTACCACCAAATAAGAATAATATACATTTTTCATTGAATCATCACCTTATAGCACTGTGCACTTTATCACTTTTTGATTTTTATTTAGGTTATATTAAAATGTTATTTTTTTTTGCGGTGTCTCTATAGTAATTACATTATTACACTTAACTTCTTTCAGTGTTCTGGTGTGTGTTCATTCCTGCTATATGTTAATTGTAATTGTTTTTAACATGTCGTATATGTTTTTAACTTGTTTCAGACATTCAAACAAAATGTACTATCATTTAGGATGTACATATATCCTGCTATAGCGGCTGCAAATGTTCTGTCTGTATTTCTGCTTCTGCAAATTTACCTTTTGAGATCAGAGAAACATTTATCTGCTTCATTTGAAATATTGCAATCCTACGTGGCAGTACTTTCTATATGACTAACAGAAATCTAACCAGACTACCTGATGGAATTCTATATTTTAGTAGACACTGTTTGGGTCTGAAGGATACCAGATGGTTTGTAATCTAAGTGGGTGTGCCCTGCTAATTTTATTATCTATTCTGGAGTGTAAGGAGGGGGAAAGAGGATCTGTTGATTCATTGTGGATTCAGAAAAAAATCAGCATTGAACACCTTCCCCTCTCCCTCAGGTAGAGGCAGCTTGAAAGCATATTTGCACCTTTGCACTTTGAAACGTAAGCAGGGGCGGAGCAATTCCCTGGGCCCTCCTCTGGGGAGACCCAGTTCTGTACATTTTTTGTTTTGTTTTATATCAGGGCCACTGAACTTAAGCAGAGTCTGCTAAAATAAAGATTTTCTCTCAAATTATTTGTATGCTCAGGGCTTGTGTGTCTTTGTGTCGTTCAGTCATGTCTGACTCTCTTTGACCTCATGGACCTTAACACACCATGCTGATCCACTTGGTATTCATTGCAGAGATACTGGAGTGGGTTGCCAGTTCCATCTCCAGTGGGCCACAGCATACAGCTACTGGTATTCCTAGGCAGTCTCCGATCCAAGTACTGACCAGGCTTAACCCTGCATGGCTTCAGGGTGGTGTGACCTCTAGGTTCCCTGACTGGAATCGAACCCAGGTCACAGTGGTGAAGGCAATAAATCCTAACCACTGGACCACCAGGGAAGCCGCCCATGGCTTACACAGCTAGCTGCTAATATTGTTAGTTGCCTACTGACAAACATGTGAAGGTTTTTCTAATCTACAGTGGTCCTTAAATACATTATAAATGTTATTTTTTGGCTTTAAATACAAAAAAAATTCATGTGAAGATAACACTTTTAAACTATAAGGACATTTTTATTCTTAAGAAAGTACAAATAGTTATTTTTCATACTATAAATGGACATCCCACAGCTGGGCAATGACATCAGATCATGTTCAGCCCAGAAAAGTGTTCTCATTCCTGGCAAAGAAAAAAGAGCTCATGTTCTGGATGTCACCGGGATCCAAAATGCTAATTTATGTTTAAAACTAATTACACACACGGATTCATTGAGCAGTTCAGTCATTAAAGGGGAGGTCCAGGAATATTTTAATAAAAAAAATGTAAGAAGTTTAGTCCTTTTATGTAAACTTTTAAAAGGACAAATATAAAAAATAAAAAATGAATTTAGACAGAATTTGCTCTCCTAGTTGGTTTGTACAAGAGCCCCCTCTCTCCAGTCTTTGTTACAGAAACATATTATTTAGTCAGAATGAACCTGTATTTATCACAGACACACTAAATATTATATATATACTAGGAAATTGCCCGTCAAAAATGACAGGAGTAAAATTGTAAGCCTGGCAATGCTGTTTGCCACACAATGCGAGGCTATGGGCCCTCTGAGCACCTTTGGCGCTCATCGTGAACCCCGCGCTGATCGCCTTCAGTGTTCATTGCGAGACTTGATAAAGAGAAGTCAGACCTCTCAAAAGCTCGTCAATATAAATAAGACGTTTGTCCAATACAAAAGGTATCACAATATACTGCAATACTCATTCTTAATATCACATATATAGTTGTCATAAGTGCGGGTTGTCCAAAGATGTTGCTAACGCTGCGGCCCTCGCAAAGCGAGGGCCTCAGTTGCTGGCATGGAGCGCCGAAGGCAACATTAACGGACACAGAAATACGAGACGCAGGACTTTAAGACCTTGCAAAATTACGACTTTAACGGCCGACCCGCGCAAACCTCAAAACATTAAAAACACAATAAATACAGGGAGTGCAGAATTATTAGGCAAGTTGTATTTTTGAGGATTAATTTTATTATTGAACAACAACCATGTTCTCAATGAACCCAAAAAACTCATAAATATCAAAGCTGAATATTTTTGGAAGTAGTTTTTAGTTTGTTTTTAGTTTTAGCTATTTTAGGGGGATATCTGTGTGTGCAGGTGACTATTACTGTGCATAATTATTAGGCAACTTAACAAAAAACAAATATATACCCATTTCAATTATTTATTTTTACCAGTGAAACCAATATAACATCTCAACATTCACAAATATACATTTCTGACATTCAAAAACAAAACAAAAACAAATCAGTGACCAATATAGCCACCTTTCTTTGCAAGGACACTCAAAAGCCTGCCATCCATGGATTCTGTCAGTGTTTTGATCTGTTCACCATCAACATTGCGTGCAGCAGCAACCACAGCCTCCCAGACACTGTTCAGAGAGGTGTACTGTTTTCCCTCCTTGTAAATCTCACATTTGATGATGGACCACAGGTTCTCAATGGGGTTCAGATCAGGTGAACAAGGAGGCCATGTCATTAGATTTTCTTCTTTCATACCCTTTCTTACCAGCCACGCTGTGGAGTACTTGGACGAGTGTGATGGAGCATTGTCCTGCATGAAAATCATGTTTTTCTTGAAGGATGCAGACTTCTTCCTGTACCACTGCTTGAAGGTGTCTTCCAGGAACTGGCAGTAGGACTGGGAGTTGAGCTTGACTCCATCCTCAACCCGAAAAGGCCCCACAAGCTCATCTTTGATGATACCAGCCCAAACCAGTACTCCACCTCCACCTTGCTGGCGTCTGAGTCGGACTGGAGCTCTCTGCCCTTTACCAATCCAGCCACGGGCCCATCCATCTGGCCCATCAAGACTCACTCTCATTTCATCAGTCCATAAAACCTTAGAAAAATCAGTCTTGAGATATTTCTTGGCCCAGTCTTGACGTTTCAGCTTGTGTGTCTTGTTCAGTGGTGGTCGTCTTTCAGCCTTTCTTACCTTGGCCATGTCTCTGAGTATTGCACACATTGTTCTTTTGGGCACTCCAGTGATGTTGCAGCTCTGAAATATGGCCAAACTGGTGGCAAGTGACATCGTGGCAGCTGCACGCTTGACTTTTCTCAGTTCATGGGCAGTTATTTTGCGCCTTGGTTTTTCCACACGCTTCTTGCGACCCTGTTGACTATTTTGAATGAAACGCTTGATTGTTCGATGATCACGCTTCAGAAGCTTTGCAATTTTAAGAGTGCTGCATCCCTCTGCAAGATATCTCACTATTTTTGACTTTTCTGAGCCTGTCAAGTCCTTCTTTTGACCCATTTTGCCAAAGGAAAGGAAGTTGCCTAATAATTATGCACACCTGATATAGGGTGTTGATGTCATTAGACCACACCCCTTTTCATTACAGAGATGCACATCACCTAATATGCTTAATTGGTAGTAGGCTTTCGAGCCTATACAGCTTGGAGTAAGACAACATGCATAAAGAGGATGATGTGGGCAAAATACTCATTTGCCTAATAATTCTGCACTCCCTGTACACACAACAAACACATACCATGCTTACCCACAGCAAGGGGGGGGGGGGGGCAGGACATCTGCAAGCGAAGTTACACCTCGATTTAAGCCCAAATTGAAGAGTTTAGACACCCGAAAATCCCCTTAGCAAGAGAAAAAATGGCCGCCGGAAAAAAACGAAAACGAGGCTACAGGACCCTAAACACGCAAAACACTACGAAACACATACGGATTTTCCGAAAAAGGCGGACGAGCTCCAAGAACCAGGACGCAAAATCAGCCACAGACGCGTACCACACTTTTACAACACTAACTTACACAATGCGGAAGTAAACAGGTACACTAATGGATTTTCCTTGCGCACGCAGCCTATTTACACTACACACTGCAGACATTCATGACGCTTACACAGCAGCTCCACAGCACTGATGCTGCAGCAACATGAAAACAGATTGCCAGCTCTTCAGCACAATGCTTCCTGCATATATTACTTCACAATAGGTAAAGTATATTCCGTTATTAATGTATTATTTATTTAATTACCATACACCAAACACCATTAGCTCACTTACAATTTGATTCCCGTAATTTTTTGACGGGCAATATTCTAGTATATATATAGTAAATAAAAAGTACATCTGTGTTCACATCTGAATGTCTAACGCAAGTTAAAAAACCTGCTTCCAGCTCAGAGTTCTGCATTCTGGGAAGCGGAGCTGGGACATGCAAATGTACCCACAAATGCATTGCTCTTCAATCCATAGCCATTTTCAAACATGGCTTCCTTTAAGTCAGCTTGTGTTGTGGATCTTATGAGTGGTAGTTCACCACAACAATTATTTGTAATATGGTGGGCAAAAGAGCAATAGAAGCCTCCACCGTACAGGAGTATATATATTTTTTTTTGAGAAAGATAAAATTAATCAATTAACCTAGTTGTTAAAACATTTGTATAAAACAAAAAATTTTTTATCCTAAAGAGAAATTTTATATAATAAAGGAGTTGTAAAATAATATAATAATAATAATAATAATAATAAAATAATAATAATAAAAATAATAATAAGGGTCAGAATGCATATGAAGAAGGGTACGGCAGAGGTGGAGATGGATAAATGAGGTCATTGAAGTAATGAACATGAGTTTGATGGATCCCAGAGAGGCAGATGTGCCTTGTGTGCTGCAGTCAGAGTTGGACACAACTGAACAACTAAACAACACGAACAGCAAAATAATAATAAGAAAAACAGAGGAGGTTCCCATCCAGGCTCCCATTCATTGTATTTTATTGCTCTCCTCTCTCCTCTCTTTTTTTCCTAGTGCTCCTCTTTCTCTACTTTCTCTTGTTCCTTGCTCTCTCTCTCTCTCCTCTGTTTCTCCCCTCACCTAACTCATCCATGAGGACAACTCTTATATGATACTTTGCAAGAAAAAAATGTTCTTTCTTTGACCTTGTTGGAGCAATCTAGTGGCTTATTTTATTACCTTGTAGTATATTGTTCTAGTAAAGAAGAAAGGCGGCTAAAACACATAAAGGGTTACCAGTTAGATTAATCCTTTGGAAATTTCCAAATCCCATTAGTTTTCCAATGCTGCCAAGCATGAAACTCATATGGTTGTTGCTTCATTGGCCCTGGAGAAAAACATGTTGGTTGCGGTCGGAGGTCTCCTTTTTTTTTATCCAACAAAACAGATCTTCAGTTGTAATGTACAAAATGTTCCAAACACCACTGGCTTCTACCTCTAATGAAATAAAATGACATTTTAGGGACATAGAGCCCGATTCAATTGCAAGCCCGCATCTCTCAGGATACAGGCTGCATGTCTGCGGGTGTACTGTGGGCTCTCGTTCGTCTCCGATTCCGGTGTTATTCAATTGAAGGAGCCCGCAAGTTACAGGCCGAAAGCCGACTCTGTAAACCATGCACTCGTCCGTAGCAGTTCAGGGCGGGAATATAAGCAATTAAGCAAGCCCGTAACCTCCCATTTTTTTCAACATCAGACTGCCATAATTACGGCAGTAAAACATGGAGGTTACATGTCAATCAATTAGGTTCGGTGGTCCGGTATGCGATGTGACTCGCAAACCCTCAAAATACAACATTATAAAAAGGAATGCCAATACTGTTCTAGTCCATGTGAGTGACCTGATATGTATTAACTCATTGATTCCCGAGATCAATATAACCCCGAAATAAAACATGAAAATAGATTTTCTTTTAATGCTGATTTTCGAGCTCGCAATTAATTCTAATGTCTGTCATCGTTTTCCCCGTTATTTACAGTGCAGTAGTGATTTTTTATTTGTATTTACAGTGCTGCGGACAGGGGTTAAACCCCCTTGCGGGTCCTCTCTAGCACTCATAGGATTTTCTCCAACATTCGCCATTTACGGGTGTGAAAACATTTGCGGGCTTGGGGAAGTGGAGCAATTCAAATGCGATTTGCAATTTCATTAAACATAACTCTTGCAGAAGTGAAAGATCAAAGGCTTCGGGAGGCTGTAAGTTCCCGGTTTAACCATCGCAAAGTTTTCAAGCCCTTAACCCGTAAACCGTCCAAAGCCCGTAAAAAGACGCCAATTGTATAGCAAATTAACTTACGGACTCACTTACGGGCTCCTGTAACTTACGATTGCTCAATTGAATTGGGCCCATATATTGCCACCTGAAAATAATCACTGTTAATTACAAACATTAATTTCATGAATTCGAACAGGGTCAGACATAGATGTTTTGCTGCCCTAGGATAGTTTCTAACAGCCTTATTAAATTGCAATTCGACCAATTGAATAGGGCTCTATATTAGTACACAGCATATTTTTTAGTGAACTTCTATCCAACAGCAAGGTCTTCACTAACTAAAAACTTCTGTGAAAAATATATGCTCTGGGCTTATATAGAGCCCTATTCAATTGGCCGAATCGCAATTTAATAAGGCTGTAAATCGGCATAGGGGTAAAAACATAAATGCTGTATACATGAAAGATGAGTAAGGGATACAATGAATGGGAAGAGCAGATGAGAAATGTGGGGAAGGGGACAGAAAGTGGAACATAGAGGGGACATTTGTTACTAGAATGAGAGAAGGTGGACCTGGGGTCATATAGGGGGCAGTGGGGATTCAAAAGAAGGTATAAGATGTAGACATATAAGGGGATTGAGTGAGATTGGACAGAGGGTAATAAAGGGTACAGAGTTAGGACCCGGTGAGTGAAATGGGTAATTTACAAAGCTATTAATAAAATGTCCATTTGGCATTGGGCAGTATGCACTTGAGGAGCAAAATGTCGGATTGGAATTAAGATTTAGCTAAAAAAAATATTTTTTTCATAAAATATTTTGCTGAATAGTTCATCATAGTGAAAATGTATGAAATTAAAAGATGTTTGCTTTGGTACTATGGTATCCCCAGTAGTAACATATGGATGTGAAAGCTGCACCATAAATAAGTCTGAGCGCCTGAGAATTGACGCCTTTGAATTGTGGTGTTGTAGAAAACTGCTTAGGGTTCCTTGGACTACAAGAAGATCCAATAAATCAGTACTACAGGAAATGAAGACAAACTGTTCAGACAGCGGAGCTAATATTACACAAATGAAATTGGCAAGTGGGTAGGGCTAAAGGTCATGTAAGGTTTTTGCTCTGCAAGGGATGGTATGAGAGAAAGTATTGAGGATAAGATGGTAGAGGATACTAATGTAGTCTATGTTGGACATCTTCTTTACTGTTTTATGAGGCCTCCGCTGTCTGTTTACTTAACGGGCTTACTAAGTGGGAGAGAGACTGAGATGGTATTGATAAAGTTATCATAACATTGCCTATATTTATGCATATTTACACTATAACTGGTTTAAATGCTTCTTCTTCTACAGTCATTGCCTAACTCTTGTCTCTGTGCCCTACCTTACCTCACCTATCACCAAATTACATACCAAATTATTGATTGACAGAGCTAGTTTGATCTATTATATACACTTACTCTTTTAATAGAAGGCAACAGCCTCTATATACATGTATAACATGCTTTAAAATTGGCATATTGTAATATATTGACAAATCTATTTTGTTACTTTGCTCTTCTTGTAAATATAGAAAGGTTCTAATAATCTCTTGAGTTTTTTCGCTTTGGCCTTCTGCTTATTGATCTGTGATGTTTTCTTGTTGGGAGATCATGCAATATAAAATGGAGAAACACCACTTCTGTTAAGGACTCCTTTTTCCAGTTCCTGGATCTTAGCCCACTAAAGGAAAAATGGCTTGGCTCCGGCAACTCCATTATATTGTAATCTGCTCTGGCCCATTGTTAGCAAATTAAGTTAATCCCATCTGCCATGTATCCTATCTAAGTTCTGGACCACTCAGACATAGAGACAGCAGGGTGTGTATTCAAAGGTAGCCCTATTGTTCTCAGGTGCCAGCTTTCAAGGTACTGCAAGGCCCAGTGTGGGGTCATCTCCTGGAATTATCTGCCACACCCTCTCAGTGTTACATTGTGTACACCCCCTCTGTATCTAACTGCTATAAATATTGTTCGACATTTCAAAACAAAACAGTTTACTTCTTGAGACATATAGAAATCGTGTGCCTCTTATTTTGCTCCTGTACTCCTGGATGGCTGCAGGGAGGTACTGGGAGACTCTGTAGAATCCTGCTCGTGTAGGATTGACTGTAATAAGTCTTATCAAGCCCCCTAAGTAGAAGCAGATTTGAAGTCTCTTGGTTGCCCAGAAGTGCTGATTTCTGATGCCAGGACCCTGATTGATACAGAAGCCAGATATCAGGGTGCACGGCCCTTGTGGGTAGTTAACCTGTAGTCTATAGCAGGTGGCCCTGGGCTTGTATAGCCCCTACCCTCTGATCATCACAACTGGTTGGCAGTGCTGGGATCTCAGTGCAAGAACCAGCAGCAAAGATGGCATATGGTGATCTATGCAGCTTTGAAGTCCAGTACTTTCGACGGCTTGGTGGGGAAGCAGAAATCATTCAGCGATTTTGCCAAACCTTCAAATCCAGGTCCAAGATCAAGGAAGATCACCAATGGATAGATGGGTTCAGGGACCACATGGAGGCCTGCAGAGTAGAAGTGTTCAGGGAGAAAAGGAGTCTGATCACCAGTATGCTGGATCCGCAAAGGCAACGGATTGCCACAGATGAGGATAGGTGGACAGCTATTCTAAATCCCTTGGGCACTAGCAGGGGGAGAAGCTAGCAGAACGGCTTGAGGACCTGGTGTGGTTGGAGCTCGTCTTGTAACATGAGTATGTGGACTTAATGCTTCCAACACCTGCATCACAAGGGCCCTCCTTCTACAGGCTTGGACTGGTGGAAGGGCTTTCTGATGTGCTGCAGGGAGATACAAAGTGTGGCCTTGGAACCACAGAGCATTGGGAACTCCCATTGGCATAACGCCAAAAGTACGTGGAAATAGACCCAGGGACAGAAGAAGAAAAGTTGTTCAAACTGTTGATCCATAAAGAAATGGAGTTAAAAAAAGAATATGAGGAACTGCTTGAGGAGGTGGGCCCAAGTGGGACCTGGCTTAAGTACTTGGAGTTACCCCATGCTTCCCCAGCTGAGCTAGCAGAGGATACACTGCCAGAGGAAATGGACTTTTGGCTAAGGTGGAGGAAGGAAACCAGAAGGTACCTAGAGATCTGATCGCTACAGAACAGGCAATATCAGAGGGGCTGCTGGGAACTCACCAGAAAAGGGAGGCCGTGAGAACAGTCCAGACCCTGATAGATGAAAGACCGGGAAGCAGTGTAAAGCAGCACCAGCCACTGGGAGATGGCCAACAACCAGAAAGGTTCCAGCTGCTAACCAAGGGCGAGGAGCTTGAGACTTAATGGTTAGCAGAGGAGAGGGCAAGCCCTGAGAGTCTGCCCAACTACCCATGGACTGTTACCTCTCCTGAACCACAGACCGCTGATGTCCAGGCGCCAAGGCTGACAATCACAGAGAGTATGATGCCAGATCGGGGCATGAGGCTATAAGGAGAGGGGCCATCCCCTGAGACACTGAAGCTCCTGCCCAGCATGAATCAGGTGGATCCAGATAGGTGTGGGAGTTCAGGTGAGGGCATTGGCCCTGAGACCCTGAGGAAGGAGCAAGTTGAGGCTCCACTCCCAAACCCTGCAGAGTTGTCAGCAGGGCTGACTGAAATCTCTTCAGTCCTGACAGCCCCAGAGGTAAAGTATATGTTCAAGTGGCCCATAGTACGTGAGGATCTAACACAGCGTACCCTAGATGCAGAAGTGATCCCAACCTTGCCAGGCCTGGAGGATACTCACCCTAAGGAGCTACCGACCCCAGCAAAGTCTGCTACCCCAGGTGAGCGATCAGCCAGGTAAGGGCCTCCATCTAGAGACACTAATCCTGAGTCCTGCTGTGTTTTTTTTTCCATCTCTGCCTTGACAACTGACCCTGAGGAGATTGTGCCGGTGGGTACGTGCTTTTTCCCTTACCTGAGCTGCTCCCTAGATGGGATTCCCCAGAGCCACTACCTGCTTGTGGCTAGGGGGGTAGCAGTATGCCCCTGGAAGAGATTGTAATTCCTGAGACCTTGGATGTATCCCCAAGGTTGATGCCTACAATTTGGGGTGGGTTAGTGAATGAAACGGAGCTGGGGTGGGGCTGTGTTGCTACCTTGGACCCTACAGAAATTGGGGCTAAGACTGTGGACACTTTCATGTAGAATGGGCAACCACCCCCAGACCGGTCAAACCTTGTATCCCCTCCAGGAGGAGGACATGCACTGGGACTTATGCAGTGGCCATTTGGACCAACATTTTTTCTTTGGATTTGGACTTGGGCTATGGGCTGCAGTTCAAGACTATTATCTGTTAAGGATCATAGCCCCAGAACTGCTGTCTGGAAGGGGTGAGTACTGTCAAGGACCCCCTTTTCCAGTTCCTTTATCTTAGCTCATTAAAGGACAGACGGTTTGGCTCCAGCCACTCTATTGTATTGTAATCTGCTCTAGCCCATTGTTAGCAAATCAAGTTAATCCCATCTGCCATGTACCCTATCTAAGGTCTGGACCACTGAGACATAGAGACAGCAGGATGTGTATTAGATGGTAGCCCTATTGTTCTCAGGTGCCAGCTATCAAGGTACTGCTAGACCCCATGTGGGGCCATCTCCTATAATTATCTACCACACCCTCTCATTGTTACATTATGTACACCCCTCTCTATCTAACTGTTATAAATATTGTTTGACTTTTCAAAATAAAACAGTTAACTTCTGGAGACATATAGAAATTGGGTGTCTCTTATTTTGCTCCTGTACTCCTGGATGGCTGCAGGGAGGTACTGGGAGACTCTGTAGAATCCTCCTGGGGTAGGTTTGACTGTAACAAGTCTTATCACTCGCCCTAAGAGGAAGCAGATCTGGAGTCTCTTGGTTGCCCGGAAGTGCTGATTTCTGATGCAAGGACCCCAATTGATACAGAAGCAAGATATCAGGGCGCTGGTGCCGAGATTTCCAAGAACCCCCCGGTCCTTGTGGGTAGTTAACTTGTAGTCTATAGCAGGTGGCCCTGGGCTTGTATAGCCCCTAGATCGTGCAATCAAGTTAAAAAAAAAGCTGTGTATGTTGGCAAAAAAAACATTGAACTTACATTTTCAAGTGCATTCATGTGCACATTGTTTGGACACACAATATAGTATTAATGTCTTACACTTCGATAAAAGCTCTGGCTTATTTCAATCAAGTTATTGGTTCTTGGTCTGTTATGGTCAGGTAGTAAACAATTGCCACATCTCAATTGTTAGACTGAAGACCTTTTTGTGAATTCACAATACCACCATCTATGCGTTTCTTCTGAAAATACTTCCTCAGGACTATCTGCTTTCTGAATCTATCTTCTTTCTGAATCAACAAACATAAATGGGTTTCTATTAGTTACTATGTATATCTTTATTTCTTTTAAGACATTGACGAAATGTAAAACCGCTAAAATTCTTAATATAAAAACAATAAATAATTATTCCTTTGCACTAGATGTGTAGTGTTCCATTATTCCACTGAAATTATAATGTTTCTCTCAGAGTGGGCCACTATACCAATACCAGCAGAGCAGTGTGGATAATGGAGTTTGCCAATAATAATACAATATCTATGAGGCTGTTTTATACATAGGGCTTTGTGCTTATTCAGGCACCCTTTCCTTTAAGCTCACATGTAGCCAATTGGTAAACTTTTTAGAAGTGTGATGAAATGGGCATTATTTCCTTTTCCTTTCTAAGCAGTTTATAACATCAGCTTTTATAATAATACTAGCGACTTGCCCGTCAAAAATGACAGGTCAATAAAATAGTAAGGCAGGGAATGCTGTTTTTTGTGGTCCGAGATCCTTCGGAGCTGATTGCGAGTCTGTTGGTTGTTGTATTTTTTTTTTTCTGATAGGCGCTTTTGCTGTTATTGTTTTGTTGGCGCTGATCTGCTTTTTGTGCTTATTGCAAGTCTTTGTATGCTATGAGCAGCGTTGGCGCTCGTTGTGAACGGCGCAGTGAATGGGTTTTGTGTTTATTGTGAGAGTTTTTTTCTTTTTTTGTGTATATATTTTTTTGTATGCTAATGAAATAAGTAATACATTTATAAATGAATATACTTTACCTATTTGTAAGTAATATATGCAGGAAGCATTGTGTTGAAGAGCTGACAATCTGTTTTGATGTTGCTGCAGCATACAATGTAGGTTTGCACTGTTGTGGAGCTGAGGTGTAAGTGTCAGCAATGTGTGCAGTGTGTAGTGTAAATAGGCTGCGTGCGCGAGGGAAATCCATTAGGGTAACTGTGTACTTCCGCATTGTGTAAGGTAGTGTTGTAAAATGTCGGCGAATGTGTATGTGGTAAGCAGGTGTGTATGATGTAGCGTCCTTAGTGTATCTTGTACCCCGTATGGCTTTTTTAAAAAGGCATATGTGCTTGGTGGTGTTTTGCGTCTTTAGGGTCCTGTAGCCTTGTTTTGTTTTTTTTCGGGTCCAATTTTTCTCTTGCTTAGGGGCTTTTCGTGTGTCTAAACTCAGGAATTTTAACTTAAATGGAGGTGTAACTTAACTTGCAGAGGTCCTGGGCTGTGGGTAAGCTTTTTATGTATTTTTTCTGTGTATTTATTGTGTTTTTAATGTTTTCAGGTGCGGGCGGTTCGGCCGTTAAGGTCGTATTTTTGCGAGGTCGTAATGTTTTTTTTTCTAAGTCCCGCGGCTCGTATTTTTTTGTGTAAGATCCATATATAGTGATTGCGTGTTAGATCTATTTTTGTAAAGTGCCGCTTGTGTGGGTGTTTGTAACCGCGTGTGAGGCGCCGTAGAGCCTCCTCAAATGTGGCCCCTCGCTTCGCGAGCTCGCAAACCGTGACGACGATTCGTAGTGTGACAACTATTATATGTGATAGTCCACCTTTGTTAGTGAATTTGTTTCCTTTTCCTTATTAAGAGGTTTACAGCATCAGATTGTATAGTTATATACTCCACATTTGTTAGAAATGTTTTGTCATTTTAACGTTCCCAAGGGACATCAATTATTTTCCAACCTATAATGCTTGTTTGTCCCTTTAGAATAGCTAAAATAAAACTCCCTCCTGTGATTCAGATATACTAATATAGCCAAAGTCTTCTATGTAAGGGCTCTAGTGTATTTAACTGAATATAGTCACTGAATTATATTAGGAAGAATCTATCATGTCCACTTTGGGTTAACCCTATATCGTTCTTTCCCAGTGTATCCTAAAGCAATATTGCATTCTATTTCAAACAAGGGAATATTCGTATAGGGTTAATATTGGAGATCTTACTCTTACATGTACAGACTTCACACGCCCTGTTGTGGTATAAATATGTCCCTAGCCGGAGCACAAACACTTCCCCTACATCGGCGTTGCGTCACATTAACCTAATGCCATGCCCCCTTTCTTTCTGAATGGCAAATCTTCTCCCATCACTCCCTATGTCCCATGATGCTCTCTGCTATCTGATTCATTCCCTGTATCCAATACTTCTTCCATTTCTTCCCCATCCTCACACCCCTTTACCAGAAAAAACTCCCACTTCACATGACTCGGTCTCCAAATCCCAACACATTTCTCACCTCTCAGAAGATCCATTTTCCTCTCTGTCCATCCCTGATAGTAACAAGATCTTTAGCCTCCTACTTCTCTTGATCTCTTGGCTTGACCTGTTGCTTCCATGACCTTAATCTTTCTTCTTCTTCCATGTTACCTACAGCTGCATTATTTCTGCACAGAGTTAATCACAACGTTTAGGAATGGTGCTTCATCCTTTGCCACAGTTTGTAAAAAATGGAAGGCGCTCCAGTCTAAAGATTTGGGGAAAACCATTTATTTTCAGTATAAATTTTCTGACCCCAAAAATCCTTAATGTAATGAATTCTGGATCATTGATAGTCACTTTTGCTTTTTTTAAGCAGATCCCACACAGTTGTGAAATTCTTTGTTATTCTTTATTACAGTCAGCCAGAGAGCACGTCGAAACCTGACTCCCAGACGTTAGCTGTTAACATCATCTGATTTATCCAAATACCCAACATAGAACCAATCCAGCTGTGGTGTTATCTACAGGTTGGGAAATGATACATAGACGAGTCATATGTTATTCACCGCTATTCTATTTCCTAATTTTCTGTGGTATAAAATAACAGAAGTGAAATAAAGAGAAATAAATTAAAATCCTTTGCTGGGAAGTTCTTGGATATGAGGGTGTCTTTGTGACTGTGTTGGCTACCTTCCTAAACATAGTCCCTCCGTGCACGGACGTCCATTGTAGATAATGTAGATAGAGCCAGATGTCCGTCACTGCTCTCGCCCAATAGCCTTTGTTATACAGTAAGTGTCTGTTTAATGTCAAATTGTTTATTTGACGATGTCCATTTGTCAATATGCAAATGTTACTCAGAATTAAATGTTTGCCCAGAAAGAGTTTTGTGATAATTGTGTGATGTAATATAATGATTAGCAGGAGGTGAATGAGAGGACAGACAGAAATTAGATTTATGATTATGACCTCAAAGCAATACATCTCATCCCACACACATTGAGGGAGATAATTCCATAAACTAAGATTATATGTTAAGCATTACATTATATTATAATGTAACATTAATATGGAAAGCTATGGCAAGTCTGGATAAGCTAGTAAAAATAAAGATATTACACTATCAACAAAGGTCTACATAGTTAGAACTATGGTATTAACATACTGATGTGAGAGCTGGACCATAAAGAAGACTGAGCACCGGAGAATTGACGCCTTTAAATTGTGGTGTTAGAGAAAATGCTTTGAGTCCACCGGACTGCAAGAAGATCCAATCAATCAGTACTTCAGGAAATCAAGACAAATTGTTCACTGGAAGGTTTGATCATGAGGCTGAAGCTCAAATACAATGGCCATATCATGAGAAGACAGGATTCCCTAGAGAAGACTGTGATGCTGAGAAAGATTGAATGTACATGAAGAAGGTGAGGGCAGAGATGGATTGATGAGGTCATTGAAGTAATGAGCATGAGCTTGATGAAGCTCAGAGAGGCAGTGGCTGACAGATGCACCTGGTTTGCTGCGATCCATATGGTCATGGAGAGCCAGACACGACTGATGACATAACAACAACAACATTCACGCAGTCACCGTGTCTGTATTATGTTAGCACAACCTTGCAATTGCCTAGATATTATAAACCGATTGATACGACCTAAGGACTATCGCCCTTTACCCCCTTCCTAAAAGCGCTATGAACATTTGTGTCATTAACTTTAGCTAAGTAGCTTGTTTTTGTTAATTGATCATTAATCTGACAAACCAATTATTCATTTGGTTAACCTTAACAATGCAAAAAGAGACTAGTATTTTAGAAGGGAGACTCCTATCCACAGTTGGCATTGTGGGTAACCACAATAAAACTTCAAAGGGGAAATCAGATGTCATAAATCTACCCGGTTCCCGCCGAAATAGAGAGAGGGATTCCTTATTGCCATGATGGCACCTTCGCTATGTATGGTGGAAAGTAAAAGCCAGTAAGGTACGTGGAAGGAGCCAGAGGGGCTGAAGTGGGGTGTGGTCTATGCCTACTATAATAAAGGTCAGGCACAGGCTGATGACGAAAGCTCCCTCCCCTATAACCATGTTAGATGTACTACTAGCGACTTGCCCGTCAAAAGTGACAGCATAAAAATGTGAAGCCTCCCAATGCTGTTGTTTGCCGCACAATACGAGGCTCTCTATGCACGGCTTCTCTCTCTCTCCTTCCCTTCAGTGTCCTCTCCCTCTTCTCTCCTCTCTGCGAGCCTTGCAATGAGCGCCTTCAGCACCCATTGCAGGCCTACCGTCTGCAATGGGCAAGTGGCCCATGGTACGTGAGGACCTGACACAGCGTACCCTAGATGCAGAAGTGATCCCAACCTTGACAGGCCTGGAGGATACTCACCCTAAGGAGCTACCGACCTCAGCAAAGTCTGCTACCTCCCCCCCCTGTGTCTCTTCCGCCACTCCCTCACCTGGGTCTCTCCCCCACTCTGGAATCACTGATCAATCCTGGGTGGTTCCATGTTATTGTTGCTACGTTTATATGCAAATGCGCAACTGATGCGTATTAATTAGCTGCTTTTTGTGTTAACTAGAATTACAGTCTGCTTGTCTGTCTCTGTAGTGGCTAAAATAAAGCTTACCAATGTTATCTGGCAGTTAGACGCATCTCCCACCCTTATCAAGCACATTAGCAAACAGGATCCTCACAGTAGCATAATTAGCCTCATATTAGCATAATGAGCTGCACTTTAGCATACAAGAGCCGCAAAATCAGTTTTAATTATTTACTGTAGAGAAAAACAGCTAGTACAACGTAATGCCCTTTAAAAGGAAATCAACTGTGTCTTAACAGGGGCTGCGGCTGGTCGCATGGAGGAGCAGCTCCTGCTCTAAAATATACAAAAAGGGCCTAAAAGGGCCTGAAATCAACTATTCTTACCCTACAAACTACAACTGTGCCCCAGGGGGAACGAGTGCGGCATTGGCCAAGAAGGAGGAGGAAGAGGAGAGCCTGGAAGCGGAGCCACGAGGTCGAGTCCTATTCCACCCTGCCTCCTGTGACTGTGGCTCCCGGCACCCTCTCCCCTGCATAGAAGGAAGGCCCGGACGGAGCTGAGAAGGCCGCGAAGGAGGAGAGCGGTGAGAGGAGACCTGCGGCGACGCCAGGAGAGGCAGAGGCTGGGGAAAGCAAGAGCGTGTGGGGGAGACGCTCAGGCAGCAGGCGGCCCGCAATGCAGGACCCCACAGCACCCCACAACAGTCCCCACACTGGGCAGGCCTGCCTCCGGAGCGGGCTTGGAGGTGAGGAATGCCCAGCCGAAGGCCCGAGGAGCTCCGGCGGGAGCGGAGTCCTGGGCCCAGACCGGGAGGCCGCCATCTTTCCCCTTTAGAGCTGGGGCGTCGCCGGAGGCCCCCTCTTCTCGCAGCTAAGCCCTAGAGACGCCCAAGAGGGGAAGATCAAGCGCCTGACGAGGGAAGCACAGCCAAAAGGCCCCAGAAACAGGCCAGAAGCCCAGGAGACAGGAACACCCCAAGTAAACACCCTGGGGGAGCTTTCCCGCCAAAAAGAAGCGGCCATTTTCCCTCAAGGGGAATTGAAGAAGAAGGCAGCCTAGCAAGAAGGCAGTAAGTGTGCAGAGAATCAGGCACAAACAAAGCAACCCTGAAAAGGGGAGAATAACACCCTGAATAGTAGCTAGCCGTCAGACCCTGGGCTCACTGACCTTGCAGAAGCACTGAGCAAAGAAGTGAAGGTCCCTATCATTACAGCTGGAGGCCCTGAAAGCACCTCAATCCACTTCCCAGAGACACTTTTATGCAAGACAAGGGACTTAAAACGTAACCTGGCTACCACCTCGCCCAGCTAAAGATAAACTAAGGGTTGCTCCTTGACACACACTCTCCTGGGCGTGCGCTTTACAAGTCTCTAGCAAGCCTGAAGGCCAGAGGCAACAGAATCTACTCTTACAGACTGCTAACCCGGAGGTAGAGAGCTGACCAGAACCACGTGTGTTTGACTTTTGAAATCACCCCCATGAACACTATGGGACAAGGAGACAGGGGGCTCTCGACAGGCATGACTCCACAGACTCAGAGGGCGCCTCAATACTACTACCTACTTCTGGTACGAGCTCTCTCCCCCGAACTTCAAATGATTACGTTACCTCATTTACAAGCTTACGCTGACAAATAAACTTCCCTCAACCAGGGCCGGACTTGACAAAAATGGGCAAGTCAAAGAAAAATGTGCATTCCAAGAGCATTCAGGAGCTTTTCCACAAGCCAGAGGCTCTCCTCTCGCAGCCCTACAGCCCCTCCTCTGAGCAAAGAGACCCGCCTGAGGCAGAAGGGGAAGACCCAAACCCACCTCAGGACATGAATCTCTCAGCCAAATCCCCAGAGATCATAGGGCAGATGCTGCAGGTTTAATCAACACAGCTGGTTAAAGAGATCAGGGATGACCTATTCTAACTGGGCCAGAGAACCAACCTCCTCGAGAAGACCACGGATAAAATCATTGAAGCCAAAGAACAGGACAGAGCGGAAATCAACAATCTGGCGGCGAACGTCTCTCTCCTAGACGACAAGCTGGACGACCTGGAAAACAGATCGAGGAGACACAACATCAGTGTATGCGGGGTCCCAAACTTGGTACCCGACCTGCTGCAGTACCTAAGAGTGGTGATCTCCAACATCCTACCAGAGGTGGCTGACAACTCCTGGGAAATCGAGTGAGCCCATAGAGCCCTAAGGGCCTCACGAAATCAGGAATTACCAAAAGATTTAATTGTTCGCTTCCTGAGGCAAAAAAACAGGGACCTGATCCTGAATGCCACAAGAAAATTGCCTAACATCAAAGGCCCCGATGGCGCTCCTCTCCAAATCTACATGGACCTATCCCCACGAACACTAGAGAAACGCAGAGCAATGAAACCGGCCCTTGCTACCTTGATCAAATGCAAGATACCATATAGATGGGGCTTCCCTTTCTCTCTTTCATTCCAACATCAAGGGACTGTCTTTTTGACCCACACTCCAGAGGAATGTGCCAGAATTCGACACCGTCTTCACTTGGCAGACCCGGCTGAGGGAGGCTTTGCTCCAGAATCGGTGCCCAAAGCAAGACCGGACAGAATCTGGTCAACCGCCAAGAAGTCGCACCGACCAGGGGCGACCAGAGACACTCAGCCGACTCTGAGCCCAGATCCCACAATTGACCTCCCAAGCACGTCAAGACTCACCTAAACTGGGACAGATGGACATTTGTTTGCACTTTTTTTTATTTGTCCTCCCTGGAGCTGCAGTCATTATATATATCTAACATAAGTGGTAGACCACATGTAGTTTATTTAATTTATTTAATTTGAGGTAATCTCAACAATGCCTGTTAGAGCCCCATACAGGACTTTATGTTTAGAACTGTTAGGTTAAAAAAAATTATGGTAAAATTGCTAGCAATGTATTTTATGTTCGGGGGTCGAACCCCTAGTGTTAACAATATATTTTCTAATGTACTGACTAAGCTCTCTCTCCTCGTCATCCCTTCTGGGGGCACCCACAGGTGTTTCAGCATGGCTCGCCCATCTCTCCAGGGGGGGGTTGCCCTGGCCTGCGCAGATCCTTGGCGACCGGCTCTCCACCAAGCAGTCTGGGTAACAGCTCAAACGGGGTCCCTGCAGACCTCCACACACTCACATGGCTAACCCACACTACACGTTCACTACACACAATGTTAGAGGCTTTATCTCCCCCAACAAGAGAAGGAAAGCTTTCATAATGTATAAGAAAGACAAGCCTGCAGTCCTCTTTCTCCAGGAGACCCACTTTGCGCAGGGGAACACCCCCTTGTTTTTGCACAAAGACTACCCAACATTTTACACCTCCAGCCAAAAAACTAAGAGGGCTGGCGCAGCGATTTTAATTCATAAAGACTTTCCATTTCAAGTTTCCCATAAAAAAATAGACAAAGAAGGTAACTTCGTGATTATCACGGGCAACCTGCTCAACACAAAGCTCACCCTGGTGGCACTCTATGCCCCTACAATAGCCCCTCACAACGCTATCATAAATCTTCTGGAGACACTAGACTCCCAGGACTTAGGCAAAGTTATTATAGGGGGGGGACTTTAACCTAGTGCTAGACCCAGAAATGCATAGGTCTAGGAAGCAGGGCGAATCCCGACCCCCAGACAAAATAAAGCTAATCAAAAACCTACTTCTGAAACTGGGACTAGTAGATGCCTGGAGGGGACTTCACCCTCAAGAGAGGGAATATACGTTTTATTCCCCCACACATAAATCCTACTCACGTATAGATTTTTTTTTATAGACTCCTCTCTACTAGAACAAGCCACTTCTACGGACATAGTCCCTTGCCCATGGTCAGACCATAGTCAGGTAACACTAAGCCTGAACCTAACCCCCAACTTCGAAACGCCAAACACATGGCAGCTCAACGATAGGCTCCTGTCAATCCCGAGTGTGCTGGACCAAATCTCTAGAGATTTGAGGGACTTTGTCTCCACTAACTCTAGTCCCTCCACGGGAGCGGGGTGGTTCTGGGTAACGCATAAAGCATTTATAAGGGGCAGCTTTATAAGGCTAGCATATAAAAGAAAGGTAAGGGAAAAGGAGAATCGACTGACGAAGGAACTAGCCACCCTAGAAAAACTAAATCAGCAACAGCAGTCAGACCTAAACCGCCAAAAAACACTTAAAGTACCTGGGAATAAAAATTACCCCTAACATCGCGGACATCTACGTGGCAAACTACCCGCCCCTATTCAAAGAGCTAGCAGCTGATCTGGAGAGATGGAATAAATTCTGCATCTCCTGGTCTGGCCGGATTCACACGGTCAAGATGAACGTGCTTCCCAGAATCCTATACTACTTTAGATCTTCCAATTAAAGTTCCCATCAAAGACCTAGATAATCTACAAAGGCAAATTATGAGGTTCATATGGTGAAATAAAACCCCCAGAATCCCGAAACTCACTATGTTTAGGCACAAAAGTAACTGCAGACTCTCATGTCCCCATCTTAAACTCTACTACGGGGCGGCCCAGATCTCTTTTCTGCCCCAAGCGCATTCAGCAGCACACCAACCCATCTGGGTAGCAATAGAAAACCAACAGCTATACCCTCAGGGGTGGGACACGGTGGTATGGCTTCCAAAGTCTCATTGCCAGCCGCTTACTTACTCCAACCCCATGATTAGACTATCCCTGGGGTGCTGGGACTGGGCAAACTCAAAATGGCGCCTGACTCCTGACCTCTCTCCGCTCCTATCGATTACCACCTCCCCCCTCTTTGCAAAAGATCTCCCGAGTGACTCAGTAGCTTGGTGGACCTCCAATGAGTTGGACAGGATAGGGGCATGGTTCAAAGAGGGCCAACTCATTAGCTTCGAGTACCTTAGGGATAACTTTAATCTCCCCCTAGAGGAACACTTCATCTTTTGTAAGTTTAGTCATTTTATATGGACCCTGGGGAAGACACTAGGCCAACCCCAAACAAACTGGATGACACGCATGTGCTCGGACGCCCCGCTATCTAAAGGCACACTAGGCAAAATATATGAGAATTTTAATTGCCCGCAAAGCAATAGTAAGCCTAAGCCCTTGACAAAATGGGAGGAGGACCTGGGTCAGACATGGGATCTGAAGAAATGGGGGCAAATTAGTCAGAGACCAGTGAGAGGCTCCTACAACTACAGCTTGATGGAAACTTCACTAAAAGTACTCCATAGGACTTACATTACCCCAACTAGGCTTCATAAGATGAATCCTCAAGAGCCCGACACATGTTTTAGGGGATGCCCAGAGATGGGGACCTTCATCCACATATGGTGGACATGTCCTAAGGCCCAGGACATCTGGTCCAAACCAACCCAAATAGCCTCAAAACTCTGCCTCACTCAAATAACCCCCTCCATTGAAACTTGTCTCTTGGGACAAAGACGCCCCTTACTGTCCAGGCCCCAAGATAGGTTACTCCAGTCCATATTTTTAGCGGTAAAAAGCCATATAGCCAGTAAGTGGAAAAACTCTAGCTTAAGCTTAAGAGAGATCATAAATAAAATAAACTTTATTATGATTAACGAAAAACTCATCCATCTAGTCTCAGACACTTACACTAGCTTTCTGGGAACCCTGGATAGCCTCCAACTACAGCATAGATCCGGGATAGAGTGACACTGGGCGGGCTGGGGGGGGGGGATATAGAACAATGGTGGCTAGAGAGAGCGCGGCGGGGCACCCTTGCTGGAGACCGGGAGCAAACGTAAGTTGACGCGGGCAATGCCTGTGGGCGTCCTTGGGGGGCTGGGGACGAGGTGGTTGTCCCAGAGGGGCATTGGACTCCAACACTGCTAGATTCTGATATAGCCCACCTTACCCCATACTGGGGCGCAGATATTCTTAGAAAGGAGAAATTATATACCTTAAACTTATTGCTCTGTTCAAAGTTAGCTTTAGTCTGTAAACCATAACTAACGTAAACTTGTTTGTGGTTTCTGTTGTTCTTTTCTCTTGTTTATTGACCTTTCTTGTTTTTACTTGTTATTGAAAATGGAAAATTGTTTTTGGTGTAACAGGGCAACCAATATTAAGGTCTATTTTCTTAGCAGGTGCACCTTGTATTTGCTTTTAGATATGTTTCCTTGAACTGTACCAGCACTTTATATACACGGTTGTAATTTTCTACGTTTTGTGTGTCAATAAAAATTATTGAATTAAAAGGAAATCAACGTCCTTTTGGGGTGACAGAGTCCCTTTAATTACTTGACAGTATTTGCGACTGAAGCGTCTTTTACAAGCAAACTGTAAAATATGCCGGTTATTACCATAAATCTGCTTCCATTTTTAGTACTCTGATTTATTTACCCCACAGCCTTGAAAGTTACTTTTCGATGAGGGCCTGCTGTGCAGCACTTCAGGCGGTTTTTGGGGATTACACACTTTCTGGAAGGGAATCCAGCTCTGATTAACTGCAGTCTTAAACTGAGATGTAAACAGAGGCTAGACTGGACCTGTCCTGTGCCAAGGAAACATCGACCATAAATGATGATATTCTGTGGGTGGACTGAAATTAACTCCAGATATTATGTGTAGAAAAACATGTCGAAAAATCCTTCCAGAGGAAAAGCTGCAAATCAGAACCACTTGACAACAGAATCATCTTCCTGATTTTCAAGGTAGAGATGGCAGCGGCCCAGAGATACAACAGAGCTCAAATCCATCAGCCGACACTCACCGGAGCATGGATCAGAGTTTCCTGGCTAAAACCTAGACCTGGAGGGGATGCAACATTGTGTCAGTGTAAAGTCACATAGGAGGCAGTGGGATAGGCCACTAAGACAAGACTTACACTATTTTGATTAAAGGGACATGGAATGCAAATATTTGCCTATTATGTATTTAAAGGGACTCTGTCACACCTGTAGGGCTGAATGTGCAGTGTAGTGTCCTAGCCTATCAGGACCCACATCTCAGCAACATGTCACTGATTGGTTAGTATAAGACACAGCACAGTAAGTACAGCAGAGTCTGTGTCTCTGTAAGCTGCAGAGGGCAGACTCATACAGGGACTATTTGTTTGATTTTAGTCAGTAATAACAGAGCTTATAGAAAACTACTTAATAAAATAAAGTAGATCAAAGTAAATTTATATACAGCTATGTTATATATTATCAGTTATGGGCCAATTGAATAGGGCTCTACATAAGCACATAGCATATTTTTTTACAGAAGTTTTTAGTTAATGAACTTCTATCCAAAAGCAAGGTCTTCACTAACTAATAACTTCTGTAAAAAAATATGCTCTGTGCTTATAAAGAGCCCTATTCAATCGTCCGAATTGCAATTTAATAAGTCTGTATATATCTAGTAAAATCCGGGAACCTTTCATGTCCCTTTAAGCCTCACCTTTAAAACTCTAGTAATATTTAAAGCCAGTACTCCTAGATTTATACTAATAAGTGCTTGATAATATTTTAAACTATTGGTTACAATTTTGCTTTAATGGTAGTAGATATTTAACTATTTCTTCAAACAGGATTAAACAATTGAGAGAAAGAGAGGAAACACGGATTCATATGCCATCAAGTGACTGCTACTTGACAATAGGACTAAAGAGCAGAGCAACTCACAGTAAAATATTCATCCCCCTCAATCTACAGGCGAACTTGCAGTTCGAGATGGAAATGTTCATCACTCAAGCAGAGTCTGCTACACTTAAAGCAACATGGAAGGTTCCTGGATGTTACCAGGTATATAATCTCCCTGTGTATCTATTTAATTTTATATACTGTATTTTATTAAGAAGTGCTTATAAGCTCTGTTTACTGTCTAAAATCATAAAATAGTCCCCGCAGTGTATGTAGACACAGGTTCTGTAGGGCTGGATGGGCAGCATGTTGCAGAATATTACTGAGAGATGGTCACTGATAGGTTAGTATGAGAAACTGCACAGCAAGAACTACAGAGTGTGTGTCTTCGTGAGCTGCAGAGGGCAGACCCATACAGGGACTATTTATTTGATATTCGTCAGTAAAAGGGAGCTTATAAGCACCTCTTATAACATTGTATTAAAATAAAGTACATAAAAGTAAATAGATACACAGGGTTATTATACTTAGTAAAATCCAGGAACCTTCCATGTCCCTTTAAAGAAAATTAGTAGGCTGCCCCAGACAGACAGATTGTGAAACAGGAGATTTTTTCGAAATTGTAAACAATATTTTTATTTAATCAGCTCGCAGACTAAATCATTAGTATCTTAGTGGGCTGAATGATCCCTTTATTGGCCATTGGAGCCTGCAGTTATCCCCAGATTTCCAGACTTACCAAAGGACAAGCTATTTACTACAATGAATACAGAAAGTATAAATCAGCCAGGGATTTGGTAATAAAATCCCTGCTACAATGATCTTACAATCTGTTTTCATCTTTTAAATGTTACCAGACATCCCGCGTGTTGATGCCAGATTGCGCAATGGGACAGCGCTGATTGATTCTGACACTGCGCAGCCTGTTATACAATTGCAGACTTCACAGGGATACTGTCAGTATTATCCAGTATTATCTGTTATATATATATAATTCAATTAAGCGCTGCCCCTTCACTAAGCTTCCAGAGCCTATGAAGTGACTTACTAAAGATGCAATGGCTCTATAGGAAAATGTTCCTGCCCCTCCCAAAGCTTAGTAATATTCTTATTTGAAATACTTTACTAGCTATATAATATATCTGTGTATTTACTCTCTGCTGGAAAAGATCTCCTTTAAGCTTGGGCTGATCTAATTTCCGATCTGTGGCTAGGGTGCTCCACTTAATCTCTTGCTGCTTTGGTTTGCTAATCCAAGACCATCTCTCTCTCTCTCTGGACCTCTGAGTAAGGTTCTGGAGTAGGGAAGGGCCTCCGGCGGCGACCACATAGAATCAGCCTCCCACACAGTCTCCCAGGGAGGGTTAAGTGCATCAATGATCTCTGCTGGTCAGGTAGAAGGGATCAGCTGATCAAACCCAGTCTGATCAAACGTCCATGCAGAATTCAATCTCAGGGCCCTGGTAGTGAGACGATAGAGAACAGCTAAAGTGGTGATCCAACACAATCTCCCATGCTGGAAGTGCCACTGAAGCAGCCTCTGGAGCTCTGGGTACCAGGGTACCTGGGTCCTGGCCTTGCTGGAGTGTGCAGGCGACTCGGGCTGGTTCGCGGGGACCCTGCTGCTGGTCGTCTGTTGGTCCTGGATTAGTGGGCTTTGCTGTTCTGACCTTGTACGCAGTAGCAGGGGGAAGGGGGTGATAGCTGTCACCCTCGTTCCCTTGGCTACCGGTGTGACCTTGGATGGCTGTTGCCCAGGTTCAGTTTTCGCTGCTCCACTCTTGGCCTCCTTAGTCCAGGTTAATAGGGCGATGGCTGCCTGCCTTCTTGTCTCGACTGCCCTGGATTGGTAGGGACTCAAACCTTATTATTGGGACTGATTCTGTTCTTGGCCTTTCTCTGGAGGGTACCTCTGATGGTGGCTTTTGGAAGCTGGTTGTTGACATGAGAGCAGGTATGACAGCTGACCTTTTTCCTCACTCCTCAGCTGGTGCTGGCTCTATGATCTCTGCCTTATGTGTAGTGGTCTTTGCTTGGGCTTGGGTATGCTCAGATTGTGCTCTGACATTGGCGGCTTCTCTTTGTGGTGTGGTTCCTGACACTTTCTTTACCTTCATGGCTGCTACTCCTCCCAGCATCAGTGCTTCAAGCTCCTCTCCCTTCTCCAAATGCAGGTCTGTCGCCACTTGGCTGTCAGTCTCTCAGGCTCTTCTCCTTTTTCTTGAATGTTGTCTCCTTTTTCTTGAATGTTGTCTTCTCCGGGTCTTCTCCTGACATCTCTTCACTGAGCTGGGAAGGTAACTAAACTCTGGTGGGCTTGAGTCTTGGACTGGTTGCTCTGCATTTGATAGTTACATAGGTGCCACAACTCAGGGGAGGGGGTCCAATTTAACTTCAGAAATCTTGGTTACAGGAATCCTCGCCTGGGACCATGGAGTGGATGGGCTTCTCTTTGACCGGCTTCTCTTCCAGGACCATCAGGATGCAGAGCAGGAATCAGAGGGCTGAAAATAGCAGAGGTTAATATAACAGAGAACTCCTTATTTATGTTCTTTAGAACAATATTGGGAAAAGTTGGAACATTTATAGGTAAACAGAACAACACAACATTGGATCAATCCACAAACATGATTATATTATCTGCCCTTAACCAGGTAACTCAACCACCAATTTGATTTTCCTGTCCATTGCTATATAATCCCATCAGCCAGGTTCTTATCAAGATGTACAGTCTGTTGTCCAATTTTCTGGTCTCTGGTGATGGATTTAGCTGGGACTGGAAAGGTGACCGGGGGAGGATGGAGAGGACAGAGCTCTTTCAGTAGAGGTTAACTCCACAAATAGCAGATCTTGACAACAGGTATATTATATACACAGTAACATCCAGAAAGCTTCTGTATCCCTTTAGCTATTACATGCATTCATAAGCAGTGCCATTGCTGTTTTTGTTTACCTGCTTGGTCAAGAGGAAGAGACAGCATAAAAAACCGTCTGCAAACTTCACACAAGTAATTGAAACTGCATTTGGATTAAAAATCCCTCCCTTAATCAGGAGCATAAAAAACACAGCAAAAACATCCAGGATTGTAATTAGTGTCATGTAATAAATAAAAGGTTGTTTTAATTATTTTTAATTTACGTAAAAACCATGCTGTCCATTATCTGCTTTTGTACCCCAAAAAAACATATTGTACATATACGACTTTAGATAATAGAGCTCACACATCATTATAACACTTTTATAATGATTAAAATTATGTTGCCTCTTGAATTATATTTGCTTCAATTTGAAACACATGAGAAAAAGGAGAATTTTTGTTCTTTTCCCAGAAACACCTGGCACACGGAGCTCATCCATCTCCCGCACCTCCCTGGAGGGAGCTTCTGGGCTTCCTACTGTATAAGTTTAGGGCTGGGTTGTAGGTGCCCTAATCAGGTTACACTGACATCCCCAACAATCAGTATAGAGAAGTCCAGGCAATCAGTGGCCATTGCTGGTGCAGCTGGTGCAAACTCATTCAGTAGTATAATAGTTGTCAAACTGCGAGTTGTCGTCACGCTTGCAAGCCTTGCAAAGCGAAGCGAACCGTTGATGCACGAGCTCGCAAAAAATACGACTTTAATGGCCTTACCACCAAACTGGAAACAACAACAAAAACACACAAATATGCCTCAAATTCACTTACACACTCCCACATAGCACAGGGGGGAGAGCCAGGGACCCGGTGAGTGAGGTTGCAAGTTAATTTGAGCCATATTTTGTCTTTTTTAACAATCGAAAATCGCTGAAACGGGAATAAAATGGCGTCCGAAAAATGGTAAAAATTCTGAAAAAAGATGAAAACAAGGCTCTGCCAGGCCAGGCACCCAGAAGGGACCGGGGGAGATGCTGGAAAGAGACACATGGCAAGTTGCAAGTTGATGAGGCCTGTAATTGAGCGGTTAAGTAGATAGGAGGAGAGGCTCGCAATGAGCTCCGAAGGTGCTCAGAGTGGGCAGAACATCGCATTGTGTGTCAAACAGCATTGCTAGGCTTCAAATTCTATTGCCATAATTTTTAGCGGGCAATTAGCTAGTATATATATATATTTGTGGTTGTGTCCCTCTATCACCCCACCCCTTCGGAGGTGGGGCTCTCCAGCTTGCCCCGCCTCTTCTGGAGGTGGGCTCTGCAGCCTTATAAGCAGTTCCTCTTGGGACCTCAGTCCTTTTCTGGGTACATGCACGCAGGATGCTTTTCAGCTCTCTCACGGCTCCAGGTTCTGATTTCTTTTGCTACATGTCTGCTTTTTCTGGCCCTTTTTAATTGCAAGAGTGTTATTATCACTGGCTTTCTCCTTACATTACTATGTTACAAGGTAAGCTTTCTGCTTTCAAGCCTTATGGTCATTTTCCTTTCAACAAGGGCATTACTATCACTGGCTTCACATCACATCACCATTTTCCTAGGCTCCATGATGCACACGGCGCCCTCACTTTACGTTAATGCTGCAAACGTCAGTGTCGCCCCTCATGTTCTTGCCACACACGGCGGCCTCACTTTACGTTACTGCTGCAACAACAGCTTCTCTCCTTACATTCTCACGGCAGCCTCACTCACTGGCTTCTCATCACATCACCATTTTCCAAGGTTAAGCCTTCTGCTTTTGCTCTTTGCTGTCTGCAAGGGCATTGCTGTTAAACGTCTCTGCTTTCCTTAACCTTGCATTGTTAATTTGTCAGATTTCCTGCTATGCGGTTTCTGTCTCATTTCCTTTGTCCGTAAGGGCATCCCCATTGCTGTAAGTGCTATGGTTCCTCATGGTAAGTATTCCTGCGCTACATTAGGCTTTCGTATTGATAAGTATTCATGCTCTGCATTATGCTTTCTTATCATACACCGTCCCCAAATCCACCAAATTGTCTTTATAAGAATCTGAGGTCATGCTTTGGCCTTTGTAGGCATATTTAGTGGATTTCAGGTTAAATCTACTAACCTTCGACCTTCCAATAGCTTAACAACTCTCTACAACTCCTACACCGGCCTTCGTAGCCCTACACCGGCCTTCGTAGGCCTACACCGGCCTTCGTAGGCCTACACCGGCCTTCGTAGGCCTACACCGGACTTTGGCTTACCTCATAATGTATCCAAATCAGCCTTTGCAGGCCTGGTTTTTTATTATGTTTTCATACACCTCTCCCCTCTCTCTTCTACTTCAGTTGGCCCTCTAAGCAGGCCATGTAGGGTTGTAGCCAAAGGCCACATCTCCGCTACATGAGTTGAGGGGGCCTCATTCACCAAACACACTTCCCTTTCATGCTTCCTACATGTCATAAATCAGCCTACGTTAGACACTACCTCACAGGCACACCTTTTGGTCGCTCGTCACCGTAGGAGAGGACCGTCCCACAACTAGCAGGTAATTTCATTACCTGAATTTTATATATATATATATATATATATATATATATATATATATATATGACATTATTCCTGCCTTGCACAGACCCAACAGAACTACACACCAGTCCTCACCCACCCCTGTTTGCTCTAAATTTACTGAATCGCACACATTTCTTCCAGCTGATCAATTAGGAACACCTGCTAACTAATGCTAATTTAACCTTTACACAATGTTTCCTCCTGACTTCGTCTTCCTCTTAACCTGCTGCCTTTTCCTTCGGCTATTCTTCTCAACTTATCCACATCGTGTCTCCAACATAACCATCTCCTCTTCCATGCTCTCATCTCCTCTCTTATGCTCCTGTGAGCGACACTCCTTCTTCCAGTCACTATCTCCTCCCTCATCTCAAGCTCATACGCAGAAACACTTCTGTGAGTCCCATTTGCATCTCCCTTCCTTCTCTCCCCTTCTGGCTACTGGAGACACATTTCCTAACCCAGGGCCTGACAGGTACATGACAGGGCCTGACATTTCCTCCACTAGGGACAGATAACATATTACACACCGGAGCCGTTCACCTCACAATGTCAGATACCTTCCAACTTAAGTAAACATTAACTTTCTTCCTCACTCATGATATCATCTGTTCCTCCCCAAGTCTCTGCCTCTTCCATTCCCTTTAGATTGTAAGTAGCGAGTTTCCAATCTTGTAGGGTGCTTTGGAAAAAAGCACTTCCTGCAAAGATTCTAAGCTCAAAACAGGGCCCTCCATTTTTCTGCATTTTTTTAACATTGTATTCTTCCTTGTCCTTATCCCCTGTACAGTGCTATGGAATATGTTGGCGCAATACAAATAAAGGATAATAATAATAATAATAATAATAATAATAATAATAATAATATATAATTATTATTATTCATTTGTAACGTGCCAATTCAGTATTAACATATTGCAAAGAATGGAGGGCTCTGTCTTTGAGCTTTGAATCTGGTGTCCATAGAGCTTTCCCCAATCGCCATGCACGATTGAAAACTTGCAGACTTACAATCTAAGGTTTTGTGTGTGGTTCAGGAGGGTGAGAGAACTGTTGTTTATGTTAGGAATGAAGGTGATGGGCTTCTTTAAACAGTTGAGTTTTTAGTGAGGTTTTGAAGGTTTTGAGGCAGGAGGATAGTCTGGAGTTCCAGAGAATAGGGGCAGCATGAGAAAAGTCCTGAAGGCGGAAGTGAGAGGAGGTGACAAGAGTGGTAGAAAGTAGTGGTCTTTAGTAGAACGAAGAGGGCAGGTGGGGGAGTATTTGGAGATGAGAGCAGAGATGTATGGGGAGCATTATTGTTGAAGGCTTTGTAAGTTAGGGTCATGATTTTAAATTTTATTCTGGAGCCTAAGGGAAGCCAGTGAAGTGATTGACAGAGAGGAGCTGCAGCGGTAGATGAGTCTAGTAGAGGTATTTATTATTATTATTATTATTATTATTATTATTATTATTATCTTTTATCTGTATCACGCCAACATATTCCGTAGCGCTGTACAGGGGAGGAGAACAAGGAAATTTACAATATTGAAAACAAGCAGAAAATGGAGGGCCCTGTTTGGAGCTTCAAGTCTTGTAAGAAGTGCTTTTTCCCAAAGCACCCCACAAGATTAGACACTCGCCACTTACAATCTAAAGATAATGAAAGAGGCAGAGACCTGGGAAGAGTAGATAAGGAATAGCAACTTTAGGAAGGAAGTGAGAGGTACACAGGAAGGAAGTTGTGAAAATAAAGAGGTTTGGTTATCCTTTAGTTAGAGAGGGAAAATATGTGATATAAAGTGATTGGCGCTATAATGTAATATGGTATTTGTCCCTAGTGGATGGAAGATGCAGATGGAAATGTCAGGAAACACATAGTTTAACCATAGCTTTAGTAGAAGGAGTTCATGGGAGAGTAAACGAGGAGAGGAGGGCACGAGATGAGATGGTTGTGTTGGAGACAAAAGGTGGAGAAGTTAAGAGTCTGAGGAACAGACAGGGGGATATAAGGAAGAAGCAGGCAAGAGGAAACATAGTGTAAAGAGTTAATAGGAATAGTTGGCAGAAGCTACTGATTGGACAGGTGTAGAAGATGAGTGTGACTCAAAAAATTAAAGTTAACCAGTGGTGTGTTGGGTGAGGGGCAGGGAGGGAGGAGATTGAGACAGGGAGAGTGGGACAGAGAGACCAGAAGTATCTGAGGGCAAATGAGAGTGGTTTAGGATGGGATATAAGTTACTACCCAAAACACATGACTTTAAATAAACAATGCTAATGATGGGGATGGTACAGAGGATGGATTGAAGTGGGGAAAGATGGGTGGTGGGCAGGCCAGCAAGAAGTGAGTTGTAGTAGTCAAGACGAGAAATGATGAGAGAGTGTATTAGAATCTTGGTTGTGTCTTGTGTAAGGTGGAGGTATTTTGCAAATGTTTTTTAGATGGAGAAGGCAAGATTTTGTTAGTGTATGTATGTGAGGGATGAAAGACAGAGCTGGGTCCAGTAGAACCCCAAGGCAACGGGCTTGGGAGGTGGGAGTGATGATGTCATTGTTGACAGAGAGAGAGATGTGAGGAATTGACGCTGTAGTAGAGGGAGGGAAGATTAGGAGTTCAGTCTTAGACGTGTTGAGCTTTAGACAGTGGTTGGACATCCAAGAGGATATAAGTAGAGAGGCAGTTGGAGACATGTTAGAATAGAGGGTGATAGATTTGGTGCTGAGAGGTAGATTTGGGTGTCCTCTACATAGAGATGATACAGCAGAGAGATCCAGAAAAAGAAATATAGAGAAGTGACCTTTTGACTTGGGGGGGGGTGAGCAAACATGCCAGTATTTAGGGAAAGGTTAAAGAGGTGTGTGAGAGCTGGGATTAGTGTGGTAGAGAGTGGAGGGATGAGCTTTTTTGTTTCAATAATTTTTGTTGGCTCACAAGTAAATGTAAAATAAAAAAGAAGGGAAACAAAATTATATCAGTCACAGACCATGGCATGTACATGTTGGTGCAAAGAATACACTTAGAAAAAAAAAAAATGGAATAAACATGGCATGAAGATAAACACTATTAATTTTTAAGTGAGCGTCACCACCATCCATTTTCCGTTTTCAACAATTAAAATATATAGCCAAACAGGGATAATTAGAAGAGGAAAGGGAAGGGAGGAAAAAAAGGGCGGATAAATATATGTAAGTATAATATATGGTATATGAAAATATAAATAAATAAATATATATATATATATATATATATATATATATATATATATATATAATATATATAATATATATAATCCAGAGGACAGGTAGTAAGGCGAGAAGATGATCGTTGGCTGGAGACTTTGTCCTCTGTTACAGGGTCAAAACAGTTTATTTATATACTGTATATATAATCACGCACGCACACGCCATCAGGGGAGGCTCTGCATTTAAACACTGAACCACCAATGACATCCCACCAGATCGCCAGAATGGAGTAAGAACATAAGGGGGGATGGTGAGTTTGCCTCAGAGGTACAGGAGAGTAGGGTTGTATGGTCTCTGGAAGTTGGGGCCCCCCAAGGGAATAATATAGAAAACATTTTGAAGTCAGCATTGCACTCCATGGAGGGCCCTGGTGTGTTGCTCCGGCTGCGCTGAGGAGGGCCCTGGTGCATTGCTCCGGCTGCGCTGAGGAGGGCCCTGGTGCGTTGCTGCGCTGAGGAGGGCCCTGGTGCGTTGCTACGGCTGCGCAGAGGAGGGCCCTGATGCGTTGCTGCTCTGAGGAGGGCCCTGGTGCGTTGCTGCTCTGAGGAGGGCCCTGGTGCGTTGCTGCTCTGAGGAGGGCCCTGGTGCGTTGCTGCGCTGAGGAGGGCCCTTGGTGCATTGCTGCGCTGAGGAGGGCCCTTGGTGCGTTGCTGCGCTGAGGAGGGCCCTTGGTGCGTTGCTGCGCTGAGGAGGGCCCTTGGTGCGTTGCTGCGCTGAGGAGGGCCCTTGGTGCGTTGCTGCGCTGAGGAGGGCCCTTGGTGCGTTGCTCCGGCTGCGCTGAGGAGGGCCCTTGGTGCGTTGCTGCGCTGAGGAGGGCCCTTGGTGCGTTGCTCCGGCTGCGCTGAGGAGGGCCCTTGGTGCGTTGCTCCGGCTGCGCTGAGGAGGGCCCTGGTGCGTTGCTGCGCTGAGGAGGGCCCTGGTGCGTTGCTCTGATTGTAGTTCGGTCCCTGGCCAGAGGTTCTTCTTGTCCCAGCCTAGGTCAAGTGAGGGAGTTCAAATTCATGGGAGCCTCAGAGGACATCGCCCAGTTACCCTCCACAGTGAAGGGGTTAATGGATCAATGGGAACATTTTTGTTGAGTGATCATTAATTCAGTGGATGCAGTGCAGGGGTGGGCAAGTTCGATTCTGGAGGGCCCCTCGCGAGCCAGGATTTGAGGATATCCCTGCTGATGTGTAAAGGCAAGACCATCACTTCTTCAGTCATCCTGATTGACTCACCTGCACACAGAGAGGAAATCATTAAATCCAGGCCTGTGTGGGGCTCTCCAGGACCGGACTTGCCCATCTAGTGGGTTTTGGTCCTTGAGAGCCAAAGCCAGGTCAGGTACTCAATGTGTGAGCACAGGCAAATAAATGAAAATGACTGACCCAGTGATTAACCCATGTGTACTTAAACAAGATATTACAAAAATCGGGCATGATATTTGCCTTCAAGGACTGGGATTGGACAGCTCTTGAATAAAATGGATATCTTTAACTTTTCTCAAATTACAACCTTGAAATGAGAGGGGGTTTATGTGTATGTGTTAGCCAGTTTACCATTAAAAAGGTCGCTTTAGCCCTAAATTTAAAATGTATTCTTTTGAAGAACTATACTTAAAAATAGGGAAAAAATCATAGATCCTATAACTTGGCACTCTGGGCCGCACATTAGCACAGAGGGGCCGCACATTAGCACAGAGGGGCCGCACATTAGCACAGAGGGGCCGCACATTAGCACAGAGGGGCCGCACATTAGCACAGAGGGGCCGCACATTAGCACAGAGGAGCCGCACATTAGCACACTGAGCCGCATTCAGGAGCCGCACATTAGCACACTGAGCCGCATTCAGGAGCCGCACATTAGCACACTGAGCCACACAGGAGCCGCACATTAGCACACTGGGCCGCACATTAGCACACTGAGCCTCACACTGAGCCACACAGGAGCCGCACATTAGCACACTGAGCCGCATACAGGAGCCGCACATTAGCACCGCACATTAGCACACTGAGCCTCACACTGAGCCACACAGGAGCCACACATTAGCACACTGAGCCGCATACAGGAGCCGCACATTAGCACACTGAGCCACACAGGAGCCACACATTAGCACACTGAGCCGCATACAGGAGCCGCACATTAGCACACTGAGCCACACAGGAGCCGCACATTAGCACACAGGAGCCGCACACTGAGCCACACAGGAGCCGCACACTGAGCCACACAGGAGCCGCACATTAGCACACTGAGCCGCATTCAGGAGCCGCACATTAGCACACTGAGCCACACAGGAGCCGCACATTAGCACACTGGGCCGCACATTAGCACACTGAGCCTCACACTGAGCCACACAGGAGCCGCACATTAGCACACAGGAGCCACACATTAGCACACTGAGCCGTATACAGGAGCCACACATTAGCACATTGAGCCGCACACTGAGCCACACAGGAGCCGCACATTAGCACACTGAGCCGCATACAGGAGCTGCACATTAGCATACAGGAGCCGCACATTAGCACACTGAGTCGCACATTAGCATACTAAGTTGCTAAATCAGTTCTAAATATTTCAGAAATGATTTACTGTAGAGAATGCAATGTATAGCCAGTCCGTTTTTAATATTCTTTTAAATGAAATCAACTTCCTATTGAGTCCATTTAAAACTCTCTGCTTCCAGATGCTGTGGAGCACGGTGACCCCGTCTGGGGGGCGAGTATCCGCAGCATCCTACCCCCAAGTGAGCTGCAGCTGTGCTGTCCCAGCTTATCATTTTCTGCTAGTTTTGTTTTATCCCCCCGGGGTCAGATCATCTTTTAAAGCTACAAGATCCGGCTGAAGAATCTGCATGGAATATAGTTTATGAAGTGATACAACGTGACATAGTGTTTGGCCCAGGCCCAGGCCTAGTACCAGCATGATGTAATGGGGAGCGCAGAATAAGGTTTAACCCTGTACTGGTCTCAACAAAAAAAGATGGCGGATTATTTTCTCTCAAAACCTCAGACAAGAGTATTTACAGGATAAAAGGTAACTTGTATAGATGCAAATGCATTAATAATTACTTTTACCACAAATGGGAATATTTGGGAATAAAGGATAATAATAATAATAATAATAATAATAATAATAATAATAATAAAAATAATAATGGGTCATATCCTGTTGGAGGTGCTTGCTCTATGGATTGAACCACATATGCAATAGACACAACACAGTGATTGCACAATATTAACATATAGATAAATATAATAAATGTAATTATTTGTTATTAAAGATACTCCTTCACCCCAAAAGGGAGTTGACTTCATTTTAAGGAGCATTAAAAACTGGCTATTCATTGTACTAGCAGTTTGTCTCTACAGTACATAATTTATAAATATTTAGTGGCTCCTGTATGCTAATGTTTGGCTCAGAGTACTAGATAACATTGGAGGTCTTTATTGTGAACAGTACAGAGAGAGACAAGCAGACTGTAATCCAAATTAGCACATAATCAAAGCTAATTAATATGCATGTGCTGCCCATTTGCATACAAATACAGCTGCAACAACAATTTTCCAGGACTGATTCACTTTAGGAAAAAATGGATAGCACAACATATAGCCAGTATTTCATGCTCTTTAAAAAAAAAAAAAAAACTTGATTTTGGGGTCACATTGTCACATTAACTTTTTTAGTGTTAGATAGATGAGCTGGCTCCCATTCTCCTTTCAACGTTATCTCATGGGATTAATTATCATTCACATGGGTGGGTGATAAACGCAGGGCCTCATTCAAATGTGATTTGGACAATTGAATACGGCTCTATAGAAGCACATAGAATATTTATTTTACAGAAGCTTTTAGCTAGTGAACTTCTATCCAAACGTAAGGTCTTCACTAACTAATAACTTCTGTAAAAAAAATATGTTCTGTGCTTATATAGAGCCCTATTCAATTGACCAAATTGAATTCGAATGAGGCCCTAGTTAGTATTAATCAGAATAATGATAGGACTTTAACATGCATAAGTCTCTGATATTATTATTTATTCAATGGGTCATGCTCTGGTGGATTATCACCCCCTCCCCACTGTCAGAGTTTACCTCATGTAAAAAGTCATTAGGAAAGCTGAAGAACTTTTTCATGTAATATATGCTGAAAATATCCAACTTTCAAGCTCCTTTACTTAACAATTCCACTCAAATGGTTAATACCCACTGACTAATTATTTACATGTGTAAATTTTGTTTATGCAATGACAGGAATTTTGCTGTGACACTTTAATTTTGTTTGTGATGTTCAGTCGTGTCCGACTCTCCATGACATCATGAACCGCAACACATCATGCTGATCCACTTGGTATTCATGGCAGATTTACTGGAGTGGGTTGCTATTTCCTTCTCCAGTGGGCCAGAGCATACAGCTCCTGTTATTTCTAGGTGGTCTCCCATCCAAGTACTGACCAGGCCCAACCCTGCATGGCTTCAGGGTGGTGTGACCTCTTGGTTCCCTGAATGGAACTAAACCCAGGTTGCAGCACTGAAACCACACAGATTTAATTTTGAATAGTACTAAGAAAAAAAAATTAGAATGCATAAAACAGAAAATGGTGAAATATGCCAGTAAAGTCTTAATAGACATTATTAAGATTTTACTTTCAAAATAAAATAAAATAAAATATTGCATCAGTAATAGTTCTTCCAGGTAACACCATACACAGATTAACTTTGCTTATTATCACTGTAGGGTTAGAGGTATATTGTAGGGAAATAAGGCTGTGAACATTAGCTCATACAAATATTTCTGCCATCAAAAGGGCAAAACAATATATGAAATATAAATAAAACACATACAAACAGTATAGGCAGCACTGCTGTACAAACTAATGTTATAAACCATATTTGAATCAAAGTGTTTTGTTAACTTCTTCAGGTTAATAAATACCATAAAAACTGCCCATCCACTTATCACATAGTGATTCCTCCACTTCAATCTTACCTCCACATCTTAACACAATCACTATTAGATATGAAGCCTATAATCAATTGAAATCAGAATACAGGCCTCCTCTGCACTGGGATAACTATGAAAGCTCTTTCTTCACCCACCCACCGAGATTCAGTTGATAGAGATATGGAAATCACGCGACTTTCCTATTTGAAGATTAGATTACATACTAAAGACTTTCATCTTATTTGACTTTCTATCAGATCTCTTCCCCCTCCCACTAAATGAAAAACCTAACTTTGCACACCTTCCTACCTAAGCAAACTTTCACTTTCTTCCTGACCCTTGTTATTCCTTATCTCTTACTCTTCCCCAGGTCTCTCCCTCTTCCACCCCCTAAGTATTGTAAGTAGTGAGTTTCCAAACTTGTAGGGTGTTTTTGAAAAAAGCACTTTCTGCAAAACAGGGCCCTTCATTTTCTGCAGTTTATTAATATTGTATTTTTCCTTGTTCTTATCCCTTGTACAGCGCTACAGAACATGTTGGCGCGTTACAAATAAAGGTTAATAAAGTTAATGGTTCCATAGTGCCTATTAAGATAAGTGTCGTATTATATCTGAATAAAAATCTATATAAATATAATAATCTATTCTGGTACAGGACATGCCACAACTTCTATAGAAACAATTATAAAGTAATACTACTAACTTATTAACTTATTCTCATGTCCAGCAAAATGTTTTGAATGAGACTGAGAAAAGACTATATCTTATAGTCAGAAACAAATCTAAGGGTAACCAATTAAAATGTAATTCTTTATTAATATACTTTAAAATATAAACCTGGAGAATTAAAATACAATACAAACAGCAACACACCAGTGACAAAAACCTGCTGCTCCTTAATATAACAAATGTGTCAGATTTCTTAACTAATACAACACTTCTGGTAACATCTTTATATCGGACTAACAATCACCCAATGTATCACATTGTACTGTTGTGGACTATGGCCAGGAATGACAAGGATTACCCTGATTGTGACTGTGGTTTATGTGTTATGCTGGTTATGTGTTAAAGGCATATTTAAGTGAGGTGGGTTATGAATACATCCTGTAGAGGAGCATTATAATCCACCTAGCAAAAATGTTTGCATAAAAAAATGCAAACTAATTTTGCAAAAAAAAAAAAATTGTGTTAAGGGTGATGTTCATACCCCCAGACACTGCTGCTGCGCTCTAGGGGACGAATTTCTAAAGTCGGATCCTTAGCTAACTGCGTATGAGCGAGCGGATTGGCTTTTCAGCCAATCAGCAAAGAGTGGTGATATCAGCCGTGACGTCACCACTGCTTCTGTAAGCCAGCACTAGAGGGAAAAGGAAGAGACGGTGGCGGCGACGAACCGCGCGAGTATGTGAGTGTGTGGGTGTGTCTGTCTGTCTGAGTGAGTGTGTGTGTCTGTGTGCATCTGTGTGAGTGAGTGTGTCTGTGTGAGTATGTATGTCTGTGTGAGTGAGTGAGTTTGTCTGTGAGTGAGTATTTCTGTGTGTATGTCTGTGGGATTGAGTGTGTATTACTGTGTGTGAGTGAGTGAGTATGTCTGTGTGTGTCTGTGTGAGTGTGTGTGTCTGTGTGAGTGTGTATGTCTTTGTGAGTGAGTATGTATGTTTGTGTGAGTGTGTGTGAGTGAGTGTGTATGTCTGGGTGTGAGTCTATGTCTGTGTGAGTGAGTGAGTATTTCTGTGTGATTGAGTGTGTATGTCTGGGTGTGAGTCTATGTCTGTGTGAGTGAGTGAGTATTTCTGTGTGATTGAGTGTGTATTACTGTGTGAGTGAGTGTGTATGTCTTTGTGTGTGTGTGTATGTCTTTGTGTGTGAGTGTGTGTCTGTGTGAGTGAGTATGTATGTTTGTGTGAGTGAGTGTGTATGTCTGGGTGTGTGTATGTCTGTGTGAGTGAGTCTATGTGTGAGTGAGTGTGTCTGTGTGTGTGTGTGAGGGAGTGTGTCTGTGAGTAGGAGTGTATCTGAGTGTGTGTATCTGTGTGAGTGTGTATGTCTTTGTGTGTGTGTGTCTGTGTGAGTGAGTATGTATGTCTGTGTGAGTGATTGTGTATGTCTGAGTGAGTGATTGTGTATGTGTGTGTGTGTGTCTGTGTGAGTGAGTATGTATGTTTGTGTGAGTGAGTGTGTATGTCTGGGTGTGTGTATGTCTGTGTGAGTGTGTCTGTGTGTGTGAGGGAGTGTGTCTGTGAGTAGGAGTGTATCTGTGTGAGTGTCTGTGTGAGTGTCTGTGTGTGAGTGTCTGTGTGAGTGTCTGTGTGTGAGTGTCTGTGTGAGTGTGTGTCTGTGTGTGTCTGTGTGTGTGTGTCTGTGTGTGTGTGTCTGTGTGAGTGAGTGAGTATTTCTGTGTGTCTGTGATTGTGTGTGTGTATGTCTTTGTGTGTGGGTCTGTGTGAGTGTGTGTGTCTGTGTGAGTAAGTATGAATGACTGTGTGAGTTAGTGAGTGTGTGTGTATGTCTGTGTGAGTGATTGTGTATGTCTGAGTGAGTGTGTGTGTGTGTGAGTGTCTGTGTGTGAGTGTCTGTGTGTGTGTGTCTGTGTGTGTGTGTGTCTGTGAGTGAGTGTGTGTGTCTGTGTGTATGTCTGTGTGAGTGTGTGTGTCTGTGTGAGTAAGTATGAATGACTGTGTGAGTTAGTGAGTGTGTGTGTATGTCTGTGTGAGTGATTGTGTATGTCTGAGTGAGTGTGTGTGTGTGTGAGTGTCTGTGTGTGTGTGTCTGTGTGTGTGTGTGTCTGTGAGTGAGTGTGTGTGTCTGTGTGTATGTCTGTGTGAGTGAGTCTATGTCTGTGTGTGTGTGTGTGTGTCTGAGTGAGTGAGTGTGTATATGTGTGTGAGTGAGTGTGTATATGTGTGTGAGTGAGTGTGTATGTCTGTGTGTGTGTGAGTGTGTGTCTGTGTGTGTGAGTGTGTCTATGTGAGTGTGTGTATGTGTGAGTGTGTGTCTGAGAGTGAGTGTGTCTGTGGGTGTATCTGTGTGTGTGTCTGTGTGAGTGAGTATGTATGTCTGTGTGAGTGAGTGAGTGTGCGTGTCTGTGTGTATGTCTGAGTGAGTGTGTGTCTATGTCTGTGTGAGTGAGTACGTCTATGTGAGTGTGTGTGTCTGAGTGAGTGTGTCTATGTGAGTGAGTGTGTATGTCTGAGTGAGTGATTGTGTATGTCTGAGTGAGTGTGTGTCTATGTCTGTGTGAGTGAGTACGTCTATGTGAGTGTGTGTGTCTGAGTGAGTGTGTTCTATGTGAGTGTGTGTGTATGTCTGTGTGAGTGATTGTGTATGTCTGAGTGAGTGTGTGTCTATGTCTGTGTGAGTGAGTGAGTACGTCTATGTGAGTGTGTGTGTCTGAGTGAGTGTGTCTATGTGAGTGAGTGTGTCTATGTGAGTGAGTGTGTATGTCTGAGTGAGTGTGTATGTCTGTGTGAGTGTGTCTGTGTGTGTGAGTGTGTCTATGTGAGTGTGTGTTTGAGAGTGAGTGTGTCTGTGGGTGTATCTGTGTGAGTGTCTGTGTGAGTGAGTGTGTTTGTCTCTGTATGAGTAAGTGTGTATGTTTGTGTGTCTAAATGAGTGTCTGTGTGAGCGTGTGTGTCAATGTGAGTGAGTGTGTGTGTCTGTGTGAGCGAGTATGTCTGTGTGTGTCTATGTGAGTGAGTGAGTGTGTGTGTATGTGTGAGTGAGTTTGTATGTCTGTGTGAGTGTGTGTGTCTATGTGAGTGAGTGTGTATGTCTGTGTGAGTGAGTGTGTCTATGTGAGTGAGTGTGTGTGTCTGAGTGTTTCTGTGAGTGAGTGTGTATATTTGTGTGTGTGTCTATGTAAAAGAGTGTGTATGTGTGTGTGTTTGTGTCTGTATGAGTGAGTGTGTATGTCTGTGTGAGTGTGTCTGAGTGAGTGTGTGTGTCAATGTGAGTGAGTGTGTGTGTGTTTGTTTGTTTGAGTGGGTGTGTCTGTGTGAGTGTGTGTCTGTATGAGTGTATCTGTGTGTGTGAGTGTGTATGTCTATGTGAGTGAGTGTGTCTATGTGAGTGAGTGAGTGTGTCTATGTGAGTGAGTGTGTGTGTCTGAGTGTTTCTGTGAGTGAGTGTGTATATTTGTGTGTGTGTCTATGTAAAAGAGTGTGTGAGTGTGTATGTGTGAGTGTGTGTCTGAGAGTGAGTGTTTGTGTGTGTGTTTGTGTCTGTATGAGTGAGTGTGTATGTCTGTGTGAGTGTGTGTGTCAATGTGAGTGAGTGTGTGTGTTTGTTTGAGTGGGTGTGTGTGTGTCTATGTGAGTGAGTGTATATGTTTTTGTGAGTGTGTGTGTCTGTGAGTGAGTGTGTCTATGTGAGTGAGTGTGTGTGTGTGTGTTTGTTTGAGTGGGTGTGTCTGTGTGAGTGTGTGTCTGTATGAGTGTATCTGTGTGTGTGAGTGTGTATGTCTGTGTGTGTCTATGTGAGTGAGTGTGTTTATGTGATTGAGTGTGTGTGTCTGAGTGTTTCTGTGAGTGAGTGTGTATATTTGTGTGTGTGTCTATGTAAAAGAGTGTGTCTGTGTGTGAGTGTGTCTGTGAGTGTGTCTATGTGAGTGTGTGTGTGTATGTGTGAGTGTGTGTCTGAGAGTGAGTGTGTCTGTGTGAGTTTGTGTGTGTTTGTGTCTGTATGAGTGAGTGTGTATGTCTGTGTGAGTGTGTGTGTCAATGTGAGTGAGTGTGTGTGTTTGTTTGTTTGAGTGGGTGTGTGTGTGTCTATGTGAGTGAGTGTATATGTTTTTGTGAGTGTGTGTGTCTGTGAGTGAGTGTGTCTATGTGAGTGAGTGTGTGTGTCTGAGTAAGTGTCTATGTGAGTGAGTATGTTTGTGTGTCTGTGTGAGTGAGTGTGTTTGTGTCTGTATGAGTAAGTGTGTATGTTTGTGTGTCTGTGTGAGCGTGTGTGTCAATGTGAGTGAGTGTGTGTGTCTGAGTGAGTGTCTGTGAGTGTGTGTGTCTGTGTGAGCGAGTATGTCTGTGTGTGTGTCTATGTGTGTGTGTCTGTGAGTGAGTGTGTCTATGTGAGTGAGTGTGTGTGTCTGAGTGTTTCTGTGAGTGAGTGTGTATATTTGTGTGTCTATGTAAAAGAGTGTGTATGTTTGTGTGAGTGAGTGTGTCTGTGTGTGAGTGTGTCTGTGAGTGTGTGTGTGTCTGTGTGTGAGTGTGTCTGTGAGTGTGTGTGTGTGTGTCTGAGAGTGAGAGTGTCTGTGTGAGTTTGTGTGTGTGTTTGTGTCTGTATGTCTGTGTGTGTGTCTGAGTGAGTGTCTGTGTGAGTGTGTGTGTCAATGTGAGTGGGTGTCTCTGTGTGAGTGTGTGTGTGTATATGTTTTTGTGTGTGTGTGTCTGTGAGTGAGTGTGTCTATGTGAGTGAGTGTGTGTGTCTGAGTAAGTGTCTATGTGAGTGAGTATGTTTGTGTGTCTGTGTGAGTGAGTGTTTCTGTGTGAGTGAGTCTGTGTGTGTGAGTGAGTCTGTGTGAGTGAGTCTGTGTGAGTGAGTGTGTCTGTGTGTCTATGTGAGTGAGTGTCTGAGAGTGAGTGTGTGTGTCTGTGTGTCTGTGTGTGTGTCTGTGTGAGTGTGAGTGTGCGTGTCTGTGTGTATGTCTGAGTGAGTGTGTGTGTATGTCTGTGTGAGTGATTGTGTATGTCTGAGTGAGTGTGTGTCTATGTCTGTGTGAGTGAGTCTGTGTGTGTGTGTGTGTGTGTCTGTGTGAGTGAGTGTGTATATGTGTGTGAGTGTGTATGTGTGTGTGTGTGTCTGTGTGAGTGAGTGTGTATGTCTGTGTAAGTGTGTATGTCTGTGTGAGTGAGTCTGTGTGTGTCTGTGAGTAGGACTGTATCTGTGTGAGTGTGTGTATCTGTGTGAGTGAGTGTGTGTGAGTGTCTGAGTGTGTGTGAGTGTCTGAGCGTGAGTGTCTGTGTGTATGTCTGTGTGAGGGAGTCTTTGTCTGTGTGTGTGTCTGTATTAGTGTGTATGTCTATGTGAGTGAGTATATGTCTGTTTGTTGTCTGTGTGAGTGAGTCTATGTCTGTGTGAGTGTATGTGTCTGTGTGAATGTGTATGTATGAGTGAGTGTGAGTGAGTGTGTATGTCTGTGTGTGTGTGTGTCTGTGTGAGTGTGTGTGTCTATGTGAGTGAGTACATCTGTGTGAGTGTGTGTGTCTGTGTGAGTGTGTGTGTCTATGTGAGTGAGTACATCTGTGTGAGTGTGTATGTCTGTGTGAGTGTGTGTGTCTATGTGAGTGAGTACATCTGTGTGAGTGAGTACATCTGTGTGAGTGTGTGTGTCTGTGTGAGTGAGTATGTATGTCTGTGTGAGTGAGTGAGTGAGTGTGCGTGTCTGTGTGTATGTCTGTGTGAGTGATTGTGTATGTCTGAGTGAGTGTGTATGTCTGAGTGAGTGTGTGTCTATGTGTGAGTGAGTACGTCTATGTGAGTGTGTGTGAGTGAGTGTGTATGTCTGAGTGAGTGTGTATGTCTGTGTGAGTGTGTGTGTGTGTGTGAGTGTGTCTATGTGAGTGTGTGTATGTGTGAGTGTGTGTCTGAGAGTGAGTGTGTCTGTGGGTGTATCTGTGTGTGTGTCTGTGTGAGTGAGTATGTATGTCTGTGTGAGTGAGTGAGTGTGCGTGTCTGTGTGTATGTCTGTATGAGTGATTGTGTATGTCTGAGTGAGTGTGTGTGTGTATGTCTGTGTGAGTGATTGTGTATGTCTGAGTGAGTGTGTGTCTATGTCTGTGTGAGTGAGTACGTCTATGTGAGTGTGTCTATGTTAGTGAGTGTGTATGTCTGAGTGAGTGTGTATGTCTGTGTGAGTGTGTGTGTGTGAGTGTGTCTATGTGAGTGTGAGTGTGTCTGTAGGTGTATCTGTGTGAGTGTCTGTGTGAGTAAGTGTGTATGTTTGTGTGTCTAAATGAGTGTCTGTGTGAGCGTGTGTGTCAATGTGAGTGAGTGAGTGTGTGTGTCTGTGTGAGCGAGTATGTCTGTGTGTGTCTATGTGAGTGAGTGAGTTTGTATGTCTGTGTGAGTGTGTGTGTCTATGTGAGTGAGTGTGTATGTCTGTGTGAGTGAGTGTGTCTATGTGAGTGAGTGAGTGTGTGTGTCTGAGTGTTTCTGTGAGTGAGTGTGTATATTTGTGTGTGTGTCTATGTAAAAGAGTGTGTATGTTTGTGTGTCTGTGTGAGTGTGTCTGTGTGAGTGTGTTTGTGTGTGTGTTTGTGTCTGTATGAGTGAGTGTGTATGTCTGTGTGAGTGTGTCTGAGTGAGTGTGTGTGTCAATGTGAGTGAGTGTGTGTGTGTTTGTTTGTTTGAGTGGGTGTGTCTGTGTGAGTGTGTGTCTGTATGAGTGTATCTGTGTGTGTGAGTGTGTATGTCTGTGTGTGTCTATGTGAGTGAGTGTGTCTATGTGAGTGTGTGTGTCTGAGTGTTTCTGTGAGTGAGTGTGTATATTTGTGTGTGTGTCTGTGTGAGTGAGTGTGTCTGTGTGTGAGTGTGTCTGTGAGTGTGTCTATGTGAGTGTGTGTCTGAGAGTGAGTGTGTCTGTGTGAGTTTGTGTGTGTGTGTTTGTGTCTGTATGAGTGAGTGTGTAGGTCTGTGTGAGTGTGTGTGTCAATGTGAGTGAGTGAGTGTGTGTGTTTGTTTGTTTGAGTGGGTGTGTCTGTGTGAGTGTATGTCTGTATGAGTGTATCTGTGTGTATGTCTGTGTGTGTCTATGTGAGTGAATGAGTGTGTCTATGTGAGTGAGTGTGTGTGTCTGAGTGTTTCTGTGAGTGAGTGTGTATATTTGTGTGTGTGTCTATGTAAAAGAGTGTGTCTGTGTGTGAGTGTGTCTGTGAGTGTGTGTGTGTATGTGTGAGTGTGTGTCTGAGAGTGAGTGTGTCTGTGTGAGTTTGTGTGTGTGTTTGTGTCTGTATGAGTGAGTGTGTATGTCTGTGTGAGTGTGTGTGTCAATGTGAGTGAGTGTGTGTTTGTTTGTTTGAGTGGGTGTGTGAGTGTGTGTCTGTATGAGTGTATCTGTGTGTGTGAGTGTGTATGTCTGTGTGTGTCTATGTGAGTGAGTGTGTCTATGTGAGTGAGTGAGTGTGTCTATGTGAGTGAGTGTGTGTGTCTGAGTGTTTCTGTGAGTGAGTGTGTATATTTGTGTGTGTGTCTATGTAAAAGAGTGTGTGAGTGTGTATGTGTGAGTGTGTGTCTGAGAGTGAGTGTGTGTGTGTTTGTGTCTGTATGAGTGAGTGTGTATGTCTGTGTGAGTGTGTGTGTCAATGTGAGTGAGTGTATATGTTTGAGTGAGTGTGTCTATGTGAGTGAGTGTGTGTGTCTGAGTAAGTGTCTATGTGAGTGAGTATGTTTGTGTGTCTGTGAGTGAGTGTGTTTGTGTCTGTATGAGTAAGTGTGTATGTTTGTGTGACTGTGTGTCTGTGTGAGCGTGTGTGTCAATGTGAGTGTGTGTGTCTGAGTGAGTGTCTGTGAGCATGTGTGTCAATGTGAGTGAGTGTGTGTGTCTGTGTGAGCGAGTATGTCTGTGTGAGTGTGTGTGTCTGTGTGAGTGTGTGTGTCTGTGAGCGTGTGTGTCAATGTGAGTGAGTGTGTGTGTCTGAGTGAGTGTCTGTGAGCATGTGTGTCAATGTGAGTGAGTGTGTGTGTCTGTGTGAGCGAGTATGTCTGTGTGAGTGTGTGTGTCTATGTGTCTGTGTGAGTGTGTGTGTCTATGTGTCTGTGTGAGTGTGTGTGTCTGTGTGAGTGTGTGTGTCTGTGAGTGAGTGTGTATATTTGTGTGTCTATGTAAAAGAGTGTGTATGTTTGTGTGAGTGAGTGTGTCTGTGTGTGTGTGTGTCTATGTGAGTGAGTGTGTGTCTGTGTGAGTGTGTGTCTATGTGAGTGAGTGTGTGTCTGTGTGAGTTTGTGTGTGTGTGTCTGTGTGTGAGTGTGTCTGTGAGTGTGTGTATGTGTGAGTGTGTGTCTGAGAGTGAGAGTGTTTGTGTGTGTGTTTGTGTCTGTATGTCTGTGTGAGTGTGTCTGAGTGAGTGTCTGTGTGAGTGTGTGTGTCAATGTGAGTGAGTGTGTGTGTGTTTGTTTGAGTGGGTGTGTCTGTGTGAGTGTGTGTGTGTCTATGTGAGTGTATATGTTTTTGTGTGTGTGTGTCTGTGAGTGAGTGTGTCTATGTGAGTGAGTGTGTGTGTCTGAGTAAGTGTCTATGTGAGTGAGTATGTTTGTGTGTCTATGTGAGTGAGTGTGTCTGTGTGAGTGAGTGTGTCTGTGTGAGTGAGTGTTTCCGTGTGTGTGAGTGAGTCTGTGTGAGTGAGTCTGTGTGAGTGAGTCTGTGTGAGTGAGTGTGAGTGAGTTTGTGTGAGTGAGTGTGTCTGTGTGTCTATGTGAGTGAGTGTCTGAGAGTGAGTGAGTGTGTGTGTATGTCTGTGTGAGTGTGTGTGTCTGTGTGAGTGTGTGTGTCTGTGTCTGTGTGAGTGTGTGTCTGTGTGAGTGTGTCTGTGTGTGTGTGTGTGTGTCTGTGTGTGAGTATGTGTGGATGGATAAAGAATGATGATTACATCTTTAGCTTGTATTATACTGCCCATACAGAAACCACAGTGGAAGATGAGGCTCCTCCCCATCCTATTTGCTCCAATCAGAACTAAATGCTGGGATTTTCATTGTTTCTCATAGGACCTGTGCTTGCACACTTAAGCCGATGATGTGATATATTCAGACATGCCTGTGTCATATACCTCATGCTTCTGTAACGCTTGCATCATTAAAGAGTGTACATGAAATAAAGGGAGACACATAAACGTTGCATAATGTAAAGACATTACTATTCAAAAATCTGTGCTTTAGAGTAGTGGTTTTCAACAACCTGTCCTAGAACTGGTGCCGATCCCTGAGACTTTATCTGCTGGTCCTCAGGGATGTGGACAGCCCAACACTATACAAACCATCACCATTAGTCACAGTTATAGAAGAATTTATAATCATTTTAACTGTACTCTATTCAAATAAGTGCGAAGCTCAATGAAAATGCAGGAAGTCACATGAGGTATCTACCTCTTAAACATGTTCTGGATCTCACAGTCTATCCTTACGAGCATTGGAAGGTGACCAGCAGCTCTCAAGAGCACTGGAAGATAACCAGCAGGTTACTGTGAGCATTGGATGGTGACCAGCAGGTCCCCATGAGCATTAGAAGGCCACCAGCAGGCCCTGTGATCATTGGAAGATAATTAACAGGTCCCTCTGAGCATTGGGAATTGATAAGCAGGTCCCAATGGGCATTGGAAGACAAACAGCTGGTCCTCATGAGCATCGGAACGTGACCAGTAGGTCCCCATGAGCATTAGAAGATAATTAGTAGGTCCCCATGAGTACTGGTAGGTCAGTAGGTCTGCATACCAACAACCCATCTCCATTAGTTAAAGCACTCCATTAGTTATAGCGATTATAGAATAACAAATAAGCATTTACATTGTACTCTATTCAAAATAGTGCAAAACGCCATGAAAATTCAGTAAGTCACATGAAGCATCTCCCTGTTACGCATGTTCTGGATCCAACAGCCGGCCCCAGGAACATTGGAAAGTGGCCAGACCCAAAAAGGTAGAGAACCGCTGAAGTAAAACGACATTAACTGTGCAGGACAAATGTTAAAAGGAGATAAGTGATACTTATTTGAAAATACAGCTTTAATCAAACTTATCTGGCCATGAAGGCATTTCTTGTTCAGGCTCCATTGCAGATCCTTGCCCTGCCCATATTTGTGGTTGACAAAAGATCCATGTGTAGTAGTTTTGAGATACATTTGGCTCTAGAGCCCCTTTAATAGTGAAGAAAGCAAAACTAGGTGTGTTAAATTTGGTGTTATCGCTCTCACACTCTCTCATACTGGTCACTGGGAGTTCAACATGGCACCTCATGGCAAAGAACTGTCTGAGGATCTGACAAAAGGAAATGTTGCTCTACATCAAGATGTCCTAGGCTATAAGAAGATTGTCAAGACCCTGAAACCAAGCTGCAGCACGGTGGGCAAGACCATACAGCGGTTTCACAGGACAGGTTCCACTCAGAACAGGCCTCGCCATAGTCGACCAAAGAAGTTGAGTGCACGTGCTCAGAGTCATATCCAGAGGTTGTCTTTGGGAAATAGACGTATGAGTGCTGCCACCATTGCTGAAGAGGTTGAAGGGGTGGGGGGTCAGCCTGCCGGTGCTCAGACCGTACGCCGCACACTGCATCAAATGGTCTACATGGCTGTTGTCCCAGAACGAAGCCTTTTCTAAAGATGATGCACAAGAAGGCCAACAAACAGTTTGCGGAAGACAAGTAGAGTAAGGACATGGATTACTGGAACCATATCCTGTTGTCCGATGAGACCAAGATAAACTTATTTGGTTCAGACAGTGTAAAGCATGTGTGGCGGCAACCAGGTGAGGAGTACAAAGACAAGTGTGTCTTGCCTACAGTCAAGCATGGTGGTGGGGGTGTCATGGTCTGGGCCTGCAACATGTACGGTGACATACTGAAGCAGAGCATGATCCCCTTCCTTTGGAGACTGGAAGAGGATGCCAGTGGCAACCTGTGAAGCTCTGGTGACCTCCATGCCCATAAGGGTTAAGGCAGTGCTGGAAAATACACACAAAATATTGACAATTTGGACATTTCCACTCAGGGGTGTACTCACTTTTGTTGCCAACGGTTTAGACATTAATGGCTGTGTGTTGAGTTATTTTGAGGGGACAGCACATTTACACTGTTATACAGGCTGTACACTTACTACTTCACATTGTAGCAGAGGGGCATTTCTTCAGTGTTGTCACATGAAAAGATATATATAAAATATTTACTAAAATGTGAGGGGTGTGCTCACTTTTGTGAGATACAGTATATATATATATATAATAATTATTATTATTATTATTATTATTATTATTATTATTAACCTTTATTTGCAATGTGCCAACATATTCCGTAGCGCTATAAAGGGTAGATACAAGTCAAAAACAAACTTAAAGTCACAGCACAGCCCCTCAGGCTCCAAGCTGTTAGGAAGTATTGGCCAAAAAATTTGGAATATTTTATACACACAGTCCGGGAAAAAAAAGCTTCCTAAAAATATTTTTATGCCCAGGACTTACAAGCCTGCTAATATTGTTACTTTGTCACATGCTTCACAAATATGTGAAGTTTTTCATAGACTACAATTGTCCTTTAACCTGAGATATTTGGTGGGGAATTTGTTGATTTGTTGTATCTATATCAATACAATGTATCCCTATATGAGTAAATAGTAAAGTGAATGTTCGTTACAGTAACAATATATGATAAGATAATTGCAGCTCTCTTCCAGTCTACAAAGCGCTGATACATCATAATAATAATGTAAGGGTGGGGAGAGTCACTTCCACTTTAAGTGATCATCTGTGGTAATGCGAGGCATCTCCCCACTGTGATTGTGCTAATAATATATGTTTAAGGAATTTGGACACTTTGATTCGAGTCGCTTCTGGTTCCTGCAACATAATTACACATCAAAGGTAATAAACCAAGCGCTGTATTGTTTTTTCCCCTACTTTCAAGGGTGGTTCTTCCAAACAGTATATTTGTTTGAGCGCTACTGAAAGGAAGTGGAAGATTTAAACTGTGATAACATTGATTAGGCCTTCTTGGTAAGGTTTACATAATGTTCTTGCACTTCCTTTCAGTAGTATTTACTTTTATGTACTTTATATTATTAAAAGGTGCCTATCACCTATGTTGAATCTTTCCTGGTGGCTGGTCGACATTTCAATGAATATCTTGTCAGTGTAAAGCTTATCCTCTGCCATTACCCTAACTCCCAACCCTAACCCCTCGCCTCTAATCCCTAACACTAACCCAAACCATAAACCCTAACCCTATGAAACTTACTGAAATGCTGGCTGTGTCACCTAATAGCCGAAGACCGCCACTGTGTGCAGCCCGCCAAAGGAAAGGTCTGCTGCGTTTTTTTCTGCTTGAAAATTATTCAGTTTGTTCAGATCTGCCCTCTGCAGCTCATGCAGCTCATGAATACACACACTGTGAAATGCAGTGATTCAAATTAGCCTATCGGTGACCTCTCTCAAGTAGCATATTGTAATAGTGCTCAAGACATTGAGAGAAGTGGGGAGTGGTACTATAATGGCCATTAATGTATAATAAATTATATTCTGGCTAAATATTTTTTTTGCTGCTGTATTTTAAATATTATTATTGAAGGATGGAATAAGAAATAGTTTTAACATGAAAATTGCGCACACAGGTAACAATCAGCGTTGCTGCGCGCCTGCATACAATGTAATCTCTAGTCTGTTGCTAATTAGCGCCATATGGAGATTCTTGTTCCATTTAGTCGTCAGTTTTCTAACGGTGCTGAAAACGTATAAAACGCATCTGAGCAGGGAGGGAGCGCTCACTTTAATAGCTCTGAGGCTGCAGGTTTTACAAGGAGCGTCCAGGGTCCAGGTTTCTTAGAATTGCAGCACAAACGTGTGAGGTCTTCCTTAGAAGTAAAGTATTATCAGGCTTGGCCCGGCTCCAAGGAGAAGATCGTCCCAGAATTCCAGGGGCTCGGATTGGGAGGGCACGATTCCCAAATGAGGTTTTATTGTCTTTAAACTCCTATATGGAAAAAGTAGAAATAAATATATTATTTATAAAAAAAAGATTATGCAGTATCTCAGATAATTCCTTCTTTCTATATCTCCTATTATAGGGACAGGGAAGGTACATAAGTGTGTGGTATATCTAAATATCATTTTATTCAGGAGCAGAGCTAGTGAATGGTGGGCACAGGTGCCCATCCTGGTGTGCCCCCTGGTGCCCACACTCACGTTCTCCCCCATCACAGTTGCCCCTTGCAGGTGACCCCTTAAGTAAGCAATCCCTTCCCCGCAAAACCCTTTTCCCATATCCACTGGCTTCTCTTAAATGTGTTACCTCCAAGACCTCCAAGACCTTTCCCCAAAGCAGATCCCCCCCCCCTCCCATTGTTAAAGCATATCTTCTCCCCAAAGCAGATTATCTCCCCAAGACCCCCCTCCAAAGCATATGACATCACTAAGACCCCACCCCAAAGCATCTTCCATTCCCCAAGCAGATGCCCTCCTTAAGACCCTTTCCCAAAGTAGCTCCCCACCCCTGGATCCCTTCCCAAAACATACATCCTCCCAAAGACCCCTTCCCAAAGCAGAAGCCCTCCCAAAACACCTCCCCTTCTCAAAATAGCTCCCCACCCCAAGATCCCTTCTCAAAACAAATGTCCTCCCCAAGATCCCTTCCCAATGTATCGCCCCTCCTTTTCCCAAAGCAGATTCTCCCCCCACAAAAGCAGGGACTATTAGGAATGTTTCAGTGAGTAAAAACAGAGCTTTTCAAAGCTTGCTAATAAAAAGATTTTTCGATGCGGGGAAGAGACACAGAGGAGGTAGTAGAGGCGGAAGAGACACAGGGGAAGGAGAGGGGGAAGAGACACAGAGGAGGTAGTAGAGGCGGAAGAGACACAGGGGAGGGAGAGGGGGAAGAGACACAGGGGAGGGAGAGGAGGGGGAAGAGATACAGGGGAAGGAGAGGGAGGGATGAGTCACAGGGGAGGGAGAGGGGGAAAGAGACACAGGGGAGGGAGAGGGGGAGGGAAAAGACATGGGAAGGGAGATGGGGAGGGAGAAGGGGAGGGAAGAGACACAGGGAAGGGAGGGGGAGAGACCCAGGGGAAGGGGGTGGGGGAGACACACATTAAATATTATCCCGTCATTTTTGACGGGCAAGTTACTAGTCCAATATAATAAAGGTGAACTGTAACTGTGCAGCTCTAGATTAGTAGAACCATATTGAGATGAGTTGCAGACCTTGAGTCATGTTCTCCTGTATACCCAGAGCTCAGTGACCTTTGGTGACCTTTGCTGCTCCTAATGTTGGGATTCTACCTTAGAAAGTGTTTTATTGCTTTGCTGGGTTTGGAGTTTTTATATTTATGTGAATGGGCCCCTGAGGTTTACAGATAATGGTTTGCAGCTGACATTATCCCCAAGATTTCAAAGTCAGATCATCCAAATCTCCCAAAGACTCCTCAGCATCGTCTGGACCTTTATACAAGAAAGCTCTGTATTATGTGTCAAGAAAATCAGTTTATGACTTTAAGAGACTCTGTCACCCCAACAGGAAGTTGATTTAATTGAAGAGCATTCAAAACTGAATATATATTGTAATAGCAGTTTTATCTACAGTAAATCATTTCTGAAATATTTAGAATTGATTTTGCAACTCCCTTTATTTTAGCCACTACAGAGACAGACAAGCAGCCTGTAATCTTAATTAGCGCATCAAAGCAGCTAATTAGTATGCATGATACACTCATTTGAATATACATGCAGCAGCAGCAACATGGAATTTCCCAGTAAACAGATTTATGATAATAAACAGCATATTTTACATTTTGTTTGTAAAAGAGACACTTCAGTCCCAAATGCTGCCATGTATTTAAAGGGACTCTGTCATCCCAACAGGACGTTGATTTCCTTTTAAAGGGCATTACATTGTGCTAGCCATTTTTCTCTACAGTAAATAATTTCTGAAATATTTAAAATTGATTTTGCGATTCCTGTATGCTAATGTGAAGCTAATTGTCCTTCTGTGAGGATCCTGTATGCTAATATGCAACTCGTGCTTGAAAAGGGTGGGAGAAGGATCTAACTGCCAGATAACATTGCATCTCTTTATTTTGGCCACTACAGAGGCAGACAAGCAGACTGTAATCCTAATTAACACAAAAAGCAGCTTATTAATATGTGTGAGTTGCATATTTGCATATAACCATAGCAACAACAACATGACATTTTCCAGGATTGAATCACTTTAGAAAAAAATGGATAACACAACATATGACCAGTTATATATATATATATATATATATATATATATATATATATATATAAGCTATTTTATGGCCTGTGTATACAATGAGCTGTATCCCCCCCCACCCCCCCCAGAATTATTCTGTCTCCTACTCCCCTGTCAGTGGCCCTCGACCACTTTTTGTTTTGATCCAGGGACCATCTGGTTACATTCTGAGGCTTGTGGTGACTGACTCTGAGATCTAGAACATTACCAGGGTGATATTACATGTCACACTACGTTTTCATTTAGCTTTCATCTGATTTGAATAGAGTACAATTCTATAACTAATGGCAAGTCTGGACGAGCTAGTAAAAAGTAAAGATATTACACTATCAATAAAGGTCTGTATAGTTAGATCTCTGGTATTCCCAGTAGTAACATACGGATGGGAGAGCTGGACCATAAATAAGGCTGAGCGCCAGAGAATTGACGCCTTTGAATTGTGGTGTTGGAGAAGACTGCTTAGAGTCCCTTGGACTGCAAGAAGATCCAATAAATCAATACTACAGGAAATCAAGACAAACTGTTCACTGGAAGATTTGATCATGAGGCTGAAGCTCAGATATTTTGTCCGTATCATGGGAAGACAGGGGGAGCATTGAAGGCACATGAAGAAGGAGATAGCAGAGGTGGATGGATAGAGGTCATTGAAGAGATGAACATGAACATGAGCGTGATGGAGCTCTGAGAGGGAGATGTGCATGGTGTGCTGTAGTCCACAGAGTCACAGAAAGTTGGACACAACTGAATGACTAAACAAAGTGTGCTTTGTCTTACATTCCTCAGTACAATAAATGTGATTTACAGATAAACAAATCTTATCAACAGACCAGAGATATTCTATATATTTAGACAGAATTTCCCAAATGTAAAAAGAAAGTCATCAACAATTCTTATACTGGCAGCCAAGATGCAGCAGCATTTGAGATCTAAGGCATAGGCAACCAAAGTTCTCTGAGTTCACTCATTTATCCAGTAAGCAATGCTCAGATTTCAGTGTGATAACTTCTGCTTTAAATATTTCATCAACACCAATGTGAAGCTCTCAGTATGAAATAAGATATTGTTGGTAAGGTGTGGAACAGATATAGGATCTTTGGTTGAGTATTCATTTTTATTGCGTATATTAAGTCCAAAGGCTTGGGAATCAATGCCCAGGTATTTGATACTTTGGGTATTTCTAACAGTTTTGTTGTTTCTTTTGGTACACAAGGTGTGTATGTGAGCCACAGACTCTGTTTCTTTAGGAGAACTGAAGGAGTTAACCTTTTCTGCTTAGTTAATTAGCTGCACATGAGCAGCCCTGATTTATGACTGCTACTGGAGTATGGGAGGGGCTTTATAAGGACTAATTGTTTGCAGTTTGTCTGGCCCGGAGTGAGACAGACACAGTAAGACAGCAGGATTCAGCTGATGACCATTTGGAGCAGAATGGAGACCTGGAAATCTGAAAACATATAAAGGCCAGGGACTTTTTTTTTGCTCCACCCAGGATAAGCTGGATGAGAGCTGGTTAAGGTTGTGCTTCATTGAAAGCTATGCCTATTACTTTGATTGATTTGTTTGGCTTCCTATTGTGTGGCTCAGTATATACAGCTTCTTGTATTGTGTCCTCCATCAAAGTGCCTGAAACACAGACACCAACCCAGAGGAGACTGGGAACCTGTCACAGTATTGATATATTGTGTGCTTCACTTGTAGATGTGTTTATTTTACATCCTGATATGATGGTGAATCTAGTGGTGCTATTAGGTTTGTATGACTTGGAAAAGCCCAAATATTTCAAAGACATATGTCACCTATAGCCCTAACACCTACATCTCATACAACTTACAGATATAAACTATTTTGCTTTTTTTTATATCCTCTAACTCCCTTCTTGACACCTTCCAATTGGGCTTCTGGCCCCAACACTCAACTGAGACAGCTCTCACTAAAGTCTCTAATGATCTGCTCACCGCCAAGTCAAAAGGTCCCTTTTCTATTCTTCTTCTTCTTCTAGATCTATCTGCTGCCTTTGACACAGTCGACCACCCACTACACCATATGCTCTCCTCCTTCGGTATTTGAGACTACAATTTCGAACATTTAGCGTATCCTTCTCTGACACCTCTTCTTCTCCTCACCCCTTGTCTGTTGGTGTACCCCAAGGTTCAGTCCTAGGCCCCCTCCTCTTCTCCATCTATACATCCTCACTTGGTACCCTAATAAACTCCTTTGGGCTTCAGTATCATCTCTATGCAGATGACACTCAAATCTACCACTCATCACAGGATCTATCACTTCTCACTTCTAACACTCGTCTCCAACTGCCTTTCTAGTTTATCCTCTTGGATGTCCACCCACCATCTCAACGTCAACATGTCTAAGACTGAACTCCTAATCTTCCTTCCCTCTCCCACAGCGTCAATTCCTCACATCTCTCTCACTGTCAATAATGACATCATCACTCCCACCTCCCAAGCCCGTTGCCTTGGGGTTCTACTGGATCCCGCCCTATCTTTCATCCCTCACATACAGTCACTAACAAAATCCTGCCTTCTCCATCGAAAAAACATTTCCAAAATGCCACTACCTTACACAAGACAAAACTAAAATCCTAATACACTCTCTCATCATTTCTCATCTTGACTAGTGCTCTCTCTGCTCTCATCTCCAAATACTCCCCCACCCGCCCTGTTCGTTCTGCTAACGACCTCCTTCTTTCTACCACTCTTATCACCTCCTCTTACTCCCGCCTTCAGGACTTTTCTTACTTCCCCTATTCTCTGGAACTCCCTGCCTCGCTCCACCAGACTATCCTGCCTCAAAACCTTCAAAAGCTCACTAAAAATGCATCTGTTTAAAGAAGCCTATCACCTTCATCCTTAACATGCACACTGCATCACTCACCCTCCTGCACCACACACAAAACCTTTAGATATAAGTCTGTGAGTTTTCAATCTTGCGTCGGTGCTTTGGGGAAAGCTCTATGGACACCCGATTCTAAGCTCAAAGACCGGGCCCACCAATTGTCTTTGCCTGGAAGTTAACTTAATGTATAGCGCTACGGAATATGTTGGCGCGTTACAAATAAACGATATTAATAATAATAATAATAATAACACACAGTCACATCATCCAACCTGCTCTTAGTTGCTCATCTTCTCATTCCTTCTATATCACTTATTATTATTATTATTATCGTTTATTTATAACGCGCCAACATATTCCGTAGCGCTGTACATAAGATATGTTCAAGACAAAGATACATACAAATTAACACATAGTAAAACAAGGAGGGCCCTGTCTTTGAGTTTGGAATCCAGTGTCCATGGTGCTTTCCCTAAAACACCTTGTGGGATTGAAACTCGCAGACTTACATCCTAAAGGTATTGTGTGAGGAAAAGGAGGGAGAGAGATTTGAGAGTGTGTTAGGGTGGAAGGTGATACGCTTCTTTAAGAGATGTGTTTTTAGAGAGGATTTGAATGTTTTGAGGTTGGAGGATAATCTGGTGGAGCGAGGCAAGGAGTTCCAGAGAATAGGGGCAGCACGAGAAAAGTCCTGAAGGCGAGAGTGAGAAGAGGTGACAAGAGTTGTGGAAAGAAGAAGGTCATATAGAATGTAAGCTTTCAGGACCAGGGACTCCGACACCTTCTGTATCAACATGTTTAAACTGTATTGTTAGGTGTTACTGCATTCAGTGTATTTTACCCATATTTACAGTGAAAAAAAATTAATAACTATAATAATAATGATAGATAGATGGATGGATGGATGGATAGATAGAAAGTGACACCAAAAGCAGACACCTTGCATCATACAATGCAACCACAGCTCTCCAGTAATGCCAATCACAAACTGTTTCTAAACAGCATGTTTTAATATGCTGCTCAGAGCCAATCTATGATTGGTTAATACATCTTGTAATACAGAGCTTTTAAGCACTTGTTAATATATTGATCTGCAATCAAACACTGAGGTAGTTTATTTAAATTTCATAAAGAGGCAACCTTCCATATCCCTTTAAGTATCGGACTGCTGTGTCCTTTTAACTTCTTGATTTACTGCCAAGGGGTGTGTTGAGAATTCTTGCTGAGAGAAAGTGAGATACATCTTATTTATGTTTTTTTTTTATTTGGTTCAACACACCATGTTCATCCACTTGGTATTTATGGCAGAGATATTGAGTGGGTTGCTATATATATATATATATATATATATATATATATGTATGCATGTAGTTTACCTCCTGGGAATGCAAAATGTATACTTTCCTTGGCCTTTTAATCAAAAAACACTGTTTTGGAGTTGGTAAGTGTTGCATTCCTGCACTTCTCATAGCCTCTTTTCTGAAGCAGTTTAATACTCCGTGCAGTGCTGGCCATGTGCATCGGTTCAATGTACAGGACAGTAAATTCCGGGCAGCCTTTCAGCCCTGGGCACGGCTGATGTCACACTGCAAGGAAACAGCTTGAGCGAATTAAACCCTGCACTGGAGCCAGGGGCCTGACTGTGTGCACATGCTCACCAGGAGCGAGCCATCCAGACTGGTACAGCAGATATGCAGCTAATTGGATTTCACAAATGTGTTTTCCACATGTGGCTACTCCAAGCTGTGAAAGGGCCACTGTCGGCATTTTTAGTAATCTGGTATTATTATTATCACTAGCGACTTGCCTGTCAAAAATGACGGCAATAAAATGTGAAGCCTCGCAATGCTGTTTGCCACCCAATGTGAGGCTCTCCCCTCCTCTAAATTGCAGGCCTGGCGATGAGCACCCCCCCCCCCCCCCCCCTATTTTACAGGCCTCGAATGGCAGGCATCGGCCAACCTGCAATTTTTGCGCCTTTGGCGCACATTGCGAGCCTCTTCCCCCTCCCGTGTCTCTTTGCCCCGTCTCCCTCCCCTGAGATTTTTCTCCTTATCTTCCTCCCCTGTATCTTTCTCCCTCCTCTGTGCTCCAGTTTCGATTTACGGGTGTGAAACCATTTGCGGGCTTGGGAAATTGATCCTTTTCCTCAAGGCTGAAATGGGTTTCCGATTTACGGGCTTGAAAAAACATTACGGCTTTACGGCCATCATATTTTCTCATCAATGAAATAGCAAATTAGCTTGCGACCTTACTTACAGGCTCCCTGCCTCTCCCCTGTGCTGTATATTATATGTGATTAGGCTCACTTGGGGTAGATATTAAAGACTCAAATCAGATACACAAAGTTATGGTGGGTAAAACTGAAATTAAATCCATATTGAGCACACCTGTATGTCCCAAGCAGATAGTAGTCCTCATCCCAAGCAACCTCAACCCCCTCCTCATCCTCAACCCCCTCCTCATCCTCAACCCCCCTCCTATCTATCTATCTATCTATCTATCTATCTATCTATCTATCTATCTATCTATGTGTCTATCTATCTATCTATCTATCTATGTGTCTATCTATCTATCTATATGTGTATCTATGTATCTATGTATCTATCTATCTATCTATCTATCTATCCGTGTGTCTATCTATCTGTCTATCTATCTATCTACATGTGTGTCTATCTATCTATCTATCTGTCTATCTATCTATCTATCTACATGTGTGTCTATCTATCTATCTGTCTATCTACATGTGTGTCTATCTATCTATCTATCTATATGTGTGTCTATCTATCTATGTGTCTATCTTTCTATCTATCTATCTATCTATCTATCTATATGTGTATCTATGTATCTATCTATCTATCTATCTGTGTGTCTATCTGTCTATCTATCTATCTACATGTGTGTCTATCTATGTGTCTATCTATCTATCTATATGTGTCTATCTATCTATGTGTCTATCTTTTTATCTATCTATATGTGTGTCTATCTATCTATGTGTCTATCTTTCTATCTATCTATCTATCTATCTATCTATCTATCTATCTATCTATCTATCTATCTGTCTATATGTGTATCTATGTATCTATCTATGTATCTATCTATCTATATCTTATATACCAGTTTCTTTAAATAACAAATATCTAATGAACTGGACAATGTGACATCAATGTAAGTAATAGTGATTTTGGCGCAACTCTACAGTGCATTATCTATAGCATTTCGAATATTTATATCGGTTGTTTTTGGACCTTGTATGTTAAGACATCATTTTAAGGGGCTAAGTAAGCTAGTATATATATATATTTACAGTGAATTTTAAATATTATAAACATATTTAATATATATATATATATAAAGAGTGAGTTAGCCGTGAGTGTCCAGTAATCCAGATGAATAATTATTGCAGTATATAGCGATACCTTTTTTATTGGCCAAACATATACATAAATATTATGACTAGCTTTGGAGAGATGAACCTCTCTTTATCAAGTCTGAAGCTATCTATATATATATATATATATAAAAAGAAAGATGGTAGATAATATATAATATAGCTATACCCCATTTAGCGATCCACATGCGCTCCTCAGCCGGGACGCTACGGCGAATTGGAGAGCTCTGAGCGGGGATTTAATGGACCAAACATACGGTCAAAAACAGCGACATCGCGGGGGATTACGGGAAAAGAGCGATATAGTGAATCAGCACCCAAAGGGGTGGCATTACATGGGTATTTTAGGAAACATTTTTTCTGTTTTGTGAATCTTACCGAATCTGGTCCTTTGACTTTTCACAAAGACATCTGAAACCTGGAAGAATAATGAACTACCCCCCAAAGCTTCTTATCTGTGACCAGTGGCTGTGACACCTTCCTTATATATGTTTAGCCTTTTATACAATCACATTCTAGCTCTTGTTTTTCTTTAAGGTGACAATATAACAATGTCCATGGTAAACTTATTAACAGCCCCCTGCAGTTCATCAGGTAGGTTATCCTGTAGGTCAGCCCCCCCCCCCCCCCCCCCTCCACACCTCCCAACCCCGCCTGGATCTGGCTTGAAAGGGAAGGGACTCTGTTTTGTGGGGCAGTTCCCTCTGAGCTGCTGCAACACTAGCACCAGATCCAGCCTCCTCCTGCAGCCCAGGAGCTCTGCACCTCCTGCACCCCCTCCTTCTCCAGGACCCCTGCACCTCCTCCTTCTCCAGCCCAGGACCCCTGCACCCCCTCCTGCAGCCCAAGACCCCTGCATCTCCTCCTTCTCCAGCACTGAGTCCCCCAGGTCCTGTGTGTGAGGATGTCTCTCTCAGGCAACATGCTGCTGCTGGCTCTGCTCCCATGTCTGCTTGGCAGAGGTGAGTCCTGGGGGCACTTTCAGGGAGGGGGCATCTTTGGGGCAAAGTAGCTGGAACTTCTGCATAAAAAAAAAAAAATACTTCACTTTCTGCTAGTGCTGTATTTGTGATATTTTCCTCTATATTTTCCCACATGTGTTCCAGTTCTTTCTTGGGATCCATCTCCTGTGCAGTGTTGTAAGATGATCCTACACTTGAGGTTTACTTTGGTAAATAATTACCAATGCTAAAGTCTTGCAGCTATATGGGGGCCAGCTCTGCCCACCCAGATGTCACGAGAAATAAATCCCACTGTAATGAGGATAATACCCATAATATGGCCCAGATGACCCAACATCCCTGGACATTACAAACCCAGATCTCAGGGGATTAGATACCTGACCTGGGGGTTGTGCTGCTCACCAGGTGTTATTGGGAAATATGATGGATGAGGGTGATCTGGTATTACAATCTACAGCAGTGGGCAAGATCTTCTAAATGGTGAAGTGTTAGGTGTTTAGTACATCATGTCCACTGGGAGCTACTGATGTTTCCCAAAAGACATCTTTTTAGTTTCTTAGCCCCCCCCCCCCCAGAAAAAATACTAAATATAGGAGTTTTTATTACATATTAGTTCATAATGCATTACATATAGTGTCTATCTATCTATATATCCCTCTATCTATATATCCATCTATCTATCTATCCCTCTATCTATATATAACTATCTATTCATCTATCTATCCCTCTATCACTATCTCTCCCTCTATCTATCTGTCTATCTATCTGTTTCTCTATCTATCTCTCCTCTATCTATCTCTCCTCTATCTGTCTATCTATCTATATATCCCTATCTCTATGTATCTATCTATCTATCCCTATTTCTATGTATCTATCTATCCCTCTATCTATCTATGTATCTATCTACCTATCCCTCTATCTATCGATCTATCTATGTATCTATCTATCTATCCCTCTATCTATGTATCTATCTATGTTACCATTTAACATAACATTTTAACTACTGCCTTACATATATACTGGCTGTTGTGAAATGTTTAAAAAAAATGTATAGTATGAAATTATACAGTAGATGTAAATTTTTTATTCTGTTCAAATACAATTGTACACTGGGTTTCTCTCTCTCTCTCTCTCTCTCTCTCTCTCTCTCTCTCTCTCTCTCTCTATATATATATATATATATATATATATATATATATATATATACACATGGTGCTTCATGATCTTAGCTTGTATATCTTGGAAAAGAGGTGTGTTATAGAAACTTTTAAACATATAATGACATTTAATGGCACTAGGAGTACTAGAACAAGAAGTCATGATTTCTTGTTGGAGAGTCAGGGGGTTCTGAAGAAATTTGTAAAATAACTACTTTACAGAAGGGGTGGTAGAGAAGTGCCTTCCATCCATAGAAAAATATATCAATTCAAGATGTATTGGGAAAGGGTGCGGAAAAAATACTTATAGTTTGTAAATAGGTAAGAAAATAGGCCAGATGGGGCAAGTGGTTCATATCTTAGAATGTGTTTCTTGGGGTAACATCGTATCGATTTGTTTCAAAGTAGAGAATTTGTTACATTTAGTTCTGTTCATTTATAGTAACTAGTTTTGGGGGGAAAAAAGTCACAAGCCTGTAACAAAATAACAACATTAGCAGCTCGGAGAGACATGAGCATAAAAACATTTTAAGAGAAAATCTTATATTGAGATGATTCTGATTCAGTCATGGGCAATTCCATCTCTGTATGTACTTTGGCTCGGGGGCTTACTCTTCCAGTGAGTTCCATTGTCAAATGTGCTCTTTAGAAATACATAGAGATGCTATGTGAATCCACAATTCCTCCCTCTCCTCCAAGGTTTCTAATTCTTTTAGGAACAAAGACACCATGGGCCTCATTCAATTGCGATTTGGCCAATTGAATAGGGCTCTAAATAAGCACATAGCATATATTTTTTAAAATAAGTTTTTAGTTAGTAAACATCTATCCAAAAGCAAGGTTTTCACTAACTAAAAACTTCTTTAAAAAAATATATGCTATGTGCTTATTTAGAGCCCTATTCAATTGGCCAAATCGCAATTGAATGAGGCCCCACGTCTGTCATCATCAAAGCAGAATCCAATAGTTACACATCAAGGCCGTATTTATTTATTTATTTATTTTAAACAATGAAAAACTATTTTGCACAATATCAAGTAAGTTCTTCAAGAAACAATAATAATAATATTAATGATAATAATAATAATAATATAAATACCACAATTCAGTGCATTTACAGGTAATAGCAGGAATGTGTTTGTATAATATACACACAGGTAATCATTTCCCTTTGTATGTACATGTGTATGTAATAAATGTTTCATGCTACATTGTTGCTACATTGTTAGTAATAGTATTATCTCTGAGTGCTGGTCACTTTGTATCCAGATATGTCTTGAGACAGACTCCCCCTATGTCCTACAGCTTGTTGACCCCCACTCAGCCCCCCCCCCCCAATGGAACCCAAACACAGGAATTAGTTGTTTGCTAACACCCAGTTTCCACATCAAAGCTTCACTCCCTGATGAGAAGAGCCAGTGAAAGGGTTAAAGTGAAGCCCCCATCCCCATGTGTGACACATCCTCAGCCTTGTTCCCTGTCATTGTAACATTGTTTACCCCCCTGGCTCCAGACCCTTGATCAAACAGCTTCAAAGAGACCCATATTTAGGGTCTCCGCGCCCCTCAGGTAGTGATTACTAAATCATAGTCCTGCAGCACTTTATAGTAATCCCAGTGTCACGCCTGGAGCGCTCGGCTGTCATCAGAGCTTAGGTCTCATCATCACTGAAGGAGGATCACAGCGGAGGACCCCGGGCAGGCTCAGTCTTGTGGGATTCTAGGGGACCACATGACGGGCACATCAAACGTGCAAATCACCGGATGAACTATATCAGGAAATGCTTAAATACCTGAAGTTGTTTAGCCCGCGGAGTAAAGGGATGTTATAGATATCAGATAAACCTGCCAATATAATAAGAGAACTTAAAGGAATATGGAAGGTTTCTGGATTTTACTAGGTATATAATATAAAATATATATAAACAAATTGGAAAACTTTATTAATGAAAATAATTACACCCCATATTAAAATCGTATCACCAAAGATGACACCAATCATAAGGTATAAGGGAATCCTATGATCCTCAAAGGGATACCTCCTAACTGGAAGGCCCAATATGGATTAAGGTTCCAAATTCTGACTAATGTCCCTGGTGGTCCAGTGGTTAGGATTCAGTGCTTTCACAGCTGCAACCTGGGTTTGATTCCAATCAGGGAACCAAGAGGTCACACCACCATGAAGACTGGTCAGTACTTGGATGGGAGACCACCTGGGAATACCACAAGCCGTATGCTGTGGCCCACTGTAGAAGGAACTGGCAACCCACTCCAGGATCTCTGCCATAAAAACCAAGTGGATCAGAATGACCAAAGATATAAAGATGTGCCTGGTGTGTTACAGTCCATTAGATCACGGAGAGTTGGAAACAACTGAAGGACGCAAAAAAAAATATCAGAGTTGGAATGGGATAAATGCTATAAAAGGTGTCCTGATATTGCTTTCTAGAAACACAACTCAAATGAACAATCAAAAATTAAACTACCAATCCAAATATGAGACATATATATCCTTAGACTTGCAAAGTGATATTATGAATGATTATATATACATATATATATATATATATATGCCAATCTATATACTTTTATGTACTTTATTTTATTAAGAAGTGCTTATAAACTACCTGAAATAAAATAGTCCCTGTATGTGCAGACACAGACTCTGTAGGGTTGGAAGTGCACTGTAGTGTCCTAGCCTATCAGGGACTAGGTCTCAGCAGAATGTTGCTGAGTGATGGTCAATGATTTGTTAGTATGAGACACAGTAGATTATGTGTCTTTATGAGCTGCAGAGGGCAAAACCAAGTGGGGACTATTTGTATGATTTTATGCTGTAAAAACAGAGCTTATAAGCACTTCATAATAAAATAATGTACATGGCAGTAAATAGATACCCGGGGATATTATATACCTGCAACACCCAGGAACCCTCCATATCCCTTTAACATTTCATCTAATAACATGGAGTATGGCAATTCAAATTGCCAGCACTTTCTATAGGTTTGCAAGGACACGACATGCAAAGAAGGCAGATCTAAGACTTACATAAATCACAAACATTTGAAGTTTTTCTCAAACAACAAGTCTTTTAATTGTAGCCGAGTGGGATGACATTGAGCACAACTCCCATGAGTCACTGCTCTCTCATTATAATAAATGTGAGACCAAAGCTTAAATGATATAGTGATGGCCACTCCGCACTTATTAGGTCTAGACGTCTGGGACCGGTATTTGCTTCAATTACTGAAACGTAGAGATGGAAAAGTGAGGGGTTTCTCCTGTAATCATTACATCCAAACGCAGCTTCTACAGAAAACGAGATTTAAATTGTCTCTAATTGGACCGCTCACCACAAGAACCCTAACATCCGTAGTTAGTTTTACTTTAATAGCAACATTTTATCAACGCAACCAATTATTCAGATGAAATCTTTATTCAGTGCTGCTGAAAGACTGACTCTAAATAGAACATTTATTCCACCTAGCTTTGTTGTTTAGTAGTTCAGTCATGTCCGACTCTCCATGACCCCCTGCCCGCAGCACACCAGGCACATCTGCTAATATTGCTAGTGTTTGCATACTTCACAAACATGTGCATTTTTAATCAAACCACAGTAAACCATTAAAGGTATCTGGAAGTTTCCTGGATTATGAAGCATCTGATAGAAAAATGATTTTGCTTGACAAAAATCCCAAAATAAACATTAATAAACTTACCCTAAATTCTGTAAAATTTCTTCAGTTGATTTTGAGAAGGGACGCCCCTGAAAATCCAAGAGAAATTAGCATAGCATTCATAATTAGTTGTGGCCAATCAGAGGCAGCTCTTTCTGTTTCCCTCTCAGCCATGATACTGACAGCCAATTCGCTAGGACACAAATCCGCACAGCTCATTGGCTAGGACACTCTGCACACTATTACGTGGCACTGCAAATGATCTGCCCTAGGCTTGGACCTTGTGGGCATAGACAGAGACATATCACTGACACAATAACAATCCTTTCATTGGTATATTGGATGAAATCTGGGGGTGCTGGCCCATGTAAATGACCACAGTATCAGCACCACCTCTTGGATTCTAAGTCAGCCTTTTATTCACAATTAAAGGGATATGGAAAGTTCCTAGGTATATAATATCCCTGTGTATCCTTTTTTGCTTTATTTTGTTAAGACGTGTTTATAAGTTCTAGTTTTCCTGCCTAAAATCAAACAAATAGTCCCTGTATGGGTCTGCCTACCGTAGCATATGCAGCCACAGACTATAGTGTAGTGTCCTAGCCTATCAGGGACAACATCTCAGCAGCCTGTTATTGAGAGATGGTTACTGATTGGTTAGTATGTGACACAGCACAGCAAGGACAACAGAGTCTGTGAGCTGCAGCGGGCTGACCCATGCAGGGACTATTTGTTTGATTTTAAGCAGTAAATTCAGAGCTTATCATCACTTCTAAATAAAATAAAGAACATAAAGGGCCTCATTCAATTGCGATTTGGCCAATTGAATAGGGCTCTATATGAGCACATAGCATATTTTTTTTACAGAAGTTTTTAGTTAGTGAACTTCTATCTAAAAGCAAGGTCTTAACTAACTAAGAATTCTGTAAAAAAAAATATGCTCTGTGCCTATATAGAGCCCTCCTCAATTGGCCAAATCGCAATTGAATGAGGCCCAAAGTAAATAGATGCACCTTATTATTCACCTGGGCCCTCATTCAATTGCGATTTAGCCAATTGAATAGGGCTCTAAATAAGCACATAACATATATTTTTTTAAGTAGTTTTTAGTTGGTGAAAACCTTGCTTTTGGATAGATGTTTAACTAACATCCATAAGGCTCTCTGCCTCTCTGTTTCCTGCAACATGTCATAGCAGAGAAGGAGAAAACAACCCGATTGTGTCTCAATTCAATGTCATTTTTCTGCATTTATGTTTTTAGAGAGTTAGGGGCTTAGGGTTAGGGGGTTAGGAAGTTACTTTTAGGGGGTTAGGGTTAGGCTAAGGGGGTTAGGAGGTTAGGGCCGGCAAGGGGTGTAGGGGCTTAGGGTTAGGGGGTTACGTTTAGGGCCGGTAACTTGTCGTTACGCGAGCGCGCCCGGCACCAGGAGGCTTCCCGTGCCATGCATGCACTTAGCAGGATAGATCCCAGCAAAGTTCTGGTACCAATGAAAACATTGCCTATAAATAAGAATATTTGCAACTTGAATCTACTGTTCAAGATCTTCCTATCTGGTGAGGTGTTTTATTTAACCCATTGGGGTGATGAGCAGGAAGAGCTTGTAATAAGAGGCTTTATCAGTTACTCGTGGCTGTTCTCTAGGGGAGTGGGCACTGACGTGTCTTTATTGTACCCCTGATACATTCTGTTACATTGTATCAAGTGATGCTGATATACAGCCTTATTAAATTGCAATTCACCCCAATTGAATAGGGCTCTATATAAGCACAGAGCATATTTTCTTACAGAAGCGTTTAGTTAGTGAAGACCTTGCTTTTGGATAGAAGTTCACCAACTAAAAACTTCTGTAATAAAATATTCTCTGTGCTTATATAGAGCCCTATTCAATTGGGTGAATTGCAATTTAATAAGGCTGATAATCATTTACTTGATGACTGTAACATTTCTAATCTAATATTGTAGTAATTATGAGCACACACGCGGCGGTGGGTCACACAATACAGGTAATGCGCATAACAGTATATTTTCCCGTGCTGTCAGACGCTTCCCGTGTGGGTCTGCCTCTAATTGCTGATGTCATCGGTTACATGAGCAGAATTAGTGATAATCACTGGATGTCGCCCAGAAGAGATAATGATACCAATATCTTATAGATAGGTATTGTTATTATTTAAATGGCTTTGAGATGTTCCCGGGTGTTACTATATAATATTCATGGGTTACTATTTACTGTTATGTACTTTATTTTATTAAGAAGGGCTTGTAAGCTCTGCTGCCTAAAATAATACAAATATTCCCTGTATGGGTCTGTCGACTGCTGCAAATGCAGACACAGACTCTGTAGGGCTGAATGCGCAGTGTAGCTGAATGTTGCTGAGAGATGGTCCACCTGCAGCTCATGAAGACACAGACTTTGCTGTACTTGCTGTGCTGTGTCTCATACTAACCAATCAGTGACCATCTCGCAGTAACATTCTGCAACATGCAGCTGAGACGCCCCTGGTCGCCTAGAATCGGTGTCTACATATGCCACAGTGGGCAGACCCATACAGGGACTATTTATTTGATTTTAGGCAGAGCTTATAAGCCCTTCTTAATAAAATAAAGTACAGGAACATTATATACCCAGCAAAATCTAGTATTCAGACACAGACTCCAAAAAGGCTGGATGCGCAGTGTAGTGTTCTAGCCTATCAGGGACCACGTCTCAGCAGTACGTTGCAGAAAGTTACTGAGATTTGGGAACTGATTGGTTAGTATGACACAAAGCACCGCAAGTACAGCAGAGTCTGTGTCTTCATGAGCTGCAGATGGTCCATCACTGACCATCTCTCAGCAACATTCAGCTACACTGCGCGTCCAGCCCTGCAGAGTCTGTATCTTCATGAGCTGCAGAGTTTATAAGCACTTATAAGTACATAAAATAATCTAGAAAAATGCAGAAAGCTTCCATATACATTTACATAGTTTCATTTTTGTCTAATTATAATATGATGATATCGAGCACGCCGGTGCAATTACTAGAATTGCAATATTACTATACCATGCAATTAAAATGAATAAGAAATGTAGTTTAAGATAAACATCACACGTATAAAACCAACACTGGCAGCTATGAAGAAGCCATAAAAACGTGAATTACTCATTTAACACGAGATTACAAGAAACAAAGTCGTTTTCTTTGGCAAATTCAAGTCATTTCCCGTTCCCTGCACCAACACTTGGATACTGTAATGATAAAATCTGTAATAAAAGGAGATCTGGGTTCGTTAGTAATGATAACGAGGAGATTACACAATTTCTGGATTCAGAACAAATTCTGCTTCTGCCAAAACTGATGTTTATCCAACTCCATCACGAGAGCTTAATGTCCAAGTACTTGTCATAAGTGTTTACCAATCATGCACTATATATCTGGATTATCTAACACTTCTGTTATTTGGTTCTGCAATAAATATAAGGATGAGTCACTGCCGAAAATCAAACAAATAGTCCCTGTATGGGTCTGCCCTCTGCAGCTTATGCAGACACAGATTCTGTAGGGCTGGATGTGCAGTGCAGTGTCCTAACCTATCAGGGACAATGTCTCAGCAGCATGTTGCAATGAGATGGTCACTGATTGGTTAGTATGAGACAGAGCACAGCAAGTAACAAGTCACTGAACTATTTTGTGTCACTGAAATGTGGATTAGTGAATACTATGAATGGACACCCCTTCTGAAGCTCGATCTTGTCATGGTCAAGGGGCTTGTATACTTCAATGAAGCTGTGAGCTAAACCATGTAGGGCAACCCAAGATGGGCAGATCACAGCAGAGAGGTCAGACAAACTGTGGTCCACTGGAGTAGAACTAGCAACTCACTACGTATCTTTTCCATGAATATATTAAGGAACAGCACAACCAGATACATAATTGTGCCTGGTATGCTGCTGTCCATTGGGTCACAAAGAGTCGGACACGACTAAACGACTGAACATCAACCTAAATGGACACACAATTTTAATACTCCCAATTAATATAAAATTAAGTGGTTAGAAAATGTTTTATATATATATATCACTATACTAGTTGTCAGTGTGGGGAACGCTTACGATGTTGGTCACACTTTGCGAGCCCGAGGCGAGCCGACTGCAAATGTAGGGCCAAAACTGCGAGCCGCGCAAAGCGAGGCGAGCCGTCGACCACGCGGGACTTAGGCTGCAATGAGCACTGAAGGTGATCGTTGTACTGAGAGTGAGGCATGCAGAACTTAGCAAGGCGAGAAGTTGAGGCACGCAGGACTTACGACCCGTACCACTTGGGCGCCTTGCAAAATTACGAGTTTAACGGCCGAACCACGAAACTGAAAAGACATGAAAAAAAACTAAAAATATGCCTCAAATTAACTTACACACAAACACACAGCACAGTGGGAGAGCCAGGGAGTCTGTGAGTCAGGTTGCAAGTTAATTTGAGGCATATTTGCTGTTTTTTCACAATCGTAAATCGCATAAGCGAGAAAAAAAATGGCTGCCGAAAAAAAGCAAAATAACGAAAACGAGGCCCAAGGACATTAAAAAAAAAGCCCTAAGCAGTAACAATTATCGAAAGCCAGTAACAGTTAATATAAGGCAGTAACACAACCAAAGACAGTAAGACTCCAGGCATATAAACTACACAGGGGAAGAGGCTTGCAATGAGCACCGAAGTCACTCATTGCGCCAAAGGTGCTCAACACAGGGGGTCGTGATGAGCGCCGAAGGTACAGCATTCCCAGCCTTAACATTTTATTCCTGCCATTTTTTTATGGGAAGTAGCTAGTATATTTATAGCTGTTGTTTAGTCATTCAGTCAGATCCTACTCTCAGTGACCCTACGGACTGCAGTGCCCTGGGCACATCTGTCAGCCACTGTCCCTCTGAGCTCCCTCATACTCATGTTCATTGCTTAAATATCCTCATCTATCCACGTCTGCCGTTGTGTGCCCTCAATCTTTCCCAGTACAAGAGTCTTCTCCAGGGATAAGTACAAACAAGTAGTGGACGATTCACCCATTGGAAGAGGAGAGATAGCTCTGTCGTAGAATATTAACCTGACATGCAAGAGATTAGTGGACTGAATCCGTGTGCCCTTTTCTTTTTTAATAATTTAATATTAAAATGAGTTCAACGGAAAAACCATGTGGTTTATGATGCATTCTATGGTGTGTTACCCGGTGATATCTTTTCAACTATTTAATGATTGCTCTGATGACATCAAGCCTGACTGATAAAAGCTTACACAATCTATATATACATATATATATAGTAAATAAATAGCACATTTGTGTTCACATTTCAAAGTCTAAAACCAGTTAAGAAACCTGTTTCCTGCTGAGAATTCTGTAAAATACAGTAATTGCACTGCATTCTGGGAACCTGGGCAGGGACATGCAAATGTTCCCACAAAGGCTTTACTCTTGTAATACAATATTATTTTAACTAATCTGCCTGCTGTATTACTCAGCTTTGAGCAAAGCTCAGGATGGATTATACACAAGCTAGGAACCTCACCCACGTACAGTTGTTTCAAGGTTACTGCCTCTCATCAGCATGGGGCCGGTTCCTAGCTTGTATAGAAGATTCCCTGAGGAGGTAGTTTACCACAACAATCATTTAATTTATGGTGCGCAAAAGTACGATAGAAGCCTCCACCGTACAGTAGTACAGTATATAGATAGTACATCTGTGCTCACATCTGAATGTCTAAAACAAGTTAAAAAACTTGTTTCCTGAGAAATACAGTTATTACACTGCATTCTGGGAACCTGTGCAGGGACATGCAAATGTGCCCACAAAGGCTTTGCTCTTTATATAAGACTTTATTAGTATGTCAGGGTTGGTGTCATGAGAGCAATAAGTAACCTGTTTTAGCTGATAGAAGAACTGGGCATTGTAGCTGATTGTCTATCACAGGGGCTCCGGGCTCCACTGGCCACATGAGGCAGCCCATTGGCTGTGTGGTCAAGCCTTCATCTTCATTGCCTACGCAGTTGATACACACTTAACCAGTTTTAGAAATGTATCCAACTTTCCCAGCTTCCATCTGATGGTGCCCAGTGATTTGGGGAGACCTATGTCCCTTTTCCAGTTCCAACTAGTCTTGGAAATAAATGACCGAACCCGACCGGACAATACAATCATTCCTTCCTTTCTTGCTACACAACCCAAGCTCTGACACTTATTATATCTGATTGTTCTGTCTCGATGATTATACAAGTTACTCATATCTGGCAAAGCCAATTGGACAGAAACCTAAGTGTAATCTGTTTAAGCAATGGATAACACATTGGTCTCCAGTGAATAGTTGAGGAGCCACATGGGATTTTACGACTGCAGATTTTACACATCATTTGGGGGGGGGGGGGGGGGGGGAGAGGGGTTTATTGAAACAGTTTGGCACAAAGTTGTACTTTTTATTGAATGATTGTTTGGAAAAGGATTATCACTGGAGTGTAGAGCGTCATTATTTGGATGCTCTAGGCTTTGACTGTTTTTATTTAGATGGCACTCAGCTTCTATTCATATAATAAAACAGAAATGTGTGTTTTACTTTGTGTCTCGTGCATGAGAGTCGTGAGATGCATCCGCAGAGATGTGTTTTGGATGTTGATCTAATATCCTAGCAAATGCGCCCTAATGGATGACAGGGCTTGACAAAACCAGGAAGCCAGGGAGCCACAGCTCCTAAAGCTTTACTGCTGGCCCCTAACTTTTGAGATAGATGAAGCAATGTAAAGTAGCGAAATGCATGTCAGGTATGTCGTAAGTAGCTGCATAACCCTTTTTGACTCTGTGCACACTCTGGCAGAGGTGGCCAGAATGTATCAAGGGTTGTAAAGGAACGGTTGTTCATGGAATAAGCCAGCATTTTGGGCCATATGGCCTTCCAGTAAGGAGGTACCCCATTAAGTGTCATTGTTTAAGTTATTATTGGCAATACAAATGACCCTGTTTTTGGCTGCATCTCTTAGTGGTTACCTTTGCATTTTTTTGTTTTTTAATTCTCCTTCATTCATTGTAACTTAAACATTCTTAGAACTTCATATTAATTCATTTTAATATTGTATTACAAAAAAAAAAATATTTATTGCTATTATACATATATTTCTATAAAAATAAAAACATAACCTAGATCCTAAAAATTGTTGGTTCCGAACTTTCAGATAAATGTGTCAACACCTGGGATAAGATAAGTACTTGAGAGGTTCTCTAAAGGGGCTCCGAGCGTCACATCTTGTTATATCTGGACCAGTCTCCTCAATCGGGTCATAAAGACACAACCTAGAAATGATTGTGTTAGGAATTTCCTAAATCTATTGATACAAAGCGCACACTTTTTATTTTTTGTATAAATGGTTTTGTTATCAAATCAAATTACATAGTTAATTAGTAAAGTTGAAAAAAGACTTTTAGTCCATCAAGTTCAACCTTTTTAGATCCCCTCCATTCCTCATAATGTGTGAATTATTTTGTTAATTGACCCAGAAGAAATCAAACAGAAAAAAACATTGAAACATTGATACTGGCAATAGGATCCCTCCCTGGATCAGTACATTTACTCTTGTAAGTTAACCGATCACTGGATATATAAAAATATATGTATAATAACAGTTTGTTGCCAACTTAGATACTTATAAAATATCTACAATTATAATTTATAATACAAAAGTTTAACTGTCTTGTTTATTTATAGCTGTTGTTCATATTCCGCTTGCACGCACTCCCATGTGGTGGTGAAACGAGTTACTAATATGTATTCTTGCAGTGCCATGTTAGAGAGTGCACATGATGACCATTGGACATTGAAAAGAACTTGTTTTAAAGATTACAATATATTTTAATGAACAATTAGCGGATCTAGCCGGTTTCGCCAGCACAAAGTGGTGTGTGTGTGTGTGTGTGGGGGGGGGGGGGACTAGGAGATCATATTGGGAGGTTGGGGGCTAGGAGATGAGAATTGATGATCTGGGAGGGGGGTTGAGGGGGCAACTGCTCCCCAACCCACCCCCCAGGTCCCCCATTCTGACCTTTTAGCCCCCAACCCTCACAATCTGATCTCCTAGCCCCCCATTCTGATCTCCTAGCCCCCACCCCCCATTCTGATCTACTACCCCATCTGTATAACACTCTTTCTGCTTTCTCCTTTCCCTCTGCCCCCCCATGCCTGTCCCCCTCCTCAGCTGTCTCTCTGCCCCCCTTATCTCTCTACCATTCTTGCTCAGTCTCTCCCTCAATATTCTCCTTTCCCTCTCCCCACCACATGCCTGCCTCCCTCCCCTTTCTCCCTCTTTACCCCCTCTTACTCAGTAGCTGGGATGCCCAGCTTATCTTGTCCAGGAGAGCGGTCTCAGTACACTTGTGCTGCACTTTCCAGGCAATAGATGGCGCTGTGACGTGCGGCATACAGGTGGTGGCACTCGCCATACAAGCGCGCACATGCCACTTTGCGCTAGTGAAACCGGCTAGATCCCAGTTAGCAACATGAAGGCTAAAAACTAAGATTAAAGCAACATAAAATTAACAGATATGTTTGATAATTGTTTCCAAGATGGATGTACTTATGTGGCACCCCTAGGCACAAGCGCACATGCATCTCTGCTCCCCATGTTGCTCCACCAACACCTGTAGGACTAACAAATCAGTTGTGTGCTGCGGTAATTCTAATATAAGGGATTATGCATTAAAAGTAAATAAACTGAAATTTAGATACATTATTATGCAAATAAGACTTTCTCTGGGGGTGGGGGGGGGGTGCCTCTAGGCGGCTGCATTGTTTGCCTAGAGAAAAATCTGCTGATGCTAACACAGCAAGGAGATTTAATCAATTATTATTTATTAAGCTGCGTTTGTAAAGTAGACTTAATTGGTCGACTTGATGGGCCTAATGATAAGTATGTTTCTGTATTGATTAAATCCCTTTTTTGTAGCTATATTACCATTTCAGTCTAATAACTTATTACTAATCTGGACATATTTTTGCTCCATTTTTACTCTGAGATTTTATTGCCCCCAAATGAAGTTTTTTGTAATTGTTTCAGCTTAGCAGCTATGTATATAAACCTCGCCTGTGCGTGAGTAAAACGTTTTACTGGCAATATATTTTATATTAGTTCTCTCTATGTATTAATATAATATCAGCGTCTGAGTCTATTCGTGTAATAAATGACAGATTATGTGTGAGCTGCGCCATTCTGCCAAGTTACCTGCACAGTCATCCCATCCGGCGCCGCTGGCCGGGACCCAATTACACACAATATCTGGAATATTCTCACACACTGCTTTTACAATAGAAAAATATTCCATTATTATAACATTTTGGACAGAATAAAATATCAAATTATGTCCAGATGTTCCTGCTAAGATTTATATGAAGTCAGGGTGAGATGCTTCATAAGTAAATCTAGCGCATGGATGGCCATGGTGCACCCCCCGGCACTTATTCTGGGCCAACTTATTATATATACTATATAATACATATACACTACAAATATAAAATAATAATTTAATATAAAACTAAAATTAGAGTGCATGGGGCCCCCGAGAGAAGGGCCCCAGTGCATTGCACCAATGGTAGCTATGCCTGTGCAGGGAGCTGGCTGGAGTTTTTCAGTTTAAAGAGCACCTGTCTAGTTGGGCACATGCCACAGCTTTGGAAGCCACTCTCTGATTCTGTGCCAGGTACACGTATACACAGACTATCTCTGCATATGGACATTTCTTTGAATTGGCATTGCATTGGTAATTTCAGGCAGCCGGCTGCCCCCTGAAATGTGCTGCCCTAGGCCTGGGTCTCATGGTCCTAGGCTGAAACACACACATGTATACACACCAAAAGAAAATGTGCTGCCCTAGGCCTGGGTCTCATGGTCCTAGGCAGAAACACACCCATGTATACACACCTAAATAAAATGTGCTGCTCTAGGCCTGGGTCTCGTGGTCCTCGGCTGAAACACACACATGTATACACACCAAAAGAAAATGTGCTGCCCTAGGCCTGGGTCTCATGGTCCTAGGCTGAAACACACCCATGTATACACACCAAAAGAAAATGTGCTGCCCTAGGCCTGGGTCTCATGGTCCTAGGCAGAAACACACCCATGTATACACACCTAAAGAAAATGTGCTGCCCTAGGCCTGGGTCTCATGGTCCTAGGCCAAAACACACACATGTATACACACCTAAAGAAAATGTGCTGCCCTAGACCTGGGTCTCATGGTCCTAGGCTGAAACACACCCATGTATACACACCTAAAGAAAATGTGCTGCCCTAGGCCTGGGTCTCATGGTCCTAGGCCGAAACACACACATGTATACACACCTAAAGAAAATGTGCTGCCCTAGGCCTGGGTCTCATGGTCCTCGGCTGAAACACACCCATGTATACACACCTAAAGAAAATGTGCTGCCCTAGGCCTGGGTCTCATGGTCCTAGGCTGAAACACACACATGTATACACACCAAAAGAAAACGTGCTGCCCTAGGCCAGGGTCTCATGGTCCTAGGCTGAAACACACCCATGTATACACACCAAAAGAAAATGTGCTGCCCTAGGCCTGGGTCTCATGGTCCTAGGCTGAAACACACCCATGTATACACACCAAAAGAAAACGTGCTGCCCTAGGCCTGGGTCTCATGGTCCTAGGCTGAAACACACACATGTATACACACCAAAAGAAAGTATCAGGTATAGTAACACAGCTAAAGCATAGTGTAATACTAGTGTAAGTCAGGCCTAGGGCTGCACATGTGCAGGGGCAGCGGCTGCCTCCAGCTGTCAGTCCAGCTCTACAGAGCAGTGTGTACATACAGTATGCAAGTATGGAGGACACCTTTTACCAAACTGTTTATATACATAGACACACACATTCAGACCTATATACTAGTCACTTGTGCGTTAAAAATGACGGCATCATATTGTCTTAAATATTGTGTCTTTTGACTGTTTGTGTGCCCTCTCTCTGTGCGCCCTCTCTCTGTGCACCCTCTCACTGTGCGCCCTCTCTCTGTGTGCCCTCTCACTGTGTGCCCTCTCTCTGTGCGCCCTCTCTCTGTGTACCCTCTCTCTGTGTACCCTCTCTCTGTGCGCCCTCTCTCTGTGCGCCCTTTCTCTATCTGCCTGTGCTCACTCTCATTCTGTATGCCCCCTCTCTCTCTTTCTCTCTCTCTCCCTCTCCTTCTCGCTATCTCCCTTTCCTTCTCTCTCTCCTCTCTCTCCTTCGCTCTGTGTACCCTCTCTCTCTCTCTCTGTGACCACTCTCTTTCTATGTGCCCTCTCTCTTTCTCTCTCTCCCTCCCTTCTTCTCTCTCTCGCCCCTCCCTTTCCTTCTCTCTATCTCCCTCTCTCTCTCCTCTCTCTCCTCTCTGTGTACCCTCTCTCTCTCTGTGCCCACTCTCTTTCTATGTGCCCTCTCTCTTTCTCTCTCACCCTCCCTCCTTCTCTCTCCCCTCCCTTTCCTTATCTCTATCTCCCTCTCTCTCTCCTCTCTGTGTACCCTCTCTCTCTCTGTACTCTCTTTCTATGTGCCCTCTCTCTTTCTCTCTCTCCCTCCCTCCTTCTCTCTCTCTCCCCCCTCCCTTTCCTTATCTCTATCTCCCTCTCTCTCTCCTCTCTCTCTCCTCTCTGTGTAACCTCTCTCTCTCTCTGTAACCTCTCTCTCAACCTCTCTCTCTCTGTGTGCTCACTCTCTATTTGTGTGCCCTCTCTTTTTCTCTCCCTCCCTCCTTCTCTTTCTCCCCTCTCTCTCCTTCTCTCTCTCTCTGTGTGCTCACTCTCTTTCTGTGTGCCACTCTCTCTCTCTTTCTCTCTCTCTCCCTCTCATCTCTCTCTCTCTCTCCTTTTCATGCTTTCTCTCCCTCCCTCCTCCTCTCCTTCCTTCTCTCTCCTTCCCTCCTTCTCTCTTCTTGCCTCCTCCCTCCCTCTCCCCCTTCGGCGACCATTGTGAGCCTCGCAATGCGCTGCGTGCATGCGCAACTCACAACTGTGCGGCCTAGGCCTGAGACACATCATGAGATTCATTCCAGAGTTTGAAACCCCAACGATCTCAAATGATAAATGTTGCAGTTTGTCATGTGCTGAGGCCGAGCAGACTTTATATAAACCTCTCACCTTGTCTCAGATTCTTGTCAGAAAACGTTTTCTATAACAATTTATATTCCGTATCATTTTATGCCAATTAGTCCGCACTTGGCACCGCTGTTTTGGGGTCTGCGGGTAATTTCTGGCCGTTTGCTGCCAGTTGTTCTCATTTCGAGCCGTGTTATGGGTTATGACCGAGCATTTACGAGAGACCTTTAGACGCTGTTAGCGATTCGCCATCGATGGCATGCGGATACAATTGGCAGCTCTATCCAAGTCTATAACATGTGCCAAATCTAGTAAAAACTTTCAGAAAATCACATATTTTGGGAAAAAGTGAAGAAATCTCAAACAGATTTATTCCACTGTTTACGTCATTATGTTTGGAAGCTTTTTGGCCAAAACAGTAAGAAAACGATCACTGCGTGTTTACTATTAAGACCTGTTTACGAATCCCCTGATAAAACGATTCCTTAAGCGGACACAGCAAAGGTTTGAATTATAATAGATTTACAAATGTAATTAACACATATGTTTGCAATTACATTTTATTAAGAAACATCTAAATACGTTTAAGATCATTTACTTTGGATATTGCCATTGTTATTTATTTGTTGTATCATCTCTGTGATTCAACTGCTACAACTAAGCATCTTAAAGGGACTCTATCACCTCAAAATCAAGTTTTGTTTATGTTATTCTTAAAGAGCATGAAATACTGGCTATACATTGTGTTATCCATTCTTTTCTAAAGTCGGAAATGTCATGTTTTTGTTGTTGCATTTATATGCAAATGAGTAGCTGATGCATAATAATTAATAATGTGCTAATTAGGATTATAATGGGCTTGTCTGTCTCTGTAGTAGCCAAAATAAAGACCTGCAGTGTTATCTGGCAGTTAGACCTTTCACCCACTCGGCACATCAGCATATAGGAGTAGCAAAATTTACTGTAGAAAAAAAATGTGCTAAGATGTCCTGACTGCAATGCATTATCCCCACTGAATGTGATCAGATAAGAAACCTCAGATATCAGCCTTTCCAATGAGACTTTGGTTACACTTCCTCTTAATTTTACATTAAAAAACATCATTTTTGGTTATGTAGTTCCCTGGTGGTCCAGTGGTTAGGATTCAGTGCTTTCACTGGTGCGACCTGAGCTCGATTCTAGTCAGGGAACCAATAGGTCCCACCACCCTGAAGCCATACAGGGCCTGGTCAGTACGTGGATGGGAGACCACCTCGGAATACCAGGAGCTGTATACTGTGGCCCACTGGAGAATGAACTGGCAACCCACTCCAGTATCTCTGCCATGAGTGGCAGATTACTCTCTGGAGTAACAGAGGTGCTGCTGGTGCAGTGGGTGCAAAACATTGGGGCTCACAAGGGTAGGGACTCTCTGCTACTGATAGTAAATGAGGAATCCTAATTTATTAGGTGAAATAGCAGATAATTACTTTATAGAAAGGTGATAGGGTAGATGTATCTATCTATCTATATATGTGCATTATGTGGCCTCATTTGCATGTCCTGCCCAGTTTTCCCAGAATGCAGTGCATATACTGTATTTCTGAGAAATTTGAGCAGGAAATACGTTTTTATCAACTTATTTTTAGACATTCAAATAGAATCACTAATGTACTATTCCTTATTTGTACTATATATATATATATATATATATATATATATATATATATATATATATGTTTATTTACTTTCTTTTTTTTAATTGACCTCATGGATGAATAGAGAAGTTACAAGGGGCCCAAATTATTTTAATACTGGGGCCCTTCATTCACTAGCTGAGTCACTGGTGCGGACGATGCTTCTTATTCTGTATATCTCCTTCTTATTGTGTTCCAGCATCTCACCCCAATCTCCTGTCTTATTGTTGCTCTTGCAGTTACTCCCCAGATTTCGGTGGATTCGTGCTGCACCAGTGGATACGAGTGGGCTTCTCAGAAGAAAAACTGCAACAACCTGCCCGAACTGTCTGACTCCAAGGAGTGCAGGTGAGTGCATTGTCTCCAAGCTGCAAAACAGACACAAAAACTGGAACAAACTCCACTAACAACTGTCCGAGGTATATCAGAGCCGCCATATCCAGATGTGCATTTGTATCTGGAAACTCTCAGGGTTTGATATTCATATCAAAACCCACATGGCGGCTCATTAATCTGAAAATTCATATTTACAGACAAACTAGTGAGTTTTAGCCCAAGGCCCAAGTGTACTAAACAGTGGATTTCGGAGAACACTCAAATTGTAGAATTGATCATATAATCAATGTTGACCTTGCAAAGGAAAGCTATAAAGAATACAGGATGTGCAGAAAAGATCTTCACATAGAGTAAACATTGTGTAAAAGTCAGGAAAAAGGGTTGTTATAAAAAGAACACACTCAAATTGGACTAATGTGGTAAGTGGGGTACCTCAGGATTCAGCTCTAGGACTTCTTCTTTTTATCATATTGATTAATGATTTATGAGTAGGGCTAAAAAGTATTTACAGATGATACTAAACTATAAAAAGTAATTAGACCAGCATGTGCGTTTCCCTTAAAGGGACTAAACTAGAAGACTGGCAGTTAAATAGCAAAATGGGATTTTTAGTTTTTAGCTCAAATCTTTTAACATTTAAATTTGAATCCACCACTAATTAATTTATATATATATATATATATATATATATATATATATATATATATATATATATATGTATTAGCAGATCCAGTGGTATATTTAAGTTGTGGGCTACCCTAGGCCCACCCAAGTGGATGCACCCCCCACTCACCTAGATTTTGAATCACAAACTATATATAATATAAGCATATATATGTGTGTGTGTGTGCTGTTTATATATGTATGCCTATATATGTTGATATATAGGTGTATATAATATATATATATATATATATATATATATATATATATATATATATACACACCATATTGAACAGACATGATTTGATTGGGGAGCCTGGAGGGAATCCCATTGTAGAGCTACATTATATATCTTAAACAAGTTAAAATATCTGTTTCCAGCTCAAAATTCCGAGTAATATAGTTATTACACTGCATTCTGGGAAGCTGAGCAGGGACATGCAAATGTGCCCATGAATGCCTCGCTCTTCAACCCATAATCCATTTTAAACATGGTAATAACTGTATTTCTCGGAATTCTGAGCTGGAAGCAGTTTTTTTTACTTGCTTTAGACATTCAAATGTGATCACAGATGTACTATTTATTTACTATATATGTATATATTATACCCTTATACATTATATTTAGTTCTGAGGCACAAAGCTCAGGAGGATATTTAGCGAGGGAATCTGACGCTTTGTTTCGGAGGGGTCATGTGATAAATTGATATGCCCCGCCCAATATTTGCACCGAAAACAAAACTTTAAAGAGACAACATCTGTAAAATGACCGTCCTAGGCCATTGATTTCCCAGGACTAACATAGACACTGGCAGCCTTATTAAATTGCGATTTGGTCAATTGAATAGGGCTCTATATAAGCACAGAGCATATTTTTTTTACAGAAGTGTTTAGTTAGTGAAGACCTTGCTTCTGGATAGAAGATCACTAACTAAAAACTTCTGTGCTTACATAGAGCCCTATTCAATTGGTAAAATCACAATTTAATAAGGCTGTGGATATGTCTCATAAGAAGTCTATCATCTTAGTAACTGGGCACAGACTTTTCATTGACTTTTTGGCTTTTCCTTTATATATAATCCATAAACTGCAAATATTTATAAAGCAGAATTCCAGGAATACTCTGCGCAGTCCGGTCATTAATTGTTTCTAGTCCTGGGGATTATTAACGAACAAAATAAATTGCCTGTAACGATCACCCGACTTGTAAAACCGCTCTTAGAGGTAACCTTATCCTTCTTGCATAACATCCTTGGGGCCTCATTCTATTATCGGCCGTAAATCGGCCGTAAGGCTGCGATTCCTTGCGAGGGTTCAGTTAACTCGCGATTCTATTATACGGCCCCGCATGGATCTCCTCTTACGGCCGGCCGCATATCTTGGAACCGGCCGTAAACTGTGAAATATAAAAACTCAAAAATAAATTCAAGCCTGCACTGTACAGCTCTGTAAATGCTAGGGATCATATTGGGGGACATGAGGAATAAAAGGAACCCACTCTCAAGCTTGCACATCTGCCCAAACCCGAGTTCAAATTAACTGTTTATTTGCCGGCTGCGGCGTGGGTGTGTCTGAGGTGCTCCAAGCACTCTGGACTTTTTACATGTATATTTTACGGATATTAAAAATAAAATATTTTACGGATTTGAGTACAGGATAATTATGTGCTATTTTTTCTAACACCTAAAATCCCTTTATAGTCTTCTCAAAGTGCAGGATGGCTTTATTTGAGCTATTTTATGTGCTTAATTGGTGCTAGCGAGACCTTTTTCCTGCAAGTAACTGCGGCTCGCTTTTAGCCTTGCAGAGAGGTTTCCCGGAGCAATTGAATTGCAAATCTCTTGCGGCCGTTTTAGATCAAAGGCTTTCCTCCGGCGCGATCGGCCGCAAGAGATAGCAAGGCACCGGCCGCAAGCCTGCCGGAGTCCCCGGCCGTAAGGGAATAGAATAGCAGAATAGCTTGCGGCCGGTCCTTGCGGCCCCGCAGCGGCTGCGGCCGATAATAGAATGAGGCCCTTGGAGTTTAGTCATTTGAGATCCACAGGAACAATCCAATCATGGAAAGTATTTGTGTCCGGCCCGGGCTTTGTTCTAAATTAAGACTTATTTTGGCTACAAAGTGGATTCTTACTGAAAACTCTAACGGATAATCTGCTATTTAAGTGTTTTTCTTGCAAAACTATATAAAAGAAATGTTTTTATCTTTCTGTGGAAACAGATGTCTATTTAAACAAGCATTTAAAGGGACAATCATGGTTTAAAGGGATATGGAAAGTTCCTGTATTTTACTAGGTATATAATATCCTGGGTATCTATTTACTGGCATGTAAAGTGCTTATAAGCTTAAAATACTCAATGCATGGGTCTGTCCTCTGCAGCATATGCAGACACAGATTATGTAGGCCTGGGTATGCAGTGTAGTGTCTTAGCCTATCAGAGACCACATCTCAGCAGCATTTTGCTGAGAGATTGTCACTGATTGGTTAGTATGAGACACTGCATACCCAGTATTGAGAGATGTCATTGATGGGCCATCTTCAGCTCATGAAGACACAGACTGTGCTGTACTTGCTGTGCTGTAGCTCATACTAGCCAATCAGTGACCATCTCTCAGTAATATTCTGCAACATGCAGCTGAGATGTCCCTGATCGGCTATGGGCCTCATTCAATTGTGATTTGGTCAATTGAATAGGGCTCTAAATAAGCACATAACATATTTTTTTTAAAATATGTTTTTAGTTAGTAAGCATCTATCCAAAAGCAAGGTTTTCACTAACTAAAAACTTCTTTAAAAAAAATATGCTATGTGCTTAAATAGAGCCCTATTCAATTGGCAAAATCGCAATTGAATGAGGCCCTATGTCTGCATACGCTGCAGTGGGCAGACCCATACAGGGACTATTTGACTGATAAAAGGCTGTAAAACAGAGCTTATAAGCACTTCTTAATAAAATAAATTACATAAAAGTGAGTAGAAACACAGGAATATTATATACCTATTAAAATCCAGGAACCTTCTACATCTCTTTAAATATCGCCTATATAAAGTGTAGTTAGTAACAAGTACTTTACCAATTAAATATCATTTAAGACTTTTCTTACTATAACTTACATTTGAAGTTTGTAACATCTGTTTGTTTGTTTGTAAATACCCTGGTAAATAGTTATGGAAATGTTGGCACTTTATAAATAAAAGTACAGTTAATAAAAAGGAAGCCACTAGCCAATGAAATGCTGGACATTGTTCTCAGCCTCCAACAAGTTGAGCAAAACAGTTATTATTATTATTATTATTATTATTATCATCCTTTTATCGTAACAAGTATTTGTAAATATAAACAGTTTTGTTATTTAGTGTCCCAAGCAGTGATATATAAATGTAGCCACATAACGGGGTCCTTAGGAGGATCTGACCTCCGCTGTCTTAGCTGTGAGAACATCTGTTTTTCCCATTGTGTTGTATGTAAGAGGATCGCTTGGGTTTATCCCGGAGTCCTGATAGATGTTGTGTCACAAATGATTAATAAACACCCCCCACTGGGCAGCTCATTAGTCCCCCTGCTGTTGACAAGAAGGAATGGCACATATTTGTTTAATTATATGGCCACATGTGGAGCCGGGAAGAGCTTCATTTAAAGGACCACTGCAGTTCAAGAAAATAGAAGGCTTGACAATATTAGCAGCTGTGTAAGACATGGATATGAAGCGTCTGAATTTTTGGAAACTCTATTTATGAGTACAGGAATCCATTTTGTGTCAGTTACATCCCATCCTCACAGCTGAATGATGGGGGGCGTATTTCAATGGGGGAAGATGAAACAGGGAGAAGTCAAGAATCGTTTTTTGATCGTTGGATAATATTGAAAATGACACCACACCCCTTTCCTCTCACTGGCCCAGAAGCAGGAGGTTGCATCAAAGGATGCAACCATAGCTCTCAAGAAATGCCCCTCTCTTCCACATAACATCCACCAATATATCATGGATCCCTCCAGGGTCCTGTAGAGGCATCAAAAGTTATTTTTGGCTAATTAAAACTAGTTGTATGACATTGGTGGAAGGTGTGCACGCCGTCATCAGGGCGCCGAGAACTGCGCCCTGATAGCGCTCTGCGCTCCAGCCTGCATCCCATCTGCCACAGAGGCCCCATCTCATATTTACTGGACCTGACAGTGTGCCATATGGGCCAGGCATTGTGTGCATGTGTCACTAGGAGCATGTTGCATTGCATGTTTATCATGTATGTAGTGATAAACATGCAATGCAACATGCTCCTAATGACACATACACACAGTGACAATACGTACAATATGCTCCTAGTGACACATGCCAGTCCCACATGGCACACTGTCAGCCCCTTACCTTGGCCTTGGCAGCCTCCAGCAAGCAGGTCCAGTAAATATGAGATGGGATACAGGCTGGAGTACAGAGCGTCATCAGAGCGCAGTTCCCGGTGCCCTGATGATGGCGCGCTGGTCTCCGGCACGCAAAAGACGTGCCACCAAGTTGAAGACATTGCATTGCATTGTGCGAGTTTCATGTACGTTTTGTATAGGGGCACTGTATATGTTGGGTTCCCTGGTTAGGATTCGGTCCTTTCACTGCTGCGACCTGGGTTCAATTCCATTCATGGAGTCAAGAAGGCACACCACGCTGAAGTCATGCAGTGTTACGCCTGGTCAGTACTTGGATGTGAGACCGCCTAGGAATACCAGGAGTTGCATGCTGTGGCCCACTGGAGAAGGAACTGGCAACCCACTCCATTATCTCTGCCATGAATACCAAGTGGATCAGCATGGTGTGTTATGGTCCATGAGGTCACAACTGAAAAAAGCAAACACACTAAGTATGTTGGCTCTTTATAATTTAATAATACCAATCTAAAAGTACAGATTTTTTTATGTATTTCCATTTTTTCTAGTGATTTTTAAAAGTTGAAATCAACCCCTGACTCCTAATATTTGGCACATTTTTTTGCAATGCCATGGAATTTAGACATTTTTGTGCATATTCCACCACTTTGCAGACAGCCTGCTGCCCCCTGAAGATGTGCTGCCCTAGGCCTAGGCCGAAACACACATGAGACTGGTTACCCTATTTATTTCTTCTTTTAGATATATTACCTGCTGTAACCAAGTCGGATTCATCTCACCCGCTTTGCTGGGAGCACATTGAACACAGGCCATGATCACACAGCTGCTTTCCTTTGCCTGAAAGATAAAATATAACTTTAAAGAAAAAAATGTAACTTTTTGCTCCTAGGCATTTGTGTTCCTGGGATTTATTACCTGATACAATAAATCCTCCTGACATGTTATTAGAATGTTACATTAACATCTTATAAGGGGACAAGATACATTCGCCAAACATTACACTCCTCCAAATTCCTGCTCGGTTGGATTTGCCGTGGGCTGTAAAAGAAATAATCCTGAGCCTTAAACCAAACACAACTGAAAGCAAAGAGAGGAAGCGAGGACTTCTCACTAGTAGTTTAGGAAATCCGTGCTGGTTTATTAGGGCACCCCTGGGAGAGAATAATAAATAGATGAAAGGGGCCGGGGGGGGGGGGGGGGGGGCAAAGCCATTTACTTGTCTAGAATTGCTTTCTGTGCAAAGACTACAAACTCTGGCACCAAAGAGATCAGTCCAGATAAATACCAGAAAAATCCAGTCGGCTCCAACCTTTTTAACTTATTTCATTTATTGGAAATCTCTTTGGGGTCTGGGGTCCTCTCCAGGATTGTGCAATAAAACAACACAATGTAAGGAGAATTTGCAGTCAGTGTCTTGGGAGTAAAGGAGCTCTTGTTTTATAGCCATGAAATAAGCAAAAACATCTAAACTTTAAATACATTCTCCTAACGCACATAAAGACTCACACGCTTGCCGTCCTCTGGATTAATTAACAATTAATCTACATATTACAAGGATCAGATCTGAAAAGGTTGAACTTGATGCACTAAAAGTATTTTTTTCATCCTTAATTACTATGGCCCTCATTCAATTGCAATTTGGCCAATTGAATTAGGCTCTAAATAAGCACATAACATATTTTTTTTAAAGAAGTTTTTAGTTAGTAAGCATCTATCCAAAAGCAAGGTTTTCACTAACTAAAAACTTCTTTAAAAAAATATGCTATGTGCTTATATAGAGCCCAATTCAATTGGCCAAATCCCAATTGAATGAGGGCCTATGTAACTGTGCGACAATGTAACTATGTAACAGTATAACTACTACAACAGTATAACTACTATAACATAACTATGTAACAGTATAATTACTATAACAGTATAACTATGTAACAGTATAACTGCAACAATGTAACTATGTAACAGTATAACTACTATAACAGTATAAGTATGTAACAGTATAACTGTGCGACAATGTAACTATGTAACAGTATAACTACTACAACAGTATAACTACTATAACATAACTATGTAACAGTATAATTACTATAACAGTATAACTATGTAACAGTATAACTGCAACAATGTAACTATGTAACAGTATAACTACTATAACAGTATAAGTATGTAACAGTATAACTGTGCGACAATGTAACTATGTAACAGTATAACTACTATAACAGTATAAGTATGTAACAGTATAACTGTGCAACAATGTAACTATGTAACAGTATAACTACTATAACAGTATAAGTATGTAACAGTATAACTGTGCAACAATGTAACTATGTAACAGTATAACTACTATAACAGTATAAGTATGTAACAGTATAACTGTGCAACAATGTAACTATGTAACAGTATAACTACTACAACAGTATAACTACTATAACATAACTATGTAACAGTATAATTACTATAACAGTATAACTATGTAACAGTATAACTGCAACAATGTAACTATGTAACAGTATAACTACTATAACAGTATAAGTATGTAACAGTATAACTGTGCGACAATGTAACTATGTAACAGTATAACTACTACAACAGTATAACTACTATAACATAACTATGTAACAGTATAATTACTATAACAGTATAACTATGTAACAGTATAACTGCAACAATGTAACTATGTAACAGTATAACTACTATAACAGTATAAGTATGTAACAGTATAACTGTGCGACAATGTAACTATGTAACAGTATAACTACTACAACAGTATAACTACTATAACATAACTATGTAACAGTATAATTACTATAACAGTATAACTATGTAACAGTATAACTGCAACAATGTAACTATGTAACAGTATAACTACTATAACAGTATAAGTATGTAACAGTATAACTGTGCAACAATGTAACTATGTAACAGTATAACTACTACAACAGTATAACTACTATAACATAACTATGTAACAGTATAATTACTATAACAGTATAACTATGTAACAGTATAACTGCAACAATGTAACTATGTAACAGTATAACTACTATAACAGTATAAGTATGTAACAGTATAACTGTGCGACAATGTAACTATGTAACAGTATAACTACTACAACAGTATAACTACTATAACATAACTATGTAACAGTATAATTACTATAACAGTATAACTATGTAACAGTATAACTGCAACAATGTAACTATGTAACAGTATAACTACTATAACAGTATAAGTATGTAACAGTATAACTGTGCAACAATGTAACTATGTAACAGTATAACTACTATAACAGTATAAGTATGTAACAGTATAACTGTGCAACAATGTAACTATGTAACAGTATAACTACTATAACAGTATAAGTATGTAACAGTATAACTGTGCAACAATGTAACTATGTAACAGTATAACTACTATAACAGTATAAGTATGTAACAGTATAACTGTGCGACAATGTAACTATGTAACAATATAACTACTACAACAGTATATCTGCAACAATGTAACTATGTAACAGTATAACTACCATAACATTATAACTATGTAACAGTATAACTGTGCAACAATGTAACTATGTAACAGTATAACTACCATAACAGTATAACTATGTAACAGTATAACTGTGCAACAATGTAACTATGTAACAGTATAACTACCATAACAGTATAACTATGTAACAGTATAACTACTATAACAGTATAACTATATAACAATATTACTACTACTACAACAGTTAACTGTGTAACAGTATAACTGTGCAACAATGTAACTATGTAACAGTATAACTACTATAACAGTATAACAATATAACTACTACAACAACTATGTAACATTATAACTACTATAACAGTATAACTGTGCAACAATGTAACTATGTAACAGTATAACTACTATAACAGTATAACTGTGCAACAATGTAACTATGTAACAGTATAACTATATAACAATATTACTACTACAACAGTATAACTGTGCACAAATGTAACTATGTAACAGTATAACTACTATAACAGTATAACTGTGCAACAATGTAACTATGTAACAGTATAACTACTATAACAGTATAACTATGTAACAGTATAACTACTATAACAGTATAACTGTGCAACAATGTAACTATGTAACAGTATAACTACTATAACAGTATAACTGTGCACAAATGTAACTATGTAACAGTATAACTATATAACAATATTACTACTACAACAGTATAACTGTGCAACAATGTAACTATGTAACAGTATAACTACTATAACAGTATAACTATGTAACAGTATAACTACTATAACAGTATAACTGTGCAACAATGTAACTATGTAACAGTATAACTACTATAACAGTATAACTATGTAACAGTATAACTACTATAACAGTATAACTGTGCAACAATGTAACTATGTAACAGTATAACTACTATAACAGTATAACTATGTAACAGTATAACTACTATAACAGTATAACTGTGCAACAATGTAACTATGTAACAGTATAACTACTATAACAGTATAACTATATAACAATATAACTACTACAACAGTATAACTGTGCAACAATGTAACTATGTAACAGTATAACTACTATCAAAGTATAACCGTGCAACAATGTAACTTTGTAACTATGTAACAGTATAACTATGTAACATTTATACAATACTCTTTTTTTAAAGCATTTGATTTGATAATGTGCATATATTTATTTTGTTGTTATTCAGTCCTCCCAAATCTCGGTGACCATAGGGATGCAGCATACCAGGCACATCTGTGTTCTGGTTGTGCTTACCCATATGGTTTTCTTGGCAAAGATACTGGAGTGGGTTGCCAATTCCTTCTCCAATGAACCACATTTTATTCTGACCACTCTGCTATGACCTGCCCATGTTGGGTGACCCTACATGTTATAGCTCACAGCTTCATTGAGCTACACCAGCCTCTTCACCACAACAGGGTAGAGATCCAGAAGGGGATATATTTAGAGGGGTAAAAGTAAATCAAGCTTTTTAAATTTATTAGCTATTAAATGCAACTATTCATCTCTGCGGACGACCTTTGTTTTTGTTTTTTATCATTTGTTTCCTTATCGGTTTCCATTCGTTATTTGTTGTCTGGTATTTGGAATTGGGGCATTATTGTAAGTTGTGTTCCTTTGTGGTAGCCATTTCAGTGCAATTGGATGGAAACCTAATCTTCATCCAAGGTCCCCTCCCAGGTGAAACATCAGTATATAACACACCTGGGTATCTATTTACTGTTATGTACTTTATTTTATTAAGCAGTGCTGCCTAAAATCGAACAAATAGTCTCTGTATGGGTCAGCTCTCTGCAGCGTATGCAGACACAGACTTTGTCTTATACTAACCAATCAGTGAGCATCTCTGCAACATAGTGCTGAGACATGGTCCCTGATAGGTTACAACATTACACTGAACATCCTGCCCTACATACCTCTTGGGTTTTCTGTTCAGGATAGAATTGCCTGGTATTTTGGGGCTGGATCACTCTACTAAGTGAGACCAGACTGATATACTACAGGATATTTCTCCCTGTGAAGAGCACAAGTGGCCACTCTGTGAGAGGGTTATCATGTGCATTTTTCTTTTATATTGTTCAGTCATTTCTAACTCTCCATGACCTCATGGACTGTAAAACACCAGGGGCCTCATTCAATTGTGATTTGGCCAATTGAATAGGGTTCTAAATAAGCACATAGCATATTTTTTTTAAAGAAGTTTTTAGTTAATAAACATCTATCCAAAAGCAAGTTTTTCACTAACTAAAAACTTATTTAAAAAATATATGTTATGTGCTTATTTAGAGCACTATTCAATTGGCCAAATTGCAATTGAATGAGGGCCCAGGACATCTTTATGTTCATGGTCATGCTGATTCACGGCAGAGATACTGAAATGGGTTGCCAGTTCCTTCTCCAGTGGCATTTCTAGATGGTCTCCCATTAAAGCACTCACAGGCCCAATATGGCTTGACTTCCGGGTGGTGTGACCTCTTGTTTCCCTGACTTAGTATCGAATGCAGGTTGCAGTAGGGAAAGCACCGAATCCTAACCATTGGACCACCAGGGAACCTCATCATGTCCATAGACCTAACCTATTAGTCTGTTCTCTGATTCAGCGTTGTTGCAAATGATTATACATGTAACTTATACAAACTTATGGGGCCATAAGTACATTTATTAGGCCATTTACATGTTTGCTCACTGATATATTCATTTATTCTATTTTGTTTGTTGTAAAAATATTTTAAAACTTTAATGAAAAATAAGTAAAAAAAAAGGTAAAAAGGGTACAAAGGTAGCAACAAGTGGGATGTTGTATCCCTGTTCACAATGTTGCCGTCTCCTCATGATATCAATGATCAACTGAGAAATTATGAAATTATTTAATTAATTACACTTTTATTTGATTTTATTATTTCAATCAGATTTCAATGAAATAACTCCTTCTTTATTGGGTGTCCGTCACTCTATAAAATCCCTTCCTATTCGTGTGGCCTTCACAATGGCATTATGCTAATAATATATGTGTACATACAAAACATGGATTCCAGATGTTGGCCACATTTGCACTTTGATGACTTTAGTAAGATGTAATTGAATCCTCATGCGCAGTGGGGCCGCTGTCACCCCATTTATTTGTACTGTGATCCTTTTAATGTATTTATTTGCTCCGTCTCCTCTCTGGAGCCCGTTTAGCATTTCAGTCAAATACTATTTCCTTGCACGTCTTATCTCCCTCCTCACTTTCTTCCTTCCTCCTTGTATAATTCCACTCTCAGTTGTGTGTTTACCCCAAGAAGCCTCCCCCCCATAAAGCCAAGCCTTGGATCTTCTCTGTGTAAACTGTAATATGTACAAGAGGCGACTGTAAATCATTTAACGGTGGAGAAAACACACAAAGCTCAGACTTACAAAGCACACAGAAAACAAACAGGGGGCTGGCAGGTGGGACCAGGGGGTGGGGGTTATATTGACAAATTCAGATTTTTGTAAATAAAAAATAAATATCCTAACCCTATAAATTTGCAAATGGCATGGGAAAAGGAGCAATACCACCCGGGGAGTTGGGGTTGTGCAGCATAAAACCTAAACACCAGTATAAATAATTACTTTGCTGTTTTTATTACAATTCAGTTTCAAGTGATTAATTATATTCTAGGGATATGGAAGGTTCCTGGATTTTGCTCGGTATATAATATCCCAGTATATTTGCTTTTATGTACTTTATGTTATAACAAGTGTTTATAAGCTTTGATTATACTGCCTACAATCAAACAAATAGTCCCTGTATGGGTCTGCCCTTTGCAGCTCATGAAGACTCAGACTCTGTAGTACTGGGTGTGCAGTGTCTCATACTAGCCTATCACAGACCACATCTCAGAAAACACTGTGCAATATGCTGGTGAGATGTGGTCCTGATAGGCTGGGACACTATACTGCACATCCAGCCCTACAGAGTCTGTGTCTGTGTGGGGGGCAGACCCTTACTGGGACCATTAGTAAGGGTTAGCAAACTATCCTTAGAGGGTAGATCAGTGAGGCTGACAATGTAAGATTACTATATGAAAATTATAACAGCATTCAATTGATAAAGTATTTGGTATTACATTTGGAAGTTCCAATGAATTGTATTAAAAAAAGAAACCAATACACCACCACACTCCGGACACAAGTGGACAATGACCATCACAGCACTCAGACCTATCCAGAATAAGTGTCCATACCCACTAATAATAGAAGCGCAGACAATATAACACACACACAAAGCTACTTGTTGGCACAGATTGCCCAACATTGTGTCCCAAATGAAATAAAATAATACTCATGATACAATGTAACTGCATGTGCTGGCATGCCCCCTGTGGTAGCATATGAAATTGCATGTTTAATTTATTTGTAAATCAATAGTACATTTATGTTCATATTTGAATGCTTAAAAATAAGTTAAAAAAAAACAAACTTATTTTCTTTTCAGAAATCCACAGTTATTGCACTGCACTCTGGGAAACTGGGAGGACATATGCAAATGTGGCAACAAGTCCTTATCTTCAGTTATTATTAGGCTCAAGTACTTTCAAAATAAACCTTAGGCATATGTTTAACCCCCTCAGCGCCCAGCCAGCCTGCTTACTGATGGTAATTTCCTTACTTCACTCTCTGTCTGGTCTCTACTATACACAGTAATCTAATACTATATAAAGGGTCACTTTAGTGGTCTTGTAAAGGACTCGGTAAAGAATAGTTAGGTGGGAAGTGCCCCTAGGCGGCTGCCTTGAGTTCCACTCTCGGTCCACTGTAGAAGGAACTGGCAACCAATTCCAGTATCTTTGTCAAGGCAACCATATGGATAAGCACAACCAGAAACACAGACAGGTCACAGAGTCGGACATGACTGAAGGACTGAACAACAACAACAAATATATATATTCTAGTACTTGGCATTTCTCTCCAGCCTCTCAGCAGCTATCTCCAGATTCCCCCCCACTTGTAACGCTCTAGTCACCACCTAGTGGCAAGTCTATAAACTGCATTATTTCCTTTTTTTATGTCAAGGAATATTTTCAGTGGGAAATGAGGTGCCTTTCACAGGGAAGCACCCCTAGGCGGCTGCCCGGTTGGCCTAATGAGAAATCTGAAGTGTGTATGTGTTTGTGGTGTGTGTACTTAGCTAGCAACACAAGTTTTTCAGTTTGGCACTTCCCCATTGGTGGCTCCACTCCAACCACAATACTTTATTCAGGGTATGGAGAGATCTGGAGCTTATAAAGCCTGGGGGATAATTGAAAAATAGTAATTGTTTAAATGCACAGTAAAAGTTTATTATTTTTTATATCAGCCCCCTGGTAACTACTATTTAGAGACCTCTTTATCCGATCATGAGGTTGGTTCTCTGTCGCTGTATGTCTCTGGTAACACCCCCAGTCTGTTCTTTCCCAGGATCACCCAGGAGCAATGCTGCATTAACCAGCTGGAGGTTCTTCATTGCACCACCGGGATCACCATCGCCAATGAGAACGATAACTGTGACGCGGGGGAAGCGCCGGAGCAAAACGCCACCTGTGAGGCCAAGTTTGTAAAGGTGAGTAGGACGCAAGACCCTGGGTGTTACTAGGTATCTATTTACTGACATGTACTTTATTTTATTAGGAAATGCTTAAAAGCTCTGTTTTTCTGTCCAAAAATAATAAAACAATAACATGTACCTCTTTGGGTCTGCCCTCTGCAGCTCAGGCAGATCATAAATACACAGGCTGTAAAATGCAGTGTATCAAATTAGCCTGTCAGTGACCTTTCTCAAGCAGCATGTTGCAGTATGTTGCCACTGATTGGCTAATCTGAGACACTGCACACCCTGTAGTTAGAAGTATACTGTCTTCATGAGTTGCAGCGGGGAGAAACCAGTTAGGAACTATTTGTAAGTTTTTAGAAAGAAAACAATTGCTTTTAAGCACTTCTGGTTTATAGTCGCGCTGCGCTTCGGAAGCACAGTGCGTGTCCGATGTGCCCGGATGCGCTGCCGGCTTTCTGTGGACGCGCGCGCTGTAGCGCCATCTAGGCTTTAGTTAGTGGTAATGCAGTGTTGTTATGTAGCGCCAGCGCCATCTAGGCTTTAGTTAGCGGTAATGTAGTGTAGTTAAATAGAAAAATAAAAAGAGTTCTTAGGGTAATGGTTAGGCATAGGGTTAGGGTAAGAATTAGGGTTAGGGTAAGAGTTAGGGTTAGGCATAGGGTAGGGTTAGACATAGGGTTAGGGTAAGGCATAGGTTAGGATAATGGTTAGGGTTAGGGTTTGACATAGGGTTAGGCATAAGGTTATTGTAAGGGTTAGGATTAGACATAGGGTTAAACATAGGGTTAGGGTTAGGCATAGCTTAGGATAATGGTTAGCGTTAGGGTTTGACATAGGGTTAGGCATAAGTTTATTGTAAGGGTTAGGGTTAGACATAGGTTTAGGGTTAGGCATAGGTTAGGATAATGGTTAGGGTTAGACATAGGGTTAGGCATAAGTTTTGGGTAAGGGTTAGGGTTTGACATAGGGTTAAGCATAGGGTTAGGATTAGGCATAGGTTAGGGTTAGGCATAGGGTTAGGGTTAAGCATAGGTTAGGGTAAGGGTTAGGGTCTGTGATTTTTGTTTATTTATACTTTATATTACTCTTTTATTCTTCTGTGCTGCTCCTGCTACTTCCTTTGGTATTTTATGTCACAGACAGTAGCAGAAGCAGCATGTGTGTACGCTTTTAAGAGACCGGGGCGCTGGGGGCGCACACAGGAAAGAGTGCTATGAGCGCTGCCATAACAGGATAGGTCCGCGCTTCTTAATAAAATGAAGTACATAAAAGTAAAAAAATAAAGTATATTAAATACTCCAGAAACCTTCCATGTCCCTATAATTAGTACTGATTGCCTCACTCTGATTCCGGGGCCCGCCCTGTGCTTGGCCCTCTGATGAGCTCTGTCTGCTTGTTAGTGAGAACATCTGTAGTGGTTTATGCATAATAAACTGTGGGGTCTGTCACGGTGGGTGGGGTCCGGGCAATGGATAGGGGCTGGTGTGGTGGGTGGGAGGGTCTATTCTCATGTTCTCGTCAGCTCAGAGGGGCAATTACATTTATTATGTTTTTTTTTTTTTTAAATGTTGATTTTTAGTGTGAAAACTTACATTGAATGTTTGGGGGCTTTTTTTGCCGCATGTTTAGAGTAGAGCTCCTCCCATCATTTCCTTACTGTAGCAGGATGTGCAGCACATTTCTTTATTCCATGCCAGTAAAGCTGCGCTGTAACTAGGCAGCTTCAGGGAAGTCAGCTAAGGTTAAGGTTGAAAAACAACCCAGTTAATGTAGGTGCTTGTCATCTCAAATATATATTTTGAATAAATGTATATAATTGAAAAACAGCAGTTTTAGTCATTCTCCAAATAATAAATTCCGACTTAAAGGGTCACTGCAGTGCATCAGTGCTGTATAGTATGAAATATAATCTTATTTGTAAAGTCAGCAACCAGCTTCTGGTTTATTAGCTTACACCAGTGGTGGTCAACAGACGGCCTGGGGGCCACATGCGGCCCTCAGGGCCCCAGCTTGTTCCTTGGAGTAAGATAGTATGCCCCTCTTCAACAATACACAGTACATTATATCTTTCAAAACTAGCAAATTAGTTAGACCCCTCTCCCTCCATTATCAAGCACTCTGGTCCGCACATTAGTATGCAGCGCATTAGCGTATGCAGTGCCTTGCAAAAGTATTCACCCCCTTGACTTTTTATCTATTTTGTTACATTACAGCCTTAAGTTCAATGTTTTGTTAATCTGAATTTCATGTGATGGATCAGAACACAATAGTCTAAGTTGGTGAAATGAGAAAAATATATACATAAAACTATTTTTTAGAAATAGGTAACAGAAAATTGGCATGTGCGTATGTATTCACCCTCATTGTCATGAAGCCCATAAAAAGCTCTGGTGCACCCAGGTACCTACAGAAGTCAAATAATTAGTGAAATGATGTCCTCCTGTTTGCAATCTAAGTGTCACATGATCTGTCATTACATATACATACCTTTTTTGAAAGGCCCCAGAGGCTGCAACACCTAAGCAAGAGGCGCCACTAACCAAACACTGCCATGAAGACCAAGGAACCCTCCAAACAAGTAAGGGACAAAGTTGTTGAGAAGTACAAGTCAGGGTTAGGTTATAAAAAAATATCCAAACCTTTGATGATCCCCAGGAGCACCATCAAATCTATCATAACCAAATGGAAAGAACATGGCACAACAGCAAACCTGCCAAGAGACGGCTGCCCACCAAAACTCATGGACAAGGAGGGCATTAATAAGAGAGACAGCACAAAGACCTAAGGTAACCCTGGAGGAGGTGCAGAGATCCACAGCAGAGACTGAAGTATCTGTACATAGGACGACAATAAGCCGTACGCCCCATAGAGTTGGGCTTCATGGCAGAGTGGCCAGAAGAAAGCCATTACTTTCAGCAAAAAATAAAATGGCATGTTTTGAGTTTGTGAAAATGCATGTGGGAGATTCCCAAAATGTATGGAGGAAGGTGCTCTGGTCTGATGAGACTAAAATTGAACTTTTCTGCCATCAAAGAAAACGCTATGTCTGGCGCAAACCCAACACATCACATCACCCAAAGAGCACCATCCCCACAGTGAAACATGGCGGTGGCAGCATCATGCTGTGGGGATGTTTTTCAGCAGCCGGGACTGGGAAACTGGTCAGAGTTGAGGTAAAGATGGTGCTAAATACAGGGATATTCTTGAGCAAAACCTGTAGCACTCTGTGCGTAATTTGAGGCTAGGACGGAGGGTCACCTTCCAGCAGGGCAATGACCCCAAACACACTGCTAAAGCAACACTTGGGGGGTTTAAGGGGAAACATGTAAATGTGTTGGAATGGCCGAGTCACAGCCCAGACCTCAATCCAATAGAAAATCTGTGGTCAGACTTAAAGATTGCTGCGCAAGCACAAACCATCCAACTTGAAGGAGCTGGAGCAATTTTGCAAGGAAGAATGGGCAAAAATCCCAGTGGTAAGATGTGGCAAGCTCATAGAGACTTATCCAAAGCGACTTGGAGCTGTGACTACCACAAAAGGTGGCTCTACAAAGTATTGACTTTAGGGGGGTGAATAGTTATGCACATTGACTTTTTCTGTTATTTTGTCCTATTTGTTGTTTGCTTCACAATAAAAAAAGTAAACATTTTCAAAAATAAAAATGCCAAGGGGGGTGAATACTTTTGCAAGGCACTGTAGGAGCCGCACAATCAATGTTAAATATCTCAGACATTATTTATTATAGAGAAAAGCTGCTAGTACAATGTATAGCACATTTTTAAAGCTCTTTAAAATGAAATCAGCTTCCTGTTGGGTGACAGAGCCCCTTTAATAATAACATGCTACTGTTTTGTGAATAGTGTTGGTGCTTTATTATAGTGAATATTGAATATTTGTCCCACAGAGATGCTGTAACTGCTGTCTGCTTGGACGGAACGCCAACACTAGGGGGCAGAGCTGTGAGCAGAGCGTGTTTCTGGGCTACCAATGTGGCCAAGTCTTCAGGGCGTGCTGCGACAAAGGTCACGAAGCCCCCGATGTCCCTAACAGGGATGAAGGTAATTTCATTTAACCTCACTAATACTCTATTGCTATAATTGCTACTGTCCTAATTAATATGACATTGTATCACTTAAAGGAATATGGAAAGTGACTGATATATATATGAAGTATATAATATATTTGTGTATCTATTTATTTTTATGTACTTTATTTTATTAAGAGGTGCTTATAAGCTCTGTTTTTATATAGTCCCTGTATGGGTCTCCAGACTGCAGCATATGCAGACACAAACTCTGTAGGGCTGGAAGTGCAGTGTAGTGTCCTAGCCTATCAGAGACCACATCTCAGCAGCATTTTGCAGAGAGATGATCACTGATTGTTAGGTTAGCATGGTCAGCACAGCAAATACTATAGAGTCTGTCTTCATGAGCTGCAGAGGGCAGACCCATACAGGGACTATTTGTTTAATTTTAAGCAGAACAAACAAAGCGTATAAGCACTCCTTAATAGAATAAATGTAAATAGATGCACAGGGATATGATATAAATAGTAAAATGCAGGAACCTTCCATTCCCCTTTAACAGGTACAATGTATCACACAGGGGACACTTTGTACAGATTCTGATACACTGTATCATTATTAGTTTTTTATCATGCATTAAAGGACCAGTGTGACCATTTTTCATGTTAAATCTAATTTTTAGTTCACCATTAATTAACATAAAAACAGGTGCAAACAGCAGCAAATCAAAGCTTTAGCCAGAAAATATAATTTAAAGCACAGTTTAGTTCATGAATGTCCGCAGCTGTACTCTTATCAACATCTCATTGTCCTGAGCACCACAGAAAATAAGTGAACATTTTCAACTGCAATAGCATTATTCAATCATATTCTCAGCCCAATTAATGCTATTGCCGTTGAAATCCTCCACTTTCTTTCAGTAGGGCTCAGGACAATGAGAGAGGTAGGAAGGGGTACAGTAGTGATCATTAATGAGAGAAACTGTGATTTCTAAATTATGTTTTGTGGTGGAAGATTTGCTTTGCTGCTGTTTGCATGGCACAAGAGGCACAATATATGCTACCACAATGGGAGTAAATATATCACCTGGGTATGATGAGCACCAGGTCAGAATCTCACCCCATGTGGCTTCTCTCCTCAGCTAATGGACCCAGTATCCTGGTGGACAATGAGGACCCTTATCTACGTGACCGCTGCAGAGGTGGGTACAAAAATGTAATGGTACCACGACTGGGTATAGTATGGGGGCTGGGGTGTTTATCAAAAGTAGAATATCTACTTAATGATAATTTTATGATAACAACAGAAGAGGAAATGGATATATTGTATGATGTAAAAATAAGCGAACAATGCAAGAAAACTGTAGGACAAGGTCGGATGTGGGGTTGTACAGCAGAAGAAGAGAGGGACTAATGTCACGCTATAGATCCCAAGTTGGATCTCACCTAGAATACTGCATCCAGCCATTCTGTGGCAAGGGTGTCCGTGTACCATATTTATTTTAGTTGCGCCAGGCTGCAGCCCCTCTTGTCACTCTTGTGGTTCCTCCTCCTGCAGTTCTGGCTACATGTCTCCCCACATCTTTTTATTTTTGGTCACCCAGTGTCTCGGGGCTACAGGGCCAAGGACCTTCCCCTCAACCTGCTCCTGGAATTAGCCAAGCCGGCCATATATAAGTCCAGGAAGCAGTGTTTGGCTGAGGAGGTTCTAACTCCATGTGAGGGCATGCGATGAGCGCTGAAGGTACAGCATTCCCAGCCTTAAAGTTTATTACCAACATTTTTGCCGGGGAAGTAGCTAGTCAAATATATCAATGAGTTTAATAAAGTTCTTGAGGGAAGAGTCATGATTTGGATTTAGATGATGTAGGGATCATTTAGGAGTAATGTGCAACAGTACTAATGTCCAGAAAGGATTATAGATAAGCGAAACAGACCATCAGTGTGTAAAACGTCGTAAAGGAAATTAAGCATGCCTGGGATATGCATAATGCCATCCAGAGACTAAAAGAGGGCAAGCATCTGCTTAGATAGAATGGGCAGACTGGATGGTTCTTTTTGTTCTTATCTGCTTGTAACGGAGTTGGAACACGAAGTCCAATATCTCCGCTGGTATACCGTTAAATATCCATATAGAAGCACTGCAGTCTAGCAAGCCTCAACCTCCCAGATTGGACGACACTCAATTGGGAGTCAAATAATACTGTCTTTATTTTGTTGTGCAGAAATATATATACACATCTCTTTCCACAGGCAATACACATCCCCCATAGTTGGCCACACAATACACATAGAGAGACAATAGGTGTGTTCACACCTCCCTGAGGCTACCTGGCTACTTTGATACAATCAGACATTGATCAGATTATCCTTCCCTTTGTTCTATGTCTCATAATGAAAACACTTTATACAATAGACTTCCTTATCTTATGAGGAGTCTCTGTAATAGGATTATCTATTAGCCTAGTAGCTGTAATATTCTGAGCCAATATGTTCTGTAGAACATAAAACAACATATCTACAGTACAGCAATGTGATCATATTTTAACCATAACCATAAAACAGGGTAAAACAGTTATGGGTTCCGTTACACTGCTATTATCTATATTTTCCATCCCCAGGTGGAGGCCCCTGTAACCAGCAGTGCAGAGATACCGGCACTAGTGTGGTCTGCTCCTGCTACTCTGGATATCAGCTTCAGCCGGATGGTGTCACTTGTGAAGGTATCCTTTATTTTGCAACTTATTATCAATTAAAAGAGGTAATTAATACAGAGTGCTGGAATATTGTCACATTATAATATATGGTGCTGAAAGTTTGTCATCAATATTGTGGGTGGGGGCAATTTCCAAAACCAACTTCACCCCATACCTATAGCTTTTCTTTACATTAAAGGGCATTTGAAGGTATTTTTCTTTGTTACATCTGAAAGAGGGCATTTGATATTATCGAACAATAGATTTATTTTTTTAATATGAATTCCTGGGGCAATATATTATTATTATTGTATAATTGTATTTGGGGGCTTGTCCCTGTCAGCCAATGTGCAGCAGTATAGCTGTATGAGTCGTTAGTGTCTGCCAATGAGAGTTGGGCATACTCTCTGCTCACACAGAAATATTTCCTGTGGCATTTTCTGTTAGTTTCCAATAATTTTAAACTTTACTAAATATTTTTCATGAAAAAAATAATTTTTTATTATGTTTAATGCATGCTCATTTATTTGCATGATAGAATAAAATGCATTCCATGTCCTTTTAAATGCACACCTAGTGGCAAAATAACTTTGGTGTTATTATATGCATACATTATATATTAGTAGATTTGTGTGTGTGTGTTATGCTATTCTACATTTAGATATACACACACACTACACGCATACACATGTAGGAGGAAGGTATAGGAAGTAAAGGAAGTGTGTCCGCACTTCTGTCCACCATGCTCTGACTGGCCCAAAAAAAATTCTTACCAAAAAAATTAAATAATAACAAATGCCAAGCATTCTGCCAATGGCGCAACCGCCCACGCAGGTTTTAATGATGTCCCACCATTTTGAAATCACTGTATGTTCATGTATGGTTTGCTATCCCTTCCCTAGACATCAATGAGTGCATCACAGGGACCCACTCCTGTAAGGTCGGACAGATCTGCATTAATCTGGTGGGATCCTTCCGCTGTCAGCGTGAAGCTAACTGTGGGACGGGCTATGAATTGACTGAAGACAACAGCTGCAAAGGTAAGAAGCGATCTTTATGGGGGCACTAAACTGCTGTGATATAAGGTTCTCTTGTACCACCCATACCACTCACTCATAATACAAATTCACCCTCATTTTCTTTCATAATCTCATTAAATTATCTTTCAGTACAACATACAGTTGTGCTCAAAAGTTTGCATCCCCTGGCTGAAATTGTGAAATGTTGCATTTATTATTCAAATATGTATATTATTGAAGAATAGTGATCATATGAAGCCATTTATTATCACATAGTTGTTTGGCTCCTTTTTAAATCATAATGACAGAAATCACCCAAATGGCCCTGATTTTGCATGTCCTTATTTCTTCATGCTGTGTTTTGCCCCCTTTAGCATCAATGACAGCGTGCAGTCTTTTGTAATAGTTGTCTAGGAGGCCCCTAATTCTTGCGGGTGGTATAGCTGCCCATTTGTCTTAGCAAAATGCCTCCAGGTCATGCAAAGTCTTTGTCGTTTTGCATAAATAGCACGTTTGAGATCAACATCAGTGAGCCACCACCATGCTCACAGTGGGGTTGGTATTCTTTTCACTATAGAGCTTTTTGATCCCTCCTCAAACATAGCGCTTATGGTTGTGACCATAAAGCTCTATTTTGGTCTTGTCACTCCAAAATACAGTGTGCCAGAAGCTGTGAGGCGTGTCAAGGTGTTGTCAGGCATATTGTAACCAGACTTTTTTGTAGCATTGGCGCAGTAAAGGCTTCTTTCTGGCATCTCAACCATGCAGCTAATTTTTGGTCAAGTATCGTCGTATTGTGCTCCTTGAAACCACCACACCGTCTTTTTCTAGAGCAGCCTGTATTTCTCCTGAGGGTTTTTCTTTGTATTCTGAACAATTCTTCTGGCAGTTGTGGCTGAAATCTTTTTTGTTCTACCTGACCTTGGCTTGGTATCAAGAGATCCCTGCATGTTACACTTCTTAATAAGTGATTGATCAGTACTGACTGGCATTTTCAAGACCTTGGATATCTTTTTATATTCTTTTCCATCTTTATGAAGTTCCATTACCTTGTTACGCTGGTCTTTTGACAGTTCTTTTCTGCTTCCCATTGCTCAGTATCAAGCCTATACACAGACACTAATTGCAATTTAAAAAGCCACAGGTGTGGGAAATTAACCTTTAATTGCCATTTTAACTTGTGTGTGTCACCTTTTGTGTCTGTAACAAGGCCAAACATTCAAGGGTATGTAAGCTTTTGATCAGGGCCATTTGGAAGATTTCTGTTATCATTATGATTTTAAAAGGAGCCAAAAAAAATATGTGACAATGAATGGCTTCATATGATCACTATCCTTCAATAATATAAATTTTGTTTGCATGATCAGTAATATTTTCAATATAAATGCCAATTTTTCACAATTTCTGCCAGGGTATGCAAACTTTTGAGCACAACTGTAGTTACTGGGCTCCTTAAATAAGACCGGTTCCTGGCTTTCAGCTCTCAGCCGGTTTTCCCTGGGTGGAGAATAATCAAAATCAATTCAAAAGTCCATATATTCACTGGCCAAGATTTCTTCAGATTTCCACTCTAGTCATAGACTCTCCTCTCATCAGCAGCTTCTCCTATACTCCAGGAGCAGTCTTAAACCAGGGCTGCTAATTAACTGAGCAGAGTTATGTATGTACTGTATATATATATATATATATATATATATATATATATAATGCAACAATATCAGTCAAATATTTTAACCCATCTATAGTGCAATATCTTGCAGATACAAATATATATATATATATACAAAAATGTTTATAGCTAGTTTTGAATGAACCCAAGAAGTAAATCTGTATGATTATATATTAAAAGAGAAATAAACACATATTATGACAGTAACACTAAGAAACTAACATATATTTGTCTATATTTTGTGTGTGTCTTTTTTGTTTTATCTATCAGATATTGACGAGTGTGCAACCAGCACCCACAACTGTCTTCCCAACTTCAACTGCCAGAACACCCCAGGATCATTCAAATGCCGGCCTAAACTGGCGTGCCCCAATGGTTATATACAGGACGCCCTGGGCAGCTGCATTGGTGAGATCACACAGCTCATTTAAAGCAGATGGTGTCATGGTGACACAAATCACATAATAAATCAGGGTCACAAATTCTTATTTTAATTACCTATATAAGTTTAATTTAATTGAACTGCTTCTCTCCACCCCGCACTAGGAGTAAAAGGGGTTGGACAGTATTTGCCTTAAGTGCTCTCCTTAATTTTTTTTCTAGTTTGTCTGTATTGGCTATTGCAGGGAACTAGACATGTAAAGACACCTAGCTGGACAGTCGCCTGGACATCTGAAAAAGGGTGGAGAGAAGCCTATCTGCAGTGCTAAAGTTCAATACATATCGGTTCTGTTGACATTTTTTTCTTCAAGAACTCATTTTATCTCAGATCAATCACAGTGGTCCTTTAAGCCAAAAATAGACAAATAATTTTTACTTAAAGCTTTTTGAGTTAATTTTAGCATATCTGAGTAGTAGGATTAAAATCCATATTATATGGACGACAAGCAGGAGATTATTAGGGCTATTAAGCAAGATAGAAAGATACATTTATTGAGGAAATAAAAATGGAGTGTTTGTAGTGGGAAAGTAACTGGTTAAAGTATACCACATGACAGAATAGGGGCCACAGTGTCTGAGGGCCACTCAGGGATATACTTATGCACATTTGAAAGGAACATGTGTTTTTGAATGCCTGGCTTTGCACATAATTATACACAGGAAGTTAGTGGGCGGAGTTTGAAGCTGACATCCTGTCAGGCTGGCAATTTTTTTAAAAATAATTTTAATACATTTTACTTTGTTTACCTCAGTGTAAAAATGGCTGATAAAGCTGTGGAAATAAAATCAACTAGAAAAAACAAACAAAAATAAACCTTTTAATTGAAAAAATGTTGAGGATGAAAAATGAAGAGATAATAAAAGAAAAATCAGTAGAACAAGAATTGAAGGAAGAGAAGAGAATAATGGAGTGCAGGTGCCCAATGGAATAGTGCTAGGACAACACAAAATCTTAATATAACACTGGGGCCCAGAGCTACATTTTGCTGCCATAGAAATATAGGTTTAGATTTAACGGCAGATAAAAACCAATCAGGTCTACCCAAACTATCTACAGAAATATTTTTTTTATATATCCTCAGGATTTCCTTATACATATCCCCCTGTTTTTATTTCAATACAGATATCAACGAGTGTTTGAGTTTGAACACTCCGTGTCCCCCCAGCCAAACTTGTATTAACACTGAGGGGTCCTACACTTGCCAAAGACACGTGGTCAACTGTGGCCGTGGCTATCACCTCAGTGCTGATGGTACCAAATGTGAAGGTGAGTAATGGCAAATCACAAGCTGTCTTCTGTGAGACTACACGATCAGTACGGAGACTGTAGAGTCCACTTCCTGACATTTGATTTCACCCAAATGCAATATTTTATTTTGTGAAGTGTCTATAAAATAAAAAATAATTAAATATCAAATATCCTCAATTTTTAGATATTAATGAGTGTGCCAGTATCCAGAACCCATGTGGTGAGGGGCACAACTGTCTGAATGTGCCTGGCTCCTATCGCTGTGATTGCGGGACAGGATATCACTTTGACCCTCTAAGCCGAACATGTATTGGTAAGTTGTGTGACCCTAATATAGAGGTTTATTGTAGGGTGTCTGGGGCTAAAGGGATATGACTGGCCCAGGCTTCTCCTGTATAGCATCCACTTTAAGCCCTGGTAGTTTGCTATATATGGGTTTTACAACCTGTACTTACTGTAATTATTAGAATCTAATATCTAAATCAATTTAGTGCATAACCTATTTTAATGTTGCAGCCCTAGGCAGAGTGTACTAAAGTCAAAGTGATGGATAATCAATAGTAAGAATGTATTCTTCCATATCTAGAAGTCCCATAGCAAACTTCTAGATATGGCAGGTCCTCGCATTACCGCCTGGAGACTTACTTTTCCATAGAATTTTATTATTACCTGTGTTATTTAGAGAACCGTTTTTAACATAACTTGTATTTTCATTTACAGTTCCTCCCACTCCTCACAGATATCTAATTGTTTAGGAACAAAAAAAACATGTCTGTCATCACTATACTAAATTATGTGTTTTAAACATTATAAAAACATCTAGCACATTGTGAAGTCAAGTTCTTCAACAGTAAATCATATAAATATGGCCGTTCAGTAGTCCTTTAAATTATAAGGTATGCCAGTGCTATTGGATCATTTGCTGTCTGGCCTTGGGAGCTTGCAGTCAGTCCTACCCAGCTAAAAGTACTTATTGTTTAAAATAAAGGAAAAATCATTCAATCCATATCTGTTCACCATAAAAGGAGTGAATATTATTAAAATACAAACTAATTATAAAAGTTAACTCACAACCTCTGGTATAATATTAAACCCAACAATGAGATCAATAAGAAGATCAATAAGGGGTGTTAAAGGGTGTGGTGAGTGGGGTAAAGGGATGTAAGGGTCGGAAAGAGAGAGGATGGAAGAAGGGGAGAGCTGGAAAGGAGGGGAGGAGAGAGGGATGGAGGAGGTATAAGGTGGGGAGGAGAGGAAGGACAGGAGAGAAGAAGGGAAAGTAATGGGGAGAGGTGTTCAAAAGGAGTGACAACTGAGAGCGTGAGAGAAGAGGTGAAAGAGGAGGAAAGGAGAGAGCAGGGAGGAGGTGTAAGAAGGTAAGTGAAAGGAAGAAAATAAATAATAAGTAAAATAGTAGAGAGGATGAGAAGATGGAATTTGTGGTAAGACATGTAAATGGCGAGAGACGGGTCAGATACTGAAAGCTGCGAAAAATGGAAAAAGAGGGAGATGTGAAGATGAAGAAATAATGAGAGAGAGAATGGAAATATAGCACGGGCTACTCCTATAGTGAAGGCCGGCCCCACGTTAACCCTTTATACCACGTCTATTTCCTCTCACTACAGACGTGAACGAGTGTAGGACCTACGCGGGACGTGTCTGTGCTCACAAGTGTGAGAACACGGCTGGATCTTATTTCTGCAGTTGCACCACAGGATTCAAGCTATCATTGGACGGACGCTCTTGTGAAGGTAAACACAGTGACTGTCTTAATTCATTAAAAGACCACTGTATATTGGGGGAAAAAATGCAAGTCTCTGAAGTATGTAATTATCTACCAACGATAGAAGCTTTATAAACCCTGAGCATGACAGTATGTTTAGAGAAAATCTACAATTGAGCAGACTTTACTTGTGTCATGAGTGCTTCCATCTTGGACTAGTAGTCTGTCTATAGCCTAAGGCTGTATTTATTTATTTAAATCTTTCTGAAACCATTTTGCACATATTCAAGTCACGATCTCCATAAGATCATACAATAAATTACTTTTCAGTGGTCCTTTAATGTGGTATGACCTCTACATGAGCTGGCTTTCCTTTCTTTTATGTAAGGAGACTGTTGGGAGTTCATGCAAATCTTAAACATAGTGATTTAGGACAATCCAAAGAACTATTGACTCTGCTAGTAAATATCATGTTTAATTAATATCACTAATAAATAATATTAATAAACATATAAAATTAGTTTTTGCACATTGATTACATATAATTATATATTTAGTCCTGCTGAGAGCACTGACTGATGTAACTGCAACATTCCCACTGGCAGTATTGATTATTCTAATCTCCTTACCTCAGGAAATTGATCTGCTGAAGGCAAAATGATGGATTCCACCGCAGTATAGTTGCATATAAAATATAATAAATTAGAGGCTGAATTATTGTTTTCATTCTAATAACATGTTGCATAGTTGTTGTAGTCCTTCAAAATAGTAACTTTTAAAAACATGACCACAGTGATCTTTTAATCAAAGATTTCTTGACTATAGCAGTGTCTTATGACTTGTACTCCTGGGGTTGGGACTCTTATTTCCTTGTAAGGCAGATGTAGAAAACCTCAGATAATATCTAACAGACCAGATGGGACACCAGTGGTTTCTTTTATCGCAGGAATATTGTGCGCACCTAATTTGCATTGTTATCCATGCTTTATAGCAGTGGTGGCCAACTCTGCCCTAGAAAGGCTACCAACAGTCCAGTTGCCAGTAGCTGAATGCAACACGCAAACACCCCATTTGCCCTATATATCGATGTCCACTGTATTCTAAAAGTGACTTTATCCATCTTGTTCAGACATTGATGAATGCAGTGCCAATCCGTGCAGCCAGGAGTGCGCCAACGTCTACGGCTCCTACCAGTGCTACTGTCGGCGTGGGTACCAGCTGAGTGACATTGATGGAATCACTTGTGAAGGTAAAGTGCGACCATTGCACCATTACACAACTAGAATTTGTGTAACACAAACACAACACTTCATATTGTAAGCAAAACTCCTTAGCCGCCATATGCATCTCTGTTTGCTTCCACCATGCTGCTCCACCAACATAACGATATTTTCCTGCTCATCTCACATGTAATGATTATACTGTATACTAAGGTATAGGAAGAGCTAAGCCTTGGTGTCTTTGCCTTATTCTGTTGGAAGGAAAAAAAAATATTTTTCATAAAAAATAAATCTACACAATATATATTTTACATTGTACTCATATCCCCAACAGAAAAGGGCATTGGCAGTGCTATGTGCTATGTATGGCCGGATTACCCATTAGGCCAACTAGGCCGCCGCCCAGGGGTGCCTCCCAGTGAGGGGCGCCACTACTTAAAAAAATGAAATGTCGCAGATCATAGACTGGCTACTAGGGGGTTACCATCTAGAACAAGACAGTCACAACAGGAAATGGAACTTACACGTACAGAAAAGGCAAAAATGGGTCCGTGCATACCTTGCATACTCATTTGCAGGAGCTCCTCCACTTCACTGCATAGGGGCTCCAAAAAGGTAGATACGGCCCTGGTGCTATGTGGTTCCATGGGTCAACTTTCATGTAAAGATGATACAGTACAGATTAAATAAGGGATTCAAACTAACTTGTGATGTTTGGTTATCTTTTCTCCTACATGTGTTTCCACTCTTTCTATCGGCTTTATTTTTTTTATATATTGCATTTAGATAGTTCTTCTCCAAGGTTTGGTCCAAATGGTTCTTATCTACCAGAAATGTCTACATTGCTATACATTGTGCCTTCTTTGAAAACAATCTAAATTTCCATACTTATATATATATATATATATATATATATATATATATATATATATATATATATATATATATACCCCAACCCATTTTTCCAGGGTGTCTATGGATCAATAGCAGAATTTGATTGTAGCCTTTAGATAGATAAACATGTTAGAACCAAGACTGATATAATATATTAAGTATCAATACAATAATTAATATGAACGTCCATATTTATGAACAATGTAATGATAGATGTCACGCTATCTGTTTCTTTGTAGATATTGATGAATGTGCGCTGCCGACCGGAGGCCATATCTGTTCATATCGCTGTAACAACGTCCCCGGAAGCTTCCGTTGCTCCTGTCCATTGACCGGATATACCCTTGCACCAAATGGACGTAACTGTCAAGGTAATGAGTCTTGTATAGTCACATTAAGACTCCATATGTTATTGCACTTTTTTGGCACACCAAGGCATTGGCCTTATGGATATGATCCTGAACCCTTGAAGCAAAATCAACCAGACCGCCCCAAACAGCTGCACAAAATAAATACAAATCATATGAAAACACTAGAGATTTGCATGCCATTTAAAAAATATTGATAATAATTAATCATAGAAAATAGATTTAAATGTAAAATGATATTTAAAATGTATAAAACAGAGACAAACATAATCTGTTAGACCTTTGACATTTGATTGAAATTTATTTTAACGCAAATAAAGCTGACAATTACTTTATATAGATTAACAGACACATTTTTTATAATTAATTAATTAATTAATTAATTAATTTCCCTTCCCGTCAACTAGCACACTAAAACTTGACAGATACAGTCTTTTTTAATTTTACTAAATTTGTTTATTTTATTACCAAACAAGTACACGTTTGGGGAACAGATTGTTTAATTTATATTGTTCCATGTCAGAAATGTCATTCTATTTTTATGAAACTGCTGATTTTTTCCAAATTGCTTTTACTGATCTTCTTGCTGAACAGATTGCTTTATATATCCACTGAACTTAATTTCCAGGGTTTGTCTTAATAATTACCCGAAAATGTTTAGACTGATGGACATGACCGCCATTTTCTGTATTCCCAAATCTTTTTCTGCTTTTTATTATGATATTTTTACTTTTTTAAAGGACCATTATACAGCTGTGTAATACTGCGAACATATTCCTAAAATAAGACATGTATATAGTGTTTTTTTTATTAATAGAGTGAGAGTGCATTGCGGTCTAATTTGCATGTCCCACCCAGTTTCCCAGAGTGCAGTGCATCAACTGTATTTTTGAGAAACTTCAGCAGAAAATACGTTTATTTTTTTAAACATTCAAATGGAATCACAAATGTGCTATAATTTTCTGTACTACTGTCCTCTGTACTGTGGAGGCCGCCATCACTATTCAGCTCACCATAAGTGTAATGATTGTTGTAGTGAACTACCCTCTACAAAAAGCTAGGCCCACACCGATGAGCTGTAGTAACTGCGAAACAGTTCTGTCTGTGGGTAGGTCTCCGGGGTTTGTGCACAATCCATCCTATGCTATGTGTAAAGCTGTGTAATACATTGAGCATATGCATAAAAGTAGTCATTTTTTATTAATAGAGTGTTCCCAGAGGGCATTGCATCAACTTGAGCATGAAGTACATTTATTAAATTATTTCTTAGACATCACAAGTATACTATTCATTTTCTGTACTACCTAGAGATAGAGAGAGAGATAGAGAGAGAGAGAGAGTTGTATGCAACAGACAACCATTGTAATATTGTTCAATACTTTTATAAAGTGACTGATAATTATGTAAAGCTGCACATGATCTTTTGGTACTTTTCACCAACATTTTTCAGTCCAACATTTATTTAAATTGCCTTTTTACCATAATGTCTTAATTGGAATCAAATGAAGCAGTGAATGAAAGAAAGTGTACAATAAAGGGACACGGAATACAGTTTCAATGAATTTTACAAAGGCTCGCAAATCATATATAAGTCTGTAGATTTTATTTAAAGACAATTATGAGTCACACATCTATATTACTGCTCATTGGATGACAGCGACAAGCCCCCTGATAAGTTAAACATTTTAATATGTTTTCTTGCTTTAAGAGTATCCTTTGAAAAAAGAAAACACGCGGTGCTACAATATCAAACACCCTCTTTTAGATGTAATAAAGAAAAAAATGCATTCAATGTCCTCACTTTTGCTGGAATAAATACGCTTCGTTATAAATGTCATAATTAATATATTTTTCTCAGATATTGATGAATGTGTAACCGGGACACACAACTGCTCTGGTACTGAGACCTGCTTCAACATCCAAGGAGGATTCCGTTGTCTTGGCTTTGAATGTCCCAAAAATTATCGCAAATCAGGAGAATCGTAAGTAACACAAATTGTCTTATTTACCAAATAATGATGTCTTGTAGAGCACAAGGAACCAAATGTGGAGATATTTCCCCTGTAAAGACGAACACACCAAATGTTCATTTCGATTGTCTAGGTGCATTTATATGAATGTATTATATTCTACAGCATTCAAAGTTATTTTCAAAATTCTTTGAAAGAGGATTGGAGGAGAGAGAGAGAAAATAAGGACATACTTTGTTCAGGGACGGAGCTACTACTGGTGCAGCAGGTGCAAAGCACTAGGGCCCACTATAGAGTCGGGGACTCTGTTACATGGAGTAAAGCTGGCCTTTTAGTTTAGTAGGGTAATTGTAGGGGCAATTTGCCCACCTAATTCTTTTTTTCTATTTTACATTGACCCGTGATACCTACCTTGCAACAAGGGCCCCAAAGTCAATTGCTCCGGGGGCCTCAGTTTAAATGGCTCCACCACTGTGTTTGTTGCTGTTTTTCTGTGCTAGAATTCACAAAGGAATTATAACTTTTTATTGACTGACTGTTGTGCTGAGTAACACTCAGAATTTATTGAGCAACATTCATGGTCGTAGGATGCAAAAAACTCTACTCCCAGGACTTATTATGTATAATATAAATTATGGGTCAAAGCTTTCATGGGAAAGCCATACTGCTCCATAGCCCTGGTGCCCACTACTGACCAAATCAGGTAATTCATTTTAATTTTGCTATTTATTTAATCTGGGGGGGATTTGTCATACCGTCATAGTCATAGTCGATTGCTCCAATCAGTAGCACATCCCATGATTTTATTTCCCAAAAATGTTTTTCCCTCTGATACTGTGTGCACACAATAGAAAACATTAGGGGTAATACAAATCTTGAATATAACGCCAATTGGAGCAATTAGTGAGTTTTAAAATTTGTTTTTACCACTTTCATTACATTTTTATATCTTCTGTTTTGAATAACCAAGTTTGATAAAAACAAATATCCAAAAAATCCCAAAAATAAACGTTGTATGGTATAGCTTTTCATTGTTTCTGCGATATAACAGACAATATTATTTTCCAACCGTACCAAAAATATTTTTACACTAATTTTAAACTTTTATAATATTTGATGAATAATTTAAAGTAAGATCAAAAATCAGATGTATATCTTGCCTCAAGTCTCCACATTTAATTAACTATTACTGGTAGTAAATGAGAAATCTTAATTTATTTATTAGATGGGATGGCAGCTAATTACTTTATAGAAAGGGGACCTGATCCCCATAGGAGTGAACTAATTAGCTACATACATTTTGGCGAATTGTTATTGACCCAAAGGGGTGGATGGAGAAGATGCAATGGGGCCTCCAAATATTTTGGTCTGGGGCCATCCATTCACTAGCTCCGCCATTGAGCCTATCAATGACTTTTCTGAAATAAAGCCCCTTCCTAACTTTCATATATATTTTGAATATTTTATGAAGAATAAATGAGTTAATTTATTCATCATGTTCTCCACAACCAAAATTCGGAATCAAATCCTAATATTTATCCACCTGGCTACTCTTATGACTTGCTTCTAAGCCTCCTAGCCCAAGTAATTACTCCAGTCTCACAAATTTAAAATGTTTTTGCTTCAATCATATTAAATCTTCCTCCTTTGTACCACTCTCACCACAACTGGCCTTGATCAACTTCATTGGCTCCTCATATTACTATTGTTGTATTTTACAATTCGTCATCCTTCTCTATTTGAGATTTTCTTGGGTGAAATGTTATGTAGAAACTCAAACATGTTGCTTCTCAACTCCTTGTACCATTTCACACAATGCATAATCCTTTTATACCTCCTTCTGGGCCCATCTTCAACAATGATTTTATGTAGACCTCAAAACCCTTCTACAATGCCCCAAAGTGACCCCCCTTGCATGGTCCATGCACACCTTGACATTGATTCAGCCTCAGACCTCATTAAGCAGTGGGCACATTTAGCCAAATTCCTCTTTTTCCTCTTTTGGTTGGAGATGGGAGTAATAACAATGGCCTCCTTTGCATAACTCACAGCTATAGGATTTTTTAAAAGCAAATTTGCAAAGCTATTCTTTTTCTTACGCAAGAAAGAATTGCATACATCTTACTGACTCGCACCCAGGGGGGTTTGCCCGGAGCTCTCCATCTCCAATGTGTTCTCGCAGCCTTCCACAGGAGACTCCGAGTCTGAATGTCAGTGGTCTCCATAGCAGCTCTACAGAAAGTCATCTACTAACATGAACTCACTGTCACCCCTGTATTATTTTGAACCTTACATAAAAGGGGAAGATTATTACCAAATGTTATTAAATTCTAATTATTATACTCTGCCCATGGCTTCTAAATATTGTAAAATGTATCTTTCTGCTCCAACATAGCATAAGACATTTTCTCCATTCAAAATATATTCTTCTAGTCTGTTAATGGTCGGTGTTTGTTTTTGCAGCAAGCGAGCCGATATAACAGTTCTAGCCGCAGTTAATATTTGTATAATTATTTTTTGTTCATCTCTCCCTATACCTTCCAAAGGCCGATTTAGTAGCATTATTAAGCGGTCCAGCTTTAATTGATAAGCAAACATATGTTTTATCATGTTTCTTATTGTTATCAGTAATATTTGAATTTTAGTGCATTCGCTCCATATATTAATGGACGTGCCCAATTAGTTACATCCTCTAAAACATATTGGTAGTATGTGTGGCTTGTACATATTTATTACATTTGGATTTCTGTACCAAAAGTCTAATATTTTATAGTTCGTTTCTTTAGTCTGAATATTTCTGGATGTTCTGGCATTCTGATTCCATGTGTTTTACCATGTTTTGATATCTATTTCTCTATTTAAAATGGAGATCCATTTGTGTGTATATGTTAAAGGACTATTTGCATTTAGATTGTTAAGTTGGTTATATAGCTGCAATATAGTGCCAGGACCAGCTTTACAATGGAAACATTAGCTTTCAAAACAGTAAGATTAGGGATCAATATGTGCCGAATCAAAGGTGTAAAAATAATATTATCTGCATCAAGTGCTAATTTATTTTGATTTTCCAAAACATTAAAGCCAGTAATATCAAGTCTTCTAATTGCTATAGCTAAGGGTTCGATATATAAGGCATATAAAAAGGAGTATAGGGGACCCCCTTGTCTTGTGCCTCCTTGTATTTCTATTGGAGTGGAACAAAGGGCAATTGTGCATACAGATATGCTCAAAAGTTTGCATACTCTTAACGAATTGGCAATATATGTACCATTTTTAAAGAAAACATGAGTGAGCAGCAAAACACATTTCTTTTATTTCTTATGGGATTCATATTCAACTGTAGGTTACAACAGAATGGCACAATCATAAAACAAAACATGGCAGCAACAAACAATTAAATTACACTGTTCACAAGTTTGCATACCCTTAGTTCCTAATACTATGTATTGCCCCCTTTAGCATCAATCACAGTGTGCAGTCTTTTGTAATAGTTGTCTATGAGGCCCCTAATTCTTGCAGGTGGTGTAGTTGCCCATTTGTCTTGGGAAAATGCCTCCAGGTCATTCAAAGTCTTTGGTCGTCTTGCATGAACCACACGTTTGAGATCTCCCCAGAGTGGCTCCATGATATTAAGGTCAGGAGACTGTGATGGCCACTCCACAACCTTCATCTTTTTCTGCTGTAACCACTGGAGGGGCAACTTGGCCTTGTGCTTAGAGTCATTGTCATGCTGGAAAGTCCAAGAGCGTCCCATGCGCAGCCTTTGTGCAGAAGAATGCAAATTGTCTGCAGTATTTTCTGATAACATGCTGCATTAATTTTGCCATCAATTTCCACAAGATTCCCCGTGCCTTTAGAGCTCCCCCCACCCCCAAACATCAGTGGGCCACCACCATGCTTCACAGTGACGATGGTATTCTTTTATAGGCCTTGTTGACCCCTCTCCAAACATATTGCTAATTTTGACCATAAAGCTCTATTTTGGTCTCGTCACTCCAAATTACAGTGTGCCAGAAGCTGTGAGGCGTGTCAAGGTGTTATCGGGCATATGGTAACCAGGCTTTTTTGCGGCATTGGCGCAGTAAAGGCTTTTTTTCTGGCAATTTGACCATGCAACTAATTTTTGTTCAAGTATCGTCGTTTTGTACTCATTGAAACAACCACACCATCTTTTTCCAGAGCAGCCTGTATTTCTACTGAGGTTTCCTGTGGGTTTTTCTTTGTATTTAGAACAATTCTTCTGGCAGTTGTGGCTGAAATCTATCTTGGTCTACCTGACCTTGGCTTGGTATCAAGAGATCCCCAAATTTCCACTTCTTAATAAGTGATTTCACAGTATAGACTGGCATTTTCAAGGCTTTGGGTATCTTTTTATATCCTTTTCCATCTTTATGAAGTTCCATTACCTTGTTACGCATGTCTTTTGACAGTTCTTTTCTGCTCCCCATGGCTCAGTATTTAGCCTGCTCAATGCAGCCATGTGAGAGCTAACAAACTCATTGACTATTTATACATAGACACTAATTGCAATTTAAAAAGCCACAGGTGTGAGAAATTAACCTTTAATTGCCATATTAACCTGTGTGTGTCCCCTTGTGTGTCTGTAACAACGCCAAACATTCAAGGGTATGTAAACTTTGGATCAGGGCCATTTGGGTAATTTCTGTTATTGTTATGATGTAAAAAGGAGCCAAACAACTATGTGATAATAAATGGCTTCAAATGATCAGTATCCCTCAATAAAGGATCTTTTTTTGCATGATCAGTCATATTTTCAAAATAAATGCCAACATTTCACAATTTCTGCCAGGGTATGCAAACTTTTGAACACAACCGTATGTATACATTAGATTGATGTGTTTTTTATTCCCTGCATGCAGCCACAAAGCCTAATTGATCTGCATATATAATTATTCATATTATTTTATTTATTATCATACATTATATACCATTTTAATATACTAGGAAATAGACAATTAAATAGTGAGTAGATTTAAAGAAGGGGCAAGGTTTTAATGAAATCTTATTTATGGTGGGTATACTCTATAGCATATGTAATAATGCAGTGTGCTACATGCCATGATATACAGTTTATAGTATAAATATAAACTATGCTTTTTACCATTAAAACTATTCATTGAAAATCCATTTTTTTTCCTAAAATATGTTACACTAAACAGTTGTAAGCTGACATTTTGTAGGACTCTTTTTTCAAACAGCACAGGTGGTATATAAGACCATTTTTACGCTGTTCCCGCCGTGGTTCACTTGTGTTGGCTACTGGGCTAGTTACAATAATGATCCTAGAAAGTGCCTAGTTTCAACTATTTTTTATATAGTCAGCAAGGTAAGTGTTGTTTTACATGATCCTGGTATATAATGCCCCACCATTGGCAGCAACGTACAAAATGCCATTGGTTGAGCAAAAAGAAACTCTTTAATTAAAACGTTGTTGAATTGAGTAATGGTGGAGTCGTAGATTGTCTACGCTATGATATTTATGAGAGGGGTTATGGCTGAGAGCTTTCACTGTGGCTGCGTCTGGTCAGTTGGTCACTCTCCTGCTCTGCTAGCATGCTGCCTCCATGTGCATTAATGCTTCTCTTGTCTTGTGTTCTCACTTTTCTTGCAGTCGCTGTGAGCGCTTGCCTTGCTTTGAAAATGAGTGCCAGAACCTGCCCCTGAGAATAACCTATCACCACCTCTCTTTCCCCACCAACGTCCAAGTCCCCACCGACATATTTCGCATGGGCCCCTCACATGCCCTACCTGGCGATCACATCCAACTGTCCATCACCAGCGGCAATGAGGAGGGTTATTTCGTCACCAAAAATGTGAACACCTACAGTGGCCTTGTGGCCGTACAGCAACAAATCACAGAGCCCCAGGACATCCTACTTACTATTCAGATGGATCTCATTCGACATGGGACTGTCAACACTTTTATTGCCAAATTACATGTCTTTATCACATCAGAGCTTTGATTGGGTGTGTGCTCTGGGGCTGTGTTTATGGGAGCTTTGTTTGCCTTTCTAGTTTCAATAAAGTTTTACCTTGTTGCATGCTGTTCTTCTAATTTGGGTATACACCAATGGCAGTGCTACGACTCTCTACCAGTTGGCTGGCTCAAGCTGACAAGGCTCTTTCTCCTATCGTTCCATGATTATTAAAGGACCACTGTAGATTGCGAAAAACATCATATGTTTGTGAAGTTTGTAACAAATTAACAATAATAGTATAAAATATATATTTTTTAAATCTTTATTTTAGTACATATTACATGTACCTGAAGAATGCTGTGTTTGTTCCTTCCATACTTTCTACTGTCTTAAAGACTGAGTAGGCGTATTCTACTAATCCATATTATCTATTGAAGAGTGGAAAGAGGGAAGTGTGATCACCTATTGATGGATTTAGATAATACGCCATAATTTGGCATCTTCCCCCTCCCCATTTATGTTATTAGTTAGTTGCATATGTTACAAACATGCAAAGTGTTTCCTAATCTACAATGGCGCTTTAAAACTCATCACATGGCTTAGCTGCATGGCCATTCTCTGGAATTAAAAGTATCTATGGGGGTTATTTCCAAAAGAAACACTGCAACTTATGTTTATACATTTCTTACAGTATGAATCAGTCTTGGCCTACTTGCATCTTAAATCACAAGTAATATTGATGGCCTGTGTCTGCTGATGTACTGCAGTGTATGAAGGCACCATCGCTTCAGCTGTCTTAGATAAATTACTCCTTATGAAAGGGTTTTATTACGCTACAATATATGTTACCGCATATACTCGAGTATAAGTCGACCAAGTACAAGCCGATCCGAGTATAAGCCGAGGCACCTATTTTACCACAAAATACTGGGAAAAATGAGTGGCTCGAGTATAAGCCGAGGGTGGGAAATGTGCTGTTCCATGTGTCTCTTTCCCCTGTGTCTCTTCTCCCCTCCCTTATCACCCTCCTCATTCTCAACCTCCCTCCTCAACCCCCTCCTCAACTCCCTCCTCAACCCCCCTCCTCATCCTCAACCCCCCTCCTCATCCTCCCTCCTCATCCTCAAACTCCCTCCTCATCCTCAACCTCCCTCCTCATCCTCAACCCCCCTCCTCATCCCCCCTCCTCATCCTCAAAACCCCTCCTCATCCTCAACCTCCTCCTCATCCTCAACCCCCTCCTCATCCTCAACCCCCTCCTCAACCTCAACCACCCCATCCTCAACCCCCTCCTCAACCTCCCTCATCAACCTTAACCCCCCCATCCTCAACCTCCATCCTCAACCTCCCTCCTCAACCTCCCCATTCTCAACCTCCTCCTCAACCTCCCTCCTCATCCTCTACCTCCCTCCTCATTCTAAACCCCCCTCCTCACTTTACCCCTCTAAATACCTCCTCTCTCCCCTCACCTGCTTCTGCTCCGGCCTCCGCTCCTTCCGGCGTCTTGACCCAGCCAAGGGGTCCCTTTTTAGCCTTAAAAAAAGGGCTGAAAAACTCGGCTTATACTCGAGTATATACAGTATTTTGTTTTGAAGTAACATTTCCTTCATATTTTGACCATAGCAGGTTTTGTGATATTCTTCTGATTGACCCATTATCTGAGTTCTGGAGCAGTCGTCTCTCTAGGTCTTTAGTCAGAGCTTCATTTCTTGAACAACAAGATGTCCCAGAATATACCAGAACAGAAGATTTTGATGGCAGGTTATGATCAAATAGACATCTCACAACTGTCCCACTTAAATGGACTCAGTCACCCCAAAGGAAGTTGATTTAATTTTAAAGAGCGTTAAAAACTGGCCATACATCAAACTAGCAGTTTTTATCAACAGTAACTAATTTCTGAAATATTTACAATTGATTTTGCTGCTCTTGGGTGCTAATGTGCGTCTCAGAGTATTTGAGAGGGGATTAACTGCAAGATAACATTGGGGGTCTTTATTTTTGCCACTAGAGAGACAGACAAGCAGACTGTAATCCTAATTAGCATATCAAAGTAGCTATTTAATATGCATGAGCTGTCTATTTGAATATAACTGCAGCAACAACAATGTTTTATTGTTGTGTCATTTCCAGGGAATTGATTTACTTTAGAAGAAAATGGATAACACAATATATAGCCAATTTTTCGTGCTCTTTAAGAATAATCTAAAAACTGCATGTTTTTAGGGTGATAGAGTCCCTTTTAAGAACGGATATGTCCTCTAAGAGACAATCCATCTGCCGTTATGGCAGTGCTTCCAAAAACCTCAAGAATTCTCAGAAAGACTAAGATTTAGAAAGGCAGAGCTAAGAATGTAATCTATAAATAAGGATCCTGCTGTGTCCTTGTAGTGGGGACAGTCTTTTATAAGACCATGTACTAAATAGTAATTACATTTTTAAAGGTGTAAGTCCCTCATGATCCTCCTTGAAATATACAATGGAAGTAAAAAAAGTGAACAAGTTGAAGTTCCAAACAAGATATAATTAAAAAATATAGGTAATAACAAGTTATTTATCAATTGAATGTTATAAAAAATTGCTTTTACAGTAAACTAGCACTGATGTGTGTAATTTTGCCATCTCTGATTTACCCACAATCTGAGATTGAAATCTTTTGTTGATGAAAGATCATTGGCTTTAATTACTATAGGCACTGGGCACATTGAGTATACCTAGATGATTTTGTGCAGGCAACTACACTAAAGACAATGGCCCTCATTCAATTGCAATTTAGCCAATTGAATAGGGGTCTAAATAAGCACATAACATATTTTTTGAAATAAGTTTTTAGTTGGTAAACATCTATCCAAAAGCAAGGATTTCACTAACTAAAAACTTATTTGAAAAAATATGTTATGTGCTTATTTAGAGCACTATTCAATTGGCCAAATCGCAATTGAATGAGGCCCAATGGATCTGTGCTTCCAATGCAGCTAATACCTTATGAAGACTCGGTAACATATGGGGAAAAAAACAATTACAGCTGAGTTCATTATTTTCCTTGAAGGAACATAGCAGTATAGTATAATATAAATCCATAGGTTCAACAAGTACTTTATCCGTGCTCTTCCAATTTTCTTCCAGTAAATTTACTTTGCTGTTTGCATTTTTTTTCCACCATGTCAGTTACAGTTGTGCTCAAACGTTTGCATACCCTGGCAGAAATTGTGACATTTTGGCATTTATTTTGAAACTATGACTGATCATGCAAAAAGAAAAAATGGAAAAAAATTATTGAAGGATAGTGATCATATGAAGCCATTTATTATCACATAGGCCCTCATTCAATTGCAATTTGGCCACTTGAATAGGGCTCTAAATAAGCACATAGCATATTTTTTTTAAAGAAGTTTTTAGTTAGTAAACATCTATTTAAAAGCAAGGTTTCCAATAACTTAAAACGTCTTTAAAAAAAAAATGCTATGTGCTTATTTAGAGCCCTATTCAATTGGCCAAATCGCAATTGAATGAGGGCCATAGTTGTTTGGCTCCTTTTTAAATCATAAAAAGTTTACATACCCTTGAATGTTTGGCCGTGTTACAGACACACAAGGTGATATACACAGGTTAAAATGGCAATTAAAGGTTAATTTCCCACACCTGGGGCTTTTTAAATTGCAATGTGTATAAATAGTCAGTGAGTTTGTTAGCTGTCATGTGGATGCACTGAGAAAGCTAGGTACTGAGTCATGGGGCACAGAAAAGAACTGTCAGAAGACCTGCGTAAAAGGGTAATGTAACTTCATAAATATGGAAAAGGATATAAAAAGATACCCAAAGCCTTGAAAATGCCAGTCAGTACTGTTTAATCACTTATTAAGAAGTGGAAAATTTGGGGATCTCTTGATACCAAGCCAAGGTCAGGTAGGCCAAGAAAGATTTCAGCCACAACTGCCAGAAGAGTTGTTCAGAATACAAGGAAAAACCCACAGGAAACCTCAGGAGAAATACAGGCTGCTCTGGAAAAAGACGGTGTGGCTGTTTAAAGGAGCACAATATGGCGATACTTGAACAAAAATTATCTGCATGGTCGAGTTGCCAGAAAAAAGCCTTTACTGTGCCAATGCCTCAAAAAAAGTTGTTATAATATGCCGACAACACCTTGACACGCCTCACAGCTTCTGGCACACTGTAATTTCGTGTGACGAGACCAAAATAGAGCTTTATGGTCACAACCATAAGCCCTATGTTTGGAGAGGGGTCAACAAGGTGAAAAGAAAACCATCCCCCCTGTGAGCATGGTGGTGGCTCACTGATGTTTTGGTGAGTGGGGGGTGAGCTCTAAAGGCACAGAGAATCTTGGGACAAATGATGGCAAGATGAATGCAGCACTCTATCAGAAAATACTTGTAGACAATTTGCATTCTTCATGAAGGCTGCGGATGGGACGCTCTTGGACTTTGCAGCATGACAATGACCCTAAGCATAAGGCCAAGTTGACCCTCCAGTGGTTACAGCAGAAAAAGGTGAAGGTTGTGCAATGGTCATCACTGTCTACTGACCTTAATATCATCGAGCCACTCTGGGTAGGTCTCAAACGTGCGGTTCATGTAAGACGACCAAAGACTTTGCATGACCTGGAGGCATCTTGCTAAGACGAATGGGCAGCTATACCACCTGCAAGAATTAGGCAACTATTACAAAAGACTGCACATTGTCATTGATGCTAAAGGGGGCAATTCACAGTATTAAGAACTAAGGGTATGCATACTTTTGATCAGGGCCATTTGGATGATTTCTGTTATTATGATTTAAAAAGGAGCCAAACAACTATGTGATAACAAATGGCTTCATATGATCACTATCCTTCAATAAAATAAACTTTTTGGAATGATCAGTCATATTTTCAAAATAAAGCCAACATTTCACCATTTCTGCCAGACTAAGTAAACTTTTGAGCACAACTGTATACTTTCTGATCCAGTGACGTAGCTTGGGCTGTTACCAGTATAATAATTGTTAATAATTGCTCTCTTGGGTCTGCCTGTGTATTTTTCAGTTTAAAGCCATGTGACACCCAGGATTCATTCACTTTAGGCAAAATGGATAACACAACATATAGCTAATTTTTCATGTCCTTTATGAACAACCTAAAAAACAACTTTTCAATAATCCCACTTCTACTTATCTCCTACAGAGTTATTTTACCTTTTTTGCCTAAACAAGATGTTAAAAAAAGCAATTTTAAAAGGTCACTTAATTCAGCACAATTTGGACAACACAACTGTAATGATCTCCTAAAAGCATGTTGAAATACTTTTTGAAATATGTGCATTTTTCACTGAGAAATCAAACAAAATATTTGTATACGTGTAAATCAGACTACCCACATGCTGCTGCATTAGTGCAGCCAATCAGGTTGCAGGGGTGTGAGTCCTATTCAAGTCAATGGTAAGATTGTTTATATTTCCAATTTGAAGGGAACATACCTTGTAATTGGTTTATTTTGTTTTTAGGGCAGACAATTCACGTTTTTGCTCTCTTGCCTTTCTGGAATTTGAGTAATAAAGGCCAATGTTCTGCTCCGGTGCTGCAGCTCCATATAGTGATAACAAATATTAACCCTTAATAAATCTATCTGTGCAGGCATGGAATGTTGGACTCACCTAAAACCGGACAACTATGGTTTAACTGGTCAGTGCAGGATATAGGATAAAGCTGTTCTATGAGTCATAACCTTCCCCCACACAGACTCACAGTATGCACATGCACTCAGTAACATGTTATTACTCATGTGACAGCCAGTGGGGCAGAAACAGAAACTTTTGTTTTTTTAGCTGTAATTAGTGTAATTAAAAATTGATCATTTTAACTTACAATCATGTGCTTTTTTATGCCATGAAAAGCACTTACAGTGAATTCAGTGGCCCTTTAAGGACTCAAAATATGTAAATGGCAATGGGTTGCTAGCCACTCAAGCCCAGTTAGGTTAAACTGATGTACGGATCTGCTTTGTTAAACACACAGTAGAGCAGAGCAAAGCTGTTTATTGCGCAACATCTGATGTCTCACAAGACCTGAGCAGCGCAAGATGCATCACGTTAATACTTTCTTAAGTCATTTTACACAATTAACTCTTAATGACAACTTTCATTTAAATAAAATGCTTCCCTTTTACATAAAACATAAGAAAGTGAAGAAATTATGATTAATTTATGGAATGATATGTAATGTCCTCATCTACAGACATGATCCAGTTTAAAAACTGAATAAGTCCAATTTATAGACACATTAGCTGCATTATATAGATAATATACTGTAGAAAACAAGGGGATTATTGTTGTGTATTGATGTTTTTTAGCATTTTATCTAAAAGAAAATATAGTCTGCTTGTAGTGAATGTGCAGCACAGACCACAGAAGGCAGAGTGTAAAGTGAGATTGGGTTATCTGGTGGTCCAGTGTTTAGGATTCGGTGCTTTCACAATTGCAACCTGGGTTTGATTCCAAGTTAGGGAACCAAGAGGTTAACCCCCCTGAAGCTGAGCAGGGTTGGGCCTGGTCAGTACTTGAATGGGAGACCACCTAGGAATACCAAGAGATGCATGCTGTGGCCCACTGGAGAAGGAACTGGCAACCCACTCCAATATCTCTGCCATGAATACCAAGTGGATCAGCATGTCTATTGACATAAAAATATCCTGGTGTGCTGGTTACGGTCCATGAGCTCACAGAGAGACGGAAACGACTGAACAACGCAAAAAAAAAAGTTGAGATTAAAATTGAGAGTAAAGTGAGTCAGTGACTAAATTATGGTCATGACCAACAATGCTAAATAGTTTGTACAAGATGGAGGCATCTCCAGCCTAAACAATGTGCTAAAGCGCTCTGTCCAGTTTATTTTAGTCTTTTTTTTTCTTTCTTTTTTTTAAATATGCAAAAAGAGTTGAGGTGCTCATCTGAGAAGAAAAAATACCTCAGTGGGTTTTTTCTATAGGTCTGGTTACCTACTCAGAGAGCAACCTCTTTTAGCCACTTGTGCTCTTCCCAGGGAGATATATCCTGTAGTATATCAGTCTGGTCTCACTCCAAAGAGTGACCCAGCCCCGAAATACCAGGCAATTCTACCCTGAACCGGTGAAACAGCAAACACCATACGCGTTTCAGCCTCTATGGGCCTCGTCAGTGAGGTGCAGCTGAACTCCCTAAGGCACAGTGAGCAAGGAGTCCACGTCTGGTTCTCCCTATCACTCATAAAGTGGTTGCTCTCTGAGTAGGTAACCAGACCTATAGAAGAAACCCACTGAGGTATTTTACGTTCTCGGATGAGCACCTCTACTCTATTTGCATACATTTTCCTCACCTTATGGGTGATAGGAGGAAGCAGACGGAGACCCCTTGCTCACTTTTCCTTAGGGAGTAAAGCTGCACCTCACTGACCAGGCCCATAGAGGCCGAAATGCGTCTGGTGTTTGCTGTTTCTCCTGTTCAGGGAGAATTGCCTGGTATTTCGGGGCTGGATCACTCTTCTGAGTGAGACCAGACTGATATACTACAGAATATTTCTCCCCTGAAGGGCACAAGTGACTATAAGAGATTGCTCTCTGAGTAGGTGACCAGACGTATGGGAAAAAACACTGAGAAATTTTCATTCACAGATGAGCACCTTTACTATTTGTTTTTTTTTTTTTATATAAAAAAGACCAATATCACCCCATATTTACTGGATACTATTTTGAAGCACATGACTTTCTATGGGGCAAATTATTTTGAAAAGTAAAAATTAATAATACATTTGGCCTTAATGTATTAACTATTATAGGCAATTGTACCGTAGTCTGAAGAGCCATTTTTTTCTTCATTTATTTGGATTTGACATCTGGGAGGTATTTTGGATGCTGTGTATTTGCTTTCTGGACTACACAATTTTGGCTGAAACAATACAAAGTTTATCAGAATCCTAAGTCCCCTCCCAAACGCCAAATGGGAAATTGGATTCTGCAGTGGTAGCTCCGCACACAGCATACTTTGTATTAATATATATATTAAGGCATGTTTATTTTTTTGCCATTATTAAGATTAGTTCTTCAAAAGAGTATGTTGTAAATATAAGTAATTCCTTATTATTTAATGAAGCAACAGAAATCTGAAAAAAAAAAGGTTTGGAAAAGCTAGACTTAGCCCCCTGCCCACTTAATGACTTCCCCTCATACAAGCTGCCACATTTTTCTCATTAATGATTATCCTTTCCATAGGTAGCAATTTTGTAAAATAGACCCCTTCTGGATCTCTACCTTGTTGTTATGAAGGGGCTTGTGTATCTTAATGAAGCTCTGAGCTATACCATGTAGGGTTACCCAAGACAAGCAGGTCATAGCAGAGGTCAGACAAATCACAGTCCCATGGAGAAGGAACTGGCAACTCACTCCAGTATCTTTGCCAAGAAAACCATATGGATAAGCATGACCAGGGACATAATGATAGATGTTCCTTGTGTGCTATGGTCCATAGGGTCATGGAGAGTTAGACATGACTGAATGACTAAACAACAAAATAATGCCAAATATCTTAAATGAGAATGAGTGAACGTGTGAGCCAGGTACAGTTTATTAAACAATGCATTGAATATACAGAAGACTATGGTTAAAAAAAATTCCCATGTTTATGCTGGATAACTAGAAGGAGGAGTATTGTTAATGCAGTACTCAGATTGCCAGTATCAGAGGTCATGAAGGATTTGTTTTTCCCCTTATGAGACAATTGGCAATATCTCCCGATCAATAGACAATCCACATATTACAAGTGTTAGAGATCTAAAAAGGTTGAGCTTGATGGACTTAAAGTCTTTTCCCAACCTCAATTACTATGTAAGTAGATCAACGTTACCCAGGCAAGTGAGATAAGCATGATAACATTAAATCTAAAAATACTCTTCAAACTGCGGAGCAGAATTACAATTTTTAGCTATTAGAGAAGTTGGAAGTGGGGCACCAAATTATTTTGCATCGGGGCCCTAGCTTGAATTCTTCAAGTTTCTCACCTTAATATATCTGGACCATTATATTATTATTATTATTATTATTATTATTATTATTATTATTATTATTATTATTATTATTATTATGTCACTTTTTATCATGCCCCTTCATTGCAAAGTTTGGTACCAGAACTCCACTGAATTAAGCCACTGCTATATAGATAAACGTGAATCAGAATTTGTTTTTTACGAGACTACAGTTACAGCTGATTTTAAAGAATGTCTGAAATCTTATGTTTACAGTATGATCCTTATAATGGCCAAAGGTTTTAGATAATAAACAAAATACTGCATTCAATTTAATAATTATATGATTTTTTCCACTGTGTACATTGCTTTTATTTGTTTCCTTAAAAGGTCACTAAATTCAGCATAATTTGGACCACATCACAGTAGAGATCTCCTAAAAGCATGTTGAAATACTTTTTGAATTTTGAAATAAGTGCATTTTTCATTAAGAAATCAAATCAAATCTGTGTTTACATGTTTAATAGACTGCCCACATGGTGTTGCATTAGTGCAGGGGTGTGTGTCCCATTCAGGTCAATGGTAAGACTGCTTATATTTGGAGAATGAAGGGAACAGACCTTGTAATGGGTTTACTTCTTTCTTACGGCAGAAAATGAAGGTTTCTGCTCTCTTGTGTCTCTAGAATTTGAGCAATGCAGGCCAGCTAAAAGGGGGGGGGGGGGGGGGGAGTGCTCCAATGCTGCTGCACTATGTAGTGAGCAAAAGAAAAAAAAAGATTCTATCTGTGCATGCATGGAATTAAATAAATAGGAAAGTGATGGATTAACTGGTCAGTGAAGTGTAAACTGAGTCCTGTAAAAGCTGCTATTAATCACTGCCTTCCCCACTGAGAATCACCCCAGCACGCACATGCACTCAGCTATCTGTTATTACTCATGCAACAGCCAGTGGGCAGGATAGACTTGTATGTAAACAGAGACTTAAAACTTTAGATATTATAAGTGAAATTAAAAAATAGAAAATTTTAGCAAACATTCTTTTGCTCTTTCGCACCATGATGAGCACTTACAGTGCGGTAAATGGCCCTTTAAATGTCATCTCAATTTAATCTTATTGTAATTTGCATTTTCATTTTATCCTCTTATAAATTCCATATCATTGTATCAGGCTTTCAATAGAAATTATTATTATTTCAACATTGTAGCACTGCTTTCCTAGGAAGAGAAAAAACATCTCAGATCTTCAACTCCAGGCAACTGAGATCATAAATAACTTGTAGCAAATGAAGTTCTTAGAGCTTTTTCACCAATAGGCACATAAGACACATGTTGTTAGAACTAATGACAGGCATTTTAATGATTATTTCTCTCATAATTTAGTTTATTTTTATAGTACAGAGACAAATTCCCAGCAAATAAATGCTAACGTGTGTCCTAACCATCATACAGTCAACTGTCTTTATCCCTTTGATTGCTCTGCATTCTTTGTTTTCTGTAGGTACGATACGTTGATGATATTTTTTCTGTGCTTTCCTGTTAGGTACGACAGATCAGACACATCCCGCTGCATCAAGTCCTGCAAACCACATGATATGAACTGTATGACTGATCCTGTGCACACCATCTCCAACACGGTCATCTCTTTGCCCACATTCAGGGAGTTCAACCGTCCTGAGGGTGAGCGGCTTGTGTTAAACTTTGATCTGTGAGAACCACCTGTGATAAATGAAAATTTTAGTTGGCTACTAAAATATATATACATTTCAAGATATAACAGATTTGAAGCTGTTTCACCAACAATAAACAGAGCACCTACCGGTCTGATTGCCTGGCTGGTGGGAAATCCATATATATGGAAAACTCTTAAATATTTCAGCACAGTTGTGGCCATTCTAAGCTTATTGTTGACATGCTTATAACGTTGTGTTGGCTTATCTCATGGATTGGCAAGTTCAATCCTGGCCATGAATGAGGATATCCCTGCTGTGTATAAGTGAGAATATCGCTTCTTCAGTTATCCCGATTGACTCACCTGGGCATACAAAGGGAATCCTCAAAGCCAGGCCTGTATGTGGCTCTCCAGGACCGAACTTGCCAATATAATTTAAATTTTGGTTTTTAAGAAGGATTGTGTGTCTGAAGTTTTTTTTCCAGTTTTCATGAAATTCTTTTTAGACATTTTTAGTTATATTTAGTTGAATTAAGGGTTTCAATCATGATCACACAACCAAACTTCAGCTAATTTGATTAGACGGTTATGATCAGGTGATCATTTGTTCAACATTATCAAATGTCCTCATTTAGATGCAATGAAGAACAAATTGCCTTCAATTGCCCTTTAATTTGCCCATTCTGCTCTGCAACCATAGCTATACATTAACAGGGATTTTGTGCCAATAAATATAGACAAATATACTGGTGAAACTATACTATAATTTACCTTTAAATATATGTTGGGTCCCAGTCAACAAAAAATAAGTTGGGTTATATTTAGAGAACATTAAAACTGGTTATACATTATACTAGAAATATGTCTACAGTTAATCATTAGTAAGAGTTCCACATTTGCCATAATTGATGCTCCATTATTTTTTATTATTATCCTTTATGTGTAATGTGCCAACATATTCTGTAGCGCTATACAGGGTAGATACAAGTCAAAAAATATTTTAACAAATTTATTACATATTGAAATATTTTAAAATTTGTGTTAACTTTACAGTTTTTTCTAAATGTTTTTTACTTGTAGTAAAATAATTTTATTTTGGTCAAATTTCTCTTATGCTTTATTTACAGAAATCATTTTCCTCCGCGCTATAACTCCTGCGTATTCTAATGGGCCTCAACCTGACATCATATTCCACATAACAGAGGGAAACCTGAGAGATTCCTTTGATATTCAGAAGCGCTATGTGGATGGGATGATTGTTGGTAAGTAAAATGATAATATTACTGAGCTATGTGTGGGGGGTTAGTGCTTCTAGCAAAGTTGGGTTGCGTAAATCAGTAACTATCAACATTTTTGTTCTGGAATCAACTAGTTATCCTCCGATGGTCATGGGGTCGCCTTTAGATCTAGAACCGTTTGATACCATATGTGACACACTATAATTTCATCTAGTTTTGCTCTAATTTGATTATACTTAGTAGCAAAATAATATGGAGAACTAGCAAACCCATTTAATGTCGTAGACTGATTTTAACCAATGTCAAAGACAATTGTGTATAAAATTAAAATGTAACTTTTATTGATATATATTAAAAAGTTCCATATTTAAAACCAGATGATTAAAAGATCAATGAGTTAGATCCAAGTTTCAATTAATAATATTAAGTATAATGATATCTTAAGTGACTGTATTGTATCCGTAGTGACTGAGCAGGGTTGGATATAAAGGAACAGGTGGTAATAAACTAGTACATTCTCATATACCAAGTTACTGGTTATTCATATCTTAAAGTTATATTTAATACACACAGAGTCACTCAGTACACCAAATAAATAGTAGTAAAAGGCACCCTTTTATTATTATTTATATGGTGTATTGGTTAACTCTGAACTCTACTAAGTATATACTGCTAGTAATATATCCAATCATATAAATGGACAATTCACCCATTAAATACAGGATCAACCCACTGATGTACAAAATGAGAGTGTGGGTAGTTGTTGTGTGTCTTGTTGTGCTAGTTTGAATAGAGTAAATATTAACCCCAAATAGATTAATTCAATAACCTATCTATGACTAAACTGTTAGGGCCTCATTCTATTATCGGCCGCAGCCGTTGCGGGGCCGCAAGGACCGGCCGCAAGCTATTCTGCTATTCTATTCCCTTACGGCCGGGGACTCCGGCAGGCTTGCGGCCGGTGCCTTGCTATCTCTTGCAGCCGCTCGTGCCGGAGGAAAGCCATTGATCTAAAACGGCCGCAAGGAAATCGGCCGTAAGAAAAGCCTATTTGCAATTCTATTTTTCGGGAACCCTGTCTGCAAGGCTAAAAACGAGCCGCAGCTTACTTGCAGGAAAAAGGTCTCGCTAGCACCAATTAAGCACGAAATATAGCCCAAATAAAGCCATCCTGCACTTTGAGAAGACTATAAAGTGATTTTAGGTGTTAGCAAAAATAGCACAACATTCCCCTACACTCAAATCCGTAAAATATATATTTTTTAATATATGTCAAATATACATGGAAAAAGTCCAGAGGGCTTGGAGCACCTCAGACCTGGCCACGCTGCGGCCGGAAAATAAACAGTTAATGTAAACTCGTATTTGGGCTGATGTGCAAGCTTGAGAGGGGGTTACTATTAATCCTCATGTCCCCCAATATGATACCTAGCATTTACAGAGCTGTACAGTGCAGGCTTGAATTTATTTTTGACTTTACAAATTTTGGAGCTTACGGCCGGTTCCAAGATATGCGGCCGGCCGTAAAAGGAGATCCTTGCGGAGCCGTATAATAGAATCGCGAGTTAACAGAACCCCCGCAAGGAATCGCAGCCTTACGGCCGATTTACAGCCGATAATAGAATGAGGCCCTTAGTCTGTCCTTCAACCTGAGTAAGGGCTTAAGGTCAGCTGAAAACCACTGTCATTGGCTACCGACACGTCCAACTGGACTAGTGTAAATCAAGAGCACCTTGGACCATGTATAAATGCATAACAGTATAAGCAGGAGGCAACAGAGGCAGCATTATGTGCATATAAGGAACATAATAATCTATAATAACGATATATTAAACTATAATAAAAATATAATGTACTATAAAAAAATAAATAATATAATGACTGTAGTCATGAAATTAAAATATGTTTGCTTCTGGGGAGGAAAGCTATGGCAAGCCTGGACATGCTAGTAAAAAGTAAAGATATTTTACTATCGACAAAGGTCCGCATAGTTTGAACTATAGTATTCCCAGTAGTAACATACGGTTGTGAGAGTTGGACCATAGTCTGAGAATTGACGCCTTTGAATCGTGGTGTTGGAGAAGACTTGGCTTAGAGTCCCTTGGATTGCAAGAAGATCCAATAAATCAATACTACAGGAAATCAAGACAAACTGTTCACTAGAAGGTATGATCATGAGGCTGAAGCTCAAATATTTTGGCCATATCATGAGACGGCAGGATTCCCTAGAAAAGACTCTGATGCTGGGAAACATTGAAGGCACAAGAAGAAGGGCGCGATAGAGGCGGAGATGGATAGATGATGTCACTGAAGCAATGAATGTGAGCTTGAGGGAGCTCAGAAGGTCAGTGACTGATGCACCTGGCGTGCTGTGGTCCATAAAGTCACAGAGAGTCGGACGCGACTGAATGACTAAACAACAACAACAAATAATAAAAAAGCTAGTAGATTGGCTAAAATATAAAATAAAAAGTTAATTGCAAAGGAAAGTAAGACTAACTCTAAAAATCTGTTTAAATATATCAATGGAAAAAGGTTAGAACAGAAAATATTGGAACCTTAAAATGTGAGAATGATCAATAATGACCAAGAGAAGGCAGCTGAGCTAAATAAATTATTATCTTCCATGTACATGAGAGAGGTGCCAATGGAAGAGGCATTGCAACAAAGTGGAACAGCATTACCCTTGTATAATAATAACTGGTTATCTCTAGAAGGAATCCAAAAGAGGCTTGAAAAAATATATGTAATAAAGCACTGGGTCCTCATGGAATACATCGACGGGTACTGAGGGAACCGACTTCTGTAATAACCAAACCATATATATTTATATCTAATATTTCAAGACTCTATCTCCATGGTCTCAGTACCAAAAAACTGGAGAAGAGCAGATGTGCAAATGCAGGCAATTAAAGACCAGTAAGCCTCACCTCAATAGTGTTTGTGACTGCATTCAGAAATATATCCATGTGAACAAGATGATAAGTAGGCATAAACATAGATGTATGTGGGATAGGTCATGAGGAGGTTAGTAGGAACTTGGATAAAGAATTTTAAAAGTCTTTTGCTACAGTGCCACAAGGGAGACTATTGTTCAAAGTAAGGGATGCAGGAATTGCAGTAAATATCTGCACATGGATAGAAAAATGGCTAAATGTCAGGAAACAAAGGGTTGTTGCAAAGGGAACATACTCATGCTCATACTAATGTGGTAAGTGGGGTTCCTCAGGATTCCTCTCCTCTTTAAGATATTTATTAATGATATTGAAATAGGACTGGAGAGTAACATCTCCATATTTGCTGATAACAGCCCTATTAAATTTGAAGCCTGTCTCCAGCATGACGCTTGCAGCGGCAGCAGGCTTGAAATTGGGCTGCGAGCTACGGGCTTGAGACAAATCGTAGCTCGTTCATAGAACGTTGTATTTGCGGCTGTGCGGACGATCAATAAGTGTAGACCCTAGTTACAGCTTTAGATGGAGCCAATGGAAAAAGAGATTGTCAGCGTTACTGAAAAGGGGGAGGCTAGTTTTCAAAGTCCTACGGGCTACCATTACAGTTTGAGATCCGACCCACAGGCCAGATATAATGCAATATTAATAAAGCCGTAAATATGATATTCTATTACATGTGAGTTACATTATATGTATTAACACATTGATTGCCGGGATCGATATAATACGGAAATCAAACATGAAATAAAGTATTTTTTGGGGCAGATTTGCGGGCTTAAGAATGTTGTACTATTAATTCTAAGACCTAACATCACTTTCCCTTTTATATAAAGTACAGTAGTGTGGTTTTATTTGCATTTGCAGGGCTATGTATTACCCCACTTGCGAGTCCTCTCCAGCACACGTAGGTCTTTGGGCTCCATTTGGTGTTACGAGCTAGATCGCGGGTGACTATGTTGCAATTTAATAGCATAATTGGATTTGCAGGGACGTTTACGGGGCTAATTTAATAACCATAAGTCAAGGGCTCTCATTCATCTCCCATGTTATTCAATTGCTCAAGCCCGCAAGTTACTGTGCCAAAGCCAAAACCGTAAACAATGCCCTGGTTCGCAGCAGTTCAGGGTGGCAACATGATCAATTCAGCAAGCCCGTAACCCCCCATTTTGAATCACACAATAGAAAATGAGACTGTCATTGTTACGGCAGTAAAACATGGAGGTTACATGTCAATCAATTAGGTTCAGGGGTCCGATATATGATTAGACTTGCAAACCCTCAAAATAAAGAATTATGAAAATGAATGCCAATACTGTTCTAATCCATGTGGGTGGCCTGATATATATTAACTCAGTGATTCCCAAGATTGATTTAACCCCGAAATGACACATAAAAATAAATTTCATTTCTTGCTGACTTGCGAGTTTGAGACTGTTGTGCAATTAATTCTAATGTCTGTCATCGCTTTCCACGTTATTTACAGTGCAGTAGTGATTTTTTATTTGCTCTTACAGTGCTGCAAACAGGTGTTTAACCCCCTTGCGGGTCCTCTCTAGCACTCGTTGGATTTTCTCCTTCATTTGCCGTTTACGGGTTTGAAAATATTAGCGGGCTTGGGGAATTGGAGCAATTGAATAGCGATTTGTGATTTTAGCCATCATAACTCTTGCGAAAGTGACAGATCAAAGGCTTCTGGAGGCTGTAAGTTACGTGTTTAACCATCAGCAATTTTTCAAGGCTGGAAGACGATCGGAGCCCACAAAAAGACGCCAATTGCGACATTACATTACATTGCGACATCAATTGCTCAATTGAATATGGCCCAAAGTCTGGCTAGTGTAGGTTCTGCTTCAGACTGAGCATGCTCAGTAAATGGAGGGAGGGCTATGATGGATCATGGACTGTCACAAAATAGCAATGCTTAAAATAAACAAGCAAACATAATTGACTAGCATATGTCAATAAATAAATTCACATACAGATAGTCCAGGTTTGAATGAGAAAGAGAGTGTTGATAGACTCCTCTTCAATCTTTCCCATTCAGTCCATATACAGCAGAGGTGTGCGACTTCTTCACAGGACACTGTTCCCATCGTGTCCCAATAGCTAGTATAAACAAGAAGAAGACCTGTTTTAAACAGATTATGTTTATTGAATGTGCTTTATATATGTGTAAATTATCACTGAGGAAGCCCCTAGAGTGGGCGAAACGCGACTGATATCAGTCGTTTGTGGTAATGGAATATCGTTATCCATAAGACTTCAACTTGATTTGTGTGTATTATACTGCATATAATTTGGTAAAAAGATTGTGCAATAAACGTTTGGAAATACACGTTTTGGGAGACAGTGTTCTTTCATTGCCATCTTTAATACCAGCTATAAAGTATATAGTACTTTAAATACCAGTAGTCCTGCAATCCAAGTAAGGGACAAATATTACGTGGACCATATCTAACCCTCTTGAAGGACTGTGGGAGGTGCATTGGACCTGTAGGTTCCCATTGGAGCCACTAAGATACCTCATTCCTTTGAGGTCAATAAATGTGAATAAGATTCTGTATATCTTCTAGAATTTACGTGATCATCAAGTGTTCATATTGCGCTAGGAGGTGGTGCGCTGTCTTTTCCCCTACCCTTCTTCTTGTCAATGTTTAATGTAGATAGAGAAAATGTTGGGATATCAGGTTTGTGGACAAAATGCCAGGCTGCAGCTGCAAAGGCAAGAACATTATTAGCAAGTATGAAGATGGGTATAGAAGTAAGGGAAATAAATGTAATTCTGCCACCATATAAAGCCATGGTTAAACCTTACTAGGAATATGGAGTACAAATTTCATGGGTGTAGGAACTGAGGGGGATAAAGGGGACAAATCCCCCCCAGATTTTTCGATGTGTGTGTTTATGTGTAGAGAAGCAGTTGTGCTGTATTTTTATACAATATGTGGCATCCCACCCCAGATTTTCTTTGGCTCTTACACCCATGGGTACAATTTTGGGTTTGCCATACACATCATATAAATACATCCAGGGTCAGTATAAGACTTGGTCAAGCAAACCTTTTTTTTTTTAAAGAAGCTTACAGTTGACAAGAAGATAATCCCTGAGGTTAGAAGAAAAAAGCATTTACCTTAAAGAAAGAAAATGGCACTTCACATTAAGTGTATTTAGATTGTGGAACTCAATATCAAAGAAGGTTGTGACAGCGGATTAAACTGATAACTTTAAAAAAGGGGATGATTAAAAAGGGCACTCAGGGTCAGTTAACTAGAATCGGTAAAATACTGATCCAGGGCATAATTCGATTGCCATTTTTTGGAATAAGGAAGGATTTTCCCCCTAATGGAGCTGCCACCTACTCTGCCCAAGTCCTTCCAAGGGGTGCCCGACCACGGCCTCAAAGGCTAGTGAGACCCCTCCGCTCCACTGGTGTGGGGTGTACGGTGCCCAAATCATCAAGAAAAAGGTGCCAACAATCTGGTGCTTATTGCTTGGTGGACAGTAGGTGGCAGTGTGGTGCTGTGCTGGTTTCTGCAGGTTTATTTGTCTTAAGGAGAGGGACAGACCAGTCACAAACCTGCCTGCTGTATAATAATATCTTCTATTACTAGTTCTTAGATATCTGAAATAAATATGTTTGTGCCATAACTTTAATTACACCAGTTTACAGTAGGATGTGGGAGGAAGTAAGTAGGGTTTAGTGTGTTATGATTGTGTGGTGATTGTGTGTATCGTCTTAGAAGACGAGATACGAGATGTGTCCAAACAAATGTCCAGACGAGATGACCCATGTCCTGAAGTGCAGCTCTCGGCCCCGGTCACACGTCTCGCCTCTCTACACCTGGTGTCTCTGTCTCCCCCATAGCTCTCCTCTCTTTTTCTCTGTCCCCTTTTCAACTCTCACTCTCCTCTCTCTCACACTCCTTTTTCTCACCATTCCTTTTCTCCTCTCCTGTCTCTCCCCTCTTACTCCTCTCTCTTCTTTCCTGTATCACTTCCCTCTCTCTCTCCTGTCTCTTTCTCCTCTCTCTCACCATCCGGTTTCTTTCTTATCTCCCACCCTCCTCTCTCCTTTCTCCCCTCCACTCTCTCTTATCGACCGTGTCTTCTCTCTCACCTATCCCTCTCTCATCTCTCTCTCATCCGTCCCTCCTTCTCTTATCTCCCATTTCCCTCACCCTTCGCTCTCTCTCCTCTCTCACTCTCAGCCTCTCCCTCTCTCTCATCTTTCATTTATCTCTCACCGTCCTGTCCCATCTCTCCTCTCTCTCCACTGTCTCAAATATCCACTATACAAGCTAAGGAACCGGCCCCACGCTGATGAGAGGCAGTAACATTGAAATGGCTGTACGTGGGTGGGATTCCTAGCTTGTGTATAATCCAATCCTAGCTTTGCTCAAAGCTGTTTTATTTAGCGGGCATATGCTTAAGGGAAGCCATAATTAATATGGTTATGGATTGCAAGAGAGAAGCCTTTGTGGGCACATTTGCATGTCCCTGCCAAGGTTCCCAGAATACAGTGTAATAACTGTATTTCTCGGAATTTAGGGCATGAAACATTTTTTTAAACTTGTTTTAGGCATTCAAATGTGAGCACAAATGTAGTATTTATTTACTATATATGTATGTATATATATATATATATATATATATATATATATATATATACACACACCTTACATTTGAAGTGGTTTATTTCCCCCCAAATAAGGTGACCCGCTCCTTTACCTCCAATAATAACCATAAGGTGATGGTTGCATGATATTAAATGCAGTACAAGTCCTTTATGTCACCGCCAGCTGTAAATCTCTCACTCTGAGGGTTTCTGTCACTTTTCTATTGTGTATCAATCCTAATAATATTTTTACAATAACCATTTGTTACAAACAGACAACAACCAATAAGTGAAACACCCGAATGCAGTCCCTGTGATGGTACCCAGTGTTATCATGCTGTACCTCACTGATTACAAACAGATGAATATTTCACAAAGACAATTTCTTGAGGGTCAGGGTGACAATGTAGTATGGTGCTCACCAGTTGTTATTTAGTCGTGTCCAACTCTTTGTGAGGTTAAGGTTACAGGAGTGGGTTGCCAGTTCCTTCTCCAGTGGACAGCAATTTGTCTGACCTCTCTGCTAAAACCTGCCCATCTTGGGTGACCCTACATGGTATAGCTCACAGCTTCATTGAAGTACACAAGGCCCTTCACCACAACAAGGTCACTTGCCTCAGTAAATGTTTACCTTTCTATATACATTCTATATACATCTGACATATACTGTATACATATATATATATAGTGTGTGAGGAATGATCCTGCCCTAGGACAGTACAATCCCTCAGACATGTAGCACATACTGCACATTCAGGACATTTCTTGCTGCTGAGGTCATGTTTGATGTCTCTACTCCCAATTCTCTCATGTGAACACCTTGTGTGTTATTTCTGATATTCACCTAGTAAGGCGTCTCATGGAACAGGTACAATGGACTTCAATTAAGGATTAGTACAAAAAACAGATAAACTATTAAGTTTAAAAAATAAAATTAAATGTGTGGTATGTTTCCCATTTTTTTCCTGGCGTTTGATTCATCCGCCTTATGTTGTGTGGCTTCTCTCTGCATAGAGCTTTGAGCTGATGCAGCTATTGGATTGCAACGTTCTAGTTCTGTGACAAATTCCCTAAGTGATAAGACGTGCAAGTTTAAGGATGGAAGCTGGAAGGTGCAGATTTCCTGACACCCCAAGTTCTTACTGAATCCCTGTTTGCACCCAAAAAAACAATGAGAATCAATCAGTGATGGCCATGATTGTCACTCATATATATAATATTCAGTTCAAGAATGTTGGTCACGTTTGTGGTCCTCGTACAACGAGGGCTGCAACTATGAGCCTCGTGAAGCGAGGCGAGCATTTTACCCATGGGACAGGCTGCAATGAGCGCCACAGGCCCCCAGTACTTAGGCATGCTGCAATGAGCGGACGCTCCCCCTGCCCCACTGATGCTCCCCCTGCCCCACTGATGCTCCCCCTGCCCACTGATGCCCCCCCCTGCCCACTTATGTTCCCCCTGCCCCACTGATGCTCCCTCTGCCCCCACTGATGCCAACTCTGCCCCCATTGATGCTCCCCCTGCCCTCAATGATGTTCCTCCCTGCCCTCACTGATGCTCCCCCTGCCCTCATTGATGCTCCCCCTGCCCTCACTGATGCTCCCCCTGCCCTCACTGATGCTCCCCCTGCCCTCACTGATGCTCCCCCCTGCCCTCACTGATGCTCCCACTGCCCTCACTGATGCTCTGTCAGCCCCCACTGAGGCTCCCCCTGCCCTCGTCATTACGGGCCGTACCTGGTTCCAAACCCTGCCAGTAACTTGCGGCCCATACTCACCGTCTTCTCCTCTCCTTTGCGACTCCAGTCCTCCGGCCAGAACTACTTTCTGGATCAAGCCATGCAGGAGAGGGGGGAAAGGGAGAGGGGGAAAGAGGCACAGGAGAGGGGGGTAAGGAGACACAGGGGAGAGAGAGGTGGGAATTGAGACACAAGGGGGGAGAGGAGGGGGGAAATGAGACACAATGGAGGGAGAGGAAGGGGAAAAGGAGACACGAGGGAGAGGAGGGGCAAAAGGAGACACAAGGGAGGGAGACAAGGGCTGAAAGAAGACAAGAGGGAGGGAGAGAAGGGGGAAAGGAGACATAAGGGAGGGAGGGAGAGGAGGGGGGAAATGAGACACAAGCGAGGGAGGGAGAGAAGGGGGGAATGAGACACAAGGGAGGGAGGGAGAAGAGGGGGGAAATGAGACATAAGGGAAGAAGTAGACAAGGGAGAGACTTGCAATGACCGCCAAAGGTGCTCACATTGGGTGGTAAACAGCATTGCCAGGCTTACAATTTTAGTCCCGTCATTTTTGACGGGCAAGTAGCTAGTCTATAAATAGTATTCAATTTCAGAAAAAATGACAGAATCTATTTATCAGCACATAGATACTTTGTAACAATATATTGTACACTGAACATTCTACTGACTAATTAGCACATTCTTTTCATTGTTATAGCGCTATCAAGTTTCAAGATATTTACTAGCAATCCATATGTGATCCATTTACATCTTTTTGCTGTACTACATGGCGTCCTGGACTCATGCGTTTATTGTTATCAGTGCGGTTTATATTATTAGACATCACGTGTAGGAAAAACAGGCAATTTAAGCCAATAAGTGTCTGTTCAATATATTAAACTCAGTATCATGATAATCTGTGTTATAATTGGATTGCATAATATGTGTAACAGCAGAACATATTGGGTTTGTGAAATAATTATATTACCCCCCATGTTTTGGCACAGTCAGGGGGTTATATTTAGCATTCCTCTTATTGATTCTCATAAGCATTTAATAGACACATCAGTTATTGGATACATCAGTTATTGGACATATCAGTTATTGGACACATTAGTGTCTTATTTAGGGCAAACAGGGTTTCAGTAAGAACTTGGGGGGTCAGGAAATCTGCAGCTCAGGAGAACCCCCTGTGGGTCATAGATAACACCGACTTCTATCATTTCCACCTCATTTCACTCAGGGAATTTATCCTAGAGGTTTTTAAACCATTATAGTTATTTTTTAATGTTAAACATAATTAATACACTTTTGGTCATGGGTGTAGGAACTGGGGGGGACGAGGGGGACCCCCCATGCTTTTGGTAATAGTCATTTCCCTAGTTCTTTTTGCCCTACTTTGCTATATTTTGGGGTTCCCGCACAGTTTTCCCTTTGGTCAGTATCCAAGTTGACTGAATTGTTACTGACAAATTGTACATAATATAAATTGATTTAAACTTCAGGTACACACTACTGTAATTGGTAAAACACATTGTACTGCTTAGCATTAGGGTTTAAGATGGGAAAGATTGCGTCAAGCAACAGATAAGGAAACAGCCGGCACGCTGCCCTTTGCCGCACAACATATTTTGACTTCCAAATTGTGCAGAATGCTGAACATCTGATATTTTCCAGACTCCTCGTGCAGAATAATAACCTGTCCTGTTACAACTTGCTGCAGAGCATTCCTCAGATCTGTGCCGTGAGCTAAGAAAATGGAAGAGGAGATCTGTGCTGAGCGTCTATGGGACGCCTTGTGTTAGTTCATCATCTGGAGTAGGAAAGTTCATCATGACAGAGCAGGTGCATTCACTGATGCAAGCTTAAAGGCACAGTAAACCTTCCTGGATTTTACTAGGTATATAATGTCCCTGGGTATCTATTTACTTTTATGTACTTTATTTTATTAAGATGTGAGTGTATAAGCAATTTTTTTCTGCCTTAATATTAGCCATGGTGGTCCCTTTGGACCTCATGAAGCCCCATGGTATGAAAATGTAACTCCTATACCTTGGAGGCCCATAAGGACCCCCATGGTTAGGTAAGCGTTAGTCTCTGTGGCAGTGGCAGAACTAGTACATGGGGGACCAGGTACAAAAATAAAATTTGACCCCCCACCCTAACCTCAGGAGGGGCAGGCAAAAACCTTTTTTTGCACTTCCCGAACCCCCTCCAACATCAACTAACACAGTACATATATAAAATGTATATATATATATATATATATATAGAAAATATATATAAAATATATAAAAAAATAAATAAAATGATGTATATATACATATATATATATATACACACACACATATATATATATATATATATATATATATTTATATATATATATATATATATATATATATATATAAGTGTACATATATATATATATATATATAAAACATATATATATATATATATATATGTGTGTATATATATATATATATATATGTATATGTGTGTATATATATATAAACATATACATTTACATATACATCTACACACATATATATATATATATATACACACCTATATATTTATATATATACCATATACACGTATACATTTACATATGCATCTATACAGGAGGAGGGGCCATGGCAGGCCAGGAGGAGGGGCCATGGCAGGCCAGAGGGCTGAGGGGGCCCACGGGGGCCTGCAAGGGCCAGGTGGCCACAAAAGGCAGAGGAAGGCTGCAGAGATCCGCGGGGGGCCACATGGGCCCACAAGGACCCAGGGGCCACAGGGGGCTGAAGGAGGCCACACAGGACCCACAGGGTACCCGTGGGACATCAGGGGTCTGTAGTGGCCCTTTAGAGGCCAGGGGCCTTGGTGCCTTGCATCAGTTTTACCAGCAGTAGCTCTGCCTCTGCTCTGTGGACTCCCATGGGGTTAATGTGCCCTGCATTATTAATAATGGGTCCTCACAAGCCTAGTGGAAGTCCCTGGGGTTTCCATAGGCCCTGTGGGTCTTTCTTGTGTTTTCCCTGAACTCCATGGCTTTGCTGGGAGCCTGAAGGCCTAGTGCTTATCCCTAAGGGTCTCTATGCAGGGAGCTTAGCAGGGTTCCCTGGGTATCAAGATGGGCCTTACAAGCCAAGGGTGTTGATGGGCCCATGGATCCCCATGGATCTTGAAGGGATTCCCTGTGTCTAAATACACTGCAGTGTTCAGACCCATACAATGATTCAAAAAGTACATAAAAGTAAATTATTATGAGCATAGTAAAATCCAGAAACCTTCCATATCCCTTTAAGTCTAGTCTTCAAGACCAGTAAGCTACCTGACCTTTGACCTAAACCATTCTTCCATTAAAGCTATCTCAGCTCCCAAGTCATTTATCTGGGACCAACCGCACAGCGCTGGGGCTGTTTTGACAGAGAGCTGTTTGTAAGACTACAAATACCAATTGACCTAAAGGTTCTCAGTGGGTGAAGTTCATGTTTTGGTTACACAGAGGCTAGAAAAGCTGTCTTTCTTCCTTAAGAAAGCAACATTTCAATCTTAAAGTCCAGCTGTCAGCACTCACTGTTGCTTTAAGAGACAGAACAGCTCAGTATCAATTAAAGGCACACCGTCATGTCCTCAAGACCGGCTTTAGCTAACATCATAATATAAATATTAGCATTTTAGACTAACTTTTACCTTTTTGTAAAAAAATAAATGCTGGATTTTGTGCTACTGTTGTTTGTTCTCTGTCTGTCGTATTCAGGAAAATGTTTTAGAGAAAAATGTTAGAAAAGAGGGTAAAAGAGATATTATGAGGATTCTTTTTAACAAATTTATGGCATGGGTGGGCCCTGCAATGAGCATGAGCTAATTTCTTAATAATTATGTATAGTCAACCGAAGCTCTGCCCGCAAGCGGATATATGTAATAAAGATATATATATACAAACAGACACAAGACACCATTTAGGACAATATTATGCAAGTGACTAGTATATATATAAATATTCATATATATATATATATACAGCATGTCAGAGTCACAGCATTCCTTGCAGCCCTCTGTCACTATAAGATGTGATGGTATAGGCAGAAGCACTGGCTGAGGACAAGTCCATAGTCTTTAGCCGACCTCTCCTGGTGCCCTAGTGAACTCTACTTATCAGCGACCTGTACACAAAAGCGCGCCTTACATTATTATCAGCCATGCCTTGAGAGCTGTGATACGGGCTTGGCTGGCGAGCCATGAATTCGATAGAACTTGCGCCAGAACGTCCGATTGCTAACACATTAGTGCCAGAAGTTGTTAGAACTATTTAAGAATGAGTGATTCCAGGGAGCTGTGTTTTTGTCAGTTTAAAGAACTTTGGGTTTGCCTTTGGGCCAAAACCAGGCAAATTCTAAAGGCCCTCTCCATATGCCAAACCCAAGATAAGCACACTCCCTCCGCGGTTACTGTACCCTCATACAGATCATAATGCCTGTAACTGCGCCAAACCTCACTTGAATTTAAGCTGTTTTTTTTTATCTAACTACTGTATGCAAAAACTATTGCATGTGAACTCCGATAGGTTTTGGCCCCAACTTAAAAATTCAGTGAGGTTTCCTTTAATTTATGTCATTATCCTGCAAAAATACCCAGACATGATTAGCAGCGCGTAACCAGGCGAAGGCTTCTGACATTGTCACTGAAATTACTCGAAAGTGCAAATTTAATTTATTATTTAATAAAATAAAAACAGCAGATTTTGAGGCCGTCTGTTGGCTGAAAACATTGTTATAAAAAATACAGACTTTCTGGGGTTAGTCTAAATCCCAAAAATGATCTAAAAACCAACAGTAGAAGATAGCAAAAAACTACTGACATTGAACAGTATTAGAGAAAAGGGATTGTTTTGTAAAATATCACATTTATAATATGCTTTTTGGAGAGCTCGACTTGATTCCATATTTTAGAACATAAATATATACATATATACACATATATTTGCGGTCGGGTCACTCTCTTCCGATGACTGAAATGTGGCCGGCAAGGGGTAGCTGAAGCGTGGCTACCGGACATCTGGCCTGCTTAGAGTCCGAGATGGGAATGGCCGAATCAGCACCAGGTGAAGCAGAAACGGTACATACATTAGGCGGTTTAGGACTAATTGAAAGCTGGAGACTCGAAGAGGGGCAAAATATGACGTGAGAGCTCGTTGGAGCGTGCTTTGCTTAGTGAAATGGCCAAAATGATCAAGGAAATGCGGAACGACGGCTGATTTAGGACTAATGAAAAGCTGGAGGCTTGATGCGAAGTGATGTTCAACCGTAAAAGAATGCCATGTAAGGGTGAGGGTGTGTGTGAAGGTGACAAGGTGGGCAAGGGTAACGATTGGCCAGAGCCTTTGAAGGCCGATATGGGACTGCTATTTAGTAGATTTGGGCCAAATCTCACCGTGTGGGCGCAAACGCCAGTAACTTGGACATGGGCAAGGCGGCTGCACAGTGGATTTGGGCCAAATCTGCGACTTACCTTGCTTAGTGAATAATATCCTTCAGAAACCACAATTCCCAGCGATGTAGGAGCCTTTCTCCCGGATCCATGACTAACCCGCGATGGACGCCTTGGCGGACATATCAACCATTGCGCTCCAGTGATGTGACATGGATCCAGGAGGGACAAACAATTGCAAGGGCTTGAGAGACCAAAGGGAACATGGCGACAAGAGCAGGAGAGTGCTGAGGAACAACCTCCAGGCACAGAGGAGAGAGGAAGAGAGGAAGTGCTTAACAAGGAAGAGGCAGGAGAGAGAGGGTCATATATATATATGTTTTGTGTGTTTGCTTTTTTCAGTCGTGTCCAACTCTCTGTAACCTCATGGACTGTAACACACCAGGCACATATTTATGTCCATGGTTATGCTGATCCACTTGGTATACATGGCAGAGATTCTGGACTAGGTTGCCAGTTCCTTCTCCAGTGAGGCACCGCATACAGCTCCTGGTATTCCTAGGTCATCTCCCATCCAAGCACCCACCAGGCTGCAGGGTGGTGTGACCTCTTGGTTCCCTGACTGGAATCAAACCAAGGTTGCAGCGGTGAAAGCACCAAATCCAAACCAGTGGACCACCAAGGAACTTACTAAGTATCATGTGCAATTATATATTTTGAGAGAGGACACCATTATTGTGTGTTTTTACCTGTCTGGCCAACGGATCCATAATGGGTTTCAGTTAATTAAACTTAAAAGAAAAAGTTCATAACTTCAATGTTTTTTTTTGCCCTTGCTGAGTACAGTTTACAATATATTAGAAGGCCACGGGCTGAGAGGTTTTGTTGTGTTGTGTTGTGCTTTTCCATATTCCAGAAGTGGATATACACACACACATATATAACACATTATAGAGATTATAAATATAATATAATATGGAATGTACACACTGGTGGTATGCATTATGTTTACTATCAGGCTATAGATAATTAGTATTGTTATACAGGGGCGCACG
>CM050167.1:13658151-13803151 GCA_027410445.1 Discoglossus pictus
CTTAATGTTAATCAGCTATTAAATTAATCAAATGAAACATTATTGTATGAGCACTACAATGGTTCTTTAATTGCCTAAAACCCCATTTTATAGGCGACAGATTGAAACTGCTCGAAATCATCACTAAACATAAATCTTCTCACCCTTTAAAACAGTAAAGCAAATGGTTAAAGGATATTTTGCATACTTTGGTTTGGTATCTCATTCAGATAATTTATTTGACCTATATATTATTTTCCACAGTCTATACTACATTATTGTTATACTGCCCACTTACATTGATCAGAAATTAGTTAATAATTCCAATCAATAGTTGCTTCGATGGACTATTAACTCAACATAGATATGAGACTACGCCAAGACAATCATCACCGAAGACTGTTTCTGGACGGCATCTTTATAAACAATTTCTGAAAATGAAAGAGGGCCGTCTTTAATTTGGGTTGTGGTAAATATAATATCTGTTTAAGTGATTTTAAGTTCCTTGGACAATATAATTGCAGAAAGACTGTATTCATTCTAAGAAGATTCATTTTAATGGCCCATATGTGATCAAAAACCAAAAAAACACATTTTCTTAGCTTCATGTTGAGAGTTAAAGTGACTTTAAAACCCCACATTATTATCATGCCCTTTAAAAAAAATATAAACATTAAAAAAGTTATCCTTTGTATGAAAATGAGTCTTACAAATGTTAAAAATGTTTAAAGTTTTTTTTAATCAATGTGAGAACTTCCTTCTGAAAAAAAAAGATGTATATTGCGGTACCAGGAACAGCCACTAGAGGGAGAAATATAATTTCATCATAGAGCTCCATAACTCAGCTGGTGCAGAGCCCTGACACACGCTATATAGCCAGAAGGCGGTCCTAACAATGTCGCAAAGCTGCATTCAAGAGTTTTAAGTCTTTTTTTTATTTACAAAGAAATACTTTTATAATTTTTTCAAATCTTATTGTGTAAATGCATGATTACAAATAGGCAAATTCAGCCTTAAAGTGAAGATGGAACACAGACGAGCAAGACGATAATAGTTGTATTTAATCTATACCATCATTGTGTGTTTTATTATTAAGAGAATAGGGCATAGGATTATTAATGTAGATTATCTGTATCTTACTCTATGCAGTTATATACATTATGTGTATTGGTAATGTTATTTTACCTTATAGGAAGCCGAGCTGCTAGGAAGTAGGAGAGCAGGAAACATGTAAATACAATGAAAACCACGCTACATTCCTTATAATCACAACCTATAATTACTGAACAGACACCAGACAAGCTCACCCACTGCATGAAATTATTGTAATACATAAGGACTATGCGAAGCATGCTGATATGAAACCAATAAAATCAATTTATAGTCAAAGGGCCACTGAATTCCCATATTTACAGGGTATATAATATAATATATATATATATGTATGCGTATATATATATATATATATATATATATATATATATATATATATGTATATATATATGTATATATATATATATATATATATATATTAATATATATATATATATATATATATACTGTATATACAGTATATACACACACACACAAGTGGCGCCTGATGCAGATAAAGTTGTGTTGAGAGCTTTCAGAACAGGCACCATAGACCTTATCTGCATCTAGTGTTACAAACAATTAATGGCTGCCCCCAGAGCAACACTGTTTATAAATTAAGTTTTTTCCTAAAAACATATTCCCATTGTCAGATTATATTATTATTATATTAAATATGAGACTAAATTGTATTTAAAGGGACAAAGCTCATGTTCCAAGTATGGTATCATTAAAACCATGGGTAATGACCAGCTCTTTTTTAAGTGAAAGTTATTGAAATAAAACTGTATGTTCTTACAGAAAACTTACATTGAAGATTCTGATTTTTACCTCTCAATGACCATTTCTGATCCACCTGATTAGCGCACACAGTCTATTTACTTTTTTAGATCTGCACACACACAGTATTTTTTATTTCATATGACTTTAAGCTGAAAATACAGCTAGACATCAGAGGGTAATTAACAATTATTGTCTATAATTACACATAAGAATGAGATATCAGACAGTCTTGGTCCGTGGAACAGAAAGGATGTAAAAAAATGAAAACTTTGATGTAAGTTTACTGTAAGAAGAATCATTTTTAATAATATTGAATTCATAAATTCTTGTTATTACCTATAGATTTATATTACACCACATTTGCATTGTCGCTATAGGAGATCAATAAGTATTTCTAACAAATAAACTCCAAACTGACATTTTTCACCAAAAAACTGAAATACTTTTTTATTAAAAAAAACATGAAAAAGCAATAAGAAGTTTCACAACGTGATCTTGTAAACGTCTCTTTCACAGAAAAGCAACTAAATTTCCTGTATACTCATGGATACTGACCAACACCATCATGTAGAGCGGTCAAAACCAACTGGATAAACTGTAAAAAATTAATTTGAGGATCTGATCACTGTTTTATAATTGTTTTTAAATGCTGCAGTGTTAGCTTTTCCAGCCCTCAAAGTGTTGTGAGTTATCTGTAGATCAGCTGAAATATTGAACGTATGGGGAGAAAAGCTTCTGAAGTGAACATAAATTACAAGCTCCCTCTAAATGCTTATATATATATATATCAGGGTCACATCGGGATAATTTACTTCCTAAAATCAAGTGGTATATTTCAATAGAAGAATATTTGAGTTAAAAAAACATTATTTGTGGCCAAGAAAACAAACAGAGAGCTTCAGCATTGAATCTACGTATTGTTGTACACAATGTTTTAAAGGCACTGACAATAAAATAAACAGCTGGTTTTAATCCCTTGTCCGCGTCACTGACCATCTATAAAGTACCTGAGCTAATGATCTAATTTCTTGTGTGTGTGATATTGTTGGAGTAAGCCCCCCCACTGCCTGAGCCCCCTTACATACAATCAGTTAGGTATTGTCTCTATAAAATACCAACAACTAAAAGATAACTTCAGTCCCAGACCTCGGCATGTTGTAACATAGTCACCAGACAATGGCTAGTTTTGGGGTTTTTTCTCAAATTTTTTTTTATTATGCAATGGTATAAAATACACATCGGTTCAGACCGTATCATAACTTTGACATATTTGGAGAGTTACATCATCAGTATGCGAGAACACAAAACAAGGCAGACACAAGACTGTAAAAAAAAGGGATGATGAGGTAGTGTCAAAATGTATGTGAGGTCAAGGACCTGTGGGAAGGTCTAAATAATCCTAGGTTACCTAAACATTTTACATTTTTACGGATAAAGGCAAAATGACGCATCATATAGGGCTCCGTGTGAGATGCACCAAGAGCCAAAAATAGCTATAGACGGAAAAATAATATAGCTCAGATTGAACTAAAATAACATATATAGTTGTGAACATACGAGTTGTTGCTAACGCTTGCGAAGCGCGGGTCGCAGTTGCTGGCAAGGAGCGCCGATGGCGCTCCTTGCCAGCAACTGCGGCCCTCGCTAAATTCACATCGTAACTCAAACAAAATACGAAACACATTACAACCCATTACGACCTCACAAAAAACGACCGCAACACGCGCACATCAAAACATGAAAAATATAACAAATACACACAACAAATACATAAAAAGCTTACCTACAGCAAGAGGGAGCATCCAGGACCTCGAAAACTAAAGTTACACCTCAATTTAACTCAAATTAAAAGAGTTTAGACACAAAAAAATTCTCTAACAGAGAGAAAAAATGGCCGCCGAAAAAAACGAAAACGAGGCTACAGGACTCTAAACACTAAAAACACCACCAAACACCTATGGATTTGCCAAAAAACACCTACGAGATTAGAAAACAAGGACGCAACCAGCGCAACCCCCAAAACATTACAAACACAACAAATACAAACAACAAACACATAAAAAGGTTACTCACAGCAAGGGGGGCACCGAGGACCTCTGCAAGTGAAGTTACACCTTGATTTAAGCACAAATTTCGGAGTTTAGCGACCTGAAAATCACCTAAGCGAGAGAAAAAATGGCCGCCGAACAAAACGAAAACGAGGCTAAAGGTCCCTAAACACGCAAAACACTACCATAAACACACAAAACACCACCAAACACTACGGATATTCCGAAAAACTCGCACAACATAGAAAACGAATATTACGAAAAACTTGCACGACATAGAAAACGAACGACGCTACATCAGCCACATTATATACACCAAACACCCTTAGCTCACTTACAATTTCATTGCCGTCATTTTTTGACAGGCAATTCGCTAGTAAATAAATAAAACACTGTAAGTAAAAAAAAAAAAAAAAATTAAATTCCTGTCCCAGGTGTGTCCAAATTAAAGTCAAAGAGACTATTCGCTTAAAGTCCATTACCTGTCCTGTCCCGGCAGTCACCTCCAGCAAAAAGATTATTAAAAAAGCAAAGTGTTAAGTAAGGGGAGAGGTGTTATATCATAGGGGGGCTATAAGGGGAATTTATCCAAGGGTCCCAAATTTGGAAGAATGTGGGCATGAAGTCCCCTAGTAGGTGAGTAAGCCTCTCATTCACAGCAATGTAGTTCATTTTGTTAATGACCCCTTGGAGAATACGTTTGGGTGATTTCCATTGTCCAGCCATGTGGCTCTTCGTAGCTAGCATTAAATACTGGAGGAGTTTATACTGAAAAGTAGATAAGGTAGGAACAGAGTGTCCCAAAAGGCCTAATTCTGCTGTCGCAGTGATGGCAGTGTCAAAAATATTAGAGGCTAAATGAAATACCTTATTCCAAAGGAGTTCGGCAAGGAGGCAAGACCACCATGTGTGAAAAAAGGTTCCAGCAAAATGGCAAGCTCTATAGCAATTAGGACTAGAGGAGCATTTCCATTTAAATAATTTGTCAGCTGTGATATAAGTCCTGTGGAGTACTTTGATAGAGGTCTCCAAAATATTGCTGTGGAGTGACCCTCTGGCTAAGCTTCGCCATGAGATTTGCCAGGTTTCTGTATACCAGCTACAATTTAAGTCTACTTCACAGCGCCGAATATACTTGGGAGGGGAAGTAACTGAGAGAGAGTTAAGAGTGTTGTACAAGATACCCAATATATCTTTTGTAAGGCGGAGGAGTAACATAACCGGTTAAATCAATTTGAAGAGGTTTTTCCAAGCGTATATTCCATGGAGAAGAGGAAATGTCTGAATCTACAGTATGTGTAGTGTTCCAGAATCAGGATGTTGAATTCATCTTTTCATCAAGTAAATTACAAGATAGAGTTATATCTATACCAGGAATTCACTGTCAGGAGGTTATGAGATTTCCACCAGATTAAAGTAGAGGTAGTAAGGACATCGGGGAATCGAGGGCTAGGTATTATGGGGGTTAAAGTGGGATATTTAGGGATCAAATTAAACTTCCGGACCGCCCATGACCAGATAGTTAAGGGTTGTTTACCTAGTTTACCTAGATATGTCAATGGTTTCAGGAGCCAGACGATGGAGTTCCATGAATATGGAGCCACCATAAGGTTCTCAATAAAAATCCAAAGAGGTTGGTGAGTAGGTGAGTGGGCGATTGGGACGAATGCAAGTTGTGCCGCCTTAAAATACAGTTTCAGTTTGGGGCAAGAGAGGCCTCCTTTCGATTTATGTTGGAACATGGTTGATTTGGAAATACGGTAGGATTTGTTCTGCCATATGTACTTAAAAATTTGCTGTGGGAACTTTTCTAGGTCTGTGTAATTTAGAGCAATCAGTAGGGAGCAAAATAAGTACATAAGGTGGGGAAGGAGGTTCATTTTAATTGAATGTATACGTCCTAACCATGAAATAGGATACTTTGACCATGTCAATATGTTTTGGATTCAAATTTTTTAGAGGGCCGTATAGTTAGCTTTGTGTAAGTTTGCAGTGTTGCGAGTGAGATTGACACCCAGATATTTGAGATGGTGAGATGGCCATTTAAAATTTAAATGTTGATGTAGAAAAGCTAGGTCAGAGGGGGGTAAGGAGATATTTAGGGCCTCAGTTTTGTCGATATTAATATGGAGCCCTGAGAGTTTGCTAAAAGAGCCTAGTAGTTGGAAAAGAGCAGGGACGGAGATAGTGGGATCCGTTAAAGTACAGAGGATATCATCCGCAAATAAAGCACATTTGAAATTATGGGGGCCTATTAATTCCTTTAATGACAATGTTTTTTTTAAAAGTCAGAATCCATAAGATCTCCAGCCTCAGAGCCACTCTATGTTTGGAAAAACATTGAAGTATGTAACAAACAAACAATATTACTAAGTGTATGTCATGAGCATAAAATATTCTATTGTCCAGAAGAGGTGGCAGGAATACATAGAAGATATATACAGGATTGACAATCTCAATAGCTTATCCAAAGAGCTGGAGCCAGACATCTTGGAGAGTGAAGTGAGCTGGGCCCTCAAGACTGCAGGAGTTGATAGAATCCCATATGAACTGTTTAAAATCCTACAAGATGATGGTGTGAAAGTGTTGCTTGGATTGTGCCAATAGATTTGGAAAACTCAATGATGGCCAACAGACTGGAAAAGGTCAGTCTACGTCCCAATCACAAAAAAGGCAGTGCCAAAAAATGCTCCAATTATCAAACAATTGCCCTAATTTTACATGCCAGCAGGGTAATGCTTAAGATCCTACAAGTTCAGCTCAACAATATATGGACCGGGAACTACCGTATGTACAAGCTGGGTTCCTCAGAGGAAGATGCACAAGAGATCAAATTGCCAATGTCCGATTCATAATAGAGAAAGCAAGAGAGTTCCAGAAAATCATTCACTTCTGCTTCATAGACTATTCTAAAGCCTTTGACTGTGTGGATCACAACAAAATGTGGCATGTCTTAAAGAGATGGGAATACCAGATCATCTCAACCGCCTTCTGAGGAATCTGTATGTGGACCAAGAAGCCACGGTCACAACCGAACATGGGAAAACAGAATGGTTCAGGATCGGAAAAGGAGTGCGACAAGGTTGTATATTGTCACCTTATTTATTCAACTTATACGTAAGGCCAGACTGGATGAATCCAAAGCCGGAATCAATATTGCTGGAAGAAATATCAACAACCTCAGGTACGCCGATGATACTACGCTGATGGCTGAAAGAAAATAAAGGACTTAATTATGAAGGAAAAATAAGAGAGTGCAGAAGCTGGCCTGCTGCTCAACGTTAAAAATATGAAGATCATGAGAAACAGCAATCTCAGTTCCTGGCAAATAGATGGGGAAGAAGTGGAGGCAGTGACAGATTTTATTTTCCTGGGCTCCAAGATGGTGACTGCAGGCATGAAATTAAAAGATCTTTTACTTCTGGGAAGAAAAGCTATGGAAAGTCTGGACAAACTATTAAAAAGTAAAGATGTTGCACTATCAACAAGGGTCTGCATAGTTGGTATTCCCTGTAAGAACAAACTAATGTGAGAGCTGGAAAAAGGTTGAGCGCCGGAGAATTGACGCCTTTGAATTGTGGTGCTAAAGAAGATTTGATCAATACTACAGGAAATTAAGCCAAACTGTTCACTAGAAAGTTTGATAATGAGGCTGAAGCTCAGATATTTTGACCATATCACGAGAAGATAGGATTCTCTAGAGATAACTCTGGTGATGGGAAAGATTGAAGGCAAACAAAAAAGATCAATAAATAAGGAAATTAAGCAATGAACATGGGCTTGAGGGAGCTCAGAGGGGCAGTGGCTGATAGTTGTTCCAGGCATGCTGCGGTTCATAAGGTCACAGACAGTTGGACACGACTGAACAGCAACAAAAGTGTCTAGAGCTAGAGTTTATCTGGTGGAACAGAATCTCACTATGCCCATATTCCCAAAGATTTTCTCTAATCTTGGTTAATATTTGAGAAGCACTCACATTAGGTAGCAGGTATGGTGGGTCATGGGTCTTGCCAACTGATGGGTGCTTTCTGCTGCATTATCCGTCATAGTGAGCAATACCAAGAGTGAGAGATGACGCAGTCACATCTTGTAAATGGGCCTTTGCAAAATGCTTCAGGACAAAGTCTGCATTGTGTCAGATTAAGAGTTCCTTATTAAGTATTGGAGGTCCTTCCCAGTCAATAGCTCTTGATCTTGATTCTTTCTGTTCTGTTTTTCTACCACCAATAGCACCATCAAGAATTTTGTAAATAAGATCTTGTCTCTGTCTATGAGTTATCGGGGTCAATGAAGACTGATGACATATTATTATCCTTTATCTGTAACGCACCAACATATTTGGTAGCACTATATATATATATATATATATATATATATATATATATATATATATATATATATATATATATATAGAAAATGATGTGCCAGATGATAAGGAATAAAGAACCCAATATATGACCTGACCACATCATGTGAACCACCAACTGACACTTCTATCTCCTCTTTGTATGAAAGCTCTGGGAAGAACGGGGAGGAAGAACCCAGAACCCATATCATCATGAGAGGATACCAACTAACTGGATCAAATGTAAATCTAAGGAACTCAGATCCAGCTGTTTTTGGTGTAATAATTAAACTAGAAGGATTAGTTATTTCATTTATATCTTTACTGAAATGTTCACACCTAATGGTAGTGAAGGTTTTATCTGCTCCCTTACTTGCAGCTTTATCACATGTGACCTGCAGGGGTAGAAGAAAGAGAAGAGGGGGCAAAGAAAGAAAATTGTGAGATACAAAGATCCAGGGTGGCCTACTGTATATTTGACCATGACAATTGTGATGGCAGGAGCAAGACTTTTAAGGATCCTTCCCAGTGAGGGTCAAGTGGATTACCTCTCACATATTTTCCTCGCCAATACCCAGTCTCCAAAATTGATTGAATGTCTTGCACTTATGAAGATATTCTCAAAATAACTTTAGTTTTCACAGTAGATCAACAAATTGGAAGACATAATGTGTATGTCAGCATCCTTAAAAGATCCCTTTTTGTTGTGATCAACTCTATGTGACACTATGGACCACAACATGCCAGGCACATGTCAGCCACTGCACCTCTGAGCTTACTCAAACTCATGTTCATTGCTTTCATTACCTCATCTATCCATCTTTGCCATCCCCTTCTTCATGAGCCTTCAATCTTTCTTAGCATCAGACTCTTCTGAAGTATTGATTGACTGAATCGTCTTCCAGTCCAAGGGACTTTAAACAGTTTACTCCTGCACCACAATTCAGTTGCTCAGACTTCTTCCAGATCTCACGTCTGTATGTTACTACTGAGAATATCAAAGTTCTAATTATGCAGACCTTTGTTGATCATATAATAACTTTACTTTTTAATAGCATGTTCAGACATGCCACAGCTTTCCTACCGAGAAGCAAGGTGCCAGGCAACGGGTAGTTCCGGGAGGCGTTTGGATGCGGTATTTGAGACTGAGTCTAAGGAGGAATTTCTGGGACCAGCCTTGGTGAGTGCCCTGGGGTCACTTCTTGGTGAGGGCTTTCATTCTGTAAAGGGCTGGAAGTCAGAGACAGTTCAAATAGCAGTCCATGAGCAGACAGGCCCAGGAAATCGTACTAGGACAGGAAGTCTGCAACAGCAAACCTTAGGTAGTAGGAGTTCCCGGGGGACAGGATGCCGGCATATGACCATAAATGCAGGGGGTACGGTTGGGCAGGCTCAGGTAGTTGGACACAGGCATGTAGCTCTGGGATGGTGCCAGACAGACAGGTAGATCTAGGATGGTGACAGACAGGCAGATAGTGTTGGGAAGTCCCATACAGCAGGCAGTGCTGGGATGTACCAGACAGCAGATAGCTCCTCGAGGTGCCAGATAACAGTTAGCTCTGGAAGGTACCAGATAACAGGTAGCTCTGGAAGGTGCCAGACAACAGGTAGCTCTGGAAGGTGCCAGACAGCAATTTGCTCTGGATGGTGCCAAAAAGAGCAGAGACAAAGGCGACATCAACCAATCCAGGCATCAGGTGCAGGCGTAATACAAAATGGGCGATCCAAACAACAGGCCAAGTTCAAATACTAGAGGACTCAGGAATCAGACGTACGCTGGATCAAGGAGCAAAATCTCAATGAACACAGAGGCTCAGTCTAATTCCCTATTTATGAGCTTCAGATGGAGATTGTCAAGTATTAGAATGACTCACAAGGTCTTGAAAGGACAGGATCTTAGAGATATAGACACACAAAAGTTGAAGATCTGGTGGTTGTCTGATGATACATTTCCCATTCCAGTCCAATTGAGTTCACTAATTCCCAGGATGTCAATGCTTAATCTTGTCATGTTTGACCATGTCCAGTTTGCCTTGGTTCATAGTTCTAACTTTCCAGGTTTGTATCCTGAATTGTTCTTTGCAGCAGTTGACTTTCCTTTCCCTTCCAGACACACCTGCAGTAGGGCGTCCTATCGACTGTCCCAACTACTTCATTAGATTTGGTGCTACTCGTACCTGCCTTCTGCTCTTCCCAAGTAATATGGTAGGCACCTTCTGACCTGAGAGGTTCATCTTCCAGTGCCACATTGTTATGTCTCCGGTTGTGCTTATCTACGAGATTATCTTGGCAAAGATACTGGAGTGGATTGCTAGTTCCTTCTCCAGTAGACCATGATTTGTTTGACCTCTCTGCTATAACCTGCCCATCTTGGATTACCCTACATGGTATTGCTCACATCTTCATTGAAGTACAAAAGCCCCTTCAACACAACAAGGTAGCGATCCAGAAGGGGAATAAGTAAATCCTCAGAATTGCCTTTTTCTTAGCCTAGTCATACTTGAATGTATATAGTGTTTTTCTTCCTATCACTTCTTCTAGAAGGCTGTCTCACTTATATTACCTTTTCTGGAAAGTAGAACCTCTGCACGTTACCATTAAATCTTGTAGTTGCACTTCTTAATAACTCAGTAATATTATCTAAATTTTAATACATCAATAATGTGTATTCACAAGTCCAGGTGATTCACAGCAAGCAGAAGATGGGGTGGAGTGAGTGGTGGAAGGGAAGGTCCCATGCTCATATTCCATGTTTTCTAATCACATATAATAGTTGTCAAACTTCGATTCATCGTCACGTTTGCGCAGCGAAGGGAGACGAGGGGGGAGGGGGGAGACACACAGGGGAGGGGGGAAGAGACACAGAGGAGGGGACGGGAGACACAGGGGAGTGAGAGGAGGGGAGAGAGACACAGGGGAATGAGAGGGGGAGAGGCACAGGGGGAGAAACACAGAGGAGGGGGGAGAGACACAGGGGAGTGGGAGGAGGGGGGAGAGACACAGGGGAGTGAGAGGAGGGTGGGAAGAGACACAGGGGAGTGAGAGGAGGGGGGAGGAGACACAGGGGAGTGAGAGGAGGGGGGAGAGACACAAAGGAGTGAGAGGAGGGGTGAGAGACACAGGGGAGTGAGAGGGGGAGAGACACAGGGGAGGGGGGAAGAGACACATGGGAGGGGGAGACACAGGGGTAGGAGAGGAGTGGGGGTAGACACATAGGGGGGGAGAGGAGGGGGAAAGACACAGGGCAATGAGAGGGGGAGAGACACAGAGGAGGGGGGGGACACAGGGGAGTGAGAGGACGGGTGAGAGACACACAAAAAAGAGTGAGAGGAGGGGGAAGAGACACAGAGGAGGAGGGAGGAGACACACAGGGGAGGGAGAGTAGGGGAGGGAGGGAGAGCCAAAGGGGAGGGGGGTAGACACACAGGGGCAGGAGAGGAGGGGGAGAGACACAGGGGAGGGAGAGGAGGGGGAAGAGACACAGGGGAGTGAAATGGGGGGAACAGACACGAAGGAGGGGGGAAGAGACATGGGGAAAGACACACAGGAGGAAAAGAGACACAGGGGAGGGAGAGGGTGGAAAGAGACACAGGGGAGGGAGTGGTGGGGTAAGAGGCACGGGGGACAGGGGGGAAAGACACAGGGGGAGAGGGGGTAAAAACACAGGGGGGGAAGGAGACACAAGGGATTAAGAGGAGAGGGGAAATGAGATATAAGGGAGACAGAGCCGAAGGCTCATCGCAAGGCCAGTAAAGTAGAGGGGGAGCGGCTCCCATTGTGTGGCAAACAGCATTGCCAGGATTCACATTTTATTGCTGTAATTTTGACGGGCAAGTCGCTAGTCTGTTAATATTAGCGAAGCTCTCATTAGGGAGTGGATAGGATGGGGCATATATTTAGCCAACTGGGATCCACTTACTGCCACGTTATTAATCACAGTGAGCAATAACAAGGATGACACCGTGAGGGATCTTGTAAATGGCCAGAGGTCCCGGTATGTACTTCAGGGCCAGATTAAATAAATCTTCCCAGCCAACAGGTCTTGGTTCTTCACCGCTATCGATGACACCCTTATATGCACAAGAACATGTTTGACTACAGATTTAACTTTTTAACAATTAAATTATAAAAAAAAAAGTATGCCTGTACTATTAAACATATGTGCAATGAATAATTTCCTTTTAAATAAGACCTTGGTTCAATGTATAGATACGGTGCCAGGTTTATGTGGGAACGCAGCTTTACAATTATACATTGCGCAGTTTACTATATATTTTAACTGGCAACATTCTGGTTCAAAGTTGTAATAATGATACTAAAAAGGTAACAATTCCAGATATGGTGAGTCAGCAAGTATAGAGAATATCAAATATAAATGTCTGCTTTTTTCTATATACATCCGAAAATCCTATATGTTGCTTTGGTTGTTTCCACTTTTATACATGGGTCTCATGTAGAGATTGCTGACCTGTAGTAACGTATCATGGAGACTTGCAGCCTTATTAAATTGCGATTCGGCCAATTGAATAGGGCTCTATATAAGCACAGAGCATATCTTATTTATAGAAGTTTTTAGTTAGTGAGGATATTGCTTTTGGATAGAAGTTCACTAACTAAAAACTTCTGTAAAAAAAATATGCTGTGTGCTTATATAGAGCCCTATTCAATTGGCCAAATCGCAATTTAATAAGGCTGTTTGTCTCCAAAGTGCACTTGAAAGCTCATTGTGTTATCACATAGTATTTTGGATGCCAAGCTTTTTTTGATGCAAATGTTAATAATTTGTTGCACCATGTACATCAGTCTCAGCTTGGTATATATGTAATATACTGCCAGTATATGAATGAGTTTTGGTAAAGTTTATATAAAATGAGTAAGTACTGCACTATATAATAACCTTTTTAGTTTCTATTCAATTTCAGCCAGTATCATCGTTGTATATGAGGTTGTTCATATTTTTTCCAGCAATTTTAATTCCAGCATTGGATTTGTCCAATCCGGCCTTATGTATGATGTATTCAACATAAAAATTGAATATTTTTTTTTTCTGAAACTCTCTTGTTTTCTCTATTATCTATCAGATATTGGCAATTTGATCTCTTGTGCCTCTTCCTCTGGGGTACCCGGCTTGCACATCTGGTAGTTCCAGGTTCAAATATTAATCGAGCCGAGCTTACAAGAATGTAAGCTTTACTTTGCTGGCATGTGAAATTAGTGCAATTGTTCGATAATTGGAGCACTCTTTGGGGCTTTTTTTGGATTTGAATGTAGACTGACCTTGTCCAGTCTATTGGCCTTTGTTGAGTTTTCCATATGTGTTGGCATAAGGCAAGTAACACTTTCACAGCATCATCCTGTAAAATTTTGAATACTCCAATTGGGATTCTATCAACTCCAGCAGCCTTATTATCCACAAGACATCCTAGGGCCCATCAAACTTCACTCTCCAAGATGTCCGGCTCCAGCTCATTGGACAAGCTTTTGATGTTATCACTTCTGCTAAGATCCTTCCTGTATAGATCTTCAGTGTATTCCTGCCACCTCTTCTTTATCTGATCTACTTCTGTGAAGTCCCTACTTTTTGTCTTTTATCACACCCACTTTGGCATGAAAGGTTCCCTTGAGATCACCCTTTTTCATGACTTTCCCATTCTGTTATCCTCTCCTGTCTCTTTACATCGCTCATTGTGGATTGTCTCCTTGTCTCTTCTTGCTATCCTCTGGAATTCTGCATTCAGTTGGACAAATCTTTTCATATCTTCCTTTGTTGTTGTTTAGTCGTTCAGTTGCGTTCAACTCTCTGCGACTCTATGGACTGCCGCACGCCAGGTACATCTCTCAGTCACTGCCCCTCTGAGCTCCATCAAGTTCATGTTCATTGCTTCAGTGACTTCATCCATCCATCTCTGATCTCTGCCTCTGTTGTCCCCTTCTTCATGTGCCTTCAATCTTTCCTAGCATCAGAGTCTTTTCTATGGAATCCTTCCATCTCATGATATGGCCAAAATATTTGACCTTCAGTCTCATGATCATACCTTCAAGTGAACAGTTTGTCTTCATTTCCTGAAGTACTGATTTATTGGATCTTCTCACAGTTCAAGGGGACTCTAAGCAGTCTTCTCCAACACCGCAATTCAAAGGTGACAAGTCTACAGCACTCAGCCTTCTTTATGGTCCAGCTCTAACATCCGTATCTTACTACTGGGAATACCAGAGATCTAACTATGCAGAACTTTTTTGATAGTTTAAAATCTTTACGTTTTACTAGCTTGTCCAAGCTTGCCATAGCTTTCCTCCCCAGAAGCAACCGTCTTTTAATTTTAGGACTACAGTCACCATCTGCAAAGATCTTAGATCCAAGGAAAATAAAATCTGTCACTGTCACTGCCTCCACTTCTTCCCAGTCTATTTGCCAAGAAGCGAGATTGCCGTATGCCATGATCTTCGTCTTTTTGACTTTAAGCAGTCGGACAGGGTTTGCACTCTCTTCTTTCACCCTTCTCCTCACTGTCAGCCCTCAGAGTAGTATAATCAGTGTATCTGAGGTTGGTGATATTCCTTCCATTAATAATGATTCCAGCTTTGTAGTCACCCAGCCCAGCCTTACGCATGACGTACTCTGTGTATAAGATGAATAAATAAGGTGACAATATACAACCTTGTCGCACTCCTCTTCCGATCTTGAACCATTCTTTTGTCCCATGTTTGATTCTGACCGTGGCTTCTTGGTCCACACACAGATACTTTATCTTCCTTTATCCTTTAGCCATATTTACATTTATTTGGTGCTTCTATTCCTACCAGATCTGCTAGAATACTGTCCCAATTATCTATTACTTTTTCTGTAAAGTAGAACTTCTACACGTTACTACTAAATCCTGCAATAATAATAATCCTTAATATTATCAGGATTTATTATTATATTTTAATCAAAAATTTGTATTCATATGTCGAGGTGATTCAGAGTAAGCAGAAGATCTGTTAGAGAGGATTAGAAAGTAAGGTCTCATGCTCATATTCCCAGATCTGTTCTCTAGTCTGGGTTAATATTTGAGAAGCGCTCATTAGGCCGTGGATATGGTGGGTTGCGTCTTTAGCCAACTGGTGTGTATTTTCTGCCACGTTGTCAATCATAGTGAGCAATAAGTATGAAACCGTGAGGGATGACAAGGTCAGATCGTGTAAATCAGGGGTCACCAAACTCGGTCCTGGAGGGCCGCACCAGGCCTGGATTTGTGGATATCCTTGCTGCAAACAGGTGAGAATCTTGTTTCTTCAGCCATCCTGATTGACTCACCTGTGCACAGAAAGGAAATCCTCAAATCCAGGCCTGGTGCGGCCCTCCAGGACCGAGTTTGGTGACCCCTGGTGTAAATGGTCACATGCCTCTCATATGTGGTTCAGGGTCAGGTGTGCATATGCCACGTTACATGTGCCACTTTACATGTTCCCTGTTCAGGCTGTTGGACGCCCTTCCCAGCCAACAGGTCCTGGTTCTAGGCCACTACCAATAGCATTTGCAGTTGCCCATGCCAGTCTTATATGCCCAAGAAAACTGACATGTTTCACTACATATTTTATTTTTTAATAATTAAGGTATCAAAAGTTGTTTGTCATGGCCTGTAATATTAAAATATGTGCAATGAATAATTTCCTTTAAAACAAGACCTTGGTTCAATGTATAGATACAGTGCCAGGTTTATGTGGGAACGCAGCTTTACAATTATACATTGCGCAGTTTACTATATATTTTAACTGGCAACATTCTGGTTCAAAGTTGTAATAAAGATAATAAAAAGGTAACAATTCCAGATATGGTGAGTCAGCAAGTATAGAGAATTTTGAATATAAATATGTTTTTTTTTTCTATATGCAGCCGAAAATCCTATATTTTGCTTTGTTGTTTCTACTTTTATGACATTTAGCCATAAGGAATAAATGGGTCTCATTCAGAGTTTGCTGACCTGTTGTTACATATCATTTGGATTCGGTTTCCAAAATAAATTAGGACGCTCATTGCGGTTATCATATAGTATTTTGGATGCCAATTATTTTTGCCGTTGATGCAAATGTCAGTAAATTGTTGCACCACGTACACGAGCCTCAGCTTGGTATATATGTGATATAAAATAAGCTGCCAGTATATGGATGAGTTGTGCTAAGTGGATGAGTTTATATAAAATGAATCAGTACTGTACAAATAATATCTTTTTAATGGACTATCAGTGCATCAGGCTTTTGAGAGGTGTCTGTGCCCTTTATCCGAAACAAAGCCGGCAAATAAACAGAATCCTTATTTTTAAATGTAAATAACAAACTGCATTTACCCGACTCAGGGAGGGGGTCCAATTCAGCTCAAGAATTCTCCTGCTTTGGCTACAGTGGTGTGGTGACAGCGGCCCAATATATACTATATAGTAAAATCGGGACGACACATAGATAATTAGTGTATATGTTCACTAGATCCATTAATAGAATCCAGTAACTATGGGAATAGAAGGCACCAATAAAGCGATTCTTCTTTAAAAGATCTGTGTAATTTAGGAAAAACTTCACATTTATGAAATATGTAACAAACTGGGCCTGTCAGTACTTGGATGAGATTACCTAGGAATACCAGGAGCTGTGTACTGTTGCCCGCTGGTGAAGGAACTGGCAGCCCACTCCAGTATCCATGCCATGAATACCAAGTGGAATAGCATGGTTTGTTGAGGTCCATGAGGTCACGGAGAGTTGGACACGACTGAACGATGCAAACACACAACAAAAAACTAACAGCATTAGCAACAGTGTAACCTATGAACCGCCTTCTGGATCACTACCTTGTCGTGGTGAGGAGGCTTGTTTACCTCAGTGAAGCCATGATCTATACCATGTAGGATCACCCAAGATGGGCAGGTCATAGCAGAGATGTCAGACAAATTGTGGTCCACTGGAGAAGGAACTATCAACCCACTCCAGTATCTGTGTCATGAATACCTTATGGATAAGCACGAACAGAAACAAGATGTGTCTGGCGTGCTGCGGTCCATAATGTCACAGAGAATCGGACAAGACTGAATAACTAAACAAACAACCTATGAGCATGAAATATGTTTAACGTCTAAGGATTTCCATATTGAACCTCTGTTTGTTGGCTTGGTGTCTTGGGATGTGAATCTACTGTGAGTTGCACTTCCGTTTAACCCTATATTTACGCTTCACATCGTTCTGAATTCGAAATAGAGACTATCTGCATCCAAGACTAATTCTGTTAGGAAAAATATAGCTAATTGCTCTCTCATTAAAAGTGAATATAAAAGTGAAAATTAAATATGTACATTTTTATTTATTTATTTATTCTGGAAGCATTTTGCACATTGAGTGAGACATGATCTGCTATTTAACAGGTCATTGCCTTGACCACAAACTCCGACGCTTAAACCAAACACACCATGCAGGACAGCGCCTGATATACGAGGTGGCTTGGGGATATTCAGGGAACTCCTCTTTTCAGCGCATGTTGCAGCCAAGCCACATCCAGCCGGACTGTGTTTATTCAGTTTGCTGTCATTAAATTCCTGTAACAGCCTTGGATTCATAATGGTGTCTTTCCATGTCAGACACTCGCTGAGGCTCCGGTGACCTTGTACCAAGTCTAGAGTGCGTTTGGTTCATTGACCCAGAAAGGAATGCAGATCACACTATAGGGTTACCAGCTAATTGCCTATCATTAAAGGAAATAAGCCAAAAATAGGTTTGGAGAGAGGAACCACCGACTAAGATATTTCAGCATCTTTGTTTGTTCTTTTTAGGATCTTAGGGGGAATATGATTCCTTCCAGGAAAGACATCGTTACCAGAGGCCTTGTGGTGATTCCATGTTCGGAAGGGACCTCTCCAGTAACCAAGAGCCAACCTATCAAGCATGGAACATAGAAACATAGATTTAATTGGCAGATCAGACCCAAAAGGTCCATCTACACCTCTCATTCTATCTACCTAACAGTTTAGTTCAAAGTGAGAGAGCAGAGTTCCAAATGTAGCATAATTAAATATCAAGAACTTTATCAACCAGAAGTTATTTAAAAAAAATCATATGTTCCTAAAGCAAACTAACATTGAAGATTTCAATCTTTAGCTGTCGGTCAACCTTTCTGATCCACACAAAAATTGTATCTCCTGTTGATGAGAGATTATTACCAACAATTACAGACTAACCCCTGGGGCTTTGGATCCATTGTCTTCACAACTGAAAAACAAAAGACTGGGCATGCTTTTGTCCTCTAAGTAATATATATTAATGTCATGGGGTTTTCCTTATAAGTTTTGTCTTATAGACCCTGCCCTATTTTAGTTGCCGTCTTTGAGTTGTTTCTAATTTCTTGATATGATTTGGAGTTATGGTCTCCAGAACTGGACACAGTGTCTAGATGAGGTTTGTCTAGGGGTCTATAGAGTGACATCGGGGATCTATAGAATGCCATTAGTACCAACCTTTTTCTACTGCTAAGTGTTGTCAGTTCCTTCTCCAGTGGACTGTGATTTGTCTGACCTCTCTACTATGCCCATCTTGGGTGACCCTACAAGGTATACCTCACAGCTTCTTTGAAACAAGTACCGTAGAAAAATGGAGGCGCTCCTAAAACGTTTTGCTATACATAAATAGTTTGGGTTTGGGATATAGCAAGAGGATAGGAGGAAAAACACTGGGGTTTGGGGTGTGGATGCACTCGAGTAAATAGGATGTGGGGGTGCATAAGTCTAAATGGACCTTGGACGGCATAACACCTATTTTTGGCCATGACTGTAACCATAGCTAATCATAATCAAATCTTTGCCATAGAGACACAATTCAGAGTCACCAAGAATACCCGGTGCCCAGCACACTCTGACCCTAGATACCCTCTCCCTCCAGTTATATATACCCGTGCCCAGTACACTCTGCTCTGACCCTAGATACCCTCTCCAGCTATATACACCACTGTCCAGTATGCTCTGACCTTAGATACCCTCTTCAGTAATATATACCCCTGCCCAGTTATATATACCTCCTGCCCAGTACACTCTGCTCTGACACTAGATACCCTCTCCAGCTACATATACCCCCTCCTCATCAGAATCTCGACTCTGACCTTAGATACCCTCTTCAGTTATATATACCCCTGCCCAGTTATATATACCCCTGCCCAGTATACTCTGGCCCTAGATAACCTCTCCAGTTATATATACCTCCTGCCCAGTACACTCTGCTCTGACCTTAGATACCCTCTCCAGTTATATATACCTCTGCCCAGTTATATATACCCCTGCCCAGTATATTCTGACCCCAGATACCCTCTCCAGTTATCTATACCCCTGCCCAGTTATATATATCCCTGGCCAGTATACTCTGACCCTAGATAACCTCTCCAGTTATATATACCCGTGCCCAGTTATATATACCCCTGCCCAGTATACTCTGACCCTAGATACCCTCTCCAGTTATATATACCCGTGCCCAGTTATTTATACCCCTGCCCAGTATACTCTGACCCTAGATACCCTCTCCAGCTATATATACCCCTACCCAGTTATATATATACCCCTGCCCGGTACACTCTGACCCTAGATACCCTCTCCAGTTATATATACCCTTGCCCAGTATACATTGACCCTAGATACCCTCTCTAGTTATATATACCCCTGCCCAGTTATATATACCCCTGCCCAGTCCACTCTGACCCTAGATACCCTCTCCAGTTATATATACCCCTACCCAGTTATATATACCCCTGCCCAGTTATATATACCCCTGCCCAGTCCACTCTGACCCTAGATACGCTCTCCAGTTATATATACCCCTCTCCAGTTATATATACCCCTACCCAGTTATATATACCCCTGCCCAGTTATATATACCCCTGCCCAGTCCACTCTGACCCTAGATACCCTCTCCAGTTATATATACCCCTACCCAGTTATATATACCCCTGCCCAGGTATATATACCCCTGCCCAGTCCACTCTGACCCTAGATACCCTCTCCAGTTATATATACCCCTACCCAGTTATATATACCCCTGCCCAGTTATATATACCCCTGCCCAGTCCACTCTGACCCTAGATACCCTCTCCAGTTATATATACCCCTCTCCAGTTATATATACCCCTGCCCAGTTATATATACCCCTGCCCAGTCCACTCTGACCCTAGATAACCTCTCCAGTTATATATAGACAGACCCTGTTACTGTTCTTGGCAGCCTCAAAGTCCCTGTGTCCAAATGAAGCCTAAGCTGTAAATCTTGGGATCAGCTCAGTGGCCTCATTCACAAATATTTTCCCAGGCTCAGGCCGACTGACCCCTCTCTCATTGTTATTGTGGCTCCTGTTTGTTCAAGAGTGAGAACAACATGGGATCAGTGGCTACGCTTGGAGGGTCTTGGCATAAAGTGATGGCTCTGAGTTCCGCTCTACTCTTCTTCTGATGGGATTTATTCTCGTAAAAATAATCTTCACTTTTCAGTTGTTCCTTTTTTTCCTTGACTTAAAGGGACATGGAAAGAAAACTTTTCCACCAAGCATTTACAAAACATTCTAAAAGTGTATTTTCATGAAATATCTTTAGTAAAATGTGTGGAAAGTTGTTAGAAACTAACTGGAAATGCCACAGGAAATACCTCTGTGTGCGCAGGCTCGTGATCTCATTGGCAGACATTTATGACTCATACAGCTTTATTAGTGCTCATTGGCTGTCAGGGACAAGCCCCCAAAGACAGTTTTACGTATGGAACATGGAGGACAATTTTGGGCACCACTTCATAAAAAGGACATTTAGAGCTGGAAAAAGTACAGAGAAGGGCAACAAAACTAATAAGGGGAACTGAGGGGCTAAGTTATGAGGAAAAACTAACCGAATTACACTTATTTACTCTATCAAAAGGCGCCAAAGAGGAGATATGATTACCCTACAGTATATAAATATATCCAGGGTCAGTACAAGGCTTTGCCAGGGGAACATTTTGTCCCAAGAGATTTTCAACTGACAAAATGGTTCTTCAAAGTATCTGGGGTCAGTAACGAATATAATTTTTACCCTTTTTGAGTAAATTGGGAATATTTCAATGGCTTTTTCTGTTTGGCTTCCTCTCATCAGTTTACAATTAATCTGCATATTACAGAGGTCTGAGGTGATCTAAAAATTGCCCTAATGTGTAAAACCGTAGCCAGAGATGTAGCCAGTAAGACTTATGTCTGTTAAATTGTCCCCGTAAAGCAAGCCGCTGCCGATCTGCGGGCTTGTAGCAAAAAAAAGCCTATGGGACGTGGGACGTGAAACTTTGCGGCTGCAAATCCTTTGTTCTCTCAAGCCCGTAACCGCTATGTTTCCAATCATACTTTTAAATTGCAACGATTTCACTCGCCTTCAACCATGTAACCCGCAAATGGAGCCAAGAAGCCAACGAGTGCTAGAGAGAACCCGCAAGGGGGTAAAGTCTAACCCGTAACACTTTAAATGCACATATATACACACTGCTGTACTTTTATTAAAAGGGAAAGTGATGTTAGGTCTTAAAATTAATAGCACAACATTCTCAAGCTCGTAGATCGCAATATCAAATACTTTTATTTCATGTTTCATTTACGTGTTATATTGATCCCAGCAATCAATGTGTTAATACATATACTGTAACTCGCATGTAATAGAATATTATATTTAAGCTTTTATCAATATTGCATTATTTCTGGAATGTGGATCCAATCGTAACTCGTAATTGAAACCCGTAAGGCTTTGAAATCCAACCTCCATTTTTCTGTGACACATTGATGGCGATCTCTGTTTCCATTGGCTCCATCTAAACCCGTAACTACGCATTAGACTAATTGATCATGTTCACGGCCGCTCATCCGCCGATTTACGGGTTTGTGTCTCAAGCCCGTAGCTCGCAGCCTTTTCTAATTCAATAGCTATGTAACAAATTTCAAGCCTGCAGCCCGTGTGAGTGTCCCGATGTTGATACGGGCTTCTAATTTAATATGGCTGCAAGTAACTATGTAACATTCAAAGTAGTTTGTTCTGCTCTAGGAGCTACATTTTCAAAAAAAGAAACATTCTCAGAAGCAACAAAGAAAAAATAATGTCAATGACCCTTTAAAGGGACACTGACGCTCAGCACCATTAGACAGAATGTGGAAAAGTTGTTTATACTTTTTAAACTTAGATAGACAATAGTCCCTGAAGTCCACACACAAGGTATTGCTGGGATAACGAGCTTCAGGCTGTTACTGATTAGATTTTATCTGTATTGATTCCTACAGCCATTACTTACCATACAGATTGGTAATTGTATCTGTTTTAGAATGATAGGTTAGGAGTTTGACTCCTCTTTCTTCCCTTTTTCTTTTCTTACAATATTAATTTTCATTTAGTTTAAATGTCGGGTCTTTCCATTTATGACTGCACCAGCAGTGGCAGCAGCAGTTGCAGCAAGGAGCTGCTAAATGGCGCTGCCAATATTTTGCAGCGCTGCTGATATTTTAGATAAGTTGTAACCTTAGAAGGTTACCCTAACTCTTAAACTAACCCTAACCCTCACCCTAACCCTACCAGTTTACCTAACCCTAACGCTATGATATCGGCACTGAAATATCGGCAGCGCCATCTAGCGGTTGGTTGCCGCCATTGCTGCTGCCACTGCTGGCGGTGTGGTGGCAAATTTGAAAAGGGAAAGGACCTAAACGTCTATTCAGTTTTGTTGAGAGGATTACCCTCCCTCTCAGGCTACAGACAGACACTATCCTTAGTCTTAATATTATTATTTATTTATTATCTTTTATTTATAATGTGCCAACATATTCTGTAGCGCTATACAGGGGTTAAGTAAAAGTCAACAGTTTAAAGAAAAGAAAATGGAGGGCCTTGTGTTTAAGCTTGAAATCAAAAGTAAATAGTGCTTTCTCGAAAGCACTAATCAAGATTGAAAACTTGCATAATTATGACCTAAAGGATATGGGTGGGATATACATGAGTGATACATTGAAGGTGATGAGCTTCTTTAGATGAGTTTTTAGTGAGGTTTTGAAGGATTTGAGGCAGGAGGAGTCTAGAGGAGCGAGGCAAGGAGTTCCAAAGAAAAGGGGTAGCACGAGAAAAGTCCTGAGGGAGGGAGTGAGAGGAGGTGATAAGAGAGGAGGATAGAAGAAGATCATTAGCAGAGTGAGGAGGCCGGTTAGGGGAGTATTTTGAGACCAGAGCAGAGATATAAGGGGGTGGACTATTGTTGAGGGCTTTATATGTTAGGGTCAAGATTTTTTAGCTTATTCTGGAAACTATGGGAAGCCGGTGGAGTGCCTGACAGAGAGGAGCTGTGGATAATGAGCATTGAGTTTGGTGTCTAGCAGATGTGTTCAATATGTATTGGAGTGGGGACAGACAGGTGATGGTGAGGCCAGCAAGGAGAGAGTTGCAGTAGTCCAGGCGAGATATGATGAGAGAGTGAATACAAATTTTAGTTGAGTCTTGTGTGTATTTTGGAGATATCTTTTATGGGGAAACTGACAAGATGTAGGTATTGATTGTATGTGTGGAGTGAAAGACGTGCAGGGTCCAGTAGAACCCCAAGAAAACAGGCCTGGGAGGTGGGAGTGATGGTGGCATTGTCAACAGTGAAGATATTTGAGGAGTGGAAGCTGTGGTAGCGGGTGGGAAGATAAGTGACATGATGAGTTTAAGCTGACGGGCAGACATCCAGCAGGATATGCTAGAGAGGCAGTTGGCAACATGAGCTAGAAGAGAGGAGGATAGTTCTGGTGCTGAGTGACATCTGCTTATAGATAATAATGAAATCCAAAATATTGAATTGGTGTACCAAGGGATGATGTTTAGATGGAGAAAAAGAGGGGGCCTAGGATTGAAGCTTCAGGTACGCCAACAGCGAGGCAAAGAAGAGGTGTCGGAGAAAGAGAAACAAAATGTTTGATTTTCTAGGAATGCAGTGAAACATATGAGAGCAGTGTCACAGATGCCGAGAGCGCAGATAAATTGGATAAGAAGAGGGTGGTCAATTGTGTCAAAAGCATCAGAGAGATCCAGGAGAATTAGAATGGAGAATTAGAATGGAGAAGTGACCATTCGACTTGAGGATGTTTTTAGTGACTTTTACAAGAGCTGTTTCTGTTGAGTGTTGGGGCCAGAAACCAGATTGGACGAGGTCAAGAAGGGAGATGGAGGAAATAATAAGGTGATTGTAAACTATATGAGCAAACAGTTTAGAAACTAGGAAAAACAAAGAGATAGGACAGTACTTAGATTCATAGGCTGGATCAGTTGGGGGTTTCCTAAGATGTTGTGTTGTAAGGGTGATGAAACTTGCCAGTGTTTAAATGTATAGGAGCAGGGATATGTGTGGTAGAGAGGGGAGGGATCACCTATGATGGAGTAGGACCACATGGATAAGTTGCATGATGAGAGGTTGATAGAAGACTAAAGAATTCATCTTCAGATGCAGGATCAAAGGAGTCCATAAATGGGATTGGGGAATGGTGAAGGCCACGTTGCTATCAGTTTGCTGATGGGAAGATGAGGACCACTTTGAGAAGACAGTTCATTATGGATATTTTATCTATAAAGTGGATAGCAAAGTCTTCAGCCATGAGACTGGAGTGGGTGGTGGGGAAGGCAGAGGAGAGTTTTGAATGTTGCAAAAAAATGCTTGGGCTTTATTTAGTGTGCCTAGGTTGTAGGTAAGAAAAAGGGTGTCTGCTTGTGGTTATGGGGGCAAGAGTGTCAATGGTGGAAGTAAGAGTCAAGTTGTATTGTGTGGTGGTGATGTCAGGACAAGTGAGGGTGGTGAGCATACTTGATGTTGTGAGTCAAGTGCTTGAAATTTATGTGGGTTCTGGTGGCAGAGAGTGAAGCGGGGAAGAGTGGGAGGTGTGGCGAAATTATAAGTTAGGAGATGGTGGTTGGAAAGGGGGGGGGGGTTGATAGATAACAAGGTGGAAGATACAGCAGTGGCTGGTAAAAATGAGGTCACGGGATTGTCCATCACGGTGAGTTGACTCTGTCCATTGTGAAAGGCCAAGGGAAGAGGTAAGTGCAAGTAATTTTGCAGCTGTAGGAGCGCCATTGGCAATGTTGATATCGCCAAGAATGGGTGAAGGTATGTTGGGGAGATAAAGTGAGGGATCCAGGCAGCAAAATGATCCATAAATTGAGAGGTGGGTCCAGGCTTGCGATAACAACTCACAGGGAGATGGGTGAAAAGAGGCAGATAGTGCGAGAATCGGAGAGAAAGAACTGGGGGTATGCAGGGAAATGTGCAGTGAGAAGAAAGCAATATGCCCACACCCCCACCTTGCTTATTCCCAGGTCTTGGTGTATGACTGAAGTGGAAGCCACCATGTGAGAGGGCCCCAGTGTCTGATAAGTTTCAGTGATTGCCAGTAGATTGAGGGAGTTGGAAATAAATAGGTCATGAGTGTAAGTGAGTTTATTGAAAACAGACCTTGCATTCCAGAGGGCGCAGGAGAAGGACAAAGTAGATGGTTTGTGATGGTTATTAAGTTGTGGGTGTTTCAGGTGGTTGTTGCTCTAGGGGCTGAGCGTGGCAAATAGAAGGTGGAAATGGTCTAGGGGCCTTGGTTAGGAGATATATCTCCAGCAGTCAGCAGGAGAAGGAGTGAGAGGAGAGATGGGAGTGGGACTTACAGAAGCATTTCTGCATATAAGCTTTAGAAGAAGGAGGAAATAGTGACTGAAGAAAGGAGAGGAGCTTGTGGGAGATGTGGAGAATTTGAGGAGTCTGAGAAACAGGCCGGAGGTTGTAAGGAAGAAGAAACCACAAGGAAACATTGTGACAGTGTGAAATCTTAGAGGAACAATTAAAAATAGTTTGCCGATATTGCTGATTGATCAGGTGCAGGTGATTTGTATGGATTAATAAATTACATTTGAAATATAGGCATAATTAGAAAGCAAATATGTCACAAATTGAATTTTTAATTTAAAAAATATGCTGGTAAAAAATTGTAAAGTCTTTGCTGGTCTCTAGGGGCATCCATAATAGTTTGGTGTAGTCTGTGTGTGCGTGAGCAGGCCTGTAGTTTTTGTAGTGAGCTGTCCGCTCCTGAACATCTGTCTTCCCATCTCCCCTCCTTAAATAAGCTTTAGCCTTTTTATTACGTTTTTATTTGCATGGTTTATGCAGCTGCTAATATTGTTAATACTTCACAATCTGCAGATCTCATTGGCTGGCAGAGGGCAAGCCCTCAAAGAGCAATTAAGCTTCTAAATAAGTTTCTGAAACCTTTATTTAAAAAAAAAAGAAAACACACTGTGACTATGACACATTATCAAATATCCTCTACCTGATGCAAAAAAGAAAGACATTTTTTTTCCATGTCCCTTTAATCCACCGATTTGTAGTTTTCACTTCTATTCTTGATATTACCCTTGTTACATTGTAACAATATTGTGCTATTTTACATTATTTGGTTCGTCATAACTAACAATAATCATTAAAGAACAAAATTAACAGGTGATTTTTTTTTTTTTAGGTTGGAAAGTCAACAACTAGTGAAATCTGTGGTTATGTATTTAAAATATACTCTTTTGAAAAACTACATTTGAAAATTTGCTAAATGTTTTTGGAATGAAAAATATATAATGCAGAATATAATATATTAACTTTTGCAAGATATATAACTGCGCACAAGCTCAGAGTCTTACTCTAGTTCTTGTCTGTGTCTGTGTGGTCCCAAGAGCTGGCGATCACACTAGGGTTTTTAGTGAAACTAACAATGACAACAAGAACACTTTAAATCAAACTGTATTCTTAAACAAAATGTAAATTATTAATACCAAAATCCCAGCTCCCATTCAGAGTCGACCTCACTGCTTGGCCCCTCTCTATAGGGTGTGTATTTAGGCCACGATCACCTAAACATTGCAAGTCATTTGAGGCTCAGCCCTTGTTGCTGGGCACTCACAGCCCTCTGTGTTGGTCTCCTTTTGTGTCTCAGCCTCCTGTCCTACTGTCTCCTGTAGTCTCTGCAGACTGGACTCACCTGCAACTTCTAGCTGCTCGGCATCACCCAGTCGCTGGTGATCACATATATAGTTCTCACCAATACAAGTTGTTGCTAATGCTTGCGTGACGAAGCGAGGGCTGCAGTTGCTGGCAATGAGCACCAAAGGTGCTCCTTGCGCTGGTGAAGATGAGCGCCGTAGGGCCTCATCCCTACAAGCCCGTACGAATTAGGCAGGGAGCGCCAAAGGCGCTCACTGCGCTGGTGGAGATGAGCCCCGTAGGCGCTCATCCCTACGACCCCGCAGGACTTAAGCAGTGAGCACCGAAGGCACTGACTGTGCTGGTGGAGATGAGCGCTCATCCCTGCGACTCGCGGAACTACATATCAACACAAAACTCAATTACACGATTCAGAATGCGAGACCTGTAGCAGTTTGAAAAAAATTACGGCCCGTAACACTTGCAACAAGGAAATCGAGACTTACACAAAATGTTTGGGAGTCAGGTTGCACAACAATTGAACCACAATTTGCTGAGATTCCACACAGGAAAATTGCCTAAGCGACCAAAAAAATGGCGGACGAAAAAACCCAAAATGAGGCTACGCGACCAATAAACACGCAAAAACCCGCCACACATAAGACTTCTACACAAGACCGTACGGGGTATAAAATACACTATTACGGAGGATGCGGCATGCTCCACAAGCGCCTAACACATACACAATCGCCGCCATTTTACAACAATAACTTGCAACTAATAACATTACCATTACAAAATGCAGACTTACACAGCTAAACAAACGGTTTCCCCTCGCACACGCAGCCTATTTACACTGCACACTGCACACATTGCTGACACTTATACCTCAGCTCCACAGCAGTGCAAACCGACATTGTATGCTGCAGGAACATAGAAACAGATTGTCAGCTCTTCAGGATATTGCTTGCTGCATATATTAATTACAAAAAAGGAAAGTATATTAATTTATGAGTTTATAAATTAATTAATTAATTAACATAAAAAAATATATATAGATAAAAAAAAAAGGAACAGACAACAGGATCGCAATAAACGCCGAAAGCGTTCAATGTGCGGCTCACAATGAGTTCCAAGGGTGCTCAGAGGAGCAAAAGTACACCAGGAGAGGGGCTCGCAATGAGCGCCAAAAGGCGGTCAGCGCAGACCTTGCAATGAGTTCCCGAAGGGGCTCTGATAACCAAAAATACACCAACGGAGAGGCTCGCAATGAGCGCCAAAGGTATTCACACGACCCAAAGACTTACATTGTGTGGCAAACAGCATTACCTGCCTTACAATTTTATTGCCACTGTTTTTTTGATGGGCAAGTTGCTAGTATAAATATAAATCCCATCACCACTTCTGTTCTGGCTTTCTTGTTTATTCCAAGATGGCGGCTCCCATAATATAGATCAGTTCATCAGGGGGTCTCAGCATCATGTTTTTATATTTTTATATTTTATGTTTACTAAACTTTACAGAAAGAAGGCAAAAGTACAATATGTCGGTATTGGCCACCTTGTAATGAAGTTCTAGGTTTGGATATGGCGAGACCTCTGTGATTTCTATGTTATTCGGTACTAAAGTATAATAATCTGCTTCATAGAATAACAGGAATTTGAGGTGTCTCCTCACTAGTGTGAAACCTCTCACCTTATAACCCTTTGCACATCAGTATATCTAAGTATAATAATACTGCATCCCAGTCAGAGCCTCTACCCCTTACAGATCGTCACCTCTTTACATTTAAAGAAAAAGACACCAATTTTAAACCACCATCTAGTCCCTATGTAGATAATCAACAGCACATGGGAAATCAGACCAAAATCAGACAAAAATAAAAGGCAATTTTTTATTATTCATAAAAATAAAACAAATTAAAAACATCATGTGTCTCAATAGATAGCGCCATAACAGGTTATTACATCACACGTGCATTGGCAATATACATTACATCAGCAGCTTATATGAATAAAAAATAGAATCATGAAACATACAAACAAATTGTATATCTATAAATGAAAAAAGTGATAAACAAATAAGGTGCAGTAAACAGATATAAAGTGCAAGTGCGAGTGTAACCATAAATGAAAGGCTACACAGTCTGCAAAGTATAAAAAAATAATCATAATAAATATTACATAAAATGTGCAATAAAGGGGAACCCGAAACGTAAGTCCCTATGGTGGCTTGTGGAGTCCGTCACTTACTCCCTCATGGGAAAAATCAACTCTGAACTATAATAAGGCAAATCCCTCCATACAGGTTACCAGCCCTGGATGAAGCTTTTAGCGAAACGTGCACGTCGGCTGCTTTGTATCTCAGTGTGATGACGTCATCACTGGTTGCAGCATGTGTGTTTGTCTGACCATGGAGGAGCAAGGACTGCTATTGGCACCTTAACAAGGGAAGTTATTTCCATTATATTGATAGTCTTGTCTTTTTTGGTAATATTTCTCTGTATATATGCTTCTCATTGTTTATATAGCTGTTTATATACTTTGTAGTGTGTTATTTATCCCAGCAATTGTAGGAGATCAGAGTAGAATTGTATTCACAGGGGGTAATTGGTGGAACCCACCAGTCGTCACATGGAGGGATTTGCCTTATTATAATTTGGAGTAGATCCTTCCCATGAGGGAGTAAGTGACGGGCTCCACATGCCACCTTAACACTCTCTGTAGGGACTTACGTTTGGGGTTCCTCTTTATTGCACATTTTATGTATGATTTATTCTGATTATTTTTTTATACTTTGCAGACTGTGTAGCTTTTCATTTATGGTTACGCTCGCACTTGCGCTTTATATGTTTACTGCACCTTATTTGTTCATCACTTTATAGATATACATAGTAATTGAGGTTGAAAAAATACTTTTAGCCCATCAAGTTCAACTTTTTAAGATCTCCTCTGATCTGCAATATGCAGAGTAGTTGTTAATTGAGGAAGCAAACAAAAAAAAAACAGTGAAACTTTGCCAATTGTCTCAAAAGGGAAAAAAAATGAATTCCTTCCTGACCCCAGATACTGGCGATCGGATTCCTCCCTGGATCAATACTCTCTCTCATTAACCAGGATAACCCTGAATGCCTTTTTTAATTAAAAATATATCCAACCCCTTTCTAAAGTTATTTGTCACCACCTCCTTTGGTAGAGAATTCCACAGATTAACCACCCTTACTGTGAAGAACCCTTTTCTTTCTTTAAGGTGGAATTTTTTTACTTCTAACCTTAAAGGGATGTCCTCTTGTCAGTTGAAAAACCTCTTGTCACAAAAAGCTCCCCCGACAAATCTTTATACTGACCCTGGATGTATTTATATAAGGTAATCATATCAATAAGTGTAATTTGGTTCGTCTTTCTTCATAACTTTGTATGTTTCATGATTCTATTTTTTATTCATATAAGCTGCTGATGTAATGTATATTGCCAATGCACGTGTGATGTAATAACCCGTTATGGCGCTATCCATTGAGACACATGATGTTTTTAATTTGCTTTATTTTTATGAATAAAAAAATATTGCCTTTTTATTTTTGTCTGATTTCCCATGTGCTGTTGATTCTCGACAGGGACTAGAATTGGTGTCTTTTTCTTCAAATGTACCGTATATACTCGAGTATAAGCCGAGTTTTTCATCCCTTTTTTAAGGATAAAAAGGGCCCCCTCGGCTTATACTCGAGTCACTCTCCCCCCAGTGTCTCTCTAACCCCCCCCGTGTCTCTTTCCCTCCCCCCTCCTTAACCTCAACCACCCCTCCTCATCCTAAACCCCCCCCCCCTCATTCTAAACCCCCTCCTCACTTTACACATCTAAATACCTCCCCCTTTCCCTTTCCCCTCACTTACCTCAATCTGCTGCTGCTCCTCCGGCCTCCGCTCCTTCCTGCGTCGGGACCCGGTATATGCTAATGACGTGACGTCACATGCGCGCCACGTCATTAGCATTGTCCGGGTCAAGACGCAGGAAGGAGCATGGAGGCTGGAGGAGCAGCTGCAGATGGAGGTAAGTGAGGAAGGGGGTTTAGGATGAGGAGGGGTAAAGTGAGGAGGGGGTTTTAGGATGAGGATAGCGGGGGGGGGTTTAGGATGAGGATGCGGGGGTTTAGGATGAGGATGGGGGGGTTGAGGATGAGGGGGTTGAGGATGAGGATGGGGAGGGTTTAGGATGAGGATGGGGGGTTGAGGATGGGGGTTGAGGTTGAGGAGGGGGCTGAGGAGAGAGGTTTTGGAGGGGGCTGAGGAGAGAGGTTGAGGAGGAAGGTTTAGGATGGGGATGGGGGATTGAGGAGGGGGGATTGAGGGGGGGATTGAGTATGGGGGGTTGAGGTTGAGAATGGGGGGGTTGAGGTTGAAGAAGGGGGTTGAGGAGGGAGGTTGAGGAGGGGGTTTAGAAGGAGGAGGGGGATTGAGGATGTGGAGGGGGGTTGAGGAGGGAGGTTGAGGAAGGAGGTTGAGGATGAGGAGGGAGGATGAGGAGGGAGGTTGAGGATGAGGAGGGGGGTTGAGGTTGAGGAGGGAGGTTGAGGAGGGGGGATTGAGGATGGGGGGTTGAGGATGAGGATGGGGGGTTGAAGTGAGGAGGGGGTTTTAGGATGAGGATAGCGGGGGGGTTTAGGATGAGGATGCGGGGGTTTAGGATGAGGATGGGGGGTTGAGGATGAGGGGGTTGAGGATGAGGATGGGGAGGGTTTAGGATGAGGATGGGGGGTTGAGGATGGGGGTTGAGGCTGAGGAGGGGGGCTGAGGAGAGAGGTTTTGGAGGGGGCTGAGGAGAGAGGTTGAGGAGGAAGGTTTAGGATGGGGATGGGGGATTGAGTATGGGGGGTTGAGGTTGAGAATGGGGGGTTGAGGATGGGGGGGTTGAGGTTGAAGAAGGGGGTTGAGGAGGGAGGTTGAGGAGGGGGTTTAGAAGGAGGAGGGGGATTGAGGATGTGGAGGGGGGTTGAGGAGGGAGGTTGAGGAAGGAGGTTGAGGATGAGGAGGGAGGATGAGGAGGGAGGTTGAGGATGAGGAGGGGGGTTGAGGTTGAGGAGGGAGGTTGAGGAGGGGGGATTGAGGATGGGGGGTTGAGGATGAGGATGGGGGGTTGAGGATGGGGGTTGAGGTTGAAGAAGGGGGTTGAGGAAGGAGGTTGAGGGGGGGTTTAGAATGAGGAGGGGGTTGAGGATGAGGAGGGGGGTTGAGGAGGGAGGTTGAGGATGAGGAGGGAGGTTGAGGGTGAGGAGGGAGGATGAGGAGGGAGGATGAGGAGGAAGGTTGAGGATGAGGAGGGGGGTTGAGGTTGAGGAGGGGGGTTGAGGAGGGGGTTGGCGATGAGGAGGGGGGTTGAGGAGGGGGTTGAGGATGAGGAGGGGGTTAAGGACGGAGGTTGAGAATAAGTAGGGGGGTTGAAGAGGGAGGTTGTGAATGAGGAGGGGGGTTAAGGAGGGTGATAAAGGAGGGGGGAGAGACACAGGGAAGGGAGAGGGGGGAAGAGACACAGGGAAGGGAGAGGGGAGAAGAGACACAGGGGAGGGAGAGGGGAGAAGAGACACAGGGAAGGGAGAGGGGAGAAGAGACACAGGGGAGAGAGAGGGGGACACAAGAAAAGGGCACACAAGAGGGGGACACAGAGGGCACACGAGGGACACAGGGGGCAGCACATTTCTCACCCTCGGCTTATACTCGAGTCACTCATTTTTCCCAGTATTTTGTGGTAAAATAGGTGCCTCGGCTTATACTCGAGTATATACGGGTAATAGTAAGATTCACTGTATACACTGCATTGTATATTAACATGGTGAATCTACCAATATGAGTTATTGCTTATTCTCTTTTTCATTATAAGATCATCACCTCCTCCCTGATCTCTCCGACCTCTTATCATCCATCACCTCCTCTCACTTTATAATAATCAGATCTCTCTACTTACATCAAACTCACAATCATATTATGTCCCCTCCATCATCCATCCCTTATATGCCAAACTCCCCATAGAGACAATCTCGCCTCCATTACTTGTATGATCTTATAACCAGCATTTAGACGTTTGAGTTTGTCTCCCTGGCACCTTCTTGTAGACCCTACATATGAGACATTGTCTCCAAACAGCTCTCCTGATACAGCTGAGAATGACTTTACCCTCATAACATGGCTAATAATTTTGGGGCACATTCTTCTCCGATTTTGATGCTAGTCAATTGCTAGGTTACAGGCCCAAAGCCAAAACCGTAAACCATGCACTGGTTCGGAGCAGTTCAGGGCGGGAACATGATCAATTAAACCAGCCTGTAAATTCCCATTTCAAATCAGTCATAATTACTGTAGTAAAACATGGAGGTTACATGTCAATCAATTAGGTTCGGGGGTCCGATATGCTATCAGACTCAAAAAACGTGCAAAATAAAGAATGATGAAAATGAATTCCAATACTGTTCTAGTCCATGTGGGTGTCTTGATATGTATTAACTCATTGATACCCGAGATCAATTTAACCCAGAAATGACAAATAAAAATAAATATTATTTCCTGACGACTTGCGGGCTTGAGACTATTGTGCAATTAATTCTAATGTTTCGCTTTCCCAGTAATTTACAGTGCAGTAGTGATTTTTTTATTTGCATTTACAGCGCTACTAATAGGTGTTTAACACCTTGCAGGTCCTCTATAGCACTCGTTTTTCTCCTTCATTTGCCGTTTACGGGTGTGAAAACATTTGCGGGCTTGGGGAAATTAAGCAATTGAATAGCAATTTGCGATTTTAGCCATGCGAAAGTGACAGATCAAAGGCTTCTGGAGGCGGTAAGTAACGAGTTTAACCATCGCCGTGTTTTCAAGCTTGGAACTCGGAAGCTGATCCGAGCCTGCAAGAAGACCTCAATTGAATAGCAAAATAGCTTGCGACCTCACTTACGGGCTCATGGATCTCACAAAAGCTCCACTGAATCGGGCTCATAGTGCTCAGGCTTCATGATGTCATCCACTGTGACATTATCCACAGGGGAGCAGTATCAGGTTTCAAGGAGATTGTCTATATGAATATGAAGCAATTGCTCCCTAGAATAATATAGTGAGAAACCACTCATGTTACTCAATATAGCCCTATCAATACTGCATCCCAGTCAGAGCATGCACCCCATACAGATCATGGCATCTCTCACACTTTATAATAACCAGGCTCTTAACCAATGTAACACATTCTGTCCTCTTATTCCAGGTGGTGGTGGTGGGGGGGGGGGGGTCTATTCGAATCCAACTCCCTATAAATAAAGATGTGGACCATTGATTACTATGTTTATGGCAACCTCTTTCCCCTCATATACATACATCAGGCCACTCTTTCTAAAAATGGGTCTCTCATTTTTTTAAAACGAGGGGTCCATATTGTTTTTATTATCTGTTGACAAGAGAGAGAGGCTCTAGAAGTTGTCATCACTTTTTTATGTCAACCTCCTGATATTTAGTGGGGCCTAAGACCCCATATAAACGAGACTCTCCTCTATTCCATGAAGAGTCCATTGCCACTCTATTATACAGGGGGTATGATGGGGGGTCTTTAATGTCCCCACATTGAGAGCAAAGTGTCAGTACCTGTTTGTGACCATGAAGGTGATGATGTCACTAGGCATCACCGAGTCCTACTGGAGGTGTCTCATCTGGTTCCACTGGGCACTCGCAAGGACCAAATGTATGATGTGATGCCAACAAAGTTGAAAGATAAAACAGTGTTCTTTGGTGGAATACACTAATAAATGCTAATGACTTCTGGGGTAGGCACATGCCCAAAATGCTTCTGGCAATTGATGAAAATTATGTGTGCCAATACTAAGGATGTAGCCAGCAATTATTAGCAATATTTACTAAATATAAGCAAAGTTTTGTTGGGTAATTTAACTAGATGGATGTAATGTGGGTGAGTGTTGAGGGTGCATGAGTGGAGATTCCAAATATGATGTAATTTAACATTGGTGAGAAAGTACTTTATAAGCTGAATGTCGTTATGGTAAATTTGCATTGAAATTTGTAATTGTTACCTTTCATACAAACTTTCTGATCCACCCATCAATAATGTGCTGTTAATTCTTCTTACATTGTAATGCAGAACACATTATTAATTTCTCCACTTGGATATGTCTGTGCCTGCACCCATGAGCACAAATGCATTTAAACTGAAAACAATGCATGCAGACCCCCAGGAGTTAGACTGAAAACAATGCATGCAGACCCTACGGTGTAATTAATAGTTCTTAGCAGCATATGTGTAGCTCAGATGTGAGAAGGGGATATGAAAGTAACCATCAATTATATCCAATGATTTAATAACATTTCAAATTTTGGGAAATGCCTTCCAAAAAAGAACAAGAGGTGATGGTTTTGAGATGGAAAGTAGAAAATTTAAGAGTAATGTGCAAAGGTACTACTTGGCAGGAGGGTAGTGGATAAGTATAAAAGGCACTCAAGCATGCCTGGGACATGCCTAATGTTATCCAGAATATTTAATAAAGTTATATAGAAGTTTTACTGGATTATGAAGCATTTGATAGAGGAGAATCCGTAGTGTATGAAAATATTGTTTTTCATGAAAAAAATCCCCAAATAAACAATAAACGTATACAGAGTTTGAAAATGTCTTAATTTTTCTGGCAGTTTATGTTGAGGAACGCCCCTGAAAATCCAAGCTAAATTAGTATAAAATTAATAATTTGTTGTGGCCAATCAGAGACAGGTACAACAATGCTGCAGTGAGTGAGCATTCAGCCTCTGCAGCAAGGCATCATGGGATGTGTAGTATACTGTTCCCACCAGAAGGAAACAAGAAAGCAGCTTAGGCAGTGCTGCTCTTGATCTCCGCACTGTGCTGCTGTTGGCTTGAAGGTTAGTATAGGGTTAAAAACATACTTGAATGCAGTATTTCTATTGGTTAGTACTATATGCCTATGTAGGGACCACTGGGGGTGTGGAAACCAAATTTACTTAATAATAAAATAAATCTGTATGTGTATAAATGGCTCCATGTAATGTGAGTATCTGATGTACAGTAAGCAGCAGGTCTTCCAGATACCTTTAAGTCCAGCTTTTAGGTAAAGAGAATAGACAAACTAGATGGGCTTTTGGTTCTTCTCTGCAGTTAAATATATGATAAAAGTAGATCTATCCACAGACACAGAGCAAAAACACAAAATTGCAAATAAAACAGTTGCTAGTAGTCGTTAATAATTTACTATGTTTACTACTGTTTAATATTCCTTGTTATTTTGTATCTTTAAGGTAATAACACGGTATCCTCACGAGACCCCCTGGATTGCATCCAAAGTAATTCACATGTCTAGGGTTTGAGACTTGGGAAGTCCATAAATTTCCTGATACACCACAATTCACGGTGTAAATTGTAGAGGAATTTTAATGCTTTGCGCTCTCAGGTTTCTCTCAGACTGTGTCAAACGCTTCATATAAGTATTATTTTTTCTGGTGGTGTTTTGAAGGAACTGTATAGAAACCTTCAGTATTTGAGGTTTCTCGTCCATTATCAGGCTCGGCTACGGTCTCCATTCACAGCCAAGTCTAGCACTTATTTGTGTGGTTGGGGGATACAGTGCTAGGAAAAGGAGGTTACATCGAGCTGTTATGAGATAGAAATATATTAAAAGCAACATTTCATTTTTGTCGTTGTTCAGTCCTTCAGTCGTGTCCGGTTCTTGGTGACCATATGGACGCAGCATGTCACGTACATCTGTCTGTGTTTCTGGTTGTGCTTATACATATGGTTTCATGGCAAAGATACTGGACTGGGTTGCCAGTTCCTTCTCCAGTTAAGTGTGTTTTGTCTCTGCTATGACCTTCCTGTCTTGGGTGACCCTACATGGTATAGCTTACAGCTTCATTGAAGTACACAAGCACCTTCACCACAACAAGGTAGTGTTCCAGAAGGGGAAAATGAGTTAAAGGGATATAGAGGTTCCTGGATGTTACTAGGTACAGTGCCTTGCAAAAGTATTCACCCCCCTTGACTTTTTACCTATTTTGTTACATTACAGTCTTAAGTTCAATGTTTTGTTAATCTGAATTTTTATGTGATGGATCAGAACACAATAGTCTAAGTTGGCGAAGTGAAATGAGAAAAATATATACATAAAACTATTTTTTAGAAATAGAAAACAGAAAATTGGCTTGTGCGTATGTATTCATCCCCTTTGTTATGAAGCCCATAAAAAGCTCTGGTGCAACCAATTACCTTCAGAAGTCACAAAATTAGTGAAATGATGTCCACCTGTGTGCAATCTAAGTGTCACATGATCTGTTAATACATATATACCCACCTTTTTTGAAAGGCCCCAGAGGCTGCAACACCTAAGCAAGCGGCACCATTAACCAAACACTGCCATGAAAACCAAGGAACTCTCCAAACAAGTAAGGGACAATGTTGTTGAGAAGTACAAGTCAGGGTTAGGTTATTAAAAAATATCCAAATTTTTGATGATCCCCAGGAGCACCATCAAATCTATTATAACCAAATGGAAAGAACATGGCACAACAGCAAACCTGCCAAGAGACGGCCGCCCACCAAAACTCACGGACCGGGCAAGGAGGGCATTAATCACAGAGGCAGCACAGAAACCTAAGGTAACCATGGAGGAGATGCAGAGATCCACAGCAGAGACTGGAGTATCTGTACATAGGTTGACAATAAGCCGTACGCTCCATAGAGTTGGGCTTCATGGCAGAGTGGCCAGAAGAAAGCCATTACTTTCAGCAAAAAATAAAATGACATGTTTTGAGTTTGCGAAAAGGCATGTGGGAGACTCCAAAATATATGGAGGAAGGTGCTCTGGTCTGCTGAGACTAAAATTTAACTATTCGGCCATCAAAGAAAACGCTATGTCTGGCGCAAACCAAACACTTCACATCACCCAAAGAACACCATCCCCACAGTGAAACATGGTGGTGGCAGCATCATTCTTTGTGGGTGAATGAGCTGGAGCAGTTTTGCGAGGGGGAATGGGCAAAAATCCCAGTGTTAAGATATGGCAAGCTCATAGAGACTTATCCAAAGTGACTTGGAGCTGTAATTCCCGCAAACGGTGGCTCTACTAAGTATTGAATTTAGGGGGGTGAATAGTTATGCACATTTTTACGCTATTTTGTCCTAATTGTTGTTTGCTTCACAATAAAAAAAAAAAAAACATCTTTAAAGTTGTGGGCATGTTCTGTAAATCAAATGATGCAAATCCTCAAACAATCCATGTTAATTCCAAGTTATGAGGCAACAAAACACGAAAAATGCCAAAGGGGTGAATACTTTTGCAAGGCACTGTATAGCCTGCAGTCTGTGAGGCTGTGTTTATGGCCTGCAGTCTCTGTGAGGCTGTGTTTATGGCCTGCAGTCTGTGTGAGGCTGTGTTTATGGCCTGCAGTCTGTGTGAGGCTGTGTTTATGGCCTGCAGTCTCTGAGGCTGTGTTTATGGCCTGTAGTCTCTGAGGCTATGTTTATGGTCTGCAGTCTGTGTGAGGCTGTGTTTATGGTCTGCAGTCTCTGAGGCTGTGTTTTTATGGCCTGTGTGAGTGTACACTCAGCCTGGGCTGAAAAAAAGATACACACACAGGAGTGTCTGCAGAGATATTTGTTTGAGTTGTGAAAAGAGGCAAACAGAAAGAAGTGAGCAGTTTGTCGGAAGCTGGAAAACGACCCAGGAGGAGAGACAGCAGCTTGGAGCTGATGACCGTGCTGCAACAGAGTGGAGACCTGGAGTTATGAAGAATACAGACTAGTGACTGTAAACTAACTATTGGACTGTGTTTGTTTTGTTTTTGCTCCACCCAGGTTTAGCTGAATGTGAACTGAATGGAACTCTCTATAAGTAAAGTTACGGCTTTGATGGAAGCTAGGTCTGGTTTTTGTTTCTTTTTACTTTTTGATTTAGTATTGTTATAACACTGGCTACTATTAAAGCAAAAATAATTACAGCCTCCTGTATGGAGTTCCTCCAAAAAATATACTGTTCATTTCAAATTTGTAAAATATAAATGCAATTAGCATGAAAATTAAGTGATCCCAGCTGTAAAATGTAAATTAATTTGTTACATATTGCAAAACAAAATCTAAAAACAAAAATTAAAAGTTCCAATCAGCAGAAAATAAACTATATAAAAGTGAAATCATATACACAAGAGTCTTAAGATGTTTAATTAATAAGTCTTCATCAAGGAGTTAAAGTAAAGTTTCAATCTTTTTACAAGCATTTGTTGTTATTCTGATTTGTTTCGGTTCCACCACAGATTAGTACAAGGGATCAACTTGGATATAAAAAAGTGGATACAGACTATATTAAATATTAGTCAATTGCCAGTCACAAATGACGGAATAATATTAGATTTTTCTCTCCCCCCCCCCCCCCCCGTGTCTCTTTCCCCCTCGCTCCAACCCCTGTGTCTTTCTCCCTCTCTCCAACCCCTGTATCTCTTTCCCCCTCTCCCTTCCCTGTGTCTCTTCTCCCCTCTTTCCCCCCCTCTCTTTCCTGTGTCTCATTCTCCCCTCTCCCTCCCCAGTGTCTCTAACTCCCCTCTCCCTCCCCTGTGTCTCATTGCCCCTCTCCCTTCCCTGTGTCTCTTTCCGCCCTCTCCCTCCCCTGTGTCTCGTTCTCCCATTCTCCCTCCCCTTTGTCTTGTTCCTCCCTCTCCCCCCCTGTGACTCTTTGCCCCCTCTCCCTCCCCTGTGTCTCCCCCCCCTCGATCCCTTGTGTCTCTTTGCCCCCTCTCCCACACTCTCTCTCCCATGTGTCTCTTTCACCCCTCTCCCTCCTCTGGTTCTCTTCCCCCTTCTCCCTCCCCTGTGTCTCTTTGCTCCCCCAACAATCTCTTGCTCTCTCCCCTTCTGTGTCCTCCCTAACACATCTCCCCTCCTTCTCTCCCCTCTTTCTCTCTCCTTCCCTTTCCCTTGCAGGCTTCGCAATGAGCGCCTTTTGCATGCACAAACCTTCAAACTTTGCGAGCTTTATACACAAACTCGTAGTACAACAACTATATTAGTGATACATAAACAACCCTTAAAAAGGACAATGCGATATATAAAAAATATGTACAGTATCTCACACAAGTCAGTACACCCCTCACATTTTTGTAAATATGTTATTATATCTCTTCATGTGACAACACTGAAGAAATGCCCCTCTGCTACAATGTGAAGTAGTAAGTGTACGGCCTGTATAACAGTGTAAATGTGCTGTCCCCTCAAAATAACCCAACACACAGCCATTAATGTCTAAACCGTTGGCAACAAAAGTGAGTACACCCCTAAGCGTAAATGTCCAAATTGGACCCAAACTGTCAATATTTTGTGTGGCCACCATTATTTTCCAGCACTGCCTTAACCCTCATGGGCATGGAGGTCACCAGAGCTTCACAGGTTGCCACTGGAGTCCTCTTTCACTCCATGATGACATCACATAGCTGGTGGATGTTAGAGACCTTGCGCTCCCCCACCTTCCATTTGAGGATGCCCCACAAATGCTCTATAGAGTTTAGGTCTGAGAAATGCTTGGTCAGTCCATCACCTTTACATTCAGCTTCTTCAGCAAGGCAGTAGTCGTCTTGGAGGTGTGTTTGGGGTCGTTATCATGTTGGAATACTGCCTTGTGGCCCAGTCTGGTGAGGGGATCATGCTCTGCTTTAGTATGTCACAGTACATGTTGGTATTCATGTTTCCCTCAATGAACTGTAGTTGCCCAGTGCCGTCAGCACTCATGCAGGCCTAGACCATGACACTCCCACCACCATGCTTGATTGTAGGCAAGACACACTTGTATTTGTAATCCTCACCTGGTTGCTGCCACACATGCTTGACAACATCTGAGTCAGATAAGTTTATCTTAGTCTCATCGGACCACAGGACATGGTTCCAGTAATCCATGTCCTTAGTCTGCATGGTATCTTTAGAAGATGATGCCATGTAGACCAATTTGATGCAGTGTGCTACATATGGTCTGAGCACTGGCTGACCCCCCAACCCTTCAACTTCTTCAGCAATGCTGTCGTCACTTATACGTCATTTTTCCCAAAGACAACTTCTGGATATGACTCTGAGCATGTGCATTCAACTTCTTTGGTCGACCGTGGCGAGGCCTGTTCTGAGTGGAACCTGTCCTGCGAAACCGCTGTATGGTCTTGCCCACCGTGCTGAAGCTTGGTTTCAGTGTCTTGGTAATCTTCTTATAGCCTAGGTCCAGCAGGATTTCCAGCAGGGAAGTCCCATTCAAGTATTTGTGTAGAATCTTGAACACCACTGGAGTGTGCTGGTGACATCACAAGGAGGGGACAGAGCTGGAAACAGATTTGACGCACACGTTTCGCGTCCTAGCTTCAACGGGGATCCGTCCAGACTGTGAGGGAGCGTGGCTTTTTGACAGGTAAGTAATTATTCAATTGTCATTGTAGTTAACAATTTTTCTTTTCATTATAGGTGTCAGACCACGGGAGGATCTATGGATATAAGTGATAAGGTGAAATTGGTCTCGAGAGACAGATGCGGACTTTTGTATAAACATAAATCAATCTCATAGCATTATTGGCAAACTATGTACAGCTGAGTGATTGAATAATGATATAGTTACTTTTGCTTTCTATATTGGTTAAACAGTCATGAGACCTCAATATAGACACTTTTGTCCATGGTCTTAAATCTAAGTAATGCTACTTGAGTCTAAATGATATATATATATATATATGAAATAAAGAATGCTTTTGTCTCTCCTCCCATGCTTCTCCCTCCCTCCATATCTCCTTCTCTCCCCCATGCCTCCCTCTTCCTCCATGTCTCCCCCTCTCCCTCCATGCCTCTTTCTCTCCCTCTCCCTCCATGTCTCTCCCTCCATGCCTCCCTCTCCCCCTCTTCCCCCATGTTTCCCCCCTCTCCCTCCATGTCTCCCCCTTCCCTTTCTCTCCCTCCATGTGTCTCCCTTTTTCCCCTTTGCCTCTCTTCCTCATGCATCCCTCCATGTATATCACTCTCGCTCCCATGTCTCCCTCTCCTCCATGTTTCCCCCTCTCCCTCCATGTCTCCCCCAGGTGCCTTCCCCTTGCCTTTCTCCCTCTCCCTCATGCCTCCCCCTCTCACCCAATGTCTCTCCTCTCCCTCCATGTCTCCCCCTTACCTCTCTCTCCCTCCATGTGTCTCCCTCTTCCCCCTTGCCTCTCTCTCCCATGCCTCTCCCTTTACATCCATGTCTCCCTCTCCCCCCATGTCTCCCCCTCTCTCCCTCTCCCCCCATGCTTACCTCTCCCCCCATGTGTTCCCCTCTCACCCCATGTTTCCCCTTCCCTTTCTTCCTCCATGTGTCTCCCTCTTTCCCCTTGCCTCTCTCACCCACACCTCTCCCTTTACATCCATGTCTCCCTCTTCTCCATGTCTCATTCTCTTTCCTCATGTTTCCCCCTATCCCTCCATGGCTCCTCCTTCCCTTTCTCCCACCATGTGTCTCCCTTTTCCCCATGCCTCTCCTTCCCTTCATGTCTCCTTCTCTACCCCCATGTCTCTCCCTCCCTCCATGTCTCCTTCTCTCCCCCATGCCTCCCTCTCCCTCCATGCCTCTCTCTCCCCCTCTCCCTCCATGTCTCCCCCTACCCTTTCTCTTCTTCCACATGTCTCCCTTTTTCCCCTTTGCCTCTCTTCCCCATTTCTCTCCCTCCATGTCTCCTTCTCTCCCCCATGCCTCCCTCTCCCTCCATGCCTCTCTCTTCCCCTCTCCCTCCATGTCTCCCCCTTCCATTTCTCTCCCTCCATGTGTCTCCCTTTTCCCCTTTGCCTGTCTTCCCCATGCCTCTCCCTCCCTTCATGTCTCCTTCGCTCCCCCATGCCTCCCTCTCCCTCCATGCCTCTCTCTCCCTCCCTGTCTTTCCCTTCCCTTTCTTTCCCTCCATGTGTCTCCCTTTTTCCCCTTTGCCTCTCTTCCCCATGCCTCTCCCTCCCTCCATGTCTCCTTCTCCCCCCATGCCTCCCTCTCCCTCCATGCCTCTCCCTCCATGTCTCCCCCTTCCCTTTCTCTCCCTCCATGTATCTCCCTTTTTCCCCTTTGCCTCTCTTCCCCCTGCCTTTCCCTCCCTCCTTCCCTCCATGTCTCCTAATCTCCCCCTCTGTGTCTCCCCCTCTTCCCCCATGCCTCCCCGTGTGCTGTCTTCTCAAATATGTCAGCATAGACGGAGACTAGGAGAATATATATGAAATATCCAAAACAGTGTCAAGGATCTCAGTAATGGAAAGAAATTAACATCTGTAGCAAAACACTTTAATGAATGTCACAACTCCAAACCCAAATTTAAAGGTTGGGTATTACAGAAAATTTATTTGGGAATAAGAAGAAGGTCACCTTGGAGTTGGAACTAATGAGAGCAGACACGGTGGATAGCCATGTTGAACACACTCTCACCAGACGGTCTCAACGAACACAACAACTTTAGTGTCTTTCTCTAAAATCACTCAAAGCCATGTTTATCTTCCACTCAAAAAAACAGTTTCATCACTAACTTGTCCTTTCTTCCAATTAACTTGGAAACTACAAACAACACTATTGAGTAGTCACTATTACTCTTGGTTGCCTGATTGTATTTCTAACTTTCAAAACATTATTCCATCAATAGAGCATGAGCTTTATTTTTAAATCTAAGCCCCATACATTTCAAGTTATTTTGACCATTATTGGGTTAATAAGAACGCCCCCAATTACATACTCCAACAGATCATAACAATACATGAATAACATATTACCCAGTGTTACAAAAATGAGACCCTACCACCACACGCTCAGTCATGCATGCACCCCACTAAAAAGATTCATATATAGCAACTCTTTATCCCCTTTGGGACATTGCTTTACAAATCAATCCTTAACTTTGCCAATGCACTAGGCTCTCTAGAGGGAACAAATCCTTCATCAAACTTAATCACATTGCTCTTTTATGACTAAGAGTTAATTCATGGAAATTGAATGAAGTTTCTAATCAACCTCTATTATATGATATAATCTAAATCATATACACTATGTTTATGTACCTGCTGGTCATGATATAAAAAGTCTGATTCTAGGTCCCAGTACTACAGAAGTGTGATTCTCACTCCCACTATACCTGTATACATAAAACTACAGAAAGTAATACCTCATATATTTTCATATATACCGCACTCGAAAAACGATTTCTAACCCTGTGAGAAAGAGATTTGAACTTATTAAGTATTTTCTTTACATATATCAGACTATCGGCTAGTAATTATAACCATTAACCTACTAATTATAACCATTAACCTACAGTGGAGGAAAAAAGGATTTGATCCCCTGCTGATTTTGAACGTTTGTCCACTGACAAAGCAATGATCCGTCTATAATTTTAATGGTCGGTGAATTTTAACAATGAGAGAGAGAATAACAAAAAAACAAACAAGAAAAACACATGTGAAAAAAGTTATTAATTGATTTCCAGGTCTGTGAGGGAAATACGTATTTGACCCCTTCGTCTTAGTACTTGGTGGCAAAACCCTTGTTGGCAATCACAGAGGTCAGACGTTTCTTGTAGTTGGCCAGCAGGTTTGCACACATCTCAGGAGGGATTTTGTCCCACTCCTCTTTGTAGATCCTGTCCAAGTCATTAAGGTTTTGAGGCTGATGTTTGGCAACTCGAACCTTCAGCTCCCTCCACAGATTTTCTATGGGATTAAGGTCTGGAGACTGGCTAGGCCACTCCAGGACCTTAATGTGCTTCTTTTTGAGCCACTCCTTTGTTGCCTTGGCTGTGTATTTTGGGTCATTGTCATGCTGGAATACCCATCCACGACCCATTTTCACTGCCCTGGCTGAGGGAAGTAGGTTCTCACCCAAGATTTGATGGTACATGGCCCCGTCCATCGTCCCTTTGATGCGGTGCAGTTGTCCTGTCCCCTTAGCAGAAAAACACAGCTAAAGCTTAATGTTTCCACCTCCATGTTTGACGGTGGGGATGATGTTCTTGGGGTCATAGGCAGCATTCCTCCTTCTCCAAACACGGCGAGTTGAGTTGATGCTAAAGAGCTTGATTTTGGTCTGACCACAACACTTTAACCCAGTTCTCCTCTGTATCATTCAGATGTTCGTTGGAAACTTCAGACGGGCCTGTACATGTGCTTTCTTGAGCCGGGGGACCTTGCAAGCGCTGCAGGATTTCAGTCCTTCATGGCGTAGTGTGTTACCAATTGTATTCTTGGTGACTGGTCCCAGCTGCCTTCAGATCCTTAACAAGATCCACCCGTGTAGTTCTGGGCTGATTCCTCACTGTTCTCATGATCATTGAAACTCCACAAGGTGAGATCTTGCATGGAGCATCAGACCGAGGGAGACTGGCAGTTGTTTTGTGTTTCTTCCATTTCCGAATAATCGCACCAACTGTTGTCACCTTCTCACCAAGCTACTTGGTGATGGTCTTGTAGCCCATTCTAGCCTTATGTAGGTCTGCAATCTTGTCCCTGACATCCTTGGACAGCTCCTTGGTCTTGGCCATGGTGGAGAGTTTGGAATCTGATTGATTGATTGCTTTTGTGAGCTGAGATTAGGAGCAGTCCCTTTAATAGAGTGCTCCTAATCTCAGTTTGTTACCTGTATAAAAGACACCCGGGAGCCAGACATCTTGCTGATTGATAGGGGATCAAATACTTACTTCCCTCACTGACCTGGAAATCAATTTACAAAAATTTTTACATGCATTTTTCTTGTTTTTTTTTTTGGCGTTATTCTGTCTCTCACTGTTAAAATACACCTACCATTAAAAGTATAGACTGATCATTTATTTGTCAGTGGACAAACATTAAAAATCAGCAGGCGATCAAATAATAGACTCACGTAGCATTACTTAGATCTAAGACCATGGACAAAAGTGTCTTTATTGAGGTCTCATGACTGTTTAACCAATATAGAAAGCAGAAGTAACTATGTCATTATTCAATCACTCAGCTGTACATAGTTTGCCAATAATGCTATGAGATTGATTTATGTTTATACAAAAGTCCTCATCTGTCTCTCGAGACCAATTTCACCTTATCACTTATATCCATAGATCCTCCTGTGGTCTGACACCTATAATGAAAAGAAAAAGAGTTAACTACAATGACAATTGAATAATTACTTACCTGTCAAGAGGCCATGCTCCCGCACAGTCTGGACGGATCCCCGTTGAAGCTAGGACGCGAAACGTGTGCCTCCATCACCAGCACGCTCCAGCGGTGTTCAAGATTCTACACGAATACTTGAAGGGCACTTCCATGCTGGAAATCGTTTATGCTGCTGATCACAGTTGATTGAGGTAAGTGGGTATCAATGGGATTAGTCCCAGATAGGGAGAATAGTTTATGTTTCCCATAGGCAGATAACCCTTCTAGGTACTATCACTACTAGTTACACAGGGCCACAGAGATATTTTGGTTATCCCCTGATTTTCCAACCGCTGCCTCAATCTGATTTGTATAACACTGACTGCTTCAGTACTTTTTAAATTAGGGCATATACATTAAATGTTTTATTCTTTATGGTAATTATACATGCTATATGCATGTACAAACCTGATTCATCTAAATCATACTCCCTAACTACAAGGAGCACACTCTATAACTTATACAACAGACTGCTGTCTATCTATTCCCCTAAATGTAATTGCAATAACTCACTTCTTTAGAGTGACTCTGTGTTATATACCTCTAGGTGTGGGACAGTGTTTCCTTTACCACTTTGTAACCGTCGTATTTTATCAATAGTGTTTGAAATTTACCAATAAAAGTTAAATTTTATCTAACAATCTTGTCTTGGTCCTCGCTCTGTAACAATTAGACTTTGCTTTTTGGGTTGCTCTTTTTGGTTATTAAAGCCATGGTCAGTGTGTGTTGAGTTATTTTGAGGGGACAGCACATTTACACTGTTATACAGACCGTACACTTACTACTTCTAATCCAAACGCTCCGCTCTTTTGGCATCCAGGACACAGCTCTTTCATGGTTCACATCCTATCTTAAAGATCGTACATTTAGTGTCTCCTTCTCTGGCACCTCTTCTTCACCTCTCCCTCTGTCTGTTGGCGTTCCCCAAGGTTCAGTCCTAGGCCCCCTCCTCTTCTCCATCTACACCTCCTCCCTTGGCACCCTTATAAAATCCTTTGGATTTCAGTATCATCTCTATGCAGATGATACTCAAATCTACCTCTCTGCACCCGATCTATCCCCCTCTCTTTTAGCTCAAGTTTCCAACTGCCTCTCTAGCATATCCTCCTGGATGTCCACCCGTCAACTCAAACTCAACATGTCTAAAACTGAACTTCTAATCTTTCCACCCTCTACTACAGCTTCCACACCTCAAATATCTCTAACTGTTGACAACACCATTATCGCCCCTACCTCCCAGGCCTGTTGTCTTGGGGTTCTACTGGATCCCGCCCTCTCTTTTATTCCTCACATCCAAGCAATAACAAAATCATGTCAGTTTCACCTAAAAAACATCTCCAAAATTCGTCATTATCTTACAGAAGACACAGCTAAAATTCTAATTCACTCTCTCATCATCTCTCGACTCGACTACTGCAATTCCCTTCTTGCTGGCCTCCCCATCTCTCGTCTGTCTCCCCTCCAATCCATAATGAACGCCTCCGCTAGACTCATCTTCAATACCAAACGCTCAGTGTCTGCAGCCCCTCTCTGTCAATCACTCCACTGGCTTCCTATAGCTTCCCGAATCAAATTTATAATCATGACCCTAACACATAAAGCCCTCAACAACAGTGCACCCCCTTATATCTCTGCTCTTGTTTCAAAATACTCTCCCAACCGCCCCCTTCGTTCTGCTAACGACCTTCTTCTTTCCTCCTCTCTCATCACCTCCTCTCACTCCCGTCTTCAAGACTTTTCTCGTGCTTGCCCATCCATTTGGAACTCCTTGCCCCGCTCCATTAGATTATCTTCCTGCCTCAAAACCTTTAAGAAATTATTAAAAACACATCTGTTTAAAAAATCTTATCATCTTCAGCCTTAACATGTACAACTGAACACTCCACAGCTTAATAACACTCCCACCCACAATATACAGTACAACACACAGACCCCTCCACTTTACTGAACCAATTGCTTTCAATTGTATTTGTCACCCTCTTGTATCACACCTAAACCCTTAGATTGTAAGTTTGCGAGTTTTCAATCTTGTGTCAGTCCTTGGAAACAAGCTCTATGTACATTTGATTTTATGCTCAAAAACAGGGCCCTCCATTCTTTACAAGATGTTTAATTTGTTTTCTGCTATGTACTCAACCCCTGTACAGCGCTACGGAATATGTTGGCGCGATATAAATAAAGATAATAATAATAATAATTGTAGCAGAGGGGCATTTCTTCAGTGTTGTCACACGAAAAGATCTAATAAAATATTTACTAAAATGTGAGGGGTGTATTTACTTTTGTGAGATACTGTATAAACGTCCTTCTCCAGAAATCAATATATAAATCAATCTTACATCTGGAGCTCTGCTTAGCAGAAACTTACTATTAACCCTCGCCTCACCAACACTTTTCGTATGACAACTTTATCAGGGTATCATTTAAAGAAAACTGAACCCTGCAGTAAAGAATAATTGCATATAAAACTTAAAAATTTAAAGATCGTGTTTTTTATTGCTTTTAAAAAAAAACAAATGATCAAGTTTAGTTATTCAAAAAACACACATAGAAAATAAATTAACTACAGTGGTTATTCAGTTGTTGTTCAGTCTTTCCTAACTTTCCATGACCCTATGGACCACCGCAAGCCAGGCACCTCTCTCCACTGCCACTTCCTATCTTGTTCCTATTTAGTCATTCAGTCATGCCTGACTCTCCGTGACCCTATGGACATGGCACACTAGGCATATTTTGTCTCTGGTTGTGCTTATCCATAAGGTTTTCTTGGCAAAGTTACCGGAGTGGGTTTGCCAGTTCCTGCTCCAGTGGACAGTGACTTGTCTGACCTCTCTTCCATGACATGCCCATCTTGGATGACCCTACATGGTACAGCTCACATAAAGCACCTTCACCAAGACAAGGAATTGATCCAGAAGATCCCATCTCATTGACCCTTTAACTAAACAACACCATGTATTTGGTTCCTAGATTGAGCAAGGAGCATAGTGATGACCTGCCATGGTTTTGGTGCAGTGGGAGCCTCATGGTCCTAGGCCCCTTACCTGCTCCCTGCACATTCCTTCCCCTGATAATTAGCTCCCATAAAGCGTGTAGCGGCTGGTTCTCACACAAACTGCCAATTTGGACAGACTCCTGCAGGCAGAGGCTCCTCGCGCTGTCACTCTCATTACAGAATATGATTTACTAAAAAAAAATTACAGCTTCATAGATAATCCCGTACATTCCCAGCTCCTTGTGCCATAATGTGATTTAGCAGGAGCGCGGATAATGTCTCGAGATTGCAAGACTGCTGATAAGAAGAGTTTAGATCAAGTGTCACTGAGTGTCATAATCACAGACTGCTCCTGTGAAGAACTTGACTTGATAATGTGCAATGTGTTTATTCAGAGCTTAAAATAAATAATTACAGGCTTTAATATTTAACTATTATTTTCCATGGCTGTAAAAGGTTTCTGGATTTTACTATATATATATATATATGCTGATGATAGCCAGTAAGCTTGAAACAGCTGTACATGGATAGGATACTCAGCCTGTGTTTATTCCAACCTTGGCTTTGCATTAAAGCTGTGTAATACAGCATGCATAAGCCATGTTTGATAATGGCTAGGATTAAAGAGCGAGGCATTTGTGGGCACATTGGCACGTCCCAGCTTAGCTTCCCAGAATGCATTTCTCGGAACTCTGAGCTGGAAGCAGTTTTTTTTAACTTTCTTTATTCACATGTGAACACAGATGTACTATTTATTTAATATATATATATATATAGGTAGATAGATAGATAGATAGATAAGTAGATAGATAGATAGATAGATAGATAGATAGATAGATAGATAGATAGATAGATAGATTATATTATTATTATTATTATTATTATTATTATTATTGCAAAGTGCTTGAAAGGTCTGTTTTTACTGCTTAAAATCAAACAAATAGTCCCTGTTGGGTCTGCCCACTGCAGCTCATGAAGATACAGTACCTGCTGTATAGCATCTCATACCAATCTCTCAGCAACACTCTGCAACATGCTGCTATGGCTTGATTCCTGATAGGCTAGGACACTACACTGCACATCCAGCCCTACAGGGGGCAGTGGACAGTCCATATACAGCACATAGCCCAAATACAGGGGCAGTAGGCAGACCATATAGAGGGACGAGAGTGGGCTGCCTATATACAGGGGGCAGTGTGCAGCCCATATACTTAAACCTTTAAACATCTCTATGATTGATCATTTCTCAAACTCTTCTTCACCCCCTCCCCTCCTCATTTAAGAGATAATTAATGACCATAGATAAGAAGATTTAGAGAGAGAGAGGTCTGAATAGAGTTATCTTGCACTCCTTTTTTGTAATAAGATCTTTTCATTCTTTGTGTTTTGTGATTTCTTCCACATCTGGGACATAATACAACATTAGTGGGTTCTGTTACATTTTTGCTTTGCTGTATAATCAGATTTTAGCATCTTTTTTATCTGTGTCCAGTATAAAGACCCAAGTGGGACACAGTCTCAGATCAGTAGATAAAATAATCCCATGTGTACAGTGTGACTGTGATCAAGAGAATACTGGGATTGTCTCAGCCACCAGGCAAAGCCCGGACCCCCATGGACCCCCATGGACCGCCGCTGAGCTCCCAGGGAAGAGGCGGCAAGATGCCGTTTTAATTGAAGCTGTGTAGTAAGTCCTCCTAATTATATCTCTGTGAAGGGCGGCTTTGTCCTGCAAGGTTGGGATCACTTTTCAAAGGATTATGTTACCATGATGATTTTTTAGGAAGACAGTGATACGGACATTGTCTGGAAATGCCGTCCTCGAGACTTTCGCAATTAGAACGAGAGATTACATCAGGCCTCCCCAATCAGACATTGGAGGTATGCAGAAGTTTCATGGATTATAGATGATAGAGGAGAATCGGTAGCGTATGGAAACATGCTTTTGCATTACAAAAACCCAAAATAAACATCAAGAAACTTACCCTAGAATATGCCATTTTTTTCAGTTTTCTGGCAGTTGATTTTGAAAAGAAATGACCCTGAAAATCCTAGCTAAATTAGCATAAAATTCATAATTCTCGGGTATAAAAAGTAACTATTTTGGTAGTCTAACAGACCTAGATATACATTACTCATTAAACTCCCATTAAATAAGAACTTGGTAATATCCTTTTCTGGATCACTACCTTGACGTGGTGAAGGGGCTTGTGTACTTCATTGAAGCTGTGAGCTATACCATGTAGGGTCACCCAAGATGGGCAAGTCATAGCAGAGAGGTTGGACAAATTGGAGAAGGAACTGGCAACCCACTCCAGTATATTTGCCAAGATAACCTTTTGCATTAGCACAACCAGAGACAAGATGTGCCTGGCGTGCTACTTTCCGTAGAGCCGGATACAACTGCAACAGCTAAACAACAATAACAAAGGTAATAACATATTTCCTTTCCCTCTAGTTCAGGGATCACCAAACTCGGTCCTGAAGGGCCGCACCCGGGCCTGGATTTGTGGATATCCTTGCTGGAAACAGGTGAGACTATCGCTTCTTCAGTTATCCTGATTGACTCACCTGTGCACAGAAAGGAAATCCTCAAATCCAGGCCTTGGTGCGGCCCTCCAGGACCGAGTTTGGTTACCCCAGCTCTAGTCCAAACCAGACAGGACTGGCCCCAGGAATATCCCGTTCTCTTCGGATCCCACTGTAATAAATTGCCTAGTAAAACCTGGTCTGTTAAGGAAAAAGGTAATTAAGACACTAATTAAGTAACTGTAAGATTCAAGAAACTGGGCCATATTCAATTTGAGGGCTCTCGTTCGTCTCAGATTCTCAAGCCCGCAAGTTACTGTCCCAAAGCTGAAACAGTAAGCCATGCACTGGTTTGGAGCAGTTCAGAAAGGGAACATGATCAATTTAGCAAGCCCGTAACCGCCCATTTCAAATCTGCCAATAGAAAAATGAAGCAGTCATTATTACGGCAGTAAAACATGGAGGTTACATGTCAATCAATTAGGTTCGGGGATCCGATATGCGATCAGACTCGCAAACATTCAAAATAAAGAATTATGAAAATGAATGTTAATACTGTTCTAGTCCATGTGGGTGGCCTGATATGTATTAACTCATTGATACCCGAGATTTAAGATCTTGGAGATTTGCGAGCTTGAGACTGTTGTACAATTAATTCTAATGTCTGTCATTGCTTTCCCCGTTATTTACAGTGCAGTAGTGATTTATTATTTGCATTTACAGTGCTACGAACAGGTGTTTAACCCTCTTGCGGGTCCTTTCTAGCACTCATAGAATTTTCTCCATCATTTGCCATTTACGGGTGGGAAAATATTTGGGGGCTTGGGGAATTGGAGCAATTGAATAGCGATTTGCGATTTTAGCCATCGTAACTCTTGCGAAAGTGACAGATTGATTGCTTTGGGAAATGCTACCTCAGGTTACACCATTTTTGGGTTACAACAACCCATATGGAATGGATTAGCATTCTAACCCCTGGTGCCACTATATACAGTATATAATGTGTGTGTGTATATATATATATATATATATATATATATATGACACAGGGTCAAGTCACATTTCTATTGCCACTCCTTTTGACGTTAGCTGCAAGTAGCCAATGAAATATGGTGCATGTCTTAAACTGGCTTGGTGGGTATATGAGGTAATGTGTAGGTGTTCTGAAAACCTATCATCCATAGATATTCTGGATAAACCGTGCAATATATCTGACTTTGCTCCTAAGCAAACGCCTGGTCCCTGCGCACATGCTGACGCAGGTTCATGGTCAGAAACAGCTTCAATTTGCTTGACTTTATCAAAATTGGACCTCTTCTGATTGACAAAGCGTTGCCTTCTCTGATGAGTCTTGTTTTCTGCTCCATCGTTGGACGTACGTTGGTGTGAAACCTCCAAGATCAAACACTCTGGTCTGGGGAATGTTTTCTTGGCATTGTCTGGGTCCACTCCTACCTCTGGAAGGCACTCTCAAGCGATTGTGTTATCTATCCATCCTTGCAGATCAAGTACACCCCTACATGTTGCCTGTCTTACCTGGAGCAGATAGGACAATGCAACATGTCATATGGCCAAAATCGTCTGGGAGTGGTTGGAGGAGAATGACGAAGACTTCCAAGTACTTCCCTGGCCTCCAAATTCTCCGGACTTGAACCCCATTGAGCCCCTGTGGGACCACCTTGATAGCCATGGATCATCCACCATCTACTCTTTAGCAGCTGTCAGATGCACTGCAGTCTGCATGGCTCCAGATACCCTTGCCAACCTTCCAGCATCTTATTGACTCATTACCACACCAGCTAGCTGTGGTCCATGCTGCACACTGCGGTTATTAGCGATATTAGGGTCATAATAGGGTCATAATAATTTGACTGGACCATGTCTATTATAAATAGATACATATCTTATCTGCCTATCCTCTGGGACTAAGAGGGATGGGGAGACACTAACACTTTAAAAATACCATTACTCATAGCCTTAATATATATAGTGTAACCCATGTATTTAACATTGTTATGTTCAACATTGTCCACTAGATGTCAGCAGAGGGATAAATGGAATTCCAGAATTTTTGATTTATTGGAATTTTAAGTATCCACCTTAAAAAACACAGAAACATTAAAGTGTTTTAAGAGAGTATTTTTAGAACATTATGATACAGTGAGCATGTTCTCTTCTAAAGTTTACTTTTACAGCACTAAAGGTACAGGTAGGTATAAGTCACAGGTAAGTGCAGCCTGTCAGCATTTTTTTTAGAGGAGGAAACATGAAGTGTCAGGTGATAGAAAGCTCCAGGGGAAATGTATTACATGTACAGGGCAGTATAAATAACTGTCAGTCCAAGGAATGCGCCTGCTTCAATTGCCATCAACACATTGCCACATCTTTCAATTGTATTGTTTCATAATTTTGACTTTTTTTCCCCTACAGGATTTTAATGTTTTTTTAATTTTACAATAAGTAATACAAATTAACATACAGTAAGTATATATATATATATATATATATATATATATATATATATATATATATTCTTTTATATATATATATATATATATATATATATATATATATATATATTCTTTTATATATATATATATATATATATATATATATATTCTTTTATATATATATATATATTATTTTATTTATATATATACATATATATATATATATATTCTTTTATATATATATATATATAATATAAATATATATATATATATATATATATAATTATTATTAAGATTTACATTATTTATATTTTTTATTAGGCTTTCAGCATAATAGTTGAATTGCTATCTGTGTTTTTATTATTCAGACTTCTAGCTTTGAGATTATAATACCATATAATAACCTATAATAAGTGATAACTTAAAGGTTTTTTTCCGTTTCATTTCATTGTGCCACTGGAAGTTAAAATAAATACATTTAAATAAATAATAAAAAAAAAACAATTATGATAAAATACTGTGTTCACATTTATATAAATTTTGTAATATTTTTACAACCAAAAATCTATCATTTATATAAAAAAAATTGATTTAGAAATCTTCAAATGCAATCTCCTGATTCCATCCACTATTGAGAAGGGAGGCCTCACATTTCCTCTGCAGACCATCTACCATTAAGGATAGACCCTTACACACATCGCCTGGCTCCTATCTGATTCACTCTATCTCTCCGCCTGGCTCCTATCTGATTCACTCTATCTCTCCGCCTAGCTCCTATCTGATTCACTCTATCTCTCCGCCTGGCTCCTATTTGATTCACTCTATCTCTCCGCCTGGCTCCTATTTGATTCACTCTATCTCTCCGCCTGGCTCCTATATGATTCACTCTATCTCTCCGCCTGGCTCCTATCTGATTCACTTTATCTCTCCGCCTAGCTCCTATCTGATTCACTCTATCTCTCCGCCTAGCTCCTATATGATTCACTCTATCTCTCCGCCTGGCTCCTATCTAATTCACTCTATCTCTCCGCCTGGCTCCTATCTGATTCACTCTACCTCTCCGCCTGGCTCCTATCTGATTCACTCCATCTCTCCGCCTAGCTCCTATCTGATTCACTCCATCTCTCCGCCTAGATCCTATCTGATTCACTCTATCTCTCCGCCTAGCTCCTATCTGATTAACTCTATCTCTCCGCCTGGCTCCTATCTGATTAACTCTATCTCTCCGCCTGGCGCCTATCTGATTAACTCTATCTCTCCGCCTAGCTCCTATCTGATTAACTCTATCTCTCCGCCTGGCACCTATCTGATTAACTCTATCTCTCCGCCTAGCTCCTATCTGATTCACTCTATCTCTCCGCCTGGCTCCTATCTGATTCACTCTATCTCTCCGCCTGGCTCCTATTTGATTCACTCGTCCTACAACCACTTCCCACCTCTAACTGTTGCAGCTATATAGCAGTCACATGACTTTCCCATTTGCAGGTTATATTATCTGACCACTAGGGGCACATTACATACTAGAACCATTCATCTCCATTGACACCATCAGCCCCCTTCCCTTTTCTAACTTTTCACACCGTACCTAAACAAGCTCTCATTCCTTCCTGACCTTGCTACTCCTTATTCTTTCTTCCCAGGTTTCTGCCTCTGTCACCCCCTTTAGATTGTAAGTAGCGAGGTCGAATCTTTTAGGCCGCGATGGAAAAAAAAACACTTTCCATTAAGATTTTGAGCTAAAAACAGGGCCCTCCATTTTCTGCAGTTGTAAAAATGTGTATTTTTCCTTGTTTTTATCCCCTGTACAGCGCTACGGAATATGTTGGTGCCTTACAAATAAATGTTGATAATAATAATACTAATCCCCACTGTAAACCCCAAAGCATAATAAAATTCAGATTTAATGACTTATAATCAATATTACATTAATTTTCAAAGATTACAGTATTTTTGTCTCCTCCCTGATAAGGTCATTAGGGGAGAATGGAAAATTTTGGGTAAGAGACAGTTCTTAGTTTTAAGAAAGATCAGATATGATAAGATAGGCAATCAGCTTGTTGCCAAAGGACATCACTAACACAACAAATCCGCCAAAGCCGCCTCCACCATTGATGTTATAATAGATGGATACCAGCATCTGCTGAGTCTGTACTTTGACAGTAAGCTTATCAGTGACTATGAATGTAATTAATTATAATTTCCTTAATTAAATTATTTACTTAACATTACAGTGGTCCTTGAAGAACTTTCTGACACATAGGGGTAGATTGACTAAGGTTCAGAGGCATTGTGGGTCCTTATCTGCCCTCTCAGAAGTCACTGAGCTATGATCCCTATTGGCTTCCATTAATGTCCATGAGTCTTCTCCACCCTTGTGTTTGTAAATAGCTCCAATAATAATTTCAAATAAAGTTACTGGTTCTCAAATGTGATGTCTTGTCTTATTTTTGCTGACTTCAAATGTTGTGTGTTTGTGTAGTTCAGTTGTGTCCAATTCTCCATGACCTCATGGTCTGTAACACACCCTGCTGATGGTATTCATGGCAGAGATACTGGAGTCCAGACCAGGCCCTACCCTGCATGGCTTCAGGGTGGTGTGACCTCTTGGTTCACATGCCCTTGACTGGAATCAAACCCAGGTCGCAGCAGTGAAAGCACTAAATCCTAACCACTGGACCACCAGGGAACCCTGTTCAAAAATTACCCATGTTCTATATATATATATAACATTATGGGATCTGCTGGTGCTCGACAAATAAAATATAATATTTTCTTGCTTTTATAATAAAACTTTGCTTTGCTGCGGTTTGCACGTGTATTTTTATGTTAATTAATGATGAACTACAAAATAGGTTTAACATGAAAAGGCGGTACACTGGCCCTTTAAGAAGATAGCAACACCTAGATAGATTCTGTGCTAATCTTAAAGCTGTACTTCACCAAAAAGTGAAATAACTCATATTTCTAAGATAAGAAAAATCTTGCTATTTACGATCACACAGCAAATGTCTGAGGTGCAGAAACAAAAAGTATGAAAAGAATAAATATAATTGCAATAGGTTGTTATTAAAATGTCACAAAGAACTGCAGGCCTCAGAGCTTCCACATCCATTATAAGGAGCCCAGTTACACCCTCTGGCATTCGGAGGAGAATGAAACCCCTCATTTCAAAGAGAGATCTCATTGACAATAGAAATCACCTGACACCAATATTTGACCACTGAGTGGGGCTGGGGTCTCTGTAGCTCCCAGCTTTATGGATAGGTGCCACCTGGTAGAGACTCTTAGGCCCTCATTCAATTGTGATTTGGCCAATTGAATATGGCCCTAAATAAGCACATAACATATATTTTTTAAATACGTTTTTAGTTAGTAAGCATCTATCCAAAAGCAATGTTTTCACTAACTAAAAACTTCTTTAAAAAATATATGCTATGTGCTTATTTAGGGTCCTATTCAATTGGCCAAACTACAATTGAATAAGGCCCTTAGACTCTACACGAATGTTTAAGGGGAGAATACAATCTCATCGGCTGGGTGTGAGATGGGCAAATACATATATACCTTGGAGTTCCCAAAACTCACTGTAACTATCAGACATTGGGTGTCTTGTAATTGTAATTTATTGTCTTGCTCGCTGGTGCGGTAGCACAACAATCGCTTGATTTATAGACAACCAAAAGGCCCATAAGATTTCTTTCTCCAGAGCCTCTGGTGCCTAACATAAGCCAGGAATTTCCCTGCTCTCAGAGATAGTCCCAGTATCTGATAGAAGAAATGGAAATCCTGGCCTGTTTTGGTGTTCCCAGACCAACATTGGCCACCCCTGCTGTAGTGTCACTGGATATGGATTTATTATATCAAGCTTTACAAGAGGATATATACTTTTCCAAATTTGCTAAAATATATGCCAATGATACAAAAATATGAAAGAAAATAACAGACCTAGCTGTCACTGGGGCCTAAACTGATAGACCGTTTCCTCACTAACCAGGTCTCATCCAGCTAAATCTGGGTGGAGCAAAACAAACAGCGCGATAGTTAGTTAACAATCATTGGCTATATTTTTTTAGATTTTAAGGTCCCTACTCTGCTCCAAGTGGTCACAAGCTGCAGGCTGCTGTCTCACTGTGTGTGTCATTCTCCAGCTCAGACAAGCACCACGTCAATAATCAGCCTCCATACTCCAGGAACAGTCTTAAAATCAAGTCTGCTCAGGTGCAGCTAATCAACTGAGCAGGTATGTTAACCCCCGCAGTCATACCGGGGGAAGAAAGCTTTACAGAATCTATGACTGACATACACATTTTGTTTGTCTCTGTCATAATATATAAATATATACATACAAACTAGATACCATGATGAGAAGAAGCAATGGGGGAATCTACATTTTTGTGGTAAACCTATATTCCTGTAAATCAGTTTAATAACAGCGCTGATGTTGGGTGCCAAAATAATTGATAGAAATTCTAAACTCAAAAATGGCTCAGAATGACTCCCAGTGGAACAAACCCATTTGCAGGACCCCATAATCGGGCGTGGAACTCAAAATCACTATATTGGATAAAACTGCTCTTCTCAGGCATACCACTACTATGGGGCAATTGTCTTGTGGAACTCTCCCCCAGTTCATAGAAAATGCAATCCCAGGTGTCCATGTTTAGGAAACACTGATTTAAACTTTGTATTAACTTTCTTGCTCAGTTAATTAGCTGCACCTGGGCAGCCCTGATTTAAGACTGCTCCTTGAGTATGAGAGAAGCTGCTTATGGACTGATCATTTGCAGTCTGTCTGAGCTGGAGAAAGACACGCCCAGTGAGACAGCAGCCTGCAGCTTATAACTGCTTGGAGCTGAGTGGAGACCTGGAATTCTGAAGAATTTAAAGCCATTGTTTTTTTTTTTTTTAAGAAATAGAAGACTGTTTGTTTTGTTCCATACAGGTTTAGCTGGATGAGAGCTGGTTTGTGAGGACACTGAATATTTGTTAAGGTTGTGCTTTAGTGGAAGCTGGGACTATTATTTTCTTTGATTTGATTTGTTTGTTATGTTTGTGTCACTGGATCAATTTTACTAAAACTTGGAAAAGTATCTACAGCCTCTTGTATTTTGTCCTCCATCCAAGTGCCTGAAACACAACCCCAAAATAGACTAGAAACTTGTCACATCATATATTTAAAATATACTCTTTTGAAAATCATGCAAAAATTTTTTTTAGAATACAAAAAAATATAAAGCCTCTAATTTATTACTTATTTTATTTACATGCAATTATGATGCAGTATACTCTGCCATTTTCGTTTCTTATGATCAACTTTCTGATGAGAAGAGACTTTGAATGCGGAGGAAGCTTCAATCAGCACAATGGATATGTGACAGTTAAAACTGACAGTGTGTTCAACAAAACCAATCGATATCTCATTTGTTTACAAGGACACAACGTACTAAGAAAGCAGCAGATAGAAATAGCTCAGAAAATAATTGAAACCCCATATCACAGAAGAATTACATAAAACAATGTAAAGGCTGTGTTTTTTTTTTTGTTTGTTTGTCTTTGCTCTCTAAAATATCTTATACCATTGTAAACACCACATAGAAAACACCTGACCACAGTGATCCTTTACAAACTCTCTCTGGGACCGAGCACATTGAACAGAAAGGAACAGATTTAGAGGAACATAGTAACTCCAGTCCTTGATGCCGTCCTCCACTAGACTCATCTACCATACTCATCACTCAGTGTCTGCGGCTCCTCTCTGTCAGTCACTCCATTGGCTTCCCATAGCCTCCAGAATACAATTTTAAATCATGACCCTAATGTATAACACCCTCAATAATAATGCCCCCCCCCCCCACTCATATCTCTGCTCTTATCTCTAAATACTCTCCCAGGACTTTTCTCTTGCTGCCCCTATTCTTTGGAACTCCTTGCCTCACTCCCCTAGACTCATCCTACTTCAGAACCTTTAAAAACTCACTAAAAAATCATCTGTGTAAAGAAGCCTATCACCTGCCGCCTTAATTTGCTCAATCTACTGTACCTCATCTTTATATACCTCACTAATACCCTCTAGACTGTTGAGAGCTTTAAATCTTATTGGAGGCTTTAAGAAAGGACTTTGGGTTCTCCATTCTTTTGTAATTTGTTATGATTGTTTTTAGCTTGTATCTACCATGTACATCGCTACAGAATATGTTGATTCATTACAAATAAACGATAATAATAATAATAATAATAACACAGTAATTGAGGTAAAAAAACACTGTTGAACCTTCAAGTTTGACCTTTTAGATCACCTCTGATCTTTGTAATATGTCAATTAATTGCTGATTGTTAATCGATCCAGAGGAAGGCAATGAACCCCAATGAATCATTGCCTCATAAGGAGAGAAAAATACTTATTCTTTTCTTTTAACCTCAAGGGATGTCGTCTTGTCAGTTGAAAACCTCTTGGCACAAAAAGCTCACTTGACAAATCTTTATACTGACCCTGGATGTATTTATATAAGGTGATCATATCTCCTCTAAGGCACATTTTTTCCTAGAGAAAATAAAGTTTAATTTGGTTAGTTTCTCCCCATAGCTTAGTCTCCTCATTACCCTTACTAATTTTGTTTCCCTTTTCAGTATCCTTTCTAGCGCTACAATGTCCTTTTCAAAGTGGTGTCGAAAATTGTCCTCCATATTCCAAATGAGGGCGTACTAGGGACTTGTATAGTGGCAGAATTATATCTGCTTTCCTTGCTTCTATACCCTTCTTAATACATGCTAATATTTTACTTGCCTTTGCAGCTGCTGCTTGGCATGGAGCACTTTTACCTAGGCAGTTGTCCATATGCACTCCCAAATCCCTTTCTATCTCTGATACTTATAGAATTGTTCCATTTAGATTATAAATTGCATGGCTACTTTTCCTTTTAGTTGCCCATTTTTCTAATTTTTGTAAATCCCTTTGCAGTGAAAGTACATAATTTTCTTGCACAATGTATTTACACAGTATTTTCCATTCCTACTTCTAAATAATAAAAAAATATGTTAAAAATGAGAGGACCTAATACCCCATTAGTCCAATCAGAGTATGTTCCATTTACCACAACCCTTTGCTTCCTGTCTTTCAGCTCACTATCCATGTGCATATTTATTACTGCAATTGCTGCATCCCTTAGTTTGCACAATAGTCTTCCATGTGGCACTGTGTCAAAAGCTTATGAAAAATCCAAAAAGACTACATCCACTGAGTTGCCTTGATCCAAGTTCCTACTAACATCGTCAAAGAAACTGATTAGATTTGTTTGACATGACCTATCCCTATTGTTCAGATGGATATATTCCTGTTATACTATCCCATATTAACCCTTCTAAAAGCTTCCCAACTACAGATGTGAGGCTCACTCTTCTATAATTCCCTTATTATAATTTGTTCTTGCTCCCTTCTTAAATATAGTTATCACCTCTGCTTTTCTCCGGTCATCTGGTAGAGATCCTGTGGTGAGTGAATTTTGAAAAATTAGATATAATGGTTTGGCTATTACAGAACCCAGCTCCCTCAGAACCCGTGGATGTATTCCATTAGGACCTGGGGCTTTATTAACATTTATTTTTTAAGCCTCTTTTGGATTTCTTCCTGTGTTAACCAATTATTAGGTGAAGGTAGTGTAGCCCCATTATGTTGCAGTGTCCCAACCACTGGTACCTACCTCCCTTGTGTATACCAAAGAAAAGAACCTATTCAGCTTAGTAATTTCCGTGCGGAACCCATCATTCAAATAAGCCCAGATTTCCAAGTTTATTTAGATATATTTTCTGTATAAGGTGATGTATGTTGGAAATAGACAAAAAAATGATATGTTCCCTCAAAATACTTGGATAATATTTATTAAAATATGTATAATTCAAAATGTTAGTCGAAAAATAACAAGGGACCAATGCAAACAAGTATTTTCACACATTTGCCCCTATTTTCTTAAAATCCCCATTGACTTGACAAGAAGATCTGCTCAGTCCCTAATCTCCCCCCTAAGCTCTTGGTATTTAAAAATATGTGAAGATGCAGCGACATAGTCAAAAGCCTTTTCTTGGATGTCAGTAACAGAGACTTTATCTTTATGTTTAAATCTTTATTATTATGCAATATACTGAATTAAGTTGTATTTATTTAAATTACAGTTTAATTCAATATTGTAATTTAATGTAAAAAAATACAATGTACCGTATTTTTCGCCATATAAGACGCACCTGCACATAAGACGCACCTAGTTTTTAGAGGAGGAAAACAAGAAAAAAAAAATCTGAATCAAACACAAATACACTTCACACACATATACACACTACATTACACACAAATATATATTTAAATTAAATTAAATTTTGCCCACCATATTATAAATGATTGTTGTGGTGAACTACCTACTCATAATTTCCACAACACAAGCTGAGATCCCGCTCCATGCTGATGATAGCCAGTAAGCTTGAAACATGTACATGGATTGGATACTCAGCTTGTGTTTATTCCAACCTTGGCTTTGCATTAAAGCTGTGTAATACAGCATGCAAAAGCTTAAAGGAAGCCATGTTTGATGATGGCTACGGAATGAAGAGCGAGGCATTTGTGGACATATTTGTATGTCCCAGCTCAACTTCCCAGAATGCAGTGTAATAACTGTTTTTTCTCGGAACTCTGAGCTGGAAGCAGGTTTTTTAACTTGCTTTGGACATTCAAGTGTGAACACAGATGTACATTTTATTTACTATATATATATATATATATATATATATATATACACATATACATACATACATACATACATATACATACATACATATACATACATATACATACATACATATACACATACACATATACATACACACATACACACATATACATATATACATACATACATATACACATACATATACACATACATATACACATACATACATACATACATACACATACATACACATTTTGGAGCATTTGGGAGCCTCCAGGAGCTCTTGACCCTCCCTGACCCTCCTGATCCTCACCTTTCTTCTCCCCTCTGCCCATCCATGATCATCCCTTGGCCCATCTTGATCTCACCTCATCGCGCAGCGCTTCCTACCAGCACTCCTCCTGTACTGCAGAATTCCCTTGCGTCGCGTGTGTGACGTCACTAGGATGCACCGGCCGAAGCGATGCAGTTTAGAGGCATGCTGCTGGTGCTGTAGGAAGCACCAATGGGGGGGGGGGATCAGGAGTGGGGATCTAAAGGGGGGCAAGGGAAGGATCAGAGGGGTCGAAGGGGAGAATCAGGAGGGGGAGAGCATCAAGAGGGCGGAAAGAGGCAGTTTTAAAAGGTATATTCGTCGTATAAGACGCACCAACTTTCCCCCCCCAGTTTTGGGGAAGAAAAAGTGCGTCTTATACGGTGAAAAATACGGTTGTTCACAGATAAAAACTGTACATATATATGGATTAGTAGTGAAGGCTTTCGCCATTTGACATATTTATTATATATCACATACAATAGTTGTGGTAATTGTGAGTTGTCACACAATGTTAACATTTACGGACTTGCTCATCACGAGGCCCAAAAGTTACTGCTTTTTCAGGGGCTGCAATGAGCGCCGAAGGCACTCGACACAAGGCCCGCAATGGAGGGCTGGTGATGAGTTCGGGGGTCGCCAAGAAAAGCCTATTCATTCGAAAATTAGCTCACAACTTCACACACAGCACCGGGGGAGATACAGGGAGCCCGTAAGTGAGGTTGCAAGCTAATTTGATATTTAATTGTCATTTTTTGCTGGTCTCACAATGGCTAAGCAAGAAAAAAAAATGGCGGCCGTAAAGCCGTAAGTTTTTTTCAAGCCCATAAATCGGAAATTTCCCAAGCCGGCAAATGGTTTCACACCCATAAATACAAACAGGAGCACAGAGGAGGGAGGGGGGGGGGGGGGACACAGGGGAGGGAGTGAAGGGGAAAGAGACACAGGAGTGAGAGAGGGGGGGGAAGACTCAGGGGAGGGAGATAATGGAAAAAAAACCAGGGGAGGGAGAGTGGGGAAAGAGACACAGGGGTGAGAGATTGGGGAGTGGCTTGCAATGAGCACCAAAGGCGCTCATTGCGGAGCGCACGATGAGTACAAAAGGCGCTCATCGCGGAGCTCGCTATGAGCGCTGAGGGCGCTCATTGCGAGTCCCGAAAGTTGCGGGTTGGCCGACACTTGCAATGAGTGGCTTCTATGTAGCTCTTGTATTACTGACTAAAATCAAACAAATAGTCCCTGCTTGGGTCTGTTCTCTGTAGCTCATGAAGACACAGACTGTAGTAGTGGCTGTGATGTGTCTCATACTACCCAATCAGTGACCTGTTCTTAGCAACACTCTGGAACATGCTGCTGGTCCCTGATAGGCTAGGACACTACACTGCACATCCAGTCCTACAGAGTCTGTGTCTGCATATTCAAGTGAATTCTAACATCATGAAAGGCATTTTTTTGTTTTAGTAGTGTACAATGATCCAGTGAAAATACTATATGCTATACAAATTCTTTTTGTTTTGTTTTGAATATGTTGGTGTAGGTTGGAAAGTAAGACGATGGCCCCCAAGCAAAGATTAAAAAATGGAAACCTAACACCTGCAGTGCAAGATGACTTAAAACGCAAGAAGTAAGAGAAGGAGACTGACAAGCAGTGATATTGAACAGCAACAGCCTTAAGCCCTGTCACTCAGTCCACATAACCACCGAGGATCTGTGCGCCTCTGTATTCATCTCCAGGATTAATTGCACTTTGCCAAAATAGATAAAATGATTAAATATGTTTTAGTTCTTTATGGTAAAGGTGAGCCGGGGTGAGAGATGAAATAGAGTTGGGGAAATCCCATCTTCATTTACAAGTTAGCACCAGTTTTTATAAGACTTTGGGGGAATATTTGTAACAGATTCTTGACAGCACATAAAGGAATAGCAAAGTAAATGGTTTAAAGGGCCAGTGTAAGTGCCAGATAAGGGCTGTGAGCCATGGTGGAGCTAGTGAATGGAGTACCGCGGTGCTATATATACAGTATATATATATATATATATATATATATATATATATATATACTGTATATATATATATATATATATATATATATATATATATATATATATCCCTTCTACATTGCTACATTGTCATGGTGACGGCTCTAGAAACCAATAGAAGATGAAATACATGGTAGGAATCAGATGGTTTAAAGTATTGTCAATTTATTGGTCATTATGTTTAAACCATTTTAAAACATGCTCATAAGAATTTCTTCTAACTAAAGAAGCCACAGAAATGAGGGGTGTAACACGTTCTAGATTTTAGTTTTATCCTTATACATGTAAACATGATGACCAATACATTTTAAACCATCTGAATCATATAGTTACATAGTAATTGAGGTTGAAAACATACTTTTAGCCCATCAAGTTCAACCTTTTTAGATCTCCTCTGACCTGCAATATGCAGAGTAATTGTTAATTGATCCAGAGGAAGCAAACATAAAAAAAAACAGGTGAAACTTTGCAAATTGTCTCAAAAGGGAAAAAAATGAAATCCTTCCTGACCCCAGATACTGGCGATCGGACTCTTCATTGGATCAATACTCCCTCTCTAATTAACCAGGATAACCCTGATTGCCCTTTTTATTTAAAAATATATCCATTCCCTTTTTAAAGTTATCTATCAAATCCGCTGTCACCACCTCCTTTGGTAGAGAATTCCACAGATTAACCACCCTTACTGTGAAGAACCCTTTTCTTTCTTTAAGGTGGAATCTTTTTACTTCTAACCTCAAGGGATGTCCTCTTGTCAGTTGAAAACCTCTTGGCGCAAAAAGTTCCCTTGACAAAGCCTTGTACTGACCCTGGATATATTTATATAAGGTAATCATATCTCCTCTTAAAAAACTTTTTTTATAGAGAAAATAAGTGTAATTTGGTTAGTCTTTCTTCATAACTTAGCCCCTCCATTCCCCTTATTAGTTTTGTATTATTATTATTATTATTATCTTTAGTTATATCGCGCCAACATATTCCGTAGCGCTGTACAGGGGTTTAGTACAAGGCAAAAAACAAACTTAACACCTTAAAGAATGGAGGGCCCTGTTTTTGAGCATATAATCAAATGCACATAGAGCTTGTTTCCAAGACACAGACACACAATTGAAAACTCGCAAACTTACAATCTAAGGGTTTTGGTGTGATACAAGAGGGTGACAAATACAAAATGGCAACGTGAATGCAATTTGTTTAGTCAATTGGAGGGGTCTGTGTGTTGTACTGTAGATTGTGGGTGGGAGTGTTTTTAAGCTGTGGAGTGTGCAGTTGTAATTATAAAGGCTGAAGGTGATAAGATTATTAAACAGATGTGTTTTTAGTAATTTTTTAAAGGTTTTGAGGCAGGAAGTTAATCTAATGGAGCGAGGCAAGGAGTTCCAGATAGTAGGGGCTGCACGAGAAAAGTCCTGAAGACGGGAGTGAGAGGAGGTGATGAGAGAGGAGGAAAGAAGAAGGTCGTTAGCAGAACGAAGGGGGCGGTTGGGAGAGTATTTTGAAACAAGAGCAGAGATATAAGGGGGTGCACTGTTGTTGAGGGCTTTATGTGTTAGGGTCATGATTTTAAATTTGATTCGGGAAGCTATGGGAAGCCAGTGGAGTGATTGACAGAGAGGAGCTGCAGACACTGTGCGTTTGGTATTGAAGATGAGTCTAGCGGAGGCGTTCATTATGGATTGGAGGGGAGACAGACGAGAGATGGGGAGGCCAGCAAGAAGGGAATTGCAGTAGTCGAGTCGAGATATGATGAGAGAGTATATTAGAATTTTAGCTGTGTCTTGTGTAAGATAATGACGAATTTTGGAGATGTTTTTTAGGTGAAACTGACAAGATTTAGTTATCGATTGGATGTGAGGAATAAAAGAGAGGGCGGGATCCAGTAGAACCCCAAGACAACGGGCCTGGGAGGTGGGAGTGATGATGGTGTTGTCAACAGTGAGAGATATTTGAGGAGTGGAAGCTATAGTAGAGGGTGGAAAGATTAGGAGTTCAGTTTTAGACATGTTGAGTTTGAGTTGACGGGTAGACATCCAGGAGGATATGCTAGAGAGAGAGCTTCTCTATACTTTTTCCAGTTCTAAAATGTCCTTTTTATGAAGTGGTGCCCAAAATTGTACTCCATATTCCAAATGAGGGCGTACTAGGGATTTGTATAGTGGCAGAATTATATTTGTTTCCCTGGCTTCTATACCCTTCTTAATACATGCTAATATTTTATTCGCCTTTGCAGCTGCTGCTTTTACCTAGGTGGTTGTCCACAAGCTCCCAAATCTTTTTCAATATCTGATGCCCCTAGATTTGCTCCATTAAGTTTATAAATTGCATGGCTATTTTTCCTTCCCAGATGCATAACTTCGTATTAAATCTCATCTGCCATTTAGTCGCCCATTTCTCTAAGTTATGCAAATCCCTTTGGAGGGAAAGCACATCATTTTCTGATTTAATCGCCTTGCACAACTTAGTGTCATCATCAAAAATGGAGACAATACTTTCCAGTCCTACTTCTTAGTTGTTAATAAATATGTTAAAAAGGAGAGGACCTAATACTGAACTCTGAGGAACCCCACTTACCACATTAGTCCAATCGGAGTATGTTCCATTTACAACAACCCTTTGCTTCCTGTCTTTTAGCCAGCTCTCAATCCATGTGCATATATTTACTGCAATTCCTGTATCACTTAGCTTGCACAATAGTCTTCCATGTGGCACTGTACCAAAAGCATTTGCAAAATCTAAAAAGACTACATCCACCTTGATCCAGGTTCCTACTAACCTCCTCATAGAAACTAATTAGATTTGTTTGACATGATCTATCCCTCATAAATCCATGTTTACTCCTACTTATAATCCTGTTCAAATAAACATATTATTGTATATTATTCCTTATTAACCCTTCTAAAAGCTTTCCCAGTTCAGAAGTGAGGCTATAATTCTCTGGATTTGCTCTTGCCCCCTTCTTACATATAGGTATCACCTCTGCTTTTTAGCGACCCAGTGTTGAGTGAATCTTGAAAAAATAGATATAATGGTTTGGTTATTGCAGAACCCAGTTCTCTCAGTACCTTTACCTTTACTAACTTTATTAACATTTCTTTTTTCCGACCTCTTTTGGATTTCTTCCTGGGTTAAAAAATGATTTGGTGATGGTAGTGTAGCCCCATTGTTGCAGTGTCCCAACCACTGGTATCTCGCTTGTGTATACCGAAGAAAAGAACCTATTTAGCTCATCTGCCTTTTCTTGGTCACTAATTATCAGACGGCCTGTGTCACATTGTAATGTTCCTATAGCTTCCTTCCTCACCTTCTTCCCATTAATATACTTACAAATATTTTAGCGTTAGTCTCACTCTCTTTTGCAAATATTTTTTCATTTTCTATTTTAGCCAGTCTAATAGCCCTTTTGCAAGCCTTGTTGATTTCCTTGTATTCCTGTAAGGCAGTCTCTGTCCCCTCTTGTTTGTATAATTTAAATGCCTGTTTTTTACTCCATATCTTGATCTTTAAATCATTGTTAAGCCCCGTTGGATGTAATTTACTCCTTTTACTTTTCTTTCCACATGGTATATGCCGATGTGTATGTATATTTAGTAAGGATTTAAATGTTGCCCACTTGTGGTCAGTATTTTTACCTGCCAGTTCTCTTTCCCAGTCTATACTTTGTATTGCTGCCCTTAGACCGTTAAAATCTGCCCTTTTAAAATTAAGAGTTTTTGTTTGCCCCTTACAGTTTTTTTTTAAATTCAGTCTCAAATGAGACTGTGTTGTTATCACTGTCTCCCAAAGGTTGCCCTATTTCAACATTTGATACCATATCAATATTATTTGTGATGACTAAATCGAAGATGGCCTCATTTCTAGTAGGTTCTTGTATAACCTGGACCAGATCATGATCCCTGAATGTACTCAAGAACCTGCCCCCTTAACTGAACTGCTGGTCTCATTTATCCGGTTTGTTTCAGGGTAATTAAAATCTCCCATTATTAGAACTTGCCCATGCTTAGCTACATTACCAGTCTGTAACAATAATTGTATTTCCTCACTTTCAGCTATATTTGGGGGTTTATAGCATACTCCTACTAATATTCTTTTGGAATTTGCTGCTCCGCTATTAAAACGCTACCCATAAACATTCACCTTTATCACTAGGTCCACCATAAATATCTTCTCTGACTATAGGCTTAAATTCAGGCTTAACATAAAGACAAATCCCTCCTCCTCTTTTACCGTTGCCCCTATCTTTCCTAAATAGGTTATAATCATCCAGATTAACAGTCCAGCCATGAGAGTCATCCCACCATGTTTTAGTAATGCCTATTAAATTCCATTTTTCATTAATTGCTAATAATTCCAACTCTCCCATTTTTACTGGCAAGCTTCTGGCATTAGTAAGCATACACTATATGTTATAAGTCTGTAGTTCTGGAGTGCCTGCCACTATACTTGAGTTACTTAGCAGTACCTCCCTATTGACTATACTAACCATCCCCCCATCTCCTCCCACATGACAAGCTACTTCATTTCTTACCCCCTCTACACTTACTACCCTATTACTTCTATCTAGCCACCCCCCCACCTATTAGTTTAAAAACTCCCCCAACCGCCTTAGTCCACCTAAAACTCCAAAAAAGCCAACAATAAATATCTGCAGGGGCACAAGGCAAGGATGCTCTCTTTACCCCCTGCTCTTTGCTATGGCAGTAGAGCCACTGGCCCATGCAATAGGAGCGGATGCTGAAATCACAGGGTTTGTCATCGGTCATCACCATTTTAAAATAAGCTTCTTCACAGATGATATAGTGTGCACTTTGACAAATCTGACCCATTCCATGCCAAAATTAAAGCAAGCCCTACACAAATATGAGGATAAAACAGAAGCATTAGCGATAGACCTACCAACACAAGTTTAGGATTCATTGCAGGAGGATTATCAGTTCCAATGGGCTTAAGAATTTATTCAATATCTAGGCCTGAAAATCACTGCCCGCTTAGACACCTTATATAAGGTGAATTACATTCCCCTCTTTAAGTCTCTGAGTGAAGACATAACAAAATGGGCTAGATACCCTATTTCCTGACTAGGGAGGATTAATTCGTTTAAGATGAATACCCTTCTGAACTATTATATTTGTTCAGAACTCTCCCAGTTTGAGTGAATGTGAAGTATTTGAAGGGTTTTCAGAGTAAGGTTTTTAGGTTCATTTGGCAAAACAAACCCCCAAGAATCTGTAAAACTACTATGTTTAAACACAAAACTAAGGGGGGATTTTCCTGCCCGAACCTGATGAAATACTCTAGGGCTGCACAACTTTCTTTCATTCCTTTCATACACTCACCCCTGCACCAACCCTTGTGGGCGTTTATTGAAAATCAGTCCATGCACCACTATTCGTGGGATACTCTAGTTTGGCTAAATAGTGCCCCGAAGCAGGTCATTTAATTAAAACAACCAATAATTTCAGATCCGCGGGCCCCTAAAGGCCTGAGTAGGGAATCCTTAATTTGGTGGAAGTCGAGTGGGCTAGATAGACTGGGCGCTTGGATGGAAGAGGAACGACCTATCACTTTTGATATAATTAAGGATAAACACAACCTCTCACGAAGCGAACACTACAACTTCTGTAAATTCAGACACTTTGTGAACTCCTTAATAAAGCTCCAGGGCCCTCCTAAGAACAAGTGGCTGTCCCTAATCAGTCAGAAAACTTCCACTTTCTAAAGGAATAATAGGGTGTATATCTGACATCTACAACTCTCCTCAAAGCAACACCAAAGACAAATATGTTAGGGAATGGGAGAAGGATTTTAATCAAATCTGGGATATGGAGAAATGGGAAACTGCCTGGAAAGACATTTATGGAGGGTCCCTTAATCAAAATCTACTGGAAACTGCAGTAAAGGTACTAAACCGAACATATATAACACCAAAAAAGCTTTCCAAGTGGAAAACAACAGAAAGCCTATACTGCTTTAGGGGCTTACAAATAGTCACTGTTTAACCCTCAAAAATAAAAAAGGAAAGATGGAGAGGAAGACAGATAACTTTTAATGTCAGATCATAAGATATCACACTGTGTATTGTATCTCTATTGATTGGTTGCCTTACATATCTATGATGTTTATATACCTGACTAATAAAAATGTATTGAAAAAAAAACAAAAAACTCCACCAGCCATCTCAGAAAATACTACCTTGGAGGTCCTTGGCTTAAGCTTACTCCCTAATTCTCTAAAATCATTCTTAAGGACATTCCATCTACCACTAACTTTGTCATTCGTACCAATATGTACCAGGACCGCCGGTTCATTTCCAGCCCCTCCCAATAATTTATCTACCTGATCCACAACATGCCGAACCTGAGCACCCGGGAAACAGCAAACTGTTCAATTACTGGGATCTGGGTGACAAATCACCCTTTCTACCTTCCTAATATAAGAGCCACCTACCACCAAAACCTGTCTGTATCTCTGCCTATTCTGCCCTCCCACTCCTCCCGTAGAACTGTTCTCCTGGCTTTTAGAGGGAACAGCTCTATCTGGCATTGCCATTCCTGAATGGACATCGCCAACAGATTCACTCAATATGGCAAATCTGTTGGTGTTTGCCAACTCAGTATTGGCCTGCCTACTCCTGATGCCCCTGCTTCCCCTTGTAACTGTAACCCAGCTACCTCCCTGGACATCCTCACTAGCCCTCTGCTCCACCCTCCATGCTAGGCCCAGCTAAACTGTGCTCAGTGAGTACTAGCTCCCTTTCCCGTGGAACAGTATTACTAACTTGCGACTTGCGCGTCAAAAATGACGGCAATAAAATTGTAAGCCAGGCAATGCTGTTTGCCACACAATGTTATGCTTTTACTTCTCTGAGCACCTTCGGCGTGGCTCGCAATGAGCGCCTTTGGCTTTCCTTCCACCTACCGTTCATTGCAGGGTTCATTAACCTGCAAGTCTTGTGCTTGGGAATGCCATGTGTCTCTTTCCAGCATCTCCCCCCTGTGTGTTTCTCCTGTGTGTGTCTGCTGAATCTTTGAGTGGTGCGCGCTGACTGTTGTTTGTTTTATTTTGAAAGTCCCGCGTGCCTGGCATTGCTGGTGTAAGTGTTACCGTCTTTGCTGTAGTTTATTTTCTAAGTCCTGCATCCGTGGCGTTGTTCGTGTAAGTATTACCGTCTTTGCCGTAGTGTATTTTCTAAGTCCCACGTGCCTGGCTTTGCTCAGCCTCGTTTTCATCCAGTTTCTGATTTTTTTACGTTTTTGGTCCGACATTTCTTTCTCGTTTAGCCGTTTTTCAAGTAACGAAACACAGCAAATAAGGCTCAAAATTGCTTGCAACCTCACTCCCAGGCTTCCTGACTCTCCCCCTGTGCTGTGTGTGAGTGTCTTTTAATTTATTTTTTATCATTTTTCTATTTTCTCGTTTTTTTCGATTTCCACGGTTCGGCCGTTAACTTCTTATTTTTCCGAGGTCAGATTTTTTGCCCACGAGATTCCGAGGTCGGATTTTTTTATTTAAGTCCCGCGTTCCTCACCTGCTTGCAGCCTAAGTAAGTCCCGCTTTCCTCAACTGCTTGCAGCCTAAGTACGGCGTGCCTCAACTGCTCACCTCGCATTGTGAGGCTCGCAAGAGCGCCTTTGGCGCTCATTTCAGCCTAAGTCACATGTGCTTTAATGCCTCAACTGCTCGCCATACTTTGAGAGGCTCGCAGGAGCGCCTTTGGCGCTCATTTCAGCCTAACTTCTGCATGCTTCAATGCCTCAGGCTCGCAGTTGTGGCCCTCTGGGCTGCATACAGCTCACTTTGCGAGGCACGCAGGCGTGACAACAAATTGCAGTCTGACAACTATTATATGTGATTGCTGAAATTTTCCTATCCAGTTCTCCAATTTGAGCTTCCAGAGAGGCAACATAGAGGTATGGACCCTGGATCAGTTGTTCCTGTTGTTCATACAAGAGTAACCCAGAGAAAAAACACCCCTCTCACCTGTACCAAATCACTGCACCCGGGAAATAAACACACTTTACTTGTCTGAGTAAATCACAAGGTCTCTGTTAGATATAGAGGCCTATACATATATTCATATTTTTCAATAATTTCCTTAGCAAATTATATATCCATAACCATAAAAATTGGTGGATGAAATTGATCTCATAGTATTCACCTATATGGTAGATGTGCACACGTCTAATGTTTGATATATGCATACCTTCAAAATCACAAGTATAAATACATAGACGTAATAATCCAAGAAAAAAGATTAAGGCAACAAAGTGAAGATGGAACCATCCAGAGGGAAGGCTCCAGTCAGCAACCAGTTCTACCCGTGGGATTTAGTGACCAGACGCAAGCCAAATACATCATGTAAACTGAGGTTCCAAAATTGAGAGTCAAAAATATTGGTTACGTACATTGATTGTCACCAACCATATTGCCCCAGATTGTCTGCACTAGTTTGTGTGTGCTATCTCTCCCCCCTCCTCCTAGAAATACCTGTTTTTTTTTCAGGGCTGGATCACTCTTTTTAGTGAAACAAGAGTGATATACTACAGGATATTTCTCCCTGTGAAGAAAACAAGTGAGCTAAAAGAGGATGCTCTCAGAGTATCAACTGAGGATAGTTATTTCTCTGCCTGAGCACCTCTATTGTTAGTATTACCTTTGGTTATACTTACATTACCATATGGGGTCTTATGGGCCTCCATGGTAATAAGCGGTCCGGATTTACCTTTTTGGAGCTCCTAGGCAGTGAAGTGGAGGAGCCCCATGCGAGTGATCTATATCTTTTAGTACAGTAATATGTCCTCTCAACTCACCAGTTTTTTTTCCTATTGTAACCCTCTGTTCCCTTTAGAGGACAGTCTGTAAACTGCAGCATTTCTTTATTTAAGCTAGGAAACATTTAAAAAAACATGTAAGTTAAAAAAAGTGGTGTCCCTCACAGGGAAGTGCCCCTAGGCGGCTGCCTAGTTGGCCTAATAGGTAATCCAGCCATGGGAACAAGGTAATATTTGGTGCCATGTGGATCCTCATGGTTATAATTTAGTTGGGGAACCCAGGTCCATAGGGGTTAGCGGATATTAAGGGGAATCCCATGGATACCCAGCTAATAGGGGATAGTATTATTTATAGGAGTCATAGACCGCCTGTATTATGTATTCATTATTTAACCACTTCCATGCCATGTAAAGGGGTTTATATAGATAGTGTTGTAGAAAAACATCCACTAACCAACTTTTACTGCAAAACCCAGTCATGATACAAAAACACAGACTTTTTTAAATTATTTTAATTTTATTTGGGCATGTGTGGGGCAGCAACAGAATAGCATACACAATGTCTGCTTCTGGCCCCAAATACATAAACAACTCCTTTTATAATATTTCCACATACAGAAAATGGCATATTCCATTACTACCCTCTAGAAAATGATACAATCCCCCAATACCTTTTGCTAAGCCAATAAACAATTATTTTCATTTATAAGAAATTAAGAGCCAAACATGTACCGAGCATGCATCAAAAGCATGTACTCATTGCGCAGATCACCCTATTGTTATAATTCATGCGCAGTAAACATTTTTTTCTAGCCTTGCCTTGACTATTGTTGTGGCTTCAGAAATGTTTTTTGTTTCTCAGTAAAACTGCTGAGTTAGGGAAATGCATAATTAACTGTTTCAGAGCATAAGTTAGCCAAATACTAAAAGCGCTACAAAGGTAATACATGCTCTACTGTATATATACTAGCGACTTGCCCGTCAAAAAAAATGACGGTCAATAAAATTTTAATGCTGTGAAAATTGGCATGAAATCGTAAGGCAGGTAATGTTGTTTTATCCATTTTTTTGCATGAGGACCTTCGGTGCTCATTGCAAGGCTTGCACTGAGCATCTTCGGCGCTCAACGCATGCCTCGCAATGAGCGATTTCTGTGCTCATTGCGCGGCTGTTGTTTTTTTTTTTTGTTTGTTATTAGAGGGGCTTTTTTTTGTGTATATGTATTGTATGGCAATAAAATAATGAATAAATTAATATACTTTACCTATTCCTAAGTAATATATGCAGGAAACATTGTGCTGAAGAGCTGACAATCTGTTTCTATGTTCCTGCAGCATCCACTGTAGTTTTCCACGGTTCTGGAGCTGAGGTGTAAGTGTCAGCAATGTGTGCAGTGTGTAGTGTAAATGTGGTGTGTGCGCGAGGTAAATCCATTAGTGTAGCTGTGTACTTCCGCATTGAGAAATGGCGCGAATGTGTATGTGTTACGATGGTGTGTATGATTTTCCGTCCTTAGTAAAAGTGTATCTTTACCTCGTACGGCTTTTTAGAAAATCCGTATGTACTTGGTGCTGTTTTGCGTGTTTAGGGTCCTGTAGCCTCGTTTTTGTTTTTTCCAGTGGCCATTTTTTCTCTTGCTTAGAGGATTTTCGTGTGTCTGAACTCGTGAATTTGGACTTAAATCGAGGTGTAACTTCACTTATTGTCCCCTCGCTGTGGGTATGCTTTTTATATTTTTTTTTGTGTGTATTTATTTGTTTGTTTTGACTGTTTTCCGGTGCGCGCGGTTCGGCCGTTAAGGTTGTATTTTTGCGAGGTCCCACGTCTCGTATTTTTGTGTCCTAAGTCCGTAAATTTCCCGCGGTTCGTATTATTGGTAAAGTGCCGCTTGTGTGGGTGTTTGTAACCGCGTGTGAGGCGCCGTAGAGCCTCCACCTCCGCAAGGGGCAGCGAGGGCCGCATTTGCGACCTGCAATGAGCTTTCGGCTCATTGCAGCCGATGTTAGAGCCTCCATCTTCCGCAAATGCGGCCACTCACTTCGCGAGGGTCCACATTTGCGGACCAAACTGCGTCCCTCGCTCATTGCGAGCTCGCAAAGCGTGACAACGATTCGTAGTTTGACAATTATAATATGTGATGATACTTATACTTAAAGGGCATGGATATTTGTATTTTTTCCCAACAATAGATAGGGATAAGGAGAATGTTAGGGCTAGTGTGCTCGTTAGCTTGCGGCTTATGTTCTGTAGCATTACGATAGAGGCTCCCGCAGTCTTTTGCGAGCACATTTAAAGTTAGAGAGCTCTGCATTACCCCCTGGGTGCGAGTCAGTAAGATTTACAGGTTTCTTTTTGGAGCGAGCCAAATCTATGCAATTTTACATATTTATGTCCATGGCCTCCATTCCATGGCTCCCGTGAAAATGACTCCCGTAGCGTCGACTCAGCTTTACAAGAGTTCTTACAGAAGCCATGGATGGAGACCATGGACATAGAGACATAAAACTGTTTAGAATTCGCCAAATATTACAACATACAAAATTTTGATTAATTTGCCAAACTCAATGTGGAAAACTACTGGTGTCCTGAGGCAAATCTTTGATATACATCAAAGTGAGGAGCCTTTTGATATATCTAGGCCACAGTAGTATTTTGTATGTGTTTTATACATACACAATGAGCTACAGTTTTATTTTCCTAGTTATATAACATGGACATGTTTCCTGTCACACATTCCTACTGCAAAGATGGATAAACACAAGCCATGTGCTAGCATAATGACAGACAAACTTTCAGCCTATCAGAAATCACAAGCTCTGAGCATCTGACCAATAAGATTTCAGTTACGAACCGCTGCCATCCAATAGGAAATGGAGTTTTTCATTCAGTCCAGTTGTCATGGCAGCAGAGTAGGTGGACTTTTTCGCAAGATGGCGGCGCCCATGAAGACTCTGACAGAAGTGTGTGGTGATCTGGAAAGATGGGTGACTGAAGAGCTGGAGCGGGGAGAACCGAGCCCGGGAGCTATGCATCGTGTGCAGGGGCTTAGCGAGCTGTTTAAGGAGCAGGAGTTCAGGTAAGAGCGTGTGGCAGGGCCCAGCTCTATTATTATAACATGAAGCATATGGATTGAATGGAATCACTGTGGAATTCACAGCTAAACTATCAGTATTATCACTGCAGAAGGTAAATGGATGGAAGAAAAGAAGTGATAGAAATCTGTGATTCTTAAAAAAAATGGTTCTCCAAGAAATGTGATAGTGAAAACGTCATAGTTTAAATATATTTGCACATAAACATACAGGCATAATTTGTAGTTATCTGCAATAAAACATAATTTTATATAATCATGCAACAAGATGGATCTGGCTACACATTATAATTAGGATCTTTATACAGTTTTGTTGTTTTTTAGTCCTTCAGTCTTGTCTGACTCTCGGTGCCCATATGGATGCTGCGTGCCACGCACATTTGTCTGGTTGTGCTTATCCATATGGTTTTCTCTGCAAAATATTCAGTAGTGGGATGCCAGTTCCTTCTCCAATGGATTTGTCTGATCTCTCTGCCCATCAAGGTAGCGATACAGAAGGGATGCACTGTTATTAAAGTAAATAAAGAGTAACTATCACATATATAGTTGTCATCAGTGTGGGTTGTGCAAAGTTGTTGCTAATGCTGCGGCCCTCGCGAAGCGGACTTTAGGCCTGCAAATGCATTTGCGGAGGTGGAGGCTGCCACCGCAACCGCAAACTTTACAGACTTAGCATCTGCAAATACGAGCTGCGGAATTTAGAAAAAAAAAATTACAACATTAGCGCCCGTAACCCGCACACATGAAAACATTGAAAACACACAAAATACACACAACAAACACATAAAAAGCGTACCCACAGAAAATATGGGCACCCAGGACATGTAAAAGGGAAGTTACACCTCAATTTAAGTAGAAATTCAAGAGTTTAGACACCTGAAAATCCAGTAAGCGAGAGAAAAAATGTCCGCCGAAGAAAAGAGGCTACAGGACCCTAAACACGCAAAACGCCACCAAACACATACAGATTTTCCGAAAAAGCCGTGCGAGGTCCAAGAACAAGGACGCAAAATCAGCCATTTTACAACAATAACGGCAATGCAGAAGTACACAGCTACCCTAACAGATTTTCCTCGCGCACTATTTACACTACACACTGCACACATTGCTGACACTTACACAGCATCTCCACAGCAGTGAAAACACACATTGTGTGCTGCAGCAACATCAAAACAGATTGCTAGCTCTTCTGCACAATGCTTCCTGCATATATTACTTTAAAATAGGTAAAGTATATTCCTTTATTAATGTATTATTTATTTGATTACCATACACCAAACAGCATTAGCTCACTTACAATTGTATTGCCGTCATTTTTTGACGGGCAATATTCTAGTAAATATATAAATCTGTATATGTGTTAGACGTTCAAATGTGAACACAGATGTACTATTTACTGTACAATGGAGGCTTCTATCGCTATTTTGCCCTCTATATGAAATGATTGTTGTGGGGAACGACCTACTCATAAGGTCCACAGTACAAGCTGAGATCCTGCTCCATGCTGATGATAGCCAGTAAGCTTGAAACAGCTGTACCTTGATGGGATTCTCAGCTTGTGTATAATCCAACCTTGGCTTTGCATAAAAGCTGTGTAATGCAGCAGGCATGAGCATAAAGTAAGCCATGTTTGAAATGGATTATGGACTGAAGAGCAAGGCATTTGTGGGCACATTTGCATGTCCTTGCTCAGCTTCCCAGAATGCAGTGTAATAACTGTTTTTCTCGGAATTCTGAGCAGGAAACAGGGTTTTTAACTTGCTTTACACATTCAAATGTGAACACAGATGTACTATTTATTTAAAAAAAAAAAAAAAAAAAAAAAAAAAATATATATATATATATATATATATATATATATATATATATATATATATATATATATATATATATATATATATATATTACTTTTTTTATTTAGTTTCCCATACTAGCAGAGAGTGTAAATGCTGAAAAGAACCACTGCACAATGAAATGAAATAATTGTGTGGTTGAAAACTTTGTCTTACTAAAAACAGAGTTAATGAAGAAAACCGTATTGCAGTTAGTTTTTAATTAGAAATATAAAGAGCTATGGTTGCATTGAATGATGGAAGGTGTCTGCTTCTGGGCTAGTGAGAGGAAAAGTGGTGTGGTGTCAATTTTAATGTTATCCAGTTATCAAACAAAGGCCTGGGGCTTGCACATGCACCTCTCCGTCCAATGATAACAACAAATACACCTCCCCATCAGTCAGCTCTCAGTTTATGTAACAAACACAACAGGGATTCATGTATCCTCCCTCTCACTCCTTCTCCCCCCCTCAGCTTTTTGTATCCACTCACAAACCTACATTCATATCTCTTATTAAAGGCATATCTCAGTTTGATGGATTATGAATGCATCAGATATAGGAGAATTAGTAGTGTATGCAAACTTTTTTTTGCATTAAAAAATCCCAACATAGACAATTAAACACTTACATTAAAGTCAGCAAAATGTCTTGTAATTTATGACAGTTGCAAATTTGGGTTAACACTCTCCAAACCCAGACTAAATTCACATCAAATTTAAAATGATTTGTTTTGGCCAATCAGGTTAGCTGAAACATCTGATTTAATCTCCGGGGTTCCTGTTTGTGCTGTAAAGCAGCCTGGGCTATGTAGTGTATCACTGATATGTGCTATGTGTTACTGCTGACATAGACAGGAAGCTGCAAGGAGATTGGCTGAGCAATCATGCAAGTAAATAGTGGGTTAATATTGCTCTTCTAATGCTGCATGCTGATCGGGGGGGGCACGAACAGATGCCTGTATAGCTCTCCCTGGAGGTGTTAACATAATCATTAAAGGGATTAATAAAGATAAAATGTTTTATGAGATGTGCCGTGCAGAAATGTATTAATCCATGAAACTTGGATATGCCTTTAATGAGAGTTTGTTACAAATAATCCCAGTGTAAGCCATTTGCTAGTTGTGCTAAGTCCTAGGGAGCATGCTCAGTTTTTTTTTTCCAGTCAAAAGTCGCTAATCTGGTTAACATTACTGATGCAATTAAATGAACACTGTAGTCTGTATATTTCCAGTGCTCTGTTTTAAAGAACTACAGGTAATAATGTTAAAATATGTCAACATGTTAAAAAAAATAAAAACAACCTTTAACTTTATATTTGCTAGGACTTCCTAAAATTGCATAACTATGTAATGGGTTTAAAGCTTGTTTTTATGTTACTAATATTTTGTACCTGCTATGAATACTAGATCATAATAAAAATATTTGGCCGGATCAAATCGTGGGTGAACCATTTGAAGATCCAAATACTTTGGACCTCATTCTATTGTCGGCCGTAAAACGACCGCAAAGCCGCGATTCCTTGCGGCCGTCTTACGGCCCCGTGTAGAGCTACCTTTACCTTGCGATACAAATAGACGGCGCCGCAAGGATATCCCCCTTACGGCCGGCCGCATATCATGCAACCGGCCGCAAGGTCTGAAAACTTTAAATGCAAAAATAAATTCAAGATGGCACTGTAAAGCTCTGTAAATGCTAGGGATCATAATGGGGGGACATGAGGATTAATAGCAACCCCCTCTCAAGCTTGCACATCAGCCCAAATCCGATATTTCATTAACGGTTTATTTTCCGTCCTGCAGCCTGGGCAGGTCTGAGGTGCTCCAAGCCCTCGGGACTTTGTCCACGGATATTTGACATGAATTAAAATAAAAATTATTTGCGGATTTGAGTGTAGGGGAATGTTGTGCTATGAATGCTAACACCCCCAATCACCTTTTCATCTCATAAGAGTCCAGGATGGCTTTATTATGTGCCTAATTTTGTGCTTGCAGGAACTTTTTGGTGCAAGTAAGCTGCGGCTCGGTTTTAGCCTTGCCGAGAGGGTTCCCGGAGCAATTGAATAGCAACCAGGATTTTCTTGCGGCTGAAACTCTTGCGGCCGTTTAAGATCAAAGGCTTTCCAGCGGCGCGTGCGGCCGCAAGGGATAACAAGGCCCCGGCTGCAAGCCTGCCGGAGCTCCCGGCCGGAAGGGAATAGAATAGGCAAATAGCCTGCGGCCGGTCTTTGCGGCCACGCATCTCCTACGTCCGATAATAGAATGAGGCCCTTTGTGTGGCAGGCTTGGGTGATCTTAGCTGCATTTTGATTCTGTAAAACATTTTAAAGGGATATGGAAAGTTCCCTGTTTTTAATAGAAACATAAACTATCTAAGTATTTGTATATCTAAACATAATTTTATTAGCAAGTGCCTAAAAAGCTCAGTTTTTATTCACGAAACCAACCAAATAATCTTAACAAATGTCCACCCCTGGTAACTAATGCACACAGTGTTTGGCTAGTACATATAGTACCATTAAAATCACAGATTGTCTCTCAGCAGCATATCAAAACACGCTTTTGAGAGTCTTTCATTATCTAGTACAGATAGAAACATTGAGGCAGACCTTTGCTGGGACTGTCAGGAAGGTTCCAGTCAGTAAATACAAAGCTTTTAAGCATTTGTTAATAAATTGATGTTTAGATATAGAAACAGTTGTGTAGTTTATTTTACTTTTAACAAGTGGTTTTCTATTCATTCTGCGTGTTGTGCAGTTCACATACCATTCAGAATCGGACTTGTTGCCAGATGCACTTCCCAAGCGTGGACACATCTGTCCAGACCTATGTGCACATCATCTATCCTGGTAATGTTTCCGTGTTATATACCACTAAACTGCTGTTTGAGGTTTAGTGATTATGATGCTGCTCTTACTGTCTCTCCAGACTAAAATAGATGTATGTCTGTCTGGGGATAAGAGTGACCTTAATCCTAGGGCATAGGCATATGTGATGAAGCCAAGGAAGAGTAAAAAGAAGCCATATCCAAAAACTCACCTTGTCTTATATCCAGTTTTGATTTACTCTCCAATGGCAATGTTGGGTTTAGTCAAGTAGTTCTCATCTACCTCCGTATGCCATTATTCTGTAAAAGTTTATTGCTGCCAAACTAACTTGGTCCGTATTCATTTATGTAGTTAGCATATTTCACTACTCCTTTGCAGTGTTTGGAAAGTGGTCCGATAGCACTGTAATGAGTGATTCTATAGGAAAACTGTCATTTCAGGCACTGCAAAGCTTGGCGAATGCCTTAAAGGTATATGGAAATTACTAGCTTTTTCTAATATATTACATACTCTTTATATCCGGAACACACTTTACATTGATTCATTCTACTACACACATACAGATTTATTTTATGTAAAAAAAAAACACACATCCCAGAGGTGCTTACACTAGCGAACTGTATTTTTTAACCCTATATTAATCTTCAAGCCAATAGCAACACAGTGCAGAAATCCAGAGCAGCACTGTCTGAGCTGCTTTCTTCTGGTGGGAACAAAAGACTACACATCCCATGAAGCTTTGCTACAGAGACTAATTCCCCACGCTTTGAATCTGGTTGTTGTTTTTTTTAATTATTATTTATTTTGAAATACGAGATGAAACGCAAAAAAAAACAGTATGTAGACTGTACAGGTATGTCATGTGACAAATATGGGTGTTGTAATCCTTTTTAAAATACATCTAATTAATAAATATTTATGTACAAAAGTGAAGACCTGGATTTCTCAGTACATAAAGGTCTAAGGCAGATGTAATTAACCAATCCACCATCTCTCTGCATGTCAAAGGATGAGGATTTCTCTAATCTAACACATGAGGTTTATATCACACACACATTACATGGAGTCATTCTATACACACATATTTATTTTATTTAAAAATAAAACTTGTTTTCCACACCCCAGCTGCTTACATAGGCATAGTGTAGCTACCAATAGAAACACTGTATTCAAGTGTAGAGATCTACAGATCAGTGTCTGACTCTTCCTGTTAACTTCATACCATGATTCCTTCCAGCACAGACTGCCATCGCCGATTGTTACATTGTATTAAAATGTATAACTGCCTGTGATTGGTCAAAACAAATTATGAATCTTATGCTAAGCTGCTGCTTGCAAATTTAAGAGATTTAGCAAACATCAGGGTGACTTTGTTGATGTTTATTTGGGGATTTTTTTCATACACTACTGATTCTCCTCTATCTAATGCATTCATAAGCCTGGAAACTTAAATATGCATTTAATAATGGATCAATTAACAATTAACAATAATAATAAATAGTCCACATTAAAAAGATAAATAGAGATCTAAAAAGGTTGAACTTGATGGACTAACTCTTTATTCATCCTCCAATACTATACTATTAATAATTATTTTATCAATAATTTAATTAATAACTAATCCTCATATTGCAGATCAGAGGAGATCTTAACAGGTTGAACTTGATGGACTGAGAGTCTTTTTTCAACCTTAATTACTATGTTACTATGTTACTATGTTAATAAATGTCTAGCATATGTACAGTATTCTTTAAAGCTAAAATCAGTGTGATATTTCTGGGAGTAAAGCTTCAGGGGCTTTACAAGCAATACTTAAGTAAATTTAAAAGAAAATTAAAGGGATAAGCAAGATTCCCTATTTTCAATACTAAGATAAGCGACCTAAGAATGTATTTACATTTCTGTGCACCATCAGGCAGCTTGACAAGCATGTGGGAAAGTTGTTAAAAGGGATATGCAAAGTTCCCTATTTTAATATTAAGTAAACTACCTAAGAGTTTGTTTGGATTTTGAAACCTCTTTTTATTAACAAGTGCTTAAAAGCTCGTTTTACTCACTGAAGCCTTCCACATTAGCTCATGCACACAGTGTGTCTGTAGCACTAGATGTACTAACCAATCACAAGCTGTTGTGAATCAGTATGTCTAGTTCTAATTGAAACACAGTGCATCAGCTGCTGGGACAGGGCTTTGTTGGGATTAATTGGAAGGTTTCAGTGAGTAAAAACAGAGATTGTAAGCACTTGTTAATGAAATAATGTTTAGATATGCAAACGCAGACTTTCATAGTTTATTTCAGTATTAAAACAAGGAGCATTACATATCCCTTTAAACCACTTTCCCACGTGCTTGGCAAGCCCCTACCTAATGGTGCACAGCAGTTTGTGGTGACTTCAATGTCCCTTTAAACTTTTTCCATCACAAACATGCAAGAATTCTTAAGGAACGTTATCTAGAATATATATATATATATATATATATATATATATATATATGTATGTATGTATGTATGTATGTATGTATGTGTGTGTGTGTGTTTCATTTGCTCAGATGATATTTGTTGGAGGTGCTGCTTTTCCATTAGGTCACTTTGAGATCTGCGGCTGCTGCTTTCTCCTGACCTTATCCATTTTCCTTAATAATTATTTTACATTTCACATTTCCTGCCATCTGCACAAGTCACTTGCCAATTCTGTTTGTTTGGCTGACCATGGTGAAGTTCATCATACTGTACATCTGTGTGTCCGTGCTAGCCAGCCACTCCCATGTGGTAAACCAAAGCAGAAGAGAGGATAAAAAAGCAGAGCCGCTCACTGAACAGACTTCCTTACCCAATGACGTCATGCTGTCTGGGAGCAGGTGAATCTTTTCAGTTATTAAGAATACTTAAAGGTATATGGAAGTTTTTTGAACTATGAATGCATCTGATAGAAGAGAATCAATGGTGTATGAAAACCTTTTTTTTTTTCTTTTTTTCTGCATGATAAAATCCCAAAATAAACATTAATAAACATACTCTAAAGTTTGCAAAGTTTCTTCAGCTTTCTGGTAGTTGATTTTGAGACTGAATGAATGCCCCAGAAAATCTAAGATTAATTAGCATAAAATGAATAATTTATTTTGGCCAATTAGAGGCATGTATAACATTGTTGCAATGTCTGGGAAGTCGCTGCAGCAAAACATCATGGGATGTTTAGTCATTTTTTTTTTTTTACCGCAAGGAGGAGCTCATACATTGCTGCTCTGGATCTCTGCATTATTCTGCTGTTGACTAGAAGGTTGGTATAAGGTTAAAAAACATTGATTACAGTATTTCTATTGTTCGGTGCCAGGTACCTATGCAGGCAGCTCTAGGGTTGTGGAAAACAAAAACTGCAAATTGTAGAAAACTACATTAAAAAACATTGTTAGAGAATATTTGCTATTACTAATATTTTTCAATTATTCCATATTCTGGACTTCTGTGGTGTCGTCTTTTAATAATCATTGGCACTTTCTATACCTTCAACCTGTTTGCAATAAAACATATTGTTCTTGTAGAATCCCTTTAAGACCATTGAATTCTGTTTATAAGACACGTAGAGTGGTACCGAGGATATGACTAAATCATAATGGGATTAAGGAGGTTTAAGAGAATTTAGAACCGCGGCACAACCACATGTGCAATTTCCCCCTTTAACATCACTGCTATCTTCTATTTTGAGGTCTTTGTTTCCCTTTATGTTTAAGAAGTAGACTCCCTGAAGGGAAGGTCTGGGGCCGGATAAGATGATATGGTAGTCAGGTTTCTAGCAGTGCATCTCTATTCTGTACTCTTGATTCATAATATAATTAGTGAGGGTTTCGACCACAAGGATTTCCTCTCGGAACTGCAACTTGAAGAATATTCCAATGTCAACTCAGCTGGGTTTGCCATTTAATGTGAGCAAGACCAAAATTATTTTCTGTGCTTTATTAGCATCTCATACTTCACATAGCGTCCTCTTTACTGTTTAAATTCTCTCATATTTCTCAAAATAACTCCAGGAATGGCAGTCTTTTTTTTGTTTAAAACATAGAGCAATTATCCTTTACTGCATAGTAGCGACTGCTTATTTTTATATACTTTTTTTTCTGGACAAATTTCCTTTCTGCTTTACTAATTTTAAGTAATTGAGTGCTGTATCGCAAGCAGCGGCTCACCACTAATTCCTTCGCTGGAGTGTTTAAACAGAAAGCGCTAGCGACTGGTTCCAAAATGCGGGATTTGGGGCTTGTGTCTCAGGTGAAAAAAAATGACGTTTTCTTTCCTTCTACTAAAAATACACCAAACAATTTTTATGTCCTTTACTATAAATATAAAGATATAAACAGGACCATGTGTGTTCTTATTTTGTCAGTGATGCACATTACTCTGAATGGCCATGTTATAATTTCCATATACTAATCTACATAATTTACGTTACTGCAGGGGAGGGAGGGAGGGGGAAAAAGATGCAGGGGAGGTAGGGAGGGAGGGGGAAAGGGATGCAGGGGAGGTAGGGAGGGAGGGGGAAAGGGATGCAGGGGAGGTAGGGAGTGAGAGGGAAAGGGATGCAGGGGAGGTAGGGAGGGAGGGGGAAAGGGATGCAGGGGAGGTAGGGAGGGAGGGGGAAAGGGATGCAGGGGAGGTAGAGAGGGAGGGGGAAAGGGATGCAGGGGAGGTAGGGAGGGGGAAAGGGATGCAGGGGAGGTAGGGAGGGAGGGGGAAAGGGATGCAGGGGAGGTAGAGAGGGAGGGGGAAAGGGATGCAGGGGAGGTAGAGAGGGAGGGGGAAAGGGATGCAGGGGAGGTAGGGAGGGAGGGGGGAAAGGGATGCAGGGGAGGTAGGGAGGGAGGGGGAAAGGGATGCAGGGGAGGGAGGGGGAAAGGGATGCAGGGGGAGGTAGGGAGGGAGGGGGAAAGGGATGCAGGGGAGGTAGGGAGGGAGGGGGAAAGGGATGCAGGGGAGGTAGGGAGGGAGGGGGAAAGGGATGCAGGGGAGGTAGGGAGGGAGGGGGAAAGGGATGCAGGGGAGGTAGGGAGGGAGGGGGAAAGGGATGCAGGGGAGGTAGGGAGGGAGGGGGAAAGGGATGCAGGGGAGGTAGGGAGGGAGGGGGAAAGGGATGCAGGGGAGGTAGGGAGGGAGGGGGAAAGGGATGCAGGGGAGGTAGGGAGGGAGGGGGAAAGGGATGCAGGGGAGGTAGGGAGGGAGGGGGAAAGGGATGCAGGGGAGGTAGGGAGGGAGGGGGAAAGGGATGCAGGGGAGGTAGGGAGGGAGGGGGAAAGGGATGCAGGGGAGGTAGGGAGGGAGGGGGAAAGGGATGCAGGGGAGGTAGGGAGGGAGGGGGAAAGGGATGCAGGGGAGGTAGGGAGGGAGGGGGAAAGGGATGCAGGGGAGGTAGGGAGGGAGGGGGAAAGGGATGCAGGGGAGGTAGGGAGGGAGGGGGAAAGGGATGCAGGGGAGGGAGGGAGGGAGGGGGAAAGGGATGCAGGGGAGGGAGGGAGGGAGGGGGAAAGGGATGCAGGGGAGGGAGGGAGGGGGAAAGGGATGCTAGGGAGGGAGGGGGAAAGGGATGCGAGGGAGGTAGGGAGGGAGGGGGAAAGGGATGCGAGGGAGGTAGGGAGGGAGGGGGAAAGGGATGCGAGGGAGGTAGGGAGGGAGGGGGAAAGGGATGCAGGGGAGGTAGGGAGGTAGGGAGGGAGGGGGAAAGGGATGCGAGGGAGGGAGGGGGAAAGGGATGCGAGGGAGGGAGGGAGGGAGGGGGAAAGGGATGCAGGGGAGGTAGGGAGGGAGGGGGAAAGGGATGCAGGGGAGGTAGGGAGGGAGGGGGAAAGGGATGCAGGGGAGGTAGGGAGGGAGGGGGAAAGGGATGCAGGGGAGGTAGGGAGGGAGGGGGAAAGGGATGCAGGGGAGGTAGGGAGAGAGGGGGAAAGGGATGCAGGGGAGGTAGGGAGGGAGGGGGAAAGGGATGCAGGGGAGGTAGGGAGGGAGGGGGAAAGGGATGCAGGGGAGGTAGGGAGGGAGGGGGAAAGGGATGCAGGGGAGGTAGGGAGGGAGGGGGAAAGGGATGCAGGGGAGGTAGGGAGGGAGGGGGAAAGGGATGCAGGGGAGGTAGGGAGGGAGGGGGAAAGGGATGCAGGGGAGGTAGGGAGGGAGGGGGAAAGGGATGCAGGGGAGGTAGGGAGGGAGGGGGAAAGGGATGCAGGGGAGGTAGGGAGGGAGGGGGAAAGGGATGCAGGGGAGGTAGGGAGGGAGGGGGAAAGGGATGCAGGGGAGGTAGGGAGGGAAGGGGGAAGGGATGCAGGGGAGGGAGGGAAGGGATGCAGGGGAGGGAGGGGGAAAGGGATGCTAGGGAGGGAGGGGGAAAGGGATGCGAGGGAGGTAGGGAGGGAGGGGGAAAGGGATGCGAGGGAGGTAGGGAGGGAGGGGGAAAGGGATGCGAGGGAGGGAGGGAGGGGGAAAGGGATGCAGGGGAGGTAGGGAGGTAGGGAGGGAGGGGGAAAGGGATGCGAGGGAGGGAGGGGGAAAGGGATGCGAGGGAGGTAGGGAGGGGGAAAGGGATGCGAGGGAGGTAGGGAGGGAGGGGGAAAGGGATGGGAGGGAGGGAGGGAGGGGGAAAGGGATGCAGGGGAGGTAGGGAGGTAGGGAGGGAGGGGGAAAGGGATGCGAGGGAGGGAGGGGGAAAGGGATGCGAGGGAGGTAGGGAGGGAGGGGGAAAGGGATGCGAGGGAGGTAGGGAGGGAGGGGGAAAGGGATGCGAGGGAGGGAGGGAGGGGGAAAGGGATGCAGGGGAGGTAGGGAGGTAGGGAGGGAGGGGGAAAGGGATGCAGGGGAGGTAGGGAGGGAGGGGGAAAGGGATGCGAGGGAGGGGGAAAGGGATGCAGGGGAGGGAGGGAGGGGGGAAGGGATGCAGGGGAGGTAGGGAGGGGGAAGGGATGCAGGGGAGGGAGGGAGGGGGGAAGGGATGCAGGGGAGGGAGGGAGGGGGGAAGGGATGCAGGGGAGGGAGGGAGGGGGGAAGGGATGCAGGGGAGGTAGGGAGAGGGGAAGGGATGCAGGGGAGGTAGGGAGAGGGGAAGGGATGCAGGGGAGGGAGGGGGGAAGGGATGCAGGGGAGGGAGGTAGGGAGGGGGGAAGGGATGCAGGGGAGGTAGGGAGGGGGGAAGGGATGCAGGGGAGGGAGGGAGGGGGGAAGAGATGCAGGGGAGGGAGGGAGGGGGAAAGAGATGCAGGGGATGGGGAGATGCAGGGGAGAAACATGAAATATTATCTCGTCATTTGTGCCAAAAGTGCTCATTACGAGGCCTGCAATGGGTGCTGAAGGCCTTGCATATCAAGCCTTGCATTGTGTGGCAAACCAGAGCATTGTGAAGCTTGTGAATTTTATGCCATAATTTTTGATGGGCAAGTCGCTAGTTCGAAATAAATATGATCACATTCTTTAAAAGCCTAAGTCTTGTGTGCGTAAACGGCTCACCTTGCTTTAGCGAGGGACGCAAAAGCGTGAACAACATTGCAAACGTTCCGAACTATTATTATTATTATTTATTTATTTTCACCATGCTCCAAATGTTTTCATTAGAAATCTGTAAGTCATAGTGCAGTATCCATCTTTTTTTTAATTATGGATACACATAAAAATATTGAATATAATTGCATTCAGAATGTGGAAAGGAAGGATATTTTAAATGGTGAAGGGTAATGCAGAAAATAACCGCATGTAACTGGTATAAGGGATATGGAAGATTCCTGTTTTTAATATTATAATAGACTAGTGTACTAATTACTGCTTAACAGTTTTTACTCACTGAAACCTTCCATATAGTCTCAACAAAGATCAGCCCCCAGCAGTTCATGCACACAGTGCTTCTATTAGTACTAAATGTACTAGCCAGACTGTTTCTCAAACACATGTTTTGAAATGCTGCTGAGACCATGTGATTGGTTAGTAGATCTAGTACTATGGAGACACTGTGTGCGGAGCATTGTTGGGACTATTTGGATGGATCCAGTGAGTAAAAGCAGCTTTTAAGCACTTGTTAAAAAAATGTGTAGATATGCAAATAAACACTTAAGTAGTTCTTTAATATTAAGCATTTGGAAGCTACATTGAAGGCCCATAAGAGACTGAGGTCCTGTTTCTAACTCTACCTACTGACTACCCCTGAGCTAGAGGTTTCAATTATACCATATTTGGAAAATGTGTTAATTTAACTTGTTTGTGGTTCTAGATATTTATTTCTTACCCTCTGTTGATCTGTTGCTCTGAAGGTGGACAATATGTGATAATTTGCAAATTGCATTGTCTTTCAGAGAGATAGCAGATGAAGGTGTGTTCAAGCCAATCTTTAAAGTCCTGACCAGAGCCTCGCAGCAGATCCCAACATTAACTGCAGAAAACAGCATTTCTCTGGAAAACTGGTTTCAGCTGTTGGCTGAATGTTTTCGATGTTTGAGAAATTCCTGTGTGCAATGTACACAAAATCAGACAACGCTCAGGTAGGTTTTAACATTGTCTTTGCAGTGTATTTTAATAAAAGAAGGCTACATGGTTGTTAACTGGTCTTTTATATAAATAAGACATCGGGCAATTTGGGTGATATCCTGTCTGATTGGACATCTCGCCCTCAAGGTACCTATGTAGGCAAAGGGTCCTAGACAATGAGCTGTGCGGAATTGCGTCCTAGCCAATCGGCTGTCCATACCACTTCTGCCTTTCAAATGATACATTGTTGTACCTGCCTCTGATAGGCCACAACATATTATGAGTTTTTTGCTAATTTAGCTTGAATTTTCATGGGCGTTCCTTCTCAATATCAACTGCCTGAAAACTGCAGAAGTTTTGCAAAGTTTATTAGTGCTTTATTTTGGGATTTTTTCATGCAAAACATGTTTGTATACATGGCTGATTCTCCCCTATCAAATGCTTCATAATCCAGGACATTTTCATATGCCTTTTTTTTAAAGAATTCTGCAAAACAAATATAACATTTATTTTTATAATTGCAGTTATTTAAAAAAAATCTAAAATACTTAAAATATGACCTTTTTAAAAGTATGTGAATGTTTTAAACAGTTTGTTAATATTTGGACTGCAAGAATCTTATTTTGAATGTAAATATAGATAAGAAAACACTGCAAATTCTCAGTGATGCCTTGTTTATATCTAATCTAGTACTGTTAAGTATATTTTATTATTATTAACTTTTATTTGTAATGCGCTTGCATATTCCGTAGTGCTGTACTAAACTGCAGAAAATGGAGGGCCCTGTTTTGAGCTTCAAATCTTTGTAGAAAGTGCTTTTTCCAAAGCACCCTACAAGATTGGAAACTCACTACTTGCAAACTACAGAATGCATTTAGGAGTATACCCTCTTAATATCCCAATGCAATAAGAAACGCACTTTACATGGAGTCATTCTATACACACACTAATTTATTTTATTTAAAAATAAAACTTTTTTTTTTTTTTTTACACTCCCAGAGCTGCTTACATAGGCCCTGTGTACCTACCAATGGAAATACTGCATTAGGGTACGGTTTTTAACACTTTACTAGCCTTCAAGCCAACAACAATACAATGCAGAGATCTAGAGAGCAATGTCTGGGCTCCTCCTTGTTTCCTTGCGCAGGGGACTACACATGCCATGATGCCTTCCTGCACAAACTGCCATCACAGATTGATACAATGTATTAGCTGCCTGTGATTGACCAACACTAATTATGAATGTTATGCTAATTTTAGCAGGGATTTCTAGGGGTGTTAACTCTAAAAATCAACTGCTTGCAAATTAAAGAGATTTAGCAAACGTTAGGGCAAATTGAATAATGTTTAGTTTGGTATTTTTCTTCATGCAAAAAAAAAAAAAAAAAAGCAGGAAACGTAAATATGCCTTTAAAAGCACACCGAACGCACTAAGTTGTTATCACCGTTCAAGAAGTATGAGAAGAAGAAAGGGACGCGAAATGCACGTGTTTATCTACTTCTGCGCTAGTTGTCGCAATGTAGTGATGACACATACTGAGGACAAAGTCATATTAATACTGCACTTTCTCAGGGGGGCTGAATTGAATTGTTAGATAAATATGAGTTTCATAGGGGGCTGGAGGACAGAATAATTCCTTCCTTTTAATAATTTATTATGAATTTCCTACCTAAGAAATTCTACATTCCAAGAACTGGGTGATAGGGAAAATTTGGACAGATCCATGCTTTCTAATCATTAACAGGCAAGACACCTGGGTATGTCTTAGATGTGTTAGTACAGGGAGTGCAGAATTATTAGGCAAATGAGTATTTTGACCACATCATCCTCTTTATGCATGTTGTCTTACTCCAAGCTGTATAGGCTCGAAAGCCTACTACCAATTAAGCATATTAGGTGATGTGCATCTCTGTAATGAGAAGGGGTGTGGTCTAATGACATCAACACCCTATATCAGGTGTGCATAATTATTAGGCAACTTCCTTTCCTTTGGCAAAATGGGTCAAAAGAAGGACTTGACAGGCTCAGAAAAGTAAAAAATAGTGAGATATCTTGCAGAGGGATTCAGCACTCTTAAAATTGCAAAGCTTCTGAAGCGTGATCATCGAACAATCAAGCGTTTCATTCAAAATAGTCAACAGGGTCGCAAGAAGCGTGTGGGAAAAAACAAGGCGCAAAATAACTGCCCATGAACTGAGAAAAGTCAAGCGTGCAGCTGCCACGATGCCACTTGCCACCAGTTTGGCCATATTTCAGAGCTGCAACATCACTGGAGTGCCCAAAAGCACACGGTGTGCAATACTCAGAGACATGGCCAAGGTAAGAAAGGCTGAAAGATGACCACCACTGAACAAGACACACAAGCTGAAACGTCAAGACTGGGCCAAGAAATATCTCAAGGCTGATTTTTCTAAGGTTTTATGGACTGATGAAATGAGAGTGAGTCTTGATGGGCCAGATGGATGGGCCTGTGGCTGGATTGGTAAAGGGCAGAGAGCTCCAGTCCGACTCAGACGCCAGCAAGGTGGAGGTGGAGTACTGGTTTGGGCTGGTATCATCAAAGATGAGCTTGTGGGGCCTTTTCGGGTTGAGGATGGAGTCAAGCTCAACTCCCAGTCCTACTGCCAGTTCCTGGAAGACACCTTCTTCAAGCAGTGGTACAGGAAGAAGTCTGCATCCTTCAAGAAAAACATGATTTTCATGCAGGACAATGCTCCATCACACGCGTCCAAGTACTCCACAGCGTGGCTGGCAAGAAAGGGTATAAAAGAAGAAAATCTAATGACATGGCCTCCTTGTTCACCTGATCTGAACCCCATTGAGAACCTGTGGTCCATCATCAAATGTGAGATTTACAAGGAGGGAAAACAGTACACCTCTCTGAACAGTGTCTGGGAGGCTGTGGTTGCTGCTGCACGCAATGTTGATGGTGAACAGATCAAAACACTGACAGAATCCATGGATGGCAGGCTTTTGAGTGTCCTTGCAAAGAAAGGTGGCTATATTGATCACTGATTTGTTTTTGTTTTGTTTTTTAATGTCAGAAATGTATATTTGTGAATGTTGAGATGTTATATTGGTTTCACTGGTAAAAATAAATAATGGAAATGGGTATATATTTGTTTTTTGTTAAGTTGCCTAATAATTATGCACAGTAATAGTCACCAGCACACACAGATATCCCCCTAAAATAGCTAAAGCTAAAAACAAACTAAAAACTACTTCCAAAAATATTCAGCTTTGATATTAATGAGTTTTTTGGGTTAATTGAGAACATGGTTTTTGTTCAATAATAAAATTAATCCTCAAAAATACAACTTGCCTAATAATTCTGCACTCCCTGTATATATTATCATTTGTCTCATCAGCCAGGGAACAATTTTGGCAAATTTCTTATATAAAAGCATTAGTGACTGTCACTTTTAATATTGAACATTATGGAATCCTGCATGTATATGGTTTCATTAGGCGACATTAGTATATGATAAGCATTGATATCTATGTCTATAAATGATTATTATTTTTTATATCTGAGATACTGCAGTCTTTGGTACAATACTAGTAATCAAATATTGGCTATCTCTTATTTTTTATGGGAGGGTGGAGCCCGTCTCCCTTTTCGATCTCATTTCTGACTAATGGGAACTGGCTCAGGAAGTAGATAGTAAGCTTAAGAGACTGTTGTGTCTGCTATTTATACCATAGATTCATAATATTAATAGCATAGGTTTTCTATAATGAAAGTACAAATTAAGGAATTTTGTGAGTACCAGGAATTATGCTTTTTAGTTTTTTGGAATATCATTTGATATAGATATATTTTATATACACTAAAAGTACACATAATCAGTCTGCGAGTTTTCAGTTTTCCATAATCTGTGTGTACAATGGTTTAAGACTACAAATGTCGTTAATACAATAAATATAACACAATTACATGTGTATCTGTCCTTCCATAATTTTATCCATGGTTCCTTTTAATCACCTTATTTAAAAAAAAGAAAGTTAAAATGTTTTTAATTATATGTTAATAAAGGTTATATTTTAACTTACATTCTACTTGATCAGCAGTTTTGTTTTTCTTTGGGATTATAAATCCGTTCTGAGTGGGTGTTGCTAGTTGATAAGTATACTTTTTCTCCTTTTTTTTCATATAATTGTATATGAATAGAAGCTAAATTGAATCAGTAGTGATTACTTTTGGGTCGTGGGATCTGCTAGTTTAAGATTGTGCTTTCTCTCTTTTTTTTTTCTTGAATTCTAAAGACATTTTACCAGCATTGTCCAAATAAAGAGTATTCACTCATTAAATAGAGGACTAACTCACAAGATTTTATTTGTTTGAGGCTAGGTGCTATATCTTTAATTTTGGTGAGTATAAAATGGTAGCCACACTGTTTGCTGTATATTTAGTGAACAATGCGATCCTCATTTGCCAACATATGTTATCCACTTACTAGTATGATCTTACAGAAGCAAGAATGGAAGTAATCGCTGCTATCTAACTGTACAGGTTAAGAAAAAGTAATGAGTAAGCAAATCCTCGCTACCACCACCTTGGCACATAGTGCCCTCTGCAAAATAGTTGTATGTTAGTGTGGTTTCTCTGTGTGGGGCTGAAGGCTCTCCCTTTAATTAAGTAGAGAAAGCTTGCATAATGTTACCACAACGCTTAGGGAGCTGTTTAGCAGATGTCACTGTAAGGCTTGGAGCGTCCGGCGCTCGGAGCATCCAGGAAACATTCTATGGACATAACATCACACCAACAGCTTCACGTGGTCAGAAAACACAGGCATGTTAAAGGGACTCTGTCACCCCAAAATCACATTTTTTTTTTAGGTTATCCCTACAGATAATGAAAAACTGGCTATGTGTTGTTATCCATTTTTTTTAAAAAGTGAATCAATCCTGGGAAATTCCAAGTTGTTGCATTTATATTTAAATGAGCGACTTATGCATATTAAATAGCTGCTTTGATCTGGTAATTAGGATTACAGTCTGCTTGCCTGTCTCTGCAAAGACCCCAAATGTTATCTGTCAGTTAGACCCCTGCACCGCCCTTATCAAGTACTCTGAACCATCCACATTGCCATACAGGAGCCAAAAATCTGTTCTAAATATTCCAGAAATTGTTTACAGTTGAGAAAAATATATATATATTTTTAAATGAAATAATCTTTCAGTTTGGGTGACAGAATCCCATTAAGCTATTGGCTAAAATCCTGAGAGCACAAGGAGCAATAACTTATCAGTAATACATAAACTGCCGAGGGATCAATTCATAAACATAAAACTGCAATTTAAGGTTCAGTATACTCCAGTTTTAAACATAAAAAAAAATCAGGGCTTATTTTTTTAATTATCTGTTTATTAATATCTACACTTTATACAGTAGTGTTTATAACATGATAGTATCCCTTGTACATGTATTTGTTTCTTATAGTATTAGATGGTTCATAGATAGATACAAATGTTACTGTAAGACAGTTTTTCCCAAACCCTGGGCTCTGTTGTTGTTGTTTAGCCGTTCAGTTGTGTCCGGCACTCTATGACTCTATGGACTGCAGCATGCCAGTCACTGCCCATCTGAGCTCACTCAAGCTCATGTTCATTGCTTCAATGACCTCACATCTCCATCTCTGCCATCCCCTTCTTCGTGTCCCTTCAATCTCTCCCAGCATCTGAGCCTTCTCTAGGGAATCCTATCTTCTCATGATATGGACAAAATATTTGAGCTTCAGCCTCAAGCTCAAACCTTCCACTTTAGTTCAGATGTTTAATCCTGTTATAGTATAACTTTCATTTCAGTGATGAAAATGTAATGATTTTTTTTTGTTATACTTCTATGTACTAGAAACGTGGGATTAATTGATGAATCTGTGTGTTTGATCAAGATCCTCCAGGCATCAGACAGCAAGCAGGAATCCCGCTTAGTAGGTAAGAGATTGGCAGACCTTCTCATTATCTCATGGTTATAATTACTGCTTCTCTGTGCTCATTTTATCTCTACAGTAAATAATTTCTGAAATATTAAGAATTGATTTTGTGGATCCTTTATGCTAATATGCAACTCCAGAGTGCTTGGTCAGGGTGGGAGAGGGTTTAACTGTCAGATAACATTGCAGGACTTTATTTTGGCCTCTACTGAGACATACAAGCAGACTGTAATCCCAAATAGCACATCTTTCTCTGTTCATCAATATACTTCAATGTGTGGATTTGTCAGAATAACAAATCACAATACTGATTTACAAGAAGTGGTATATGTCTTAGATCACCAAATAACTCTATCTGCAGTGGAATTTGATGGTTGTATTGATTACCAATAAGAATCTGTAATGGTCCATTGACTACACCATCCAATATATTTAGGCTCTTGTAGGACCAAGTTGCCTACTATTCCAATCATGCCTTTGCCTGCAGTTCCAGGGTTCCTGTTCAGATGCTTGCTCTGTTTGTATGTTTTTATAGTTTTTCAGTTCACTGAATACATATAAACAATGGACAATTATATATGTATAATATTACTATGGGCTTTGCAGTCAATTTACAGCTCCAGTCACTTATTCCCTGCTAAACACTCAGTATTGTACTTTCCATAGCTTTTACATTTATTTTTAAAAACATTTTGCCTGTTATCAAGTTTTTTAAAAGAGTAAAGTATAATTTTGGCACTGTAGTGGCCAAGTAAGTTATATTTCTTTCAGTAACAGTTGGTGTTCACCAAATATTATTATTATTATTATTATTATTATTATTATTATCCTTTATCCTTTGTTTGTAATGCCCAACTGATTCCATAGGTTAAGTACAAGGCACAAAACAAGATTAACACAAGGAAAAGAATGGAGGGCCCTCTCTGATGTACATGGCGTTTTTTCCCAAAGCACCTTACAAGAGTGAAAACTTGCAAACTTATGATCTAAAGGGTATGAGCGTGGTACAGGAGGGTGATAGTTACAAGATGGTGGTGTGTAAGGCAATAGGCTCAAGCATGTGGAGGTGTCTGTGTGTTGCACTGTAGATTGTGGGTGTGAGTGATATTATACTGTAGAGTGTGCAGTGGTGCATTTTAAAGCTAAAAGTGATAGGCTTCCTTAAACAGATGAGTTTTTTTTTTTTTTTTAAGGATTTGAGGTAGAAGAATAGTCTAATGGAGCGAGACAAGGAGTTGCAAAGAATATGGGCAGCATGAGCAGTCCTTAACGTGGAGTGAGAGGAGGTATTAAGAGAGGATGAAAGAAGAAGGTCATTAGCAGAGCAAAGCGGGCAGTTGCGGGAGTATGTTGAGACAAGAGCAGAGATATAATGGTGTGCACAGTTATTGAGACTTTATACATTAGGGTCATGATTTTATATTTTTATTCTGGAGGCTACAGGAAGCCAATAGGATGACGGACAGAGAGGAGCTGCAGACACTGAGCGCAGAGTATGGTAGACGAGTCTAGCAAAAAAAGTAGGTTTTTCTTTAGTCGATCTGTGTATGCTGTAAAGGATTAAACAAAAAAAAGTCTCCCCACCTCCCATCATTGTGGTGCAGTAATTACAAATGAAAGTTCAGAATGTGCTATAGTATGTACTAGACAGGAACATTGAGATGCTGTGTATGATATCCCTGGCAAACCATCTAGAACTGCGGTCGCCTGCAAACATAATGTGTTTTCCAAAATAGTAAAGCAGCAGCAGCAGAAATGCCACTAAATAGGCAGTGATTTATTAACTATAAAAAAATTAAATCCAGCTTTGAAATTTCTCTGTTAATGCTTCTTTCCAACTTAAACCTGTCATGTAGTTTTTAAATTATTTGTACCTAACAAATAAACAGGTTCCGAACCGCACTTGAAAAAGAACCACATGAAATAGGCAAGAGAGTTGGAGTAGCATCTAGGCTCCTGAAATACGGCTTGCTAATATACATTCAAATATTTGCAACATTATATTAGTTGTAACTTTTTGTGATACTGTGTCAATTGACATTTAATTACACCAAAATTACTGAAAGCGTGAGATATGTATTATGTTTCTACATTGAATTCTAAACCAGTGAAACCGAACTGAACTAGATTTTGCGGCCACCGGGACATGGAAGGTTTCTGGAGACAAAGTAGAATTTAAAAAAGTCTGGCAGGAAAAAAACTGACAGCAACAGGATTGACATTAAGGGATTCCTGGTTAATTAATCAGAGCGCAGGAGCACATTGTGATCACGTCAATCCACCTGTCACCAGAAAAAAAAGAATATATATGTAATAGATGCCTGATCATTTTTTTAATACACCCCCACCCTAATGAAAAGTGTTGAGGACAACCTAGCCTGTCTTTGCCAGATAGAAGTGACCTTGCTGGGAGGGTTAAGAAGTGCTTATAAGCTCGGTTTTCTTTTTTCTGCCTAAAATCTTACAAATAGTTCCTTATTGGTTTCTCCCTGCAGCAGCTCATGAAGACAAGTGCACATTAAAGTACCGAGGTTGCTCTGTCTCATATTAACCAATCAGTGACAACATTCCGCAACATGCTGCTTGAGAGAGAGGTCTCTGACATAGTAATTTGGAACCATTCACTTTCTTTGTATTTATGAGCTACAGAGGGCAGACCCAAATAGATACAAATCGTGTGATTTTAGGCAGTGAAAACAGAGCTTATAAGCACTTCTTAATAAAATAATTTACATAACTGTAAATAAATACTTAGGGATATTATATACCTAGTAACATCCAGAATCCTTCCACATCACTTTTTAATTTTATATTGTTTAGGGTTTTATGAAGTGACAACTGAAACGGTCAGGACTGTTGTGCGTAATACAAAATCTATACTTTTTATTTTTAGTATGTTTTGTAATGTTGCTCTGAGTTATAAATACATATTATCTGTGCTGTGACATGTACTTCTTGTGTCTAGTGGTTTGTTTGTATATAGCAGTGAAACCGCAAAGGCCCAACAGTCGCAATGCAATGTACACATAAAAATAAATAGGTTTAGGAATTGGTGGTTGTTAACATTGTTTAATGAAAGCGTTAAATAACTGAGCTTGGTCAAATCCTCCTTCTCTTTGTTTTTTCAAGGGCCATTAAATTGTCACAGTATGCAGTCATAAAGAAAAATAGCATGCCTTTATTTATAGATCAAAAACTGAGGAGACTTTAAAGGGACTCTGACGCCACAAAATTAAGTTGTTATTTAGGTTATTAACCTTCCTGGTGGTATGATTATGTCAGTATTTAGAATGTTAAAGCGGTACATAAAAAAAAAAACCCTGACATAATCATACCGCCCTTTCCCCCTTATCCCCATCTCTTTCCTCCTCCTCTTCCTCCTCTTCCCCCCCTTCCCACTCTTCCTCCTCCTCTTCCCCTCCCCCCTCTTCCCCTCCCCCCCTCTTCCCCTCCCCCCCTCTTCCCCTCCCCCCTCTTCCTACTCCTTCTTCCTACTCCTTCTTCCTACTCCTTCTTCCTACTCCTTCTTCCTCCTTCTCTTCCTCCCCCTCCTTTTCCTCCCCCTCCTCTTCCTCCCCCTCCTCTTCCTCCCCCTCCTCTTCCTCCCCCTCCTCTTCCTCCCCCTCCTCTTCCTCCCCCTCCTCTTCCTCCCCCTCCTCTTCCTCCCCCTCCTCTTCCTCCCCTTCCTCTTCCTCCCCTTCCTCTTCCTCCCCTTCCTCTTCCTCCTCTTCCTCCTTCCTCCTCCTCCTCCCCCCCCTCTTCCTCCCCCTCCTCTTCCTCCTTCCCCCTCCTCTTCCTCCCCCTCCTCTTCCTCCCCCTCCTCTTCCTCCCCCTCCTCTTCCTCCCCCTCCTCTTCCTCCTCCTCCCCCCCTCTTCCTCCTCCCCCCCTCTTCCTCCTCCCCCCCCTCTTCCTCCTTCCCCTCCCCTCTTCCTCCTTCCCCTCCCCTCTTCCTCCTTCCCCCTCCTCTTCCTCCTTCCCCCTCCTCTTCCTCCTTCCCCCTCCTCTTCCTCCTTCCCCCTCCTCCTCGAGGAACCATGAATGCCAACATGTACTGTGACATACTGAAACAGAGCATGATCCCCTCACTTCTGAGACAGGGCAGTATTCCAACATGATAATGACCCCAAACGCACCTCCAAGACGGCCACTGCCTTGCTAAAGAAGCTGAAGGTAAAGGTGATGGACTGGACAAGCATGTCTCCAGACCTGAACCCTATTGAGCATCTGTGCGGCATCCTCAAACCTAAGGTGGGGGAGTGCAAGGTATCTAACATCCACCAGCTCCGTGATGTCATTATGGAGGAGTGGAAGAGGACGCCAGTGGCAACCTGTGAAGCTCTGGTGAACTCCATGCCCATGAGGGTTAAAGCAGTGCTGGAAAATAATGGTGGCCACACAAAATATTGACACTTTAGGCCCAATTTGGACAGTTCCACTTAATTGGCATTAATGGCCGTGTGTTGAGTTATTTGGAGGGGACAGCAAATTTACACTGTTATACAGGCTGTACACGTACTACTTTACATTGTAGCAGAGTGTCATTTCTTCTGTGTTGTCATATGAAACTATATAATAAAATATTTATAAAAATGTGAGGGGTGTACTCACTTTTGTGAGATACTGTAGTTTCGGGCCTTTATTGAGATGTAGCTGAACTCCTTAAGGCACACTGAGCTAGGTGTCCATGTCTGGAGCCTCCTATTCCCCCTAGGGAGACTAAGCCCCAAGGGTCATTTGAGGTACTCAATCGTAGAACTGACGAGGCCTAATAAAGGCTGAAACGAACATTTGGTTTTGCTGTTTCTCCTGACCAGGGTAGATCTGCCTGCTATTTCAGGGATGAGTAAGACCAGGCTGTTCTATTGCAGCGTACTTCTCCCCAAGAAGGGCACAAGTGCGCTTCTCTCAAAGTGGGTTAGTTCTTTCTCTGATTGAGCTCCTCAGACCTTGGTTTTTCTCTATCTAGAATGTGGTAGCAGTAGTGAAATGTGATCTGGAAAGACTAAATTGTTTTTCGTTCTGTGTTAGTTTCAGAAAGTCAAAAAACTGATATTTTACTGTAGTTAATTCACTTGTCTCTTCTATGAAAGAGATATCAAACCTTTTGGTTTGGGACCCCCTTTCCATGAGTAGTTAGAGCCTCTTGTGCTTCTTTATGATTATGTGCCCAATAAGCAGTTTCTTCTTTCCTTTCTCCTGTGCTTCTGTTTTCAGTGCATCTTCCATAACCAACACTCAATCAATTAATGAAAGTAGGATGTGAATCAAGTTTCTTAATCACGCCTGCAGAGCACTGCATATACCAAAGAAAGTTATTTGCAGTGGTCTGATCTCATTATTATTCACACAGCATATTATAGCTTTCTTAGCAGGTGGGTATAAAGGTAAAGACTTTTGCTTCTGGGGAGGAAAGCTATGGCAATTTTGGATAAGCTAGTAAAAAGTAAAGATATTACACTACCAACAAAGGTCTGCATAGTTAGAACTATGTATTCCCAGTAGTAACATAAGGATGTGAGAGCTGGACCATGAAGAAGTCTGAGCACCGGAGAATTGACGCCTTTGAATTGTTGTGTTGGCAAAAACTACTTAGAGTCCCTTGGACTGCAAGAAGATCCAGTAAATCAGTATTACAGGAAATTAAGCCAAACGGTTCACTAGAAGGTTTGATCATGACGCTGAAGCTCAAATATTTTGTCCATATCATGAGAAGACAGGATTCCCTAGAGAAGACTCTGATGCTGGGAAAGACTGAAGGCTCAGGAAGACGGGGGTGGCAGAGATGGATAGATGAGGTAATTGAAGCAATGAACATGAGATTGATGGAGCACAGAGGGGCAATCGTTAATGGTTTGCTGAGGTCAATAGGGTCACAGAGAGTGGATAATGAAGATAGAAGATATTTTTCTGTACGCCCTGTCTTATTATTCCTATCTTTATATCCTTCTCGTTGTGTTGGTGATGTGCATGAATGGCTCATGTCACAACCTGCTTCTTCAATGGGGCTTGAGAAGAACCTAGTTCAAGCCTATTCCAGCAGGACTGTGTAGTTCTTACTACCTCTGGTACAGATTATAGCCCCAGGATATCAGGTACACCATATAATCCCTTAGAATTAATGCACAAAATGACACTTACACCGTGTCTATGTAAGTAGCTACCACTGTCATACCTTTATTAATTGGCACATTTTATACAATTTTCTGGCACACAGACTGGCCAATCAGTAAGCCCCCTTCTTACTGAGAAAACCCTGTGCCTCTGATGAGATCAGATCTCATCCTGTTGATTTATATCAACTTTAATTCATTGTTCTAACCACTCAGACTATCTGCTTGTCTGCTCAAGGCCCCTGTGAGGCCGGGGGAGTCTTCACCAAAATTGTACATAATAGGCTGCTCCTGCTTACTGGGAAACCCTGTAAAAGGATTATCTATTCGACTACGGTCTTGGGTGTTGGCTGATGCAATAGCCTGCAGAATAGCTAATATGTTAAGCAGAGCATAAACCAAGATACATACAGTATAACCGTGTAATTATATTTTAACTAGAAGAACTAAAACATACACAACTTTTAACCATAAACAGGATTACTTATTCCCAGTCCAGGCCCAAGCCATAGTCCAAAACAGTCCAGTCAGGCACTGTGCATGACAGCTCACACTATTCTTTTTTCAGGATTCTGTCAGAGCACCTAATTAAAGCTTTCCACAAGGGAACCTGGGACCCTAATCCATAGTTTTTGTAAGAAAGGTGCCGTTATTGAAAAATTTAGATTTAAGAGCTATTTGAAATTGCTTGTACTCATAGTGAACTCTTCAAAGTTGAGTTAAGGACTGGCACAACATCTGAAGACTTGAGGCCAGTGGCTAGTAGTTTTTAATGTCCTAATCCATGTAATCACATTTAGCGCTGTATTACTAATATGAGCAGCTGAGGATGAAGCCTACAGATCTGATTTATTACCCATAATCCACTTCCCATTAATAGGCTGCCAGGTCTAAGCTTTCTTTCTTGATTCAAACCTATAAATCGGCTCCCTTGCAGGAATATTTCCATTGCTGATTTCATATTCTATGCTGATTTTATTTATTTATTTTACATTTGAAGAATAACTGGATAAAGAGCCAGGTCAGTGCTGCTGCTTTTGAAGAGAAGACTATAATTATGCTGTCAGAACAGTATTTATATCCCTTTTTTTCAGGAAATAATTATGGGAGTGTGACAAATATATTATACTCATCAAAATTTAATATAAGTTTGACCATGTTTTTTTAATGTTGTTTATTCGTTTGAGTTATTGGTATTGTTTTTGGCTTCTCTGCGCTTCTTGGAAGTTTTTTCAAAAATGAAGTGGGTCTTTCAAGGCCGACCAACAAGCTCATTCAAACCAGTAGTTTGAATATGTAACAGATAGAACTGTAAGAGGAACAAAAGTCTAGTGTTTTGTATGAATTTATATGTAGCAAATGATCATCCTTATTTGTTGTCTTATGATATCTCCGCTTATGTGCAAGTTTCTTCCTTGTCAAGTAGGTGGGATCAGTGATCCTTTATTGTTACGGAAAGCTTATATATATATATATATATATATATATATATATATATATATATATATACATACATTTTTTTTTTAAAGGTATAGGTAGGTTTGTCTGATCCTCTGTGTACGTCTGTCTGATTGGATGTCTCTTATTAAATCATTTTATTTAATTGTATGTTTGTAATTCAAATTACATTTGACATTTCTTGTGTGCCCTAAGGCATCTATGTAGACAGAGCGCCCTAGCCAATCGGCTATAAGTATCACGGCTGCAGCTTGGTGTCGGCCAGTGAGTGAGATACATTGTTGTACTTGCCTCTGATTGGCCACAACTAATTATGAATGTTATGCTAATTTAGCTTGGATTTTCAGGGGCGTTCCTTAAAATCAACGAAAGAAATTTTTGCACACTTTAGGGTATGTTTATTAATGTTTACTTTTTGAGATTTTTTTTTTCAAGCAAAACAGGATTTTAATACACTACTGATTCTCCTCTATCTGATTTTTCATAATCCTGGAAACTTTCATATATCTTGAAATTTTTTTTGTAAGGGTGATTAACTTTGCTTATCAGTATTGTCAAGCGGATATGTTCTATATAAGTTGGAATTTTAAAGCGGCCCAATGAAGGTTCCTACATTCGATTACTAGAAATAATCTGAGTGTGTGTGCAGACCCTCAAATGTATAATTAGGGGAGTGGAGTAATCAAAGCTGATCACTGTACTAAGATTGATCGAGCAAACGATGTGTGCAGATATCCATGGAGTAATTAACAATGATAAGACAAGTTAAAAGTGGTTGATCATTAAAGAATGTAACTTATACATTTTCTAAAATATAGATAACTTATTAAAAAAACAACAAAAAACATTTAATATATAAAGCATGTACTTTTGAATGTATGTTGTACTTTTGGTCCTTTTCTATTTCTGATCCGTTTCCCATCCGAACAGTGGGGCTGAGCTCTGCAGCCAAAGGACTATTCCATCCTCCTATCTGGCCCATAAGGCGCGCTGGCAGAAGAGGCCTTGAGCTATGAGAGGCGCACCTGATCCCTGGGGGGCCGAGTGCCCGCGCTGAACAAAGCGATGGCCTAGCTGTCGACTCCACGCCGTTCTAGTTGTGCCACATCAGAGGATGGAATAGTTCTTTGCCTGCAGTACTTTTTTTCACCACCAGGTGGTATGTGGCACGGACGGGAGACGGATCTGAAATGGAACAAATTCTTACTTTTTTTTGTATTCAGGGCCTCTTGAACTGTAAATCCCTAAATTACACATTTTGTTGCATTATATATGAGATATAATTAACTGTTTTATACTGGTTGATATTGAAAATTTCAATCATGACGTCACTACTTGCCATACTCTATTCTGTTGGGTGGAACATCCCATACATCTGTCAGCTATTTTTTTTAAACTTCAGTGCTGCTTGTAATACTTACATTTTGACTTTAGCATCACAGCCAGAGAAAGAACACAGGAAAGACTTATTAGTGTAATTTCTGGATCTGCCAATAGACACCTAATAGGGAGTGGAGGGAAGCAGCTCAGTTGAAGGCTACTACACTAAAGTTAAACGCTAAACTAATTTTATTGCTGGTCAGTGATTTGTATAAATATACAGTTGATATAAAAAGTCTACACACCCCTGTTAAAATGTCAGGTTTCTGTGCTGTAAAAAAATGAGACAAAGATAAATCATTTCAGAACATTTTCCACTTTTTTAATGTGACCTATAAACTGTACAACTCAATTGAAAAACAAACTGAAATATTTTAGGTAGAGGGAAGAAAAAAAATAAAAATAAAATATGGTTGCCGAAGTCTGCACACCCTTAAACTAATACTTTGTTAAAGCACCTTTTGATTTTATTACAGCACTCAGTCTTTTTGGGTATGAGTCTATCAGCATGGCATATTTTGACTTGGCAAGATTTGCCCACTCTTCATTGCAAAAACACTCCAAATCTGTCAGATTGCGAGGGCATCTCCTGTGCACAGCCCTCTTCAGATCACCCCACAGATTTTTAATCGGTTTCAGGTCTGGGCTCTGGCTGGGCCATTCCAAAACTTTACTCTTCTTCTGGTGAAGCCATTACTTTGTTGATTTGGATGTATGCTTTGGGTCGTTGGCATGCTGAAAGATGAAGTTCATCTTCATGTTCAGCTTTCTAGCAGAAGCCTGAGGGGTTTGTGCCAATATTGACTGTTATTTGGAACTGTTCATAATTCCCTCTATCTTAACTAAGGCCCCAGTACCAGCCGAAGAAAAACAGCCCCAAAGCATGATGCTACCACCACCATGCTTCACTGTGGGTATGGTGTTCTTTTGGTGATGTGCAGTGTTGTTTTTGCGCCAAACATATATTTTGGAATTATGGCCAAAAAGTTCAACCTTGGTTTCATCAGACCAGAACACATTTTCCCACATGCTTTTGGGAGACTTCAGATGTGTTTTTGCAAAATGTAGCCTGGCTTGGATGTTTTTCTCCGTAAGAAAAGGCTTTCGTCTTGCCACTCTATCCCATAGCCCAGACATATGACGAATACGGGAGATTGTTGTCACATGTACCACACAGCCAGTACTTGCCAGATATTCCTGCAGCTCCTTTAATGTTGCTGTAGGCCTATTGGTAGCCTCCCAGACCAGTTTTCTTCTCGTCTTTTCATCAATTTTGGAGGGAGCTCCAGTTCTTGGTAATGTCACTGTTGTGCCATATTTTCTCCACTTGTTGATGACTGTCTTCACTGTGTTCCATGGTATATCTAATGCCTTGGAAATTATTTTGTACCCTTCTCCTGACTTATACCTTTTAACAATGAGACCCCTCTGATGCTTTGGAAGCTCTCTGTGGACCATGGCTTTTGATGTGGGATGCGACTAAGAAAATTTCAGAAAAGACCAACTAGAGCAGCTGAACTTTATTTGGGGTTATTCAGAGGCACTTTAAATGATGGAAGGTGTATGCTGACTCCTACCATTTACCATGATTTGGAATGTGATTGCTTAATTCTAAACACAGCTACATCCCCAGTTATAAGAGGGTGTGCAGACTTATGCAACCACATTATTTTTTTTTATTTTTTTTTCTTCCTTCTACCTAAAAGATTTCAGTTTGTTTTTTAATTGAGTTGTACAGTTTATAGGTCACATTAAAAAAAGTTCTGAAATTATTTATCTTTGTCTCATTTTTTTACAGCACAGAAACCTGACATGTTAACAGGGGTGTGTATACTTTTTATATCCACTGTATATGAAACCTTGTTGAATAAACACTGCAATAAAACTTGTGACAGAGCCATAAAAAGGGTTTAAGTCAGCCATATGCTCTGCAAAACTCTCATTTCCCAGGAGGACTGAAAGAGTTAACTTTCCTGACTAGTCGTTGGATGCACCTGATCAGAGAGGAGCTTAAGACTGCTGTTGGTGTTTGGGTGTGGCAGCTAATTAACTAGGTGTAAAGTCAGTCTGGGCTAGAGAGAGAAACACAAAGTGAGGTGTTCCATCTGATGCTTAAAATAGGCAGAGAGAGAGAGACAGCAGCTTGGAGTTGATGTTCATTTTGAAGCATAGTGAAAACTTGGAGTTCTGAAGAATATAGTGATTGCAAAGAAAGTATTGGACTGTTTTTGCTCCACCCTGGTTTAGCTTGATTTGAGATTTGATTGTGAGGGGGAACTATCTAACAGTAATGGTAGTGCTCCAGTGGGAGCTAGGCCTGTTTGATTGGTTTGGGCTAATAATACAGTTACATCTGGAAAAGTTTTAAAGCCTCCTGTATTGTGTCCTCCATCAAAGTGCCCGAAACAACACAGGCACAAACCCTGTGTAGATTGCTAACTTGCCACAAACTGTTCATGTGAAATAAGCTGCCCTGCACTGACATTAATTGAATATGCTCTGTTATTTAAGGTGTCCAAACCCAAAAAAAAAAGAGATTGAGAGCAACAAAGTTGAGATATTAGACCACTCAAGGAGTCTTCCTTTTTCAGGTTTCATAATCCAGTAACTAGGGGGCTTGAAAAATTACTATGACCCAAGGAGCCATAGCTCCTAAAAACCTTGCTTCTGGCGGCTAAGTTATTTTTTTCATGGTTATTTTTATCTATACACATGCACTTTCCTTGGATCCTAAAAAAAAACAGTTCACTGAACTATCTCCTAATTGTAAGATGGTTTTGTCCGCTTCTGTGGTAATCTTTAAAAGGACTTGGTAAAATGTAATTTAAATTCTTTATATCTGCTTGTCAAATAGTCACTGGTCTTTTTTCCCATTAAAAAGCCATGAGCATAAAACTATTTTAGATATTATGTAGGAGAGCTTTGGATATATATATATATATATATATATATATAATGGATAGTACATTTGTGGTCCATTTTAATGTCTAAAAATAAGTAAAAAGAAAAAATGCATTTCCCACAAGTTATTGCACTGCACTCTGGGAAACTGGGCCGGGACGTGCAAATGAGCACACAATGTATTGTCATGCTTAAATTAAAAAAAAAACACTTTATACATGGTTCCTTTTAGGCATATGCTCGCTGTATTACAAAGCTTTAAGCATAGCACAGGATGTATTATATACAAGCCAGGAGATATTCAAATGGGAGCACAAATGTACTGTAATGATCTTGAATATCATTTTGTTCTACTATGTCCCTTTAACTGTGCAGATACAACTAGACTATTATAGTTATTTTTAATGGCAGTTAATATTTTTAACAGCCTGTTAAAAAATAAAATAAAAAAATGCTGACATTTTTTTGCATTTTATTAGCATTTTAATGTAAATTTTCGAGCCTTCATTGCCAGACCAGTCAGTGGCTGGAAAAAATGACATTGTCCGATGTTTGGGATCTGGAACATAGTTTTTCCAACCATCAGGATTCTTATGGGTAAGTTAGAGGAACTATTTTTAACAAAGCATGAAATCCAGAAGGGATGGACAACAGTCCTCAGGTTCTACGTGTGCAGTCTGGCCACCTCAAGCTGGGATTCATTGCTTACTTTCCACTTAACAAAATGAGCAAACTCCCTGCATTAGTTTTAGAGAGAACTCTGAAAGGCGTGGAAGGGGAAGAGAAAGGAAGAATATATGAGAGGGGGAAAGGGAAGAGACGGGGCGAGGGGAGACCTAGAGATGGCCTGAGCATAAAGGGAGCCCATGATTTCATGCCACTTCAATACGGTCCTTGTTTATATTTTGGGTAAAATGTTACAAATTTAACATCAATTTCCACACACTGTAGATCTCTTAGATCTTGGCGTGACATTGCAAAACCAGTTGGATGGACATTTATCATTATACTGAGAAAATCCCTTCCCGTTCTTTGTGAAAATTGTACTTTTTGTGTCAGAGAGAAGTTGAGGAGGCACATACATTTTCTTAAAGGTATATGGAAAGTTCCTGGATTTTACTATGTAATATAATACCCCTGTGCATTTATTTACTTGTATGTACTTTATTTTATTAAGAAGTGCTTATGGGTCTGCCCTCTGCAGTGTGTGAACACACAGACTCTGTTGTATTTGCTGTGCTGTGTCATACTAAATAATCAGTGACCATCTCTGATTCTGCAATATGCTGCTGAGACCTGGACGTTGGTAGACTAGAATACTACACTGCACATCCAGCCCTACATAGTCTGTGTCTGTATGTGCTGCAGAGGACAGACCCAAGTAGGTAATATTTGATTGGTTAGGCAGTAAAAACAGAGCTTATAAGCACTTTAAATTAAATAAAGTACATAAAAGTAAATAGATACACAGGGTTATTATATACCAATAACACACAGGAACCTGCCATATCCCTTTAATACATTTCACACCAACATGATTGTGACTTATAGTTGATGCCACCTTTTGTAGGCTGGTAGAGCCTGTATGTATCTGTACTGGAAAAAGTAGATCCATGTCACTGGAGTTACTACTACTACTATATCATCTACTACTACATCATCTATATCATCTACTACTACTACTACTACTACTACTACTACATCATCTATATCATCTACTACTACTACTACATCATCTATATCATCTACTACTACATCATCTATATCATCTACTACTACTACTACTACTACATCATCTACATCATCTATATCATCTACTACTACTACTACTACTACATCATCTATATCATCTACTACTACTACTACATCATCTATATCATCTACTACTACTACTACTACTACATCATCTATATCATCTATATCATCTACTACTACTACTACTACTACTACTACATCATCTATATCATCTACTACTACTACATCATCTATATCATCTACTACTACTACATCATCTATATCATCATCTACTACTACTACTACTACTACTACTACTACCACTACTACCACTACTACCACTACTACATCATCATGAGCAATGAAGTAATGCTCATTTAATTGCAATTAGATTTTATTTCTCGTATAGTACATAGCACTAGTTGAAGAGACACTGGAAACATATATATCTTTTTTTGTTTTTATATAGTCATCTTAAAAAAATATTTTAAAATAGTATTGTTGTATTTACTTACTTTTCAGTTGTCTTGTTTCATGGGTCCTCTGCCTCTCTAATCACATGATTTATTCAGGCAATCACAGTGCAAGAGCCATCATGGGAAATCTTCCCCTGGGATGTATGCTAACCATGTGAGTAGGGGTGAAAATGAGGAATTTTCTTTGGGAGAAGCCAGAGGAATCATGACAGAGTAAGGCAACTGTAAAATTAAATTATAATGTTTTGTAATTTTGTTTCTAATATATGCAATAAACGTTCTATTTCTAAATGGTATGACCAATGATTTCAAGCAAAAACATACATTTACATTGTCATTTTAATTAGCGTTTCTCACATCTCAGGCAAGTGGCTTTGCATGTTATTTAATACAATATGTAATATCAATACGACACATTAGCAGTTTGATGACCGTGACACAGCATGAACATTTGTGACGCTTAAAGGTATCTGGAAGTTTCCTGAATTATGATGCATCTGATAGAGGAGAATCAGTAGTCTATGAAAAAAAATTTTTGCATGAAAAAAATCTCAAAATAAAAATGAATGAACAGCCATGAAAATCCAAGCTAAATTAGCATAAAATGTATAATTAGTTGTGGCCAATCAGCGGCAGGTACAACAATATATTGGTTTCCCTCTCACTGGCTGAGACAAAGCTGCTTGGGAGGCAGCCGTAATACTGACAGCTGAATGGCTAGGACACAACTCCTCACAGCTCATTGGCTAGTACGCTCTGTCTACATAGCTGTGTCGGGGGTGGAGCTCATACACGAAATGTCAAATGTACTTTTAATGACAAATATACAGAAATCCTCAATAAAATGATTTGATATGAGACACCCAGCTGGACAGACGCAAACCGGAGATCACGCAGACTGACCGATACCTTTAATGCATATACTGTAGCTTCAATGATAACTGTTCTCAATGCAAATTCTGACTTTTTCAGTGCAGACACAGCCAGATAGAAGCAAGGCTCGAGTTAATACCACACTGGTTTGTGGGGGTGGGTTACTGCCCTAAATGATTATTGTTTTTTTTTAAATCGGAGTGCCATAAAAAATAATAGGTCAGCTCTGAGAGCAAATGTTTCCCTTTTTCACCTTGTCATTTTCCATCATGTCTAACCAGGCGAGCTGTAGAAATGTGGTGATCCATCATTCATGGTCATGGTGGGTGGGCCGCCGTATGACATTGTTACTGGGGTTTCTGATATTTTTTATACGGACTGTACTGTTTTACTATTATATATTTGAATTGTAATCTCTTTTTTTCATTCTATTAATCCTGATCTGCATTTCACGGCTGCCTTTTATACTCTTGAAGGTAACAGGTGGATACAGTTCTTGCATAGTTCTTTCATTGATTAAAGGCATATTTAAGTGTCATGGATTATGAGTGCATCTGATAGAGGAGATTCAGTACTGTATGAAGAACTTAATATACATTAACAAAGGTACCCTAAATTTGCTAAATCTCTAAAGTTTGCTAGCAGCTGATTTTGTTAACATCCCTAAACATCTCTGCTAAAATTAGAATTAAAAAAATAATTAGTTCTGGCCAATCGGAGACCGATACAGAAGTCTCTGCAGCAAAGCATCATGGGATTTATAGGCTTATCTCTCAAAACCTGCCTCAGTCTACTCCCTTGAATGATGCAACTCACTAGTGCTGCTGTAGCTTTCTGCATTGTTTCTGCTGTTGGTTTGTAGGTCAGTATAGGGAGAAAATCCATACCCAAATGCAGAGTTTCTATTGGTAGTTTCACTGTGCCTATTTGGGCAGCTCTGGGGGTGTGCAAACCAATTTTATTTTTAATAAAATAAATCCATGTGCATAGAATGACTCCATGTAATATGTGTTTCTGATATAAGTAGTGGTGTGTTTTGAGGAGAATCAATACTGTATGAAAACATATGTTTCGCATGAACCCCCCCCCCCCCCCAAAAAAAAGACAACTTAGCGTAAAGTTTGCAGAACGTCTTCAGCTTTCAGGCAGATGATTTTGATAAGGAACTCCCCTGCAATCCAAGCTAAATTTGCATAAAAATTAATAATTTGTTGTGGCCAATCGGAGGCAGGTACTAATATGTATCTGTTTCACTCTCACTGGCTGAGATAAAGCTGCAGCCGTGATACTGACAGCTCATTGGCTAGGACACCACTCCGCACAGCTCATTTGCTTGGACGCTCTGCCTACTTTTGTGCCTTGGGGGTGGAGCTCGCACAAGAAATGTCAAATGCACTTTGAATGACAAATATACAGAATTCGCAATAAAATGATTTAATATGAGACACCCGATCAGACAGACGCACACAGGAGATCACCTAGACTGACGTACATTTTTTTATTTTTTTTATTTTTTATTTCAAATAGTCTTTCCAACCTATTTCTATTTTTTTTTTTTTTTTCATCAGACATCTGAACGTCCTGTGCCCTCCATGATTATACTATGGTGCATAATGTGTTTTTAATAGAATTACTCTCCATTAAATTAATGTTCCATTTTAGTAGGGTCTACCCAGACCCCAGTAGGGACATCTTAACACATGTAATTTCTAAAGTGGTTCACCAATGGGATAAAATTAGGCTGCACGACCACACACTCTCTGTTTTTCTTTTTTTCCTTTTTTTTTTTTTAAATTAAAATAAATCTGTAGCCACCGCCACAAACCGATTTGCTAAATACATTTCCTGTGTGTACACCAACGCTTGTGGGATGAATGTTAAGCATGACCTGCTGTGATACTAGTCTGTTGGTTTCTGTCTGCATGAGTAGATGCTGAAATTATATCTGTGAATATTGTCTGTTGGATTAAATAAAACAGAAGTCTCAGTTATGCTAAATACAGCAATAGGTTTCTTCAGGGGATACGGAAGCTTCCTGGATTTGACAACAACAAATAATATACCTGTGTATCTATGTACTTTTATGTAATTTATTTTATTAAGAAGTGCTAATAAGCTTGGCCTAAAATCAAACAATTAGTCCCTGTATGGGTCTGCCCTCTGCAGCGTATGCAGACACAGACTCTATAGGGCTGGATATTATTATTATTCTTATTCTTATTATTATTATTCTTATTATTATTATATTTTATTTGTATCTCGCCAACATGTTCCTTAGCGCTGTACAGGGAATAAGAACAAAGAAAATACAATATTAACAATTTCAGAAAAAGAAGGGCCCTGTTTTGAGCTTAGAATATGTTGACTGACCCCTAGTGGTGAGATAATATAATCTAAAAATAGGAAGTCAGGTGATTTTCCATGGCTCTATAAATTAAATCTGAATAGGGGTGGGTGGGTGAGGGGCAGCGAGGGCAGTGATCTCAGATTCAGGTGCAGGTTTGCAGTGTATTGTCCTAACTTATCAGAGACCACGTCTCTTCAGAGTGATGCTGAGAGATGGGCTCTGATTGGTTAGTATGAGACACTGCGTATGTAGCCGTTTACTGCCAGGTCATAGTTAAGAGTAAGATGGGAGCAGTCATGGCAAGAGCCACGGGTAGTGGTCCCCCAGCTGTTGTGGTGTGGGAGGAACCCCTGAGGAGCAATGCAAGGCTCCTGGATTTTACTAGGTATGTAATATATCTATGTATTTATTTATTTACTTGTATGTACTTTATTTTATTAAGTTCTTATAAGCACTGTTTTTTTACTGCCTAAAATCAAACATATAGTCCATGTATGGGTCTGCACGCGTGCAGTGTGTGCGGACACAGACTCTGTAGTGCTGTGATGTCCTAGCCTATCAGAGACCACGTCTCGGCAGTAATTTGCAGAATGTTTTCTTAGATGTGGTCCCTAATAGGTTAGGACACGGCACATCCAGCACTACAGAGTATCAGAGACACTTTTAGTCCGTAAAAATAGAGCTTATAAGAACTTCTTAATAAAACAAAGTTATATACAAGTAAATAACACAGGTATATCACATACTAGTAAAATCCAGCAACCTTAACTATTCCTTTTAAGTCTCTCTCTCGTAAGGGTTTTACCTGCTCTTCCAAGAGGTTGAGCTTACATGTAAGGATGTGTCTCCGTGCAAGCACTGGCGCAGAGCCTTCTGAGAACACGCACAATCTTCAGGAAGCCCTTATGGGAGACATCCAATAGAACTATAGGTAAAACCTGATGAGCACAGAACCGTTTATATGTAGCAATCACTCTTAATAGTTTACTAATATTTACAATACTTACTATAATTTACTAAGGGTTTGCTGAGGAAAATTCACTTATGGGAGCCATGTGATCGAGCCCTAGATCAGTCGCGTCCAACTAGTACAGAGAATCCCTAAATGGCTTGAAAACAAAATCACATTGTTTTGTTATTTTAATGCAGATAAACAGTCCCTGGCATTTAAGTTTTTTTTTCAAGCCCACGACTCTGTCACCCCAAAATAAAGTTTTATTTTTAGGTTGTTATTAAAGAGCATGGAAAACTGGCTCTGTCTTGTTGTTAATTTTGTAACTTTTTTTTTCTGGGAAATTCCATGTTGTTGCTGTTGTACTTATATGCAAATTAGCGACTGATGCATATTAATTAGCTGCTTTGATGGGGTAATTAGAATTATAGTCTGCCTTTTCTGTTTGTGTACAAAATAAAGACCCACAATGTTATCTGGCAGTTAGACACCTCTCCCCGATTTTATCAAGTTATCTGAGCCGCACATTAACATAGTGAACCTCAAAAGTAATTCTAAATTTTTCAGAAATGATTTATTTTAGCTATTAAACTGCTAGTACACTGTATAGCTAGTTTTTAATGCACTTTAAAATCAACTTCCTGTTGTGCAGTGGCAGTTGCTGCTAAATTTTAAAACCGCCTTCTAAAAAAATGTGATGTGGGTGAGTACTGGACCAGCTGAGTTATTGTACCTCTATGGAGAAATCATTTACACTCATACTATATATAGATATACAGTAGATATACCAGTATATAGATATATTTTAGTGTGTGTGTACAGCCTAAAATGTTACCTTCTAGTATTTTTTTAATTCTGGGGATATAAAATGATTTCTGTGTCTTGGGTGAATTCTGTTTTGCTTTTGTAATTATGAAGAAGTTGTTTATTGTTCTGTGATTCCCCTCGCTCTGTCACTTTCTCAGTATAATGAAAGCTTTGGGTATGGCCTCTTCCTCGGTGCTATAACTCTCTCACTGTGTCTGTCTAATTGTTCTGTTACGCTTTCAGCTTTTCGCTGCGGCCTCCAGTTCCTTGGCAACGTCGCAGCAGGAAACAGGGATTCCCAGAATAGCATTTGGAAGTGCGCATTTCCAGAACTTTTCTTGTGAGTACAAACGGACCCATGTTCCAATTGTATTATAATTAACAAATATCATTTTGTGAAGGCTACACTTTGCAAAACAACATATCATTAATTAGATTTATTCATGTTGCATGTTCAAAGATGACCCGAAAAAACACTTTTATATGTCTTCAATAGTAAGCTGGATTCAGAGGGTATTTATAACATTGCTGAACTTGGGCCTCATTCAATTGCGATTCGGCCAATTAAATAGGGCTCTATATAAGCACAGATCATATTTTTTTTACATATTTTTTTAGTTAGTGAAGACCTTGCTTTTGGATAGAAGTTCACTAACTAAACTTTTCTGTAAAAAAATATGCTCTGTGCTTATATACAGCCCTATTCAATTGACCAAATCGCAATTGAATGAGGACGATAGTCACCATCTCAGTTGTATTCACTAACATGGTGCTTTCTTTCTAGTGAAAATCCTCTAGTTCTAGATTATTTCCCGGTGCTCCTTTTTCAGATTTGAGTATTAGAAGACTACCTAGAATAGGAATTGGAGAGCTTTCTTGCTGAAGGTTTGCTCAAAACGTCTTGTCTACTCCTGGAAGCTGTTTCATACACTGTTCTGCCACTATAATGTATAGCAGGGGTGTCCAACTCGGTCCTGGAGGGCCACACCCAGGCCTGGATTTGAGGATTTCCTTTCTGTGTACAGGTGAGTCAGTCAGGATGACTGCAGAAGCAATAGTCTCACCTGCTTGTAGCAAGGATATCCACAAATCCAGGCCTGGGCGTGGCCCTCCAGGACCGAGTTTGACACCCCTGATGTATAGGTATATGGTGTTTAAATATGACCTTAAGCCTCACGCGCGAGAGAGCGATCTCACAATACTGAGTCCTGGTTTAATGCTTACTTCCAGGTACATATAAAAAGCTGGCGTGTTGACAAGTTATATAGTTAAATCGTAATGGAAAATATGGGTATATATGATGTGTGAGTGTGTATGTATGTATGTATGTATGTATGTGTGTATATATATATATATATATATATATATATATATATATATATATATATATATATATATATATATATATATATATATATACACATACATACATACATACATACATACATACATACATACATACATACATACATACATACATACATACATACATACATACATACATACATACATACATGTGCGTGTGGCTCACTTTGCAATGCTCTAGGGACTATATTTATAGTAAAGTTATATGGAGGTTTCCTGGCTTAGGAAGCATCTGATAGAGAATCAATAGTGTATGAAAACCATTGCATAAAAAAAATTCAAAAAACCTTAAACTTAAAGTTTTACATTTTTTCAGTTTTCCAGCAGTTGATTTTTTTTTAGGAGGAACTCCCCTGAAATCTAAGCTATATAGCATAAAATTCATAATAAGTTGTGGCCAATTAGAGGCAGGCACAACAATGTATCTGTTTCACTCTCAGTGGCTGAGACAAAGCTGTAGCCCTAATACTGACAGCTGATTGGCTAGGTCACAACTCTGCACATCTCATTTGCTGGGACACGCTGACTACATAGGTACCTTGGGGGTGGAGCTCACACAAGAAATGTGCTTTGAATGACAAATATACAGAATTCTTCACTAAAATTATCGGATATGAGACACCCAATCAGATATGAGACACCCAATCAGATATGAGACACCCAATCAGATATGAGACACCCAATCAGATATGAGACACCCAATCAGATATGAGACACCCAATCAGATATGAGACACCCAATCAGATATGAGACACCCAATCAGATATGAGACACCCAATCAGATATGAGACACACACACACAGGACACAAAGACTGACCGGTACATATTAAGAATAATTGCATATAAACGTTTCTAAATATAAAGTTTGTGTCTATTTAATAAATGTTTTGATCATACATGTTTAAAATGGAGTTTTTTAATAAAGGAATGTGGATTCTATGTGTTTGTTACACTAACCATTGTTGTTGTATCATCTCTTAAAGGAGCTGCCTCCTGCATGAAGATGCGAAAGTGGCTTCCTATAGTGCCATGGTCTTGTTTACATGTATGAATGAGGAGAAAATGACAGATTTACAAGATCCCACAAATCTCCAAGTTGCTCTTAAGGTCATAGCTGCCTACAAGAAGCTGCCGGATACGGAGTGGTTGTATGTTTGTTTATTTTTCTAGTTTCTAACACAAGATGGGGCCCAGCAGCTGTTTAAAGGGATATGGAAGATTTAACATGTTAATATTAAAATAAACTACCTAAGTGTGTGTTTGCAAATCTAAAAACTATTTTATTAACAAGTGCTTAAAAGCTCTGTTTTTACTCGCTGAAATATTTCAAATAGCCCCAACAAAGGTCTGTTCACTGCAGATCATGCACACAGTGTCTCTGTAGAACTAGTTGTACTAACCAATCACATAATGCGCCTCAGCAGCATTTCAAAATATACTGTTGAGAGACTGTCTCTCATTGCCTAGTACATCTAGTACCAAGAGAAACACTTTGAAGGAGCTTTTGGGAGCAACTTTTAAGGACTTGCTAAAACAAACACTTAAGTAGTTTATTCAAATATTTAAAACAGTGAAACTTCATATTCCTTTAAGCAGCTAATACACTAAGGAAATTCAAGGTTTAAGACAGATGTGTATCTACAACAGATCTCCTCTCATCTGCAATATGCAGATTAAATATTTATTAATTGGTTGTTAATTAATTATTAATCAATTATTTAATTATTTATTTTTAATTATTGATTAATCCAGAGGAAGGCAAACAAACCGCCCCCCCCCCCCCCTAGTGAGACTTAGCTAATTGTCTCAAAGGGAAAAAAAAGATGAATTCCTTCCTGACTTCAGATACTGGCGATCGGATTTTTCCTGTGATCAGTACTGTCTCTCTCATTATCCATGATAACCCTGAATTCCCTTTTTAATTAGAAATAAGTCCAGTCCCCTTTTAAAGTTATCTATTGAATCCGCTGTCACCACCTCCTCTGGTAGAGAATTCCACAGATTAACCACCCTTACTGTGAAGAACCCTTTTCTTTCTTTAAGTTGGAATCTTTTTACTTTTAACCTCAAGGGGTGTCCTCTTGTCAGTTGAAAACCTCTTGGCACAAAAAGCTCCCCTGACAAATCTTTATACTGACCCTGGATGTATTTATGTAAGGTAATCATATCTCCTCTTAGACGCCTTTTTTCTAGAGAAAATAAGTTTAATTTGGTTAGTCTTTCTTCATAACTTAGCCCCTCCATTCCCCTTATTAGTTTTGTTGCCCTCCTCTGTACCTTTCCCAGCTCCAAAACGTCCTTTTTATGAAGTGGTGCCCAAAATTGTCCTCCATATTCCAAATGAGGGCGTATTGGAGATTTGTATAGTGGCAGAATTATATCTGCTTCCCTTGCTTCTATACCCTTCTTAATACATGCTAATATTGTATTTGCCTTTGCAGCGGCTGCTTGGCATTGAGCACTGTTACTTAGGTGGTTGTCCACAAGCACTCCTAAATCCTTCAATATCTGATACACCTAGATTTGCTCCATTAAGATTATAAATTGCATGGCTATTTTTCCTTCCCAGATGCATAACCTTACATTTATTTGTATTAAATCTAATCTGCCATTTAGATGCCCATTCCTCAATTTTATGTAGATCCCTTTGGAGGTGAAAGCACATCATTAACTGATTTAATTACCTTGCACAACTTCGTGTCATCAGCGAAAATGGAGACACCACACTCCAATCCCAACTCTAAGTCATTAATAAATATGTTAAAAAGGAGAGGACCTAATACTGCACCCTGAGGAACCCCACTTACCACATTAGTCCAATCGGAGTATGTCCCATTTACCATAACCTTTTGCTTCCTGTCTTTTTTAGCCAGCAATTGATCCATGAGCAGATATTTACTGCAATTCCTGTATATCTTAGTTTGCACAATAGTCTTTCATGTGGCACTGTATCAATTGCCTTTGCAAAATACAAAAAGACTACATCCACTGAGTTGCCTTGATCCAGGTTTCTACTAACCTCCCTTATAGAAACTAATTAGATTTGTTTGACATGACCTATCCCTCATAAATCCATGTTGACTCCGAATTATAATCCTGTTCAAATAGACATATTCTTGTATAGTATCCCTTTTTAACCCTTCTAAAAGCTTCCCCACCACAGAAATGAGGCTCACTGGTCTAATTACCCGGATTTGCTCTTGTTCGCTTTTTAAACATAGGTATCACATCTGCTTTTCTCCAGTCATCTGGTAGAGACCATGTGTTGAGTGAGCAAGCATGTTATAATAGAGCTGTTACCTCTCTGTAGGCAGTGTGGTCGGCTAATATCATGGGGCAGGGCCAGTGACATCAGCCCAATCTTCTTCCAAGTTCCATGATAGTCCATCCCACAAACAGCTGACCACACCCCTGATAGACATAGGTAGGAGGAGATGCACAGCTCTGCTTGAGGAGAAAACAAACCGTTTAAAAGCTGAGAAAAAATGGTAACTTTATTTTTTTGGTCCTTTTTAAACATCACGTAGCAAAGATATATTTTTAAATTGATCAAGAATTGTCTTTGATATTGTTATTTTTACTTATTTCCTGTATAGGCTCTGTTGTTCTTCCACAAAAAAACTACATAGATGATGAGGTTCAGGCCGTGACTGTCACACAAATATATTTTTTATTCGTTTCTATACTCCAACTTTATTATTTTAATAGTGTTATATTACCCACACATGTTTCATACAGCGCTTTTAATGCCTTAAATGTTTTTTTTTATTTTTTATCCTATAACCTATTTAAAAATTATTTTTCAAAAAGGAGGGGTACTGATGACATTTGAACTCAACCTCCATTTCACATAGATGACTAGCAGGCATGGCTGAAACAGAACAATATAACTAATATAGCATTAATGTAGTGAGGCCACAAAACTGCTCTGATTGGTGCAGCTCTTTATTTAGCTACTGTATTTTAGGGGAGGGTAGAAACTTTGTAAAATAGTGGAAAACGGAGAAAAGGCATGAGTAGTTAATTCTCTGATTGTATAGAGCACATTTGCAGACTTCAGAGTCCCATTTCAGCTCTCTGTTTGGTCTATGTGTGCCGTGTAGTACTAGCCTATAAGGTGTCATTGTGATTTCAAGGATGTATAATTGTATAATGTGTTCTATATGTATTTATAATGTGTGTTTTTATTATTTATTGTATTTTGTACATATTGCAGCGAGCAATTACTCCATCTTGTCCTGGCATTTGATTTTTCTATCTGAATGAATGTGTTGTAATTCAGACATTCGCCCACCTTTTTGGGGGGATATTCTTGATCAAAATAATGCTTTGGTCCTGGTTTGCCCCCAGTGGTCACTTTTTTTATTCTTTCAGCGCAAAGATGTGGCTCCTGGTCATTGTTTTTTGGTCCGTTTTTTACGATGAATGGCTACAAATAGCTTAATTGTACCCAACTGGACAGAGCCTAGAATAAAGTTCTCACATGTAGATACTGCTATAGACACTAATTCATATTAATCTGTATTCTCTGGTTTTAATTTGGGAACCACTTCACTCTTGTGTGTGTATAATCTTTAGTACATGTATTTTATTAAATTTTTATTATTATTATTATTATTATCGTTTATTTGTAACGCACCAACATATTGCGTAGCGCTATACATAAGTTAAGTTACAGGCAATGACAAGTTAAAGATTCACACATTGCAATGAATGGAGGGCCCTGTCTTGGAGCTTGGAATCCGGTGTCCATAGCGCTTTCCCTAAAACACCTTGCAGGATTGAAACTCGCAGACTTACAATCTAAAGGTTGAAGTTTGTATGTGGTACAGTAGGGAGAGAGTAGTGCTGAGCATGTTAGGGAGGAAGGTTATAGGCTTCTTTAAAGAGGTGTGTTTTTATTGATGTTTTGAAGAATTTAAGGCAGGAGGATAGTCTGGTGAAGCGAGGCAAGGGGTTCCAGAGAATAGGGGCAGCGCGAGAAAAGTCCTGGAGGCGGGAGTGAGAGGAGGTGACAAGAGTGGTAGAAAGAAGAAGGTCGTTAGCAGAACGAAGAGGGCGTGTGGGGGAGTGAACGAAGAGGGCGTATATGGAAGGTTCCTGTATTTTACGAATACATTTTTTTATTTATTTTGGGCTTAGAAGTTCTGTTTAAAAACATACAAATAGTCCCTGTATGGTTCTGCCCTGTATTTGTAGACACAGACTCTGTACTTCTGCAGTGTTTAATACTAACCAATCAGTGATCATCTCACAGCAACATTCTGCTGAGATGTGGTCATTGATAGGCTAAGACACTACACTGCACATTCAGCCCTACAAAGTCTGTGTCTTAGTGAGCTGCAGAGGGCAGGCCCTTACCAGGGACTATTTGTATGATTTTAGGCAGTAAAAACAGAGCTTATAAGCACTTCTAAATAAAATAAAGAACACATTAGTCCCATGGTAAGATGAAATATTTACTGAGGCATAATGTGTCGAATAAATCCCCCAAACATACTAAAGCTTACCCACTAAAGGGACATGGTAAGGTTTTATAATATTACTTTATAATATTACTTTAAATATGATATAGCTAATTCTTTATTTACTGTTTTGTTCTTTCTTTTCCTAAAAGCTGTTTTTACTTCCTAAAATTTTATGAATGGTGCCTACATGTATTTAAAGGGATATGGAAAGTTCCCTCTTTTTTAATATTAAATTAAAATACCTAATTTTATTAACATGCTTAAAAGCTCTGTTTTTATTATTATTATTATTATTAGTTATTTATAACATATTCCCTGCTACAGAATATGATTTTAGTTCTACAGAATATGTTTAGTGTTATTTACCGAAATCATCTAAATAGTCTCAACAAAGGTCCACTCCCTGTATCTCATGCACACAGTGTGTGTTTGTAGTCCTAGATGTACTAACCAATTACATATTTCTAAACCTGCTGTTGAGAATCAGTCTGTGATGGGGTTAGTACATCTAGTACCTACAGAGACTCTGTGTACATGAGCTGCTAGGGTTGAGGACCTTTGTTGGGACTGTTTAGAAGTCTAACCCTAAAGCTATGACATCGGTAGCAAAATCTGGGCAGCGACATCTAGCCGATGCTCGCCGCCACTGCAGCCGCCGCCTGCTGGTGGTGTGCTAAAGTACTCCTAACAGGAAAGGACCATACTTCTTAATAAAATGATGTTTAGATGCAAACACTTAAGTAGTTTATTTTAATATTAAAATCTGAGAATCTTCCATATCCCTTTAATGACGCCCATCTCATTAGCTAGTCATTATTATGTTTGTATTTCCGTCCCAGTGGGTGGGTTTGGTCGCACAGTGAGGGCTGGTGAGTGATTCTTTAAGAACATTGTTTAGCGAGTCTGTTGCTTCAGGACTTGGGTGGGTGGGCGGCTGTAAAGCAAGTTGCTATTTGTCGTCTTGCATTGTTAGAATTTTTTAATAGCCCAAAATTGTCTAAAATGTACAGAGTTTCTTTCCTTTTTTTTTTTATGGCCGGGCTTATGAGCTTACACTCTTGAGTAAACTGTAAAACAATTTATATCGTTTTGTATACTAGTTTTGTGAAATATGATTTATTCTGCTCGGTTGGGGGGTTAATATATTATATATATAAAAAAATAAAATAACGTTTTTTTTTATTTTTGTAACCAGGTTGATGGACTTTGTAGATGATTAAGCTGATTTTAAAAAGAAAAAAACATCAACAAATATACAGGAACAGTGGGTTAAAGGGACTCTGTCACCCCAACAGGAAATTGATTTCATTTAAAGAACATAAAAAAATGTCTAGACATTGTACTAGCAGATTTTCTCTACAGTTAAGAATTTTGAAAATATTTAGTATTGATTTTGCAGCTCCTGTACGCTAATGTACAGCTCCGATTATTTGATAACTGAGGGACAGGGGTCTAACTGCCAGATAACATTGGAGGGTCTTTAACAAGACTGTAATCCTAACAAAGCAGTTAATTAATATGCATGATATGCTCATTTGCATATAAATAAAGCAACAGCAACTTTAGAAAAGAATGGATAACACAACATATAGGCAGTTTTTCATGCTTGTTAAGAATAACCTGATAAACAACAACTTGTTTTTTTGGGTGAGGGTCCCGCTAATGCAAAAATCACACTTAGGCTGCTCTTGTATGAAACAAGGATGTATTGTAAGATGATAGTATCCCTTTGAAATATAAATTTCTAGTTTAATGAAAGGCTTATAAGCTAATTTTTTTTTTTTTAGGTTTCTTGCTGACCACTAGGTGGCTACCATGTTAAAGGGACTCTGTTACCCCAAAAACAAGTTGTTGTTATTTTTTTCAGATTATATTTGCTGTATTTTTTTTTGGAAATGCGCAGCTCTCACATATTAATTAGCTGATTAAGATTACAGGCTGCTTGTCTGTCTTTTGCAGTAGCCAAAATAAAGACCTGCAATGTTATCTGGCAGTTAGACTCCTTTCCCACCTTTATCAAGTACTCTGAGTCATACATTATAATACAAGAGCTGGAAACTCAATTCTAAATATTTCAGATATGATTTACTGTAGAGAAAAACTGCTAGTACAATGTGTAACCAGTTCTTAATGCTCTTTAAAATTAAATCAAATTCCTGTTTGAGTGACAGAGACCCTTTAATCTCTCATTCTTCGTTGTGTGAGGGCAGCAATCTCCTTATTTCCACTACTGGTGCATATTACATGCATGGCTCGTGGCTTCCTGTTGCTTAAAACAATCATGTAGACTTGTCTCTTGCACTAGAAACTGAATGCACCAGTAAGAAGTCACTGATTATGCTTTGTGTACTACAAACTGCAATATGGAGATGCACAGTTTGCTTTCTCCCTCCCCTTAAAGTGATATACATTGTGGGAGTAGATACAATTACATTCTGTTCTGCTTTGCAGAGGAAGCCTTGTGTAAAACCTTAAGATGCTTGTCAGAATCTTGTCTTCCTACTTCCAAAGCAGACATCTCCTCTCCACACCCACCTTGCATAGCACCCGTCGCCTTTTCTCACAAGGTGTGGAACCCACATTTTGTTTCTGGATACGTATTTAAATATGACGACACTCAGAGGGGTGAAGAAAGACATTTTACAAAATGAGGGGCACTTAGGAAAAGAACAACACACAACTGAGCTTATTTAAAGGCATATGGAAGTTTCACGACTTTTAATATATAAAAGTAATCTACCAAAGTTTTTTTATCTAAACATAATTTTATTAAAAAGTGCTTATAAGTTCTTTTTTTACTCATTCAAACCTTCCAAATAGTCCCTACAAAGCTCCGCCCCAGCAGCTCATGCACAGAGTCTCTAGTACGAGGTGTACTAGCCACTTAGACGGTTTCATCAACAACATGCTTTAAAATGCTGCTGAGAGACGATCTGTGATTGGTTAGTACACTAGTACTAAAGCGGCACAGTGTGCATGAGTTACAGGGGCGGGGCTTTGTGGAAACGCTTTAGAAGGTTTTTAAGCTCTTGCTAATCTTAAATAATTTATTTTAATATTAAAACAGCGAAGCTTCAATGTCCCTTTAAGGATGAGCTTTGGTTGAGATATATGATAATGCAGTGGAGGTGCAGGAGGATCTGGTTTGGACCCAGGTTCACCTATTAACTATATAAATAAACTAGAATATTGCCCGTCAAAAAATGCCGGCAATGACATTTGTAAGTGAGCTAATGCTGTTTGGTGTATGGTAATTAAATAAATAATACATTAGTAAAGTAATATACTTTACCTATTTTGAAGTAATATATGCAGGAAGCATTGTGTTGAAGAGCTGACAATCTGTTTTGATGTTGCGGCACCATACAATGTGCGTTTTCAGTGCTGTGGAGCTGCTGTGTAAGCGTGAGCAATGTGTGCAGTGTAATAGTGTGCGTGCGCGAGGCAAATCCGTTAGGGTAGCTGTGTACTTCCGGATTGTGTAAGTTATTGTTCTAAAATGGCGGCTAATGTGTGGTATGCGGCTGTGGCTGATTTAGCGTGCTTCATTTCGGATTTTGTCTGACTTTTTCGGAATATCCGTAGCTGTTTCGTGGTGTTTTGCGTGTTTAGGGTCCTTTACCCTCGTTATCGTTTTGTTCGGCGGCCATTTTTTCTCTCACTTAGGTGATTTTCGGGTCTCTAAACTCAGAAATTTGGAGTTAAATGGAGGTGTAACCTCACTTGCAGAGGACCTCGGTGCTACCCCTTGCTGTGGGTAACCTTTTTATCTGTTTGTTGTGTGTATTTATTGTGTTTGTAATGTGTTTGGGGTCGCTCGGGTTGCGTCCTTGTTTTCGAATCTCGTAGCTGTTTTTCAGGAAATCCGTAGGTCTTTGGTGGTGTTTTGCGTCTTTAGAGTGCTGTAGCCTCATTTTCGTTTTTTTCGGCAGCCATTTTTTCTCTCGCTTAGGGGATTTTTGAGTATCTAAACTGTTTTATTTGGAGTTAAATTGAGGTGTAACTTCAGTTTTCGAGGTCCTGGGTGCCCCCCTTGCTGTAGGCAAGCTTTTTATGTATTTGTTGTGTGTTTTTATTGTGTTTTTTCTGTTTTCATGTGCGCGGGTTTTGGACGATTTTTGCGAGGTCGTAGTGGGTTGTAACGTGTCTGGTATTTTGCTTTCGTAACTACGTAAATGTTGCGAGGTCCGCAGTTGCTGGCAATTAGCCCCTTCGGCGCTCCATGCCAGCAACTGCGGCCCTCACTTCGCGAGCCCGCAAGCGCTAGCAACAGCCCGCTTGCTCACAACTATATATGTGATATAGAAATAACTCTATGCTTTTGCACTGAACATTGCCTCAGACGTTGGAGATGTCGTGTATCAGTCTATCTCGTGCTACTATATGTTACAAAGTTAAGATAATGTGATAAAAAAAAAAGTCTCCTACATTTTGAGACAAACTGGGGAGATATACGCTCATGTCTCCTAAACCAATCACAAAAACACAATCTACTTGAGTTTTGAGAGCTTATTATAATTTAGTCTGAGTTTATTTAGCTGCTAAATGCTTTATAATAAAGCCAAATTGTGCTAAAACAGGCATGATTTGTAAATTATGATTTATATGCGACTCCATTTAATGCTTACTAAAAACCAGTTACATTGTATATCACATGACGGATCTAACACTTACAGTCAGTTTTTCTTAAATTTATAAAACTACCACAAATAGTAACAATATTCGAAATGGACCACATAGTAATATATGTCATGGAAAATATCTAACCGTAAATAATATGCCTATTTTCAATCTATATTTTGATCTTATACTTTTTAGTGACATTGGATAATTCTGAGGACAGAATATAAACTCACTACTCCATTTATAGCTTTAATTGATCTATTAACAAAACATATTGTTTGTGAATCAAGACGAGCTGATAATCTTTATGGCAAAGTTATAAAATATGTAATAGACTCAACTGACAATTTATCAGACTGTTAAGAAGCCCCACAAGTCACATCAGGGGAATGCCGCCCTACCGTGATTTTATGGTTTTAGTTGGTCATATTTTCTCATTATGTATGTCCTAATAAAGGGCCCTATTCTATTGCCACCGTAATTACAATTTTTGCTACGTGTAGTCAGTTCACAATTGCCACATTTTATTAACTACTTGCAAACCAATTATGAGTAGACACCCACAATAACTACTGACAAGCCAAACTCGCAAATCCTAGCTGAAAGCTCCATTGGTTTTAGCACAGATCAAGATTTACAATTAAGATTACACAAAATGAATATTTTGTTACTCGCAGCTCTAATTTGCAAATATTTTCAAACTTGCAAATGTACTATTTTTGACAGAATCGTCATACTTTTTCTGAGTACTCAAAAGGCCTTCAATCAATTATATACCCGAAGCCAAATTTTTGAGTTAGCTGCTCCCAAATGCCTCAAATAGAAAAGAGCACAAAGTATTTTCATTTTAAAGTTGGTTCATATATATTAACACATCTTAATATTGTGAAATTACTTATTTGAGCTGATACTTCTTGAAAAGCACGCTAGGCCGAGTGTACTACTCAATAGGAGTGACATTTTCTTGCTCTTATCTTCAGTAGCGGAGCTAGAGAATGGAGGGCCCTGGTGCAAAAAGAATAATTTTGGGCTACACTCCCGTTATCCGTTGACACAATGTAGCTCACCAAGACCTTTTCCATAACCGCTCCCTCCCTAAGACTCTATTCCTATGTAATTTGCATTCCATGCTCTCTCACCTCTTCCCCGATACACATCCCCAGCGTGCTGAACTCCTCCACACTGCCACCTCTTGGAGCTTCAGTATAAATGCACACATTTCCAGCCAGAGTGTGTGAGGCCAATTAGACCCAGGGGGGCTGTAGTGGGTTGGGCCGGGGTACAGGGGCCCTACAAAATAGAAAAAAAATAAATGGGCCCTTGTGCACTGCACCACTGGTAGTTCCACCTCCTGTTAATCTTGTCCACACTGTAAATTGTTATTTGATAGCTTAACTGACTGAACAACCACCTAAAAGTGACAAATACACAATTGTGTGTCTAGTCATTACTTCATTACTATTTTTTGTCTCTCTATACATATTGACTACATCATGGCAGAATTTACATCAAGAATTCCTACTTAGACAAAGTAAAATAATGGAAGAGGTACATAAGGATTTTGCAAATTTAACGCTCCCCACTGATGAATCCGATTGGGAAGGAGCTTTAACAGAACTGTGCACAAATACCATTGGTCTAAGAATCAGAGCTTTTCCCTCTTCTGCATTTAAAATCTTGTGCTTATTGGAAGTTATCAATCTTCTTGCTTGTCCAAATAATAATTTTAATCTGGTACCTCCCTGTAGGTGGACCTGCTTCTCCGTAACCCCCTCCCCCCCCAAAAAAAAAACATTTCTATCAGCCTTATAAATGTCCTAGTTCTTGATACTTATTAATCTGGATTTCTATACTTGGGCCCTCATTCAATTGCAATCTGGCCAATTGAGTAGGGCTCTAAATAAGCACATAACATATTTTTTTAAAGAAGTTTTTAGTTAGCAAACATCTATCCAAAAGCAAGGTTTTCACTGACTAAAAACTTCTTTAAAAAAATATGCTATGTGCTTATTTAGAGCCCTATTCAATTGGCCAAATTGCAATTGAATGAGGCCCGTGGTGAATAATTGTGCTGTATGTTACTTGGCTCATTATGTACTCCAGTAATAGCTGACTAATTAGTACTCTGTGGTCCTGCAATGTTAGTTAAGTAGATAAATACAATAACACATACACTGTAGGTTTCATGTTTTGCAGCTTAATCCAGTCTGGGACCCAGGCCAACAGTTTAAAAATTAGCAGAAACGGTTTAGTCATAATATTAATAATTATAATGATTCTGTTGCTTATCTTAAATGTGTGTAATCTTTCATAAAAAAAACTATAAAACTTGCTATTAAGAGTTCTCATGCACCTGAACAATAACATGTTTAGTTTTAAATATTTTTTAAAGTTTATTAAAACTAACTATACATTGCATAATATATATATTTTAACTTTTTTGTGATTAATATTTGTAATATTTGCTCAGCTCCAATGTGCTGATACAGAATAAATCTATGCCAATTTGATCCAGTATGTACTTTTTCAAATCTGTGTTGATATAGATGATCTAACCACAGGTGGAGCTACCGGTGCAGGGGTGCAGGCGTTGCAATGCGCCAGGGCCCTCCACTGTGCGCTGCCCCCATGTAGTCAAAAAAAATAAATATATATATATATATATATATATATATATATATATATATATATATATATATATATTTCTGTAGTTGAGGGCCCATACCCCCGTCAGTGCAAAATTTCTGCTGGGTGAGGCCTTCCATTCACTAACTCTGCCACTGGTTTGAACTCTATATTATGTAGTTAGATCCCCTTCCTTAACTTTTCATAAACTATGATACAGATTACTTTAGTGTTGCCGCAATAAACATGTTGTTATTTGTAATGTGCCAACATATTCCGTAGCGCTATACAGGGGAAAATAAAGATGTTAAGAAACTGCAGAAAAAGGAGCGTTTTGAGCTTAGAGTCTTTGTAGAAAGTGCTTTTTCCCCCAAAGCACCCTTCAAGATTGGAAACTCTCTGCTTACTATCTAAATGGAATGGAAAAAGGCAGATAAGGAATTGCAAGGGTTAGAAAGAAAGTGAAGTTTAATTCGGTAGGAAAGTATGTAAAGTTAGAATGGTTTTTCATATAGAAGGAAAAAGAAAGCATCTGATTGAAAGTAATTCGGTAAGTGACTCTAGTATGTAATATGTTATCTGCCCCTAGTGGTCATATAGTATAATCTGTGAATGGGAATGTCAGATGAGGAGCCTGCCTGAGTTAGGAGATATCCCCAGAAACCAGCAGAAAAAAGAGAGGGAAGGAGAGGAGGTGGGGTTTGGACTTGCAGAAGTGTTTCTGCTTGTGAGCTCTAGAAGAGGGAGGAGATTAGCTCATGGGAGCATAAAAGAGGAGAGAAGAGCATGGAAGGAGAGAAGGTTGTGTTGGAGACATGATGTGGAAAAGTTGAGAAGAAGAGCTTGAGGAAAATACGGGCGGTTATGAGGAAGTAAAAGGCCAGAGGAAACATTGTGTAATAGATTAATTAGGTATAGTTAGCAGGTGTAGCAACATATTGAATCCATACCTTAGCAAATTAAGTGTGTGTGTTGGGAGGAAGGAGGTAAAAAGAAAACTTATATGGGGAGGTTGTTGTTTAGTCGTTCAGTCGTGTCTGACTTTCTGTGACCATATGGACCATAGCCAGGTACATCTTTCAGCCACTGTGCCTCTGAGCTCCATCAAGTTCATGTTTATGGCTTCAGTTACCTCATCTATCCATCTCCGCCTCTGCCATCCACGTCTTCATGTGCCTTGAATCTTTCCCACCATCAGAGTCTTCTCTATGGAAACCTGTTCTCTCATGATATGGCCAAAATATTTTAGTTTCAGCCTCATGATCAGACCTTCTAGTGAACAGTCTGTTTTGATTTCCCATAGTTTGCATTGATTGGATCTTCTTTCAGCCCAAGGGGCTCTAAGCAGATTTTTCCAATGCCAGAATTCAAAGGCATCAATTCTACGGCGCTCAGACTTCTTTATGGTCCAGCTCTCACATCCACATGTTACTACTGTGAATACCAGAGATCGAACTATGCAGAACTTTGTGGATAGTGTAATATCTTTCCTTTTTTACTAGCATTTCCAGACTTGCCATAGCTTTCCTCCCCAGAATCTAATGTCTTGTATGCCAGGAAAATAAAATCTGTCACTGCCTCCACTTCTTCCCCATCTATTTGTCAGGAACCGAGATTGCTGTTTGCCATGATCTTCCTCTTTTCAACATTGAGCAGCAAGCCAACTTTTGCACTCTCTTCTTTCACCCTCATCAATCAGTCCTTTAGTTCCACCTCACTTTCAGCCATCAGAGTAGTATCATCAGCATATCTGAGGTTGTTGATATTTCTTCCAGCGATATCGTCTCAGCTTTGGATTAGTCCAGCCTTACGCATGATGTATTCTGCATATTAGCTGAATATATAATGTGACAATATACAACCTTGTTGCACATCTATTCAGATCTTGAACCATTCTGTTGTCCCATGTTCAGTTGGACTGTGGCTTCTTGGTCCACATACTGATCCCTCAGTATACAAAGTCATGCTGTAAATATTTTTAGTATATATTTGCAATGGTATTAATGCGGTTTGGTTCCATTTCCAGGTACCTGATTGTAACTGACCATTTCCTGAAGTCTCCAGAGCTGGTGAGAGCCATGTATACTAAGCAGAGCAATGAAGAAAGGTAAACCACTGGAAGCCGCTCTGCGCAAAACACTTAGCATTCCTCAGAGCTCATCCTGTTTGCATGATTGAGAACGGTGTGGTTACAGAGCTGGCACTGAGTCCTTAAATACATGTTTTATGTCAGTAATGGTTTTAAATTGGTTGGTTAACATTACATCTCGACCACAAGCTGGCACTGATGTGAGCTAAGATTGCAGGATCCAGGTTGGTGCCTTCAGTTTAGGAGAATTTGAAAGTTTAATGCAGCAACTACAGCTTAGGATCAGTGCATGTCTTAGAGGAGCAACTGCTTAAAGGGACTCTGTCACCCCAGGAGGAAGTTTATTTAATTTTGAAAAGCATTAAAAACTGGTTATACATTGTACTTGCAGTTTTATCTCTACAGTAAATAATTTCTGAAATATTTATAATTGTTGCGGCCCCTGTATGCTAACGTGGGGCTCAGTCTGCTAATGTGCAGCTCCGAGTACTTGATAAGTTTGTGAGAGGGGTCTAACAGCCAGATAACATTGCAGGTCTTTAGTTTGGCCACTACAGAGACAGCCAAGCAGACTCTAATCCTATTTAGCACATCAAAGCAGCTAATGAATATGCACAAGTCATTCATTTGCATATAAATGCAGCAGCAACATGGAATTTTCCATGATTGTTTCAATTTAGAATAAAATGGCTAACATAACATGCAGCCAGTTTTTCATGATCTTTAAGAATAACCCAAAAAAACACTATTTCTAGTTTTGAAACGTTCTAATTTATCAATTCAGGATAAAAGGTGACTTAAATATTCCCATATCCTATGCTTAATACAGGATCTATTTATGAACCTGTTATCCCATTTTATACTTCCGCTCCATAGATAATATAAAAAGTGTGGATAATTTGTGTTTTAATGACGCTCAACTGTTATTATCTCTACTCATTCACACTTTAACATGTTAAATAAATTCACTCTGTTGACTCTATAACGACCTTTTGTAATTGTATTTATTTGTGTACTTTTATTTATGTAATGATTAAAAAACATTAAATAAATATAACTGCCCCTGATCTGTTTTCCAGGATTATAATGTTAGAGCTCATTATAGCCCAAATAAGTGAGACGAATCCTCTTTCTGATGAAGAATCCGACAGTCTGCAAAGAATAGCTGAATTCCTCTCTAAATGTTTCCAGAACCAGTGCAAAACGGTGCTGAAACTGGCTGCGCCCGGAGACAGCGATGAGGAGGTGAGAACCGGGAAATATAAGAGTCTGAGAAATTTACCTACATTCTATGAGCCTCATTTAATTCGGGGCTCGCAACTCAATCGCACAGAGCCAAATGCCTGCGATTGCGTTGCATGCTTCTTTTGCGATGCTATTCAATTGGCCGGGCCCACAAGTTAGGCGGCGGTCGCGAAAATTAGAAACCATGATATTGACAGTAGCATTTGCGGGCTTGAACATGATCGCTGACGCAAGGCCGTAACTCATGGTTCAAGCACATATGACTTTGAAATCCAACCTCCATATTTCATTGAACTACGGGCTTGAACCACGAGTTACGGCCTTGCGTCGGCGATCATGTTCAAGCACTTGGAGGTTGATTGCTGTGATCGATATAACATACAAAAGTATTCACCCCCTTGACTTATACCTATTTTGTTAAATTACAACCTTAAATTCAATGTTATGTTAATCTGAATTTTATGGATCAGAACACAATAGTCTAAGTTGGTGAAGTGAAATGAGAAAAATCATACATAAAACTATTTTTTTAGAAATATAAAACAGAAAATTGGCATGTGCATATGTATTCACCCCCTTTGTTATGAAGCCCATAAAAAGCTCTGGTGCAACAAATTACCTTCAGAAGTCACATAATTACTGATGTCCACCTGTGTGCAATCTAAGTGTCACATGATCTGTCAATACATATACACATGTTTTTTTTGAAAGGCCCCAGAGGCTGCAACACCTAAGCAAGAGGCACCACTAACCAAACACTGCCATGAAGACCAATGAACTCTCCAAACAAGTAAGGGACAAAATTGTTGAGAAGTACAAGTCAGGGTTAAAAAAAAAAATCCAAATCTTTGATGATCCCCAGGAGCACCATCAAATCTATCATAACCAAATGGAAAGAACATGGCACAACCGCAAACCTGCCAAGAGACGGCCGCCCACTAAAACTCACGGACCGGGCAAGGAGGGCATTACCCTGGAGTAGCTGCAGAGATCCACAGCAGAGCCTGGAGTATCTGTACATAGGACGACAATAAGCTGTACGCGCCATAGAGTTGGGCTTTATGGCAGAGTGGCCAGGGGAAAGCCATTACTTTCAGCAAAAAACAAAATGGCACGTTTTGAGTTTGCAAAAAGGCATGTGGGAGACTCTCAAAATGTATGGAGGAAGGTGCTCTGGTCTGATGAGACTAAAATTGAAATTTTCGGCCATCAAAGAAAACGCTATATCTGGCGCAAACCCAACACATCACATCACCCAAATACCACCATCCCCACAGTGAAACATGGCGGTGGCAGCATCATGCTGTGGGGATGTGTTTTCAGCAGCCGGGCTTGGGAAACTGGTCAGAGTTGAGTGAAAGATGGATGGTTCTAAATACAGGGATATTCTTGAGCAAAACCTGTACCACTCTGTGCGTGATTTGAGGCTAAGACGGAGGGTCACCTTCCAGCAGGACAATGACCCCAAACACACTGCTAAAGCAACACTTGGGGGGTTTAAGGGGAAACATGTAAATGTGTTGGAATGGCCGAGTCACAGCCCAGACCTCAATACAATAGAAAATCTGTGGTCAGACTTAAAGATTGCTGTTCACAAGCGCAACTTGAAGGAGCTGGAGCAGATTTGCAAGGAGGAATGGTCAAAAATCCCAGTGGTAAGATGTGGCAAGCTCATAGAGACTTATCCAAAGCGACTTGGAGCTGTGATTGCCGCAAAAGGTGCCTCTACAAAGTATTGACAAGGGGGGGGGGGGGGGGGGGTGGGACTTTTTCTGGTATTTTGTCCTATTTGTTGTTTGTTTCACAATAAAAAAATAAATAATCTTCAAAGTTGTGGGCATGTTCTGTAAATTAAATTATGCAAATCCTCAATTAATCCATGTTAATTCCAGGTTGAGGCAATAAAACATAAAAAATATCAAGGGGGTGAATACTTTTGCAAGGCACTGTAAAAAATTGAACATGAAATAAAGTATTGGAGAATGTTGTGCTTTTCTATGACCTAACATCACTTTCACTCTTAATAAAAGTACAGTATTGCTTTTTTATTTGTTTTTAATGTGCTCCAATTTGTCATTAAGCCATTTGCGAGATCTCCTTGGTACCAGTAACTGTGGTTAGATATTTGCCATTTGCGGGCTTGATGGAGTGGTTAGCGAGGAGGAATCCAAGCAATTGAATAGGGATTTTTAGCCTTGCGATTTTGAAAGATTAAAGCCTTGATTGATTAAAAAAATCTGCTATGAATCGCAGCTCGTAGCCAGTAACTCGATTGGAACCCGCAAGAAGTTGTCAATTGAATAGAAAAAATAATGGCTCAATTGAATGAGGCTCTATGTCTTTTAAAGGACCATTTAAAAAGGAAAAAATATTGTACATGTGTTTTTTTATTACATGAAAAATTATTTATTAAAACTTGTTTAAACTTATTGGAAACTAGCAGAAAAAACTCCTGTTTGGACATACTCAAAATCTAATTTGCAGACAATTATGACCCGTACAGCTGTATTGCTGCACATTTGCTGTCAGGGACAAACCCCCAAAGTTATATATTCCAGGCAGTATATTCTGCTCCAGGAGCATCATTTCCAAAATAGAAACAATATCAGATCCTCTGGCTTTAGTCATGAAGGGGGAAGCTAGTTTTATGGCCCTCTGTAAGAGGAGAGCAAAAACCAGGCCTGGGCTATTAGGGACCTAAACAGATAACGTTGGATAGTTATTGCCCTTTCTGAAGTTGTCCAAAGGGACTAAGAGATAAACAGTATTGAAAGAAAATGTGTAATGATAACAAAGTCACACCCCTCTATACATCTGGAAATCATATGGGTGGGGGTATAGTAAGCCCTATTTTGCCCAGGAAGATGGGCTAGAACTGGAGGGGAAGTCTTTGGCGTTTTGCGTTATCTGAAAATGTGTCTTGAAAATAAAGAAGTGCCAGTCTGATTTGAACTCACTAACAAATGGTGGTGTCTCAGTCCAAAGAAATGTCTGCCTGTGTCTTTCTTCTGTGGTGAGTTAGCAACTTCTGATCTCCTAAGTTCTCCAAAGAATGTGTTCTGGCTGGGTGCTGAGATCTGAACAAAAAGTCTCGACTCATAGAGAGAGAATTGGGGTGAATGTAGTGTCCAAATCTGGCGTAACATATGGTAACTATAGTTCAATATAGAAAATGAATAGTATGAGCATGTATTGAGGATTCCTAATATAATTGTCCCTTTACACAATTATGTTATTTTCAGTGCAGAACTCTTCTGGACTACCCCATATTTTTGTATCCTGCATTAAATAATGTAAAACCTGATATTTTTCATGGATTTGTATGTACCTTTGCACCATAATGAGTGAGCTGGACACCCATCTCTTTATATTGATCTCAAATATGTTTTCTTTTAAAGGAATCCTTGGTGGTGATAAGACTTCTTGATGTCCTCTGTGAAATGACCTCCAACAATGAGCACTTGTCATGTCTACAAAACTGCCCAGGTTTACTGGAAACAACAATAGGTATGTGACAAAGATGAGTAGTGTACAGTACGTTTAGACATAAAGGTCCAACAAGAAGCAGTTTTTGTCTACAGTAAATCCTATCTGAAATATTTAGAACTAGTGACTTGCCCATCAAAAATTACGGTTTACCACACAATGTAAGGCTTTTGCTCCTGTATGGACCTTCGGCGCTCATTGTGAGCCTCTTCCCTTGTGTACTTCAAGTGTCCTGCTTTGCAACGATCACCTTTTACCTTTTATCGCGAAGACAGTTATACAGTCAGGTCCATAAATATTGGGACATCGACACAATTCTAAACTTTTTGGCTCTATACACCACCACAATGGATTTGAAAAGGAAACTAACAAGATGTGCTTTAACTGCAGACTTTCAACTTTAATTTGAGGGTATTTACATCCAAATCAGGTGAACGGTGTAGGAATTACAACAGTTTGTATATGTGCCTCCCACTTTTTAAGGGACCAAAAGTAATGGGACAATTGGCTGCTCAGCTGTTCCATGGCCAGGTGTGTGTTATTCCCTCATTATCCCATTTACAAAGAGCAGATACAAGCTCCAGTGTTCATTTCAAGTGTGCTATTTGAATTTGTTGCTGTTAACTCTCAATATGAGATCCAAAGAGCTGTCACTATCAGGGAAGCAAGCCATCATTAGGCTGAAAAATCAAAACAAACCCATCAGAGAGATAGCAAAAACATTAGGTGTGGCCAAATCAACTGTTTGGAACATACTTAAAAAGAAAACGCACCGGTGAGCTCAGCAACACCAAAAGACCCGGAAGACCACGGAAAACAACTGTGGTGGATGACCGAAGAATTATTTCCCTGGTGAAGAAAACACCCTTCACAACAGTTGGCCAGATCAAGAACACTCTCCAGGAGGTAGGTGTATGTGTGTCAAAGTCAACGATCAAGAGAAGACTTCACCAGAGTAAATACAGAGGGTTCACCACAAGATGTAAACCATTAATGAGCCTCAAAAACAGGAAGGCCAGATTAGAGTTTTCCAAACAACACCTAAAAAAGCCTTCACGGTTCTGGAACAACATCCTATGAACAGATGAGACTAAGATCAACTTGTACCAGATTGATGGGAAGAGAAGAGTATGGAGACGGAAAGGAACTGCTCATGATCCAAAGCATACCACCTCATCAGTGCAGCATGGTGGTGGTAGTGTCATGGCGTGGGCATGTATGGCTGCCAATAGAACTGGTTCTCTTGTATTTATTGATGATGTGACTGCTGACAAAAGCAGCAGGATGAATTCTGAAGTGTTTCGGGCAATATTATCTGCTCATATTCAGCCAAATGCTTCAGAACTCATTGGACGGCGCTTCACAGTGCAGATGGACAATGACCCGAAGCATACTGCAAAAGCAACCAAATAGTTTTTTTTTTTAAGGGAAAGAAGTGGAATGTTATGCAATGGCCAAGTCAATCATCTGATCTGAATCCTATTGAGCATGCATTTCACTTGCTGAAGACAAAACTGAAGGGAAAATGCCCCAAGAACAAGCCGGAACTGAAGACAGTTGCAATAGAGGTCTGGCAGGGCATCACCAGGGATGAAACCCAGCGTCTGGTGATGTCTATGCGTTTCAGACTTCAGGCTGTAATTGACTGCAAAGGATTTGCAACCAAGTATTAAAAAGTGAAAGTTTGTTTTATGACTGTTAATCTGTCCCATTACTTTTGGTCCCTTAAAAAGTGGGAGGCACATATACAAACTGTAGTAATTCCTACACCGTTCACCTGATTTGGATGTAAATACCCTCAAATTAAAGCTGAAAGTCTGCAGTTAAAGCACATCTTGTTAGTTTCATTTCAAATCCATTGTGGTGGTGTATAGAGCCAAAAAGTTTAGAATTATGTCGATGTCCCAATATTTATGGACCTGACTGTATAAGTACAGTGTATCAAAAAAAAAAAAAAAAGTGAGTACAGTGAATTAATAAAGTAATTAATTAATAAATGACTATACTTTACCTATTTATATGTAATATGCAGCAATCAATATTCTGAAGAGCTAACAATCTATTTGTATTTCCCTACAACTGAAAATGTACAGTTGGACTGTTGATCATCTGAGGCGAAAGTGTCAGCAACGTTGCAAGTGTGCAGTGTAAATAGGCTGCGTGCGCGAGGGCAAACCGTTTGTTTAGGCGGGTAAGGCGACATTTTAGAATCCTAATGTTATTAGTTGCAAGTTAGTGTTGTAAAATGGCGTTTTTTTTCTATGTGTTACTTTGCGTTGCGAGCATTTTTTGTCCGTTGTAATGGTATATTTTGTATCTCCTACGTTCCTGTGTAACTCGTAAATGCTTAGCTGTGATTTTTGTGGGTATGTCTCCTTTAGCCTCGTTTTCATTTTTTTCGTCCGCCATTTTTTTTGTTGCATAGCCAATTTTCAAATGCCGAAATTTCTTAAATGCGACTTCTCCCTTCTGGTCGTCCTGGCTACCGTGCTGTGTGTGATGTTTGTTTTATGTTGTCCTTTTTGTGTTTTTTGATGTGCGCGGTTCGGCTGTTAACTTCATATTTTTGCAACCTCGTAAGTCCCGCGGCTCGTATTTTATTATTTTTTTTGTTAAATTCCCGCTTTTGTGGGTTGTTTTTTTACCTATTTTGAGGCGCCGTAGAGCCTCCACCTCAGCAAATGCGGACACTCGCTTTGCGCGGCCCTCATTTGCGGCCTGGAATGAGCCTTCGGTTTATTGCAACTGACGTGGGAGCCTCCACCTCCGCAAATGCGGCCCTCGCTACCCGAGGTCCACATTTGCGGCTCGAACTGCGTCCCTCACTTCTCGTGACGACAACTCGCAGTTTGACAATTATAATAAGTGCTTGATAAGGGTGGGAGAGGGGGTCTACTTACCAGATAACATTGAGCCTCTTTTTTGTGCACTGGAGGCAGACGAGCAGACTGTAATCCAAACTAGCATATCAAAGCAGCAAATTAAAATGCAGGACCAATTCATTTGGATATTAATGCAGTAGCAAAAATATTGAATTTGCCAGGGTTGATTCACTTTAGAAAAAAATGGATCGCACAAGATATTGCCAGTTTTTCATGGTCTTTACGAATAACCTACAAACGATTTGATTTTGGGGTGACCCTTTAAAATTTGGAGATATACATACATACATACATACATACATAAGTAGGTATAAAATAGCTCAAATGTCGATATTTGCTTGTAACTGTCTAATAACTCTGTGAATGTCTGTAGATGTTTCTTTCCAAGTTTGGAAATTTCTTGATGCTAGGACAAAGTAATTTAAAACAACTATTAGGAAAAGTTAGTTTGACAACAAAAAATGTGAAAAAACAAACAAAAAAGAAATAATGTTAATAGGCATATAATATCCCTTTGTATCTATGTACTTTTATGTACCTTACTAGGAACTTGGCCGTTAACAATGACAAGCGCTAATCGCGTGGCTCGCAATGAGCACCCGTATGTCCCTTTGCAGCATCTCTCCCCTGTCACTTCCCAGTGTCTCTCTGTCTCTCTTGTGCGCTGCGGGCTTATTGCAGCCTAAGTGCTGTCCAGCTGGCTCGCAGTTCGACTACGCCACTGGCTCGCCTCGCAAAGATCCATAACTATATATGTGATTTGATTAAGAAGTGCTTATAAACTCTGTTGTTACTGCCTAAAATCAATCAAATAGTCCCTTTATGGGTCTGCTATCTGGAGCTCACAAAGACAGACAGACTCTACTGTACTTGCTGTGTTTAATATCAACCAATCAGTGACCATAACTCTGCATCATTCTGCAACATGCTGCTTAGATGTGTTTCCTGATAGGCTAGGACACTATGCTACACTGCACATCCAGCCCTACAGAGTCTGTCTGCATACGCTGCAGAGGGAAAACCCATACAGGGACTATTTGTATGATTTTAAAAACAGATCTTATAAGCCCTTCTTAATAAAATAAAGTACATAAAAGTAAATAGATACACAGGGATATAATATACTTAGTAACATCCAGGAACCTTCCATGTCCCTTTAAGAGAATTGTTAAATTTTAATAGGCAAATCTTGTCTAAATGTAGTCTGCAACAGGTCATTTCAAAGCTTTTGGATTGGTTGGGAGACTCCCAGCAATATATTCCCAAGAAAATCTGAAAAAAATCATTAGAATCCATAGATCTTTTCACCATTTAAAGGGATGTTAGTGAGCTTGTTTTTGTATGAGAATATCCCAAAATAAACAATAATTAGCTTACCTTGAAGTTAGCAAAATGTATTATGTTTTTTGGCATTTGCATTTGATCGTTTACACCCCAAGAAAAATCCAACTAAATTAGCATAACATTCAAATTCAGAATCCGGCTAATACATTGTATCATTCATTAACTTAAGTATCTTCTGGGGTGGTCAGTACAAGAACTGCAACCGTTACTTCCTGTACTCTGTACCAGAAAGGTCAAAATATTTATCTTGCTGAATTTCCTGTGTGTACCCGGCTTATGTAGGCGTCCTGTGGGTGTGAACAGCTGGATTTGACTTTTGTGCAAATAACTTTGTAAATTAACTGAATTCTTTTATATAACACGTAACACCATCAGATGTATTCAGAATCCAGCTCACTTACATATCCCTTTAACATAACTTTTAGTTGTGTGAAAAATATTTCTTTTGCGTACTTCAATGTGTTCTCTACAACTTTGCAGTATTTTATAAGGAGAGTTTAAAGACAGATCATGGTCACATATTTCAATATACGAATCTGCACAACAAAACTACAAAGAAGAAATATTTGTAGATTGTGAAGAAAAAATAAATATTAACTACTAATATAAAACCAATTAAAATAGACACAAACAGCCTTATTAAATTGCGATTCTGCAAATTTAATAGGGCTCTATATAAGCACAGAGCATATTTTTTTACAGAAGTGTTTAGTCAGTGAACTTCTATGCAAAAGCAAGGTCTTCACTAACTAAAAACTTCTGTAAAAAAATATGCTGTGTGCTTATATAGAGCCCTATTAAATTTGCCGAGTTTAATAAGGCTGAAAGTGAGTATATTTTATATCCAGTTATGTTGCACTGGATTTTACCATCTTGGTTCAATTTCCTGAGGTGGCAGCTGGTAATTTGTTTTTTAATTATGCTTTTTAAAACATTTCCAAGCTTATTTTTTAGACTATCCTAAAGAAAAGACCAACTTTTAATACATACAGTTCAAACGTGTAATTACATGATAAAATTATACATTTTATGTAATTTCCCAGTTATTCTAAAGGAACAAAATATTACCACAGTGGCAGTAATAGGCGATCAACACCTCTTATGACTGGTTGTGAGTTGTCAAACAACAATCCACCCTGTTGTTTTTACATTTATTCTAGTAAGTAAAAGGTGTATATAGAAGTTTCCTGGATTATGAAGCATCTGATCAAGGAGAAATCAGTAGGGTATGAAAACGTGTTTGTGCATGAAAAAAATCCCAAAATAAACATTAATAAACTTACCCTAAAGTTTGCAAAATTTCTTCATTTTTCAGTCAGCTGATTTTCACAAGGAACAGACCTGAAAATCCAAACTAAATTAGCATACAATTCATGATTAGTTGTGGCCAAGCAGATGCAGCTAAAACAATGTATGTGTTTCCAAAGCTCCAGTCGTGATACTGACAGCTGATTGGCTAGGACACAACTCCACACAGCTCATTGGCTAGTACACTCTGCCTACATAGGTGCTTTGGGGGTAGTTCTCACAAAAAATGACAAATGTACTTTGAATTACAAATATACAAAATTCCTCAATACAATGATTTGATATGAGACGCCCGTTTAGACAAACACACAAAGGAGATCCCACAAACACCCAGATACCTTTAATACTCTGCCTTTGTTAGACTGACCAATCAATGTAATTGATTTTTCCATTTAAAGATGGCTATGTTTGCAATCTGACGGACATTTTCATGTATTGATCAGGAAATTATTCATGAACAATATCCATTATTCACATCCCACACGTCTGGGTCCTGAGAAAACACAGAAGTTCAGATGAATAAAACTATTAACAATAAGTGCATTGTTCTGTATATTTTGTTCCTATTATTCAGTGTTGACTCTCATTCTTAAAAGGATATGTAAGTTTGTGGATTTTACTAGATATATAATATGTCTGTGTATCTATTTACATTTATGTACTTTATTTTATTAAGAAGTGTTTAAGCTCCTTTTTTACCACATAAAAATAAACAGTGTCTGTATTGGTCTGCTCTCTGCAGCTCATGAGGACTCATAAAATTAAATGGATACACAGGGATATTATATACCTAGTATATCCAGAAACCTTCCATATACCTTTTAATTGTTTTGACCAAAGCAATAAGTCTACAGGTTTCTATCTAGATGTAACATGGATTCAGTGGCAAAATAAATAAATTGCAAAAGTGTATTCGCATTTTTGGAAGAGAAATTTTGAAGGAGACCTGAGAGACCTTGCACCGGGTCTGGAATTATTTCTACAGTCACTATTTAGGTTTGTTGGGTTTTTGTGCTCCTATATATAATTTGTTTGTTCTTTTTCACCTGTAGATATCTTGCGTCTGACACATCTAGCAGGGAAACAAAGCAAGAACATCTTCACTGCCACACACACTGCGAGCCTGGGTGCAGACTTGACGCACGCGGTGGTGGGATTCAAAGCTCATCTCATTCGTATGATTGGCAACTTGTGTTACAAGAATAAGGAAAATCAAGACAAGGTAAGAATGATTGATGATGATGATTATTATTATTATTATTATTATTATTATTATTATTTTGAATCTTTATTCATAAAGCACCACCTTTTTCCATAGCTGTGATTACAAAGTAGAGTACAATTAGAGGTGAGATCCTTTTTTAGGGCACTCCTGAAAAATCAAATCTCAGAAAAAGAGATTGAACTAAATGTTAAAACTTAACTTTTAATATTATTGGTGAAAATCCACTTAAAATACATAAATGTAGGTAGCAGAGAGATATCTAATATATAAAGTTTGCTGGAATAATTGTATTATACTATAATATTTCCACTGTTGTGGACTAACTGGATATTAGTACTCTGGGGGCATTTATCTCTCAATATCCTTTACCCCTATCCACAACCCCTTGTTACATACTATTATATCGTTCACTGGTTTTTGATCAGCAATCAGCTGCTTATATTTACTTGTATTTACTTGTATTGCAACTTACAGGCAACCATATATTATTATTTTTCATTCTTCACTCTCATATCCTTTTTTTAAGTGTCATAGCACTTGGCACTTTATCACTATAAGCACTATTTAGCACCTTATTGCATACACTAGTCACTTTACCAGTGACTATACCAGCACGTTGCACTTTATATGGTCTACCTCATAGTGGCAACTTTCCACAACAGTGGAAATATTATAGTATAATACAATTATTCCAGCAAACTTTATATATTAGATATCTCTCTGCTACCTACGTTTATGTATTTTAAGTGGATTTTAACCAATAATATTAAAAGTTAAGTTTTAACATTTAGTTCAATCTCTTTTTCTGAGATTTGATTTTTCAGGAGTGCCCTAAAAAAGGATCGTTTCTCTCTCTTTTTGAAATAATTATCCTCAATTATCCTTAGGACCACCCTGTAATCATTCATTTGAATTTGGTACTTACACATTATACCTGAGCCACCGTCCCCCTACCATTTATTTATAGAGGTGTATACAAATTCTAAGGTAAGTAGAAATAAAAGTACATGTAGAGTGCAACACAAATATGAAATATATGAATCCACAGACAGATGTCCCTACTCCAAATAATTTACGATCTAGAAGGTAAGGTTGGGGGTGATAGATGCAAGATGGTAGTGAGTAAGAAATAGGCCGATACAGCGGCAGCTGATAATTCCAGTGGTGAGCTAATATATGGAGCTGCAACATAACTAATAATGTGGACTTACTTAGCACATGATCATGGCGTATGTGCAAGTTTGTAGGCTCTTTCTGTTTTAACTAATAGTTCATAATGTGAGACTGGGAGGCTTTGCTCTCCCCTTTCTAAATCACAATGGCCAGGTGCTGGCTCTCTTACCCCCTCTCCCCTTCATGGATATGGAAGGTTCCCTGTTTTTAATATTAAAATACACTATTTAAGTGTTTGTTTTTGCATCTAAACATTATTTTATTAACAAGTGCTTGATAGCGCTGTTTTTACTCACCGAATCCTTCCAAATAGTCACTTTGCCCCCAGCAGCTCATGCATACGCGGTTTCTATTTATATTAGATGTATTAGATATTCACAATGTTTATCTTCTATTTCTATTGGGTTCTATGTACACAATGTTTGTACAGGTGCCTCCTTGGGAATTAATTTATTAGACATAAATTATTAGGGACAGACTTCCTCTTAATAGGAGTACTCAAACACCAGAATTGTGCCTTTTATAATTGTACCTTTTATTATTGTAATTCATTTTTAAAAATTAAACCGCATTGCTTAAAATTATAATACTAAAAGAGATCAATTTAGTCCATGTTTTAATCGACTAACACAAATCAACACTTTGTGATATAATGTGGGTCAGCGGTGAGAGAGAATATTCACCGACTTCACATTAGGACACACCGTCCAGACAACGGTCTATACATTGTATATACATTCAATATGAATAAAC
>CM050167.1:13808151-14048151 GCA_027410445.1 Discoglossus pictus
ATTGGCAACCCAAACCATTTACGTGAATATCTGTTTGGAGAGTACACATTTGATTCAGAAGGTGTCCCGAAAAAATAGCGCGCCAACACATCCGTGCAACGACAAGAGCACGCCCGACAGGAGCGTGCCCCTCAGGCTGTAGGTAAGGTGGTTTTAGGGGTCTTAGTCTGATAGGTTTTACGGTTAGGCGGTCTTTAGGTTAGGGTTAGGCTTTCGGGGGCTTAGGGTTAGGCATGGGGGTCTAAGGGATAGGCTTAGAGTTGAAAGGGTTAGGGTTAGGCATGGGTTCTAAGGGTTAGAAGGGTTCGTGGCATTAGGGGATACAACCTTTTCAAACTTGCGCCCTTTTATCAGCGCACATTTGTCCTTCATTTGTTAACCGTGTGCTGATGTCGGCGCTTATTTGCGGTGCACTCTAAAGCCGGGGTGCCGATTCAGAAGCTTCATGAATACAAAGGGAGGAACTTTGCTTGCTATATGTTTTTAAGTATACAGTAGCAGAGCTAGTGTATGGAGGGCCCCCGCCCTTGCATTTTCTCTATACCATGTGGGTAACTGCAGGGTGGCAAAAAAAAAAAAATATATGTAGGTGGGTAGACCCCTAGGGTGATCTGATTGTCTTACTAAAAAAAAAAAAAGTAATTGTCTGCCTATCTCCACTAATACATTTAGTCAAAGTTATTCAGTTTTCTGACTGTTGATTTTGAGAAGGAACACCCCTGAAAACCCTGGCTAAATTAGCCAAAAAATCATAATTTGTTTTTGCAGAGGCAGCTACAACTTCGTTGCAATGTCTGGGGATCAGTCTCTGCAGCAAAGCATCATGGTACGTTGTCTTATGTTCCATCTCCAAGGAAGCAGCTTCCAGCAATGCTCCTCTGGATTTCTGCACTGTGCTGCTATTGACTTGAAGGTTAACATAGGGTTAAAAATCATACCTGGATGCAGTGTTTCAATTGGCTAGTACCAGATGCCTATTTAAATAAAATAAATCTGTGTATAGAAGGAATCAATGTAATTTGTGTTTCTGATATAAGTTACACACAGGGAAGCTTCTATATACCTTTAAGAATCTCCCTTCATAGTGGGCCGTTACCCAATTGTGGGTCCTAGTGTTTTGCACCTGCTACACCGTCAGTAGCTCTGCCAATGCCAAGGAGTAATTCTTATTAGGATGTTAAAAATGATTTTCTCCTTGACCCTTTAAGATCACATACAGCTGAACTTCCCTAGTACCTTCCTTGAACTCCACTTTAAACCACAAGTCTGCTCCTCTTCCCATAAATGCTTCTCCTGAGGCTTTCATGACAGATCGTGTGCAGCTCACAGAATGATTTCTCGGGGGGTGAAGAAATTAATGAACAGGAGCAGAGCACATCTGCCAAGTTTACTAAAGTCCGGAAACATTCGTACCCTAAAGCTGTGAGCTCTGCGGTTGGGAGTGAATCACACCTTTGTCTCAACATTATTTTTCATTTCCTCCAGAAACACAGAACAGACAACGTTATATAAAATCATGTTATACTGATTGACGATGGTTGCACCTGAAATTTTAGGCAAGATTTTGCTTGTTTTGAATTCCTTTTCTTTTGTAACGTAACATAATTAATTTTATTGTCATAATTCATAAATCGTGCTCTAAGTATTTGTTGTATAAACTTAATATTTTAAGTAGCCAGAAAGAATCAAAGTGCACTTGTGAAGTATATTATTATCCTTTATTTGTAACGCTCCATCATACGCCATAGCTATAGATGTTAAGAACAAATAAAAAAAATACAATATTAAACACATGGCAAAAAATGGAGGGCCCTGACTATAAAATCTTACATATATGGTGCTTTTTTCCTAAAGCACCTTACAAGACTGAAAACTCGCCTATTTATAATCTAAACTAGCCACTTGCCCATCAAAAATGACGGCAATAAAATATGAAGCCAAGGCAATGCTGTTTGCCACACAATGTAAGGCTTTTGTTCCTCTGAGGACCTTCGGCGCTCATTGCGAGCCTCTCCCCTTGTGTACTACAAGTTTCCTCTTTTGTAACAATCACCTTTGGCGCTCATCGTGAAGACAGATATATAAGTACAGTGTAAAATATACATTTTTTTTTTAGTACAGTGAATTAATAAATATGAATTAATAAATGTATATACTTACGGTACCTATTTAGATTTAATATGCAGCAATCAATATCCTGAAGAGATAACAATCTATTTGTATTTTCCTGCATCAGAAAATGTACAGTTGATCACCGGAGGAGAAAGTAATGTGCCAAGTGTGCAGTGTAAATAGGCTGCGTGCGAGAGGCCAAACCGTTTGTGTAGGCGGGTAAAGCGCCATTTTAGAATCGTAATGTTATTATTTGCAAGTTAGTGCTTTTTTCTATGTGTTACTTGGCTCGCGAGCATTTCCCGTCCGTTGTAATGGTATATTTTGTATCGCCTACGTTCCTGGCTAACTCGTAGTGCCTAAACTCTGCAAATTCGGCTTAAATTTGCGTGCAGCCTCACTTCCAGGCGTCCTTGCGTTCCCCCCCCTGTGCTGTGTGTGAGTGTGTTTGTTTATTTTAATTTAAGTTTTTTTTGTTTTTCAATTTCCGCGGTTCGGCCTTTAACCTTGTATTTTTCCGAGATCGGATTTTGTTTGCGAAGCAATTCCGACCTTGCAATTTTTTTTTCTAAGTCCTGCATTTCTCAAATGCTTGCAGCCTAAGGCAATGCCGCGCTTCCTAACTGCTTCGTTTTTCAATGCCTCAACTGCTAGCCTCGCTTTGCGAGGCTCGCAGGCAATGAGCGCCTTCGGCACTCATCGCCTAAGTGCTCCGAGCTTCAATTCCTCAACTGCTCGCCTCGCTATGCACCTTTTGGCGCTCATCACCTAAGTCCGCCGAGCTCGGAAGGCTTCTATGCGTTAACGGCTCGCCTCGCAAGCGTAACAACGAATCGTAGTTTGACAACTATTAATTTTAATGGATTAATGAAACAAAAGGTGAGGAAATTAAAAGGAAAAAAACAAGGGCTTTGCATGTAATTGAAAAGAGTGTGAGGAGTTAATTTAGTGATTAACTCTGTGGGTGTATCCCTGTGAAAAATGTAGGTGATAGTGCAGAAATCTGCACTATAACACAAATCATAGGTGGGTGGGGAAGTTAGTTGAGTTCAGAGGCAGAAGAGTGGAGGTGTTTGAGGCTCTATGAAATACATTGTAAATTTTTTTGTTGTTTAGTCATTAAGCCTTTTCCAACTCTCTGTGAACCCCATGGACCACGTCGGGCACATCTTTCAGCCACTTCCCCTCTGAACTCCAACAAGCTCATATTAATTGCTTCAATTACCTCCTCTATCCATCCCCTCTCCTTCTGTCCCCTTCTTTGTGTACCTTCAATCTTTCGCAGCATCAGAGTCTTCTTTATGGAATCCAGCCTTCTCGTTATATGGTCAAAGCCTCATGATCAAACCTTCCAGTGAACAGTTTGACTTTCTCTCCTATAGTATGGACTGATTGGATCTTTTTTCAGTCCAGGCGGCTCTAAGCAAAACTTTGAATTATTAAAGATTCAGAATAAAATTAAGCTTTGTAAAAGAGTGTATATTAGCTGCCATTGCTTTGCTTGCTTTTGTGCATTTTCGACTTAGGATACTGTTAAAGTTGCCATAAATGTTATTGAAAGAGCTTGTACTAAAGAATGCTAAAACCTCTCTCTAGTTCTATATTAGGTTAGCAGTAATTCTCAAACATGTCTTAAACCAGTCAGTGCTTCTATAAATTATAACTATTTGCCTGTTAAATGTCAAACAATTTCTGTTGTACAAACAGAACCTATTTATTACAAGGACCCGGACAAGTTTATGATGATATTGTGTCAATGGATTATTGGAAGAATCCTTTCTGTACCTCCCAATTATTGTTTTAGTATATCCTCAAGCTATTCTGGTACCTGTAAAGTGATTGGTGTGAATTTCTCTACTACATATTATTATTATTTGTTTGTAACGCGCCAACATATTCCATAGCGCTACTACCTAGTTGACAAGTACTCACAACCGCCGCCAATGTCATAGCCAATTGCTAGGAAGTTACACCCCATGCAAAGCTGCTCCTACACAATTTGAGAGAGACCTATCTGAATTGCGATGTGGTTCATTGTTTCACCTTCTGGCGTTTCCTGGCGCTTTGTCGCATTGTTTGCCTATTTTTTAATTCAGCAGATGTACCGGAGGTATTCAATCTGTGACCTGTGGATCACCAGTGGCCTCATTCGGGTGGTCGGTGAAGCATCTGCTATTACACAAAGGATATAAAGTAGTTATGGATGGTTGCTGGATTGTACTGGATATTTAATATCCATGTGTATCTATTTACTTTTATGTACTTTTATTTTATTAAGAAGTTGTTAAAAATGTTTTAAAAAGTGTTAAAAATAGGACCTAATTGGGTTCTCCCCTCTGCAACTCATGAAGACAGTGCACTTAAGTACAGGGTGTGCAGTGATTCATACTAACCAATCAGTGGCAACATACTTCTTCAGAAAGGTCACTCACTGACAGGCTAATTTGAAACACTGCACTTCACAGTCTGTGTATTCATGAGCTTGAGAGGCTGGACCCAAACGAGTATAAATTTTATAAAAACAGAGCTTTCAAGCACTTGTTAATAAAATAAAGTCCATAACAGTAAATAGATACACAGGGATATTATATATCTAGTAACATCCAGGAACCTTCCTTATCCATTTAAACTACTCCTTATACTGTATGGGCCTCATTCAATTGCGATTTTGCCAATTGAATAGGGCTCTATATAAGCACATATCATATTTTTTTACAGAAGTTTTTAGTTAGTGAAGACCTTGCTGTTGGATAGAAGTTCACTAACTAAAAACTTCTGTAAAAAAATATGCTGTGTGCTTATATAGAGCCCTATTCAATTGGCCGAATCGCAATTGAATGAGGCCCTTTGTATGTAATCTAGTCTTATGAAGGTATATTACACACCTTACCAAAATGTATTGTTTCCCTTTATTTTTCATTATACCATATCATGTGGGTATTCTGAATTTAGGTAGAATAACAAGATGTGACATCCCAACAGATGGGTCTGGGATATATCGGAGATGTTGGGGGAGCAATTCTAGTATTTGTGTGCTTTTACTGAACTCTTCTGAAATATTACAAGATTCTTTGGGAGAGGTCATTGAGTTTTTTTTATTCTGTTTCTGGGCATTTTGTTAGAGATAAATATATTAACATCCCGGTCACATTCCTGACTGTGGAATCCTTCAGCTCTTTATGTTCAGACAAATAATTATTTAAACATGTCCGAACAAGTTAGGCTGACCACACTTGTGATTTTTTTTTTTTAATTACAGCATCTATGTCTATCTGTCTATCTGTCTATCTATCTGTGTAAAACTTTTAATTTAACATCCATTATATGCAGACTGACTATCTCCATGTTTGCCTTATAAAGACCTATCTTATGTCTCAATGCATACTCCTGCTTGAATGGATTATTTTAGTCATGTCTGATTCTCTCTGACCTTATGGACCGCAGCACACTGTCAGCCACTCCCTCTCTGAGCTTCCACAAGCTCATATTCATTGCCTCTATGACCTACGGTAATTTATCTCTCTTCACCTCTGCCAATGTGGGAGGTCTTATACGGCCACAATAGAGATATCTAGGGCTTTGTACAAGTTTATAACCAGGAAATAAACATAAAAGTTGTTTTTAGTTTATACGTTGGTAATAAGTATTTGACCATTATCAGCACTAGTTCTCTAAATTAGCATAATGTACTTTTCATGCATTGCAACAAATATTTACTTTGTTTACTCAGTTGTATCTGGCTCTTTATGACCCTATTGACCGCAACACGACAGGCAGGTCCATCAGCCACTGCCCTTTTGAGCTCCCTCAAGCTCAGGTTCATTGCTATCCATCACTGCCTCTGCCATCCCCTTCTTCGTGTGCCTTCTATCGTTCCCAGCATCAGAGTCTTCTCTAGGGAATCCTGTCTTCTCATGATATGGACAAAATATTTGAGCTTCAGCCTCATGTTCAAACCTTCCAGTTAACAGTTCGTCTTCATTTCCTGTAATAATGATTTATTGGATCTTCTTGCAGTCCATCGGGCTCTAAGCAGTTTTCGCTAACACCACAACCCAAAGGCATCGATTCTCCGGCGCTCAGATTTTTCTATGGTCCAGCTTTTACATCCATATGTTAGTACTGGGAATACCAGAGGTCTATCTATGAGGACCTTTGTTGATAGTGTAATATCTTTATTTTAATAGCTTGTCCAGACTTGCCATAGCTTTTCTCGCCAGAAGCAAAAGTATTTTCATTTCATGGCTACAAGCTCTTTTAAATTGAACAAATTATGTGATACTTAATTGTTTCTTTAATTATGGAAATACATCAAAATATCAAAGCTAAAGACACGACTAGAAACCCTATCACATAATATTGCCATTAGTTGCTTCCTGTACAAGCCAGTTCAGAGCTCACTGTCGCACCGGATCTTATTATAGTTTTGATGTTTTACTGGATTTTAATTGTTATCTGAAAAAACAAACATCAAAGGTACTTTGTTGGAAATACAGGGTCTTTATAGTCCATTTAACCATCACTAGTCCTGCTTTAAAAGCATTATCATGGAGGACTGAAATCTAACTCCACATCCATAGCTTAGCCAAGTACCTGCCAAATCCTTAACCAGGAGTCATTTAAAGAGCTTACTGAGCATTTAGATCTCTTAATTCCATTTGCGCTGCAGGAACTCGCTACAACAATCTCTTCATGTTCTTTTAATCTGTTAAGAGGACGTCCTGAGTAAGTGTGGCAAAGAAGCTTGCCGTGTCTCTGTGCTTCAAAGTGGAAAGACTAATCCCCCTATGAGAAAAGGGCTTACCTTGTATTGCAAAGAGATACAGCCACAATCCGAGAAGGACAAATAATTACATCTGCAACTCTTGCAAGTGCCGCCTTGGCTTTTATCAAATGTAGTATGTGGCCAATATAAAGTTTTGTTATACGAGTTGGACACAACTGAATAACTATATATATATATATATATATATATATATATATATATATATATATATATATATATATATATATAATCACATATATAGTTGTGAGCATGCTGGTTGTTGCTAATGCTGCGGGCTCACTGCTGACCTCGCATAGCGAGGGCCGCTGTTGATGGAGGTGCTGAAGGTGCTCCTTGCGCTGCTGTTGAGCACCGTAGGCGCTCATCCCTACGACCCCCCTACAACTTTCAGCCCGCAAATGCGGACCCTCGCAAAGCGAGGGGCCGCGTTTGCAGAGGTGGAGGCTCCCACGTCTGCTGCAATGAGCCGCAGGCGGGACTTACACCGCAAAATTTACGGACTTACCATCCAAAAATACGAGCCGCAGGACTTAGAAAAAAAAACAGTACGACCTCGCAAAAATACAACCTTAACGCCCGAACTGCACGCACATAAAAACATTAAAAGCACAATAAATACACACAACAAATACATAAAAAGCTTACCCACAGCAAGGGGGGGCACCCAGGACCTCTGCATGTGCAGTTACACCTCAATTTAAGTACAAATCAAAGAGTTTACACACATCAAAATCCCCGAAGCGATAAGAAAAAATAGCCACCGATAAAACGAGGCTACAGGACCCGAAACACGCAAAACACCACCAAGCACATACGGATTTTCCAAAAAGCCGTACAAGGTACACCATTAGCAAGGACGCTACATCATACCCAACCGCCTAGCACATACACATTAGCCGCCATTTTACAAAACTAATTTACACAATGCTGAAGTACACAGCTACACAAACGGCTTCCCCTAGCGCACGCAGCCTATTTACACTACACACTGCACACATTGCTGACCCTTACACCTCCGCTCCACAACAGTGCAAACCTTCCTTATATGCTGCAGGAACATCAAAACAGATTGTCAGGTCTTCAGCACAATCATTCCTGCATATATTACTTCCAAATAAGTAAAGTATATATTCATTTATTAATGTATTAATTATTTCAATACCATACACAAACAGACACAAAAAAAAAACAATAAAGAAAAAAACACAACACCGATTCACTGCGCGTCTCAACCAAACAGCATTACCTGCCTTACAATTTTATTGCCGTCATTTTTTGCCGGGCAAGTCGCTAGTATGTTTGTATGTATATGTATGTATGTATGTGTGTGTGTATATATATATATATATATATATATATATATATATATATATATATACACACACATTTTCTTGGCAAAGATACTGGTGAGAGTTGTCAGTTCCTTCTCCAGTGGACTGAGATTTGTGCGATCTCTATGTCCTGCCCATCTTGGGTGACCCTACATGGTATAGCTCACAGCTTCACTGAGGTACACAAGCCTCTGCATTAAGATATTATTAATTGAATATGGAAAGTTCCTGGATGTTACTAGGTATATAATATCCCTGTGTATGTATTGACTTTTATGTACTTTATAAGTGCTTATAAGCTCTGGTTTTAATGTCTACAGTCGAACAAAAAGTCTGTGTTTGGGTCTGCCTGGTGCAACTCATGAAGTCACAGACTCTGTAATATTGATTGTGCAGCGTCCTAGAGTCTGTGTCTGCATACTCTGCAGTGGGCAGACCCATACAGGGACTATTTGTTAAATTATATTCAGTAACAGAGCTTCTAAGCACTTCTTAATAATATAAAGAACATAAAAGTAATAGATACACAGGGATATTATATACCTAGTAACACCCAGAAGCATTCCATGTTCCTTTAAGTTATCTATTTTTCCATTATTATGAAGCATTCTCTTGGCAAGTCTGTGAAAAGGAACTGCGGATAATTTAACGTTCCATTGATAAAACCCCATGCGTCTCTGTCTTGAGGGCATTCTCCGAGATGTAAGGATCGTGTAAGATCTCGTCCATGTAGCAGCCGCAGGCAGCTCTCGCTCAGTATAGTGCCACGGCTTGTAAGTGCCATTAGTTATACATCTTCTGGAGACAAAGTATGTCTTGACTAATTATATAAATCACATGAGAAAAAAAACTTATCTCTAACCAATACTGATTTTAATCTGCACAAGATTTAAAATGCCACAATTACAGGAAGTTTTTTTTTCTTTCTGAAAAGTAGTCATGACAAGAATATGTTGTTTATTTAGCGCAATGTGTCACTGCCAATTTGTATTTGGGTGTTTGAACTTTTGTAAAGGAATGTAGAAGGTTCCTGGATTTTTGTTGTTGTTAAGTTGTGTCCGACTCTCTGTGATCCTATGGAGCTCAGCACTCCAGCTATTTTGTTATGGCTGTGCCTATTCATAAGGTTTTGTTGGCAAAGATATTGCAGTGGGTTGCCATTTCCTTCTCCAGTGGACTGCGATTTGTCTGACTTCTCTGCTATGACCTGCCCGTCTTTGCAGGTAGCGATCCAGAAGAGGTCCTGGATTTTACTATGTATATGATATACCTGTGTATCTATTTGCTTTTATGCACTTTATTTTATTAAGAAGTGCTTATATGCTCTGTTTTTATGTACTAAAATCATACAAATAGCCCTTGTATGGGTCTGCCCACTGCAGCGTATGCAGACTCCGTGACTCTATGGTCCACAGCACGCCATTTTTTTTTTTCATGCCCATAACTCAAAAGTCGTTCGGGGGCCACCAAAATAAAACGCCAATTCATTAGAAAATTAGCTTACACCTCACACACAGCACAGGGAGACCAAGGGAGTAGGGGGGGGGGGGGGAGAAACCAAGGGGGCAGGAGTGGGGGAAGGGGAGAGATCAAGGGGGGGTGAGTGGGGGGAGGAGATCGAGGGGGGGAAAAGACCAAGGGGGTGGGCGTCGGTGGGAAGAGACCAAGGGGGCGGGCGTCGGTGGGGCGGTGGGAAGAGACCAAGGGGGCGGGCGTCGGGAAGAGACCAAGGGGGCGGGCGTCAGTGGGGCGGTGGGAAGAGACCAAGGGGGCGGGCGTCAGTGGGGTGGTGGGAAGAGACCAAGGGGGCGGGCGTCAGTGGGGCGGTGGGAAGAGACCAAGGGGGCGGGCGTCAAGGGGGGGGGGAAGAGACCAAGGGGGTGGGCGTCGGTGGGGCGGTGGGAAGAGACCAAGGGGGAGGGCGTCTGTGGGTCGGTGGGGCGAGACCAAGGGGGCGGGCTTCGGTGGGGCGAGACCAAGGGGGCGGGCTTCGGTGGGGCGGTGGGAAGAGACTAAGGGGGAGGGCGTCTGTGGGGCGGTGGGAAGAGACTAAGGGGGAGGGCGTCTGTGGGCGGTGGGAAGAGACTAAGGGGGAGGGCGTCTGTGGGGCGGTGGGAAGAGACCAAGGGGAGGGCGTCTGTGGGGCGGTGGGAAGAGACCAAGGGGGCGGGCGTCAGGGGGGGGGTGGAAAGAGATCAATGGGGGAGAGACCAAGGGGGCGGGAGTGGGTGGGGAGTTGAGGGAAAAATGAGCTCTTCGCGAGGCCTGGAAAGTAGTGGGGGTTGGGGGAGGATCGCAATGAGCACCCGCAAGTTAGTTATCCATTTACTTTTATTAAGAAGTGCTTATATGCTCTGTTTTTATGTACTAAAATCATACAAATAGCCCTTGTATGGGGCTGCCCACTGCAGCGTATGCAGACACAGACTCGGTAGGGCTGGATGTGCAGTGTAGTGACCAAGTGGGCTGGAGTTGGTGGCGGGGAAAGAGATCATTCCGTTATACGTTGTTTATTTTCTTGTGACAACTATTATAACTTTTTTTTTTTTTTTTTTTTTTTTTTAACAATCAATAGATTACAATAGGTTAATAAATACAGCATATTTGCAATCCTACACATATAGACAAATACATACAGTGCAGCAAGAAATTCAATATTTAAAAAAAATGGAATCAAAACACTTGGGGTAAAGTATGTTTTTGTTTATCCCATATATCCCAACTGTTTGTTGATGTTATTTTTATACCCAGGTTGTTAATCTCTTTCTCTAATTCTCTGTTGTTAAAAGAATTTCATTCAGTGAAGGAACACTTCCTTGATTCCATTTTTTTGCAATTAGCCATTTTGTCATAGAGACAATTTCGATAATCAAAAATGTATCTTTCAAGCTAAAATTTTCTGGGTAAATATGTAACCAGGCTATTTCAGGTGAGGGGTTAATCTTCCTCTTACATAATTGAGATATATATTCCATAATTTGCTAATTGCAGTACATTCCCACCAGGTATGCTTATATGTCCCCTATTGTTTACATAATCTCCAACATAAACCTGCATTTGCATCTTTCTTTATAGCTGCTAACTTTGATGGCACACAATACCATCTGTTAACAATTTTAAAGAATATCTCTCTATATGGTTAAAATTAATAACCTTTTGCATTAATTCAAACTCCTTGAAATACTGTTCTGTTGGAAAGATTACATTTAGATCTTTTTTTTCCATTTAACCATACCAGATGTCTTCTTCCACATATTATTTATCTTCAAAATAGTATAACATTTAGAAATAAGTAAGAAAACCTTTGTTGTTTTAAATGTCTCCTAAACAGAGGATGTTCCATTTATATCAATCACCAGAATAATATAATTTCAATTTCTTACCGAGCCAACTTAAAGGTATAGCTGGAGAGGGAAATACAGAAGTCTCTTCTGACAGTAGAGAATTTTATTCTTGTCTTTTTACCATGGTATATGAATGTGTCAATTAATAATTGTAGCTTTTTTAAAACTGAATTAGGGACTTCCAAGGGGAGTGATATGAAAAGGTAATTTATTTTAGGCAGAATTGGCATTTTTTATGGCCGATATTCGGCCTGACCAGGATAGGGGACGTTTATCCCAATTAGTAGTACTTTAAGCTTCTCACATAGTTTGAGAAGATTCACCTTAATCAAATCCTCCAACTTTTGAGAAAATTCTTATTCTTAAATAGCTTAAAAATCTTGGTTCCAATTGATCTCAAAAATCTCACTTAACGGAGTTAGATCCTCACTTGGAGTTTTTAAAGTGATTGCCTCAGTTTTGGACATATTGATCTTATAATATGCAAGTTTACTAAACTTTCCAATCACTCTACTTACAAGAGAATTTATAGGATTAGAAACAGTTAAGATTACATCATCAGAGAAGAGCATAATTTTATGACTACTTTCCCCAATATTTATTCCTTCTATTTCTTTAGATATTCTGATAGATTCAGCCAGAGGTTCCATCATTAACGCAAATATTAAAGGGGAAAAAGGACACCCCTGGCGAGTACCATTAGTAATAAAACATTTTTCAGTCTTTATGTCCACACTAGGCACATAATTTGAAGGGGCAGAATAAAGACCTTCTATCGCTTTAATTCCAAAATCACCTAGGTCAAATTTCTGCAATACCAATAGCATATAGTCCCAGTTAAGCCTATCAAAAGCTTTTTCCGCATCCAATGTAACCACCGCACATGGAATACTTTTATATTTACAGAATGCCATAAGGTCTATTAACTTTCTGGTGTTGTCACACCCTTGACAGTCTTGAATAAATCCGGTTTGATTAAAACCAATCAAGTTAGAAAACAAACTGCTTAATCTTTTTGCTAAAACTTTTGAATTTAACCTAATATCCGTATTAATTGGTCTAAATTTCTTACAATATCTGGAATCTTTATTTTGTTTTGGGATATTGATTATAACTGCCTCCAGCATTTCAGCCGGGCCATTACCTTCTAGTTTAATTTCATTAAACCCTTTCACTAGATGTTTTGAATTAGTTTTTTAAAAATACTTATAATAAAAGTTAACAAATCCATCAGGACCGGGCGCTGAATTTAGTTTTAATTCAGAAATTGCATTTTCTATTTCCTTCCTATTAATCTCTTTATTGAGGTTTACTAAATCTTCGTTTTCTATTTTAGGAAGATTTCATTTGATCTAAGAAAGCACTATTTTATTATTTTTTTTAAGGTTTTACAAACCCCTCTGTATTCTCTAGGTTATAAAGATCTCTATAATAATAAAAATGTAATTTCGATAGGGTTACTAATGGATTTAGGACAGTTTGTTTTATTCTCATTTATTAGTTCTTTAATACGTTTAACAATAAAGTGGGCAAATCTTTAGAATATAAATTAAAACCTAAGAATACGTATAAAGTGATATTGCCTTTGTTGCAATTTCCAAATACAGTAGTCTACTCAAGCTTTCAGCACTTTTTTAATTTGGGCTCGAATTTTAGATAATAATTTTATTCTTTTTTAGGTTGGATCTTATTTATTATCTCTTTCAGTTTTTGCTAATTTAATTAAAGAATCCTTAGGAAAAAACAAGTAGACCTTTCACTAAGAATTGCCCAAGAAAGCAAATGTAATCTGACATATGCTTTATGCTTTTTAACAGAATATTCGTTAATTTGGAAAAAAAATTATCAATCTCACCTTTTGTAAGAGTTTTTTTCTCTACGCTTTTAAATAGGGATATATCCATTTTTTTTTATTTGATGTTGTCTATTCTTCGTTTGGTCAGTAAGGTAAAGGTCTATCATTGCGTGATCAAACCATTTCATTGTATTTATAGAAGAAGACTGAGTTCATTTTAAAATCTCAATATCCACAAAAAAATTGTCAAGTCTAGAAAAATAGGCATATGCCGATGAGAGTGAAAAAAACGTACAGTCTTTTTCATTTTCGTGGAATTTTATCCAAATATGATATAACTCTGAATTTATAATACTTGTATGAAAACATTTTGAGTTCCGTGATGGTTTTGAGTCCAGAGTTAGACCTTTAGCAGACTTCCTGTCCAAAATGAGATTGATTATCATGTTAAAATCACCACAAACTATCAATGAACCCAATTTGATTTTATTTACACGTTTCAAAATAGAATAACAACTATTATAACTTGATATCTATTACAATTATGGTAAAATTGTGCCTTTGTTATATTTCAATAATATACTAAATGGTTTTATACACCTTACAATTTTATTGCCGTAATTTTTGATGGACATGTCGCTAATAATATATATAAGGCAGGTAATGTGGTTTGCCACACAAAGTAAGGCTTTTGGTCCTCTGAGTATTTTCTGCGCTCATTGCGAGCCTCTCATTGCGATCCTTTTTCCTGCTTATTTATATTTATAAATATAAATATATAATTATTTTTTTTTAATGATTAAAAAAATATTTTTAATTAATTAATAAATTCATATTATTTACCTATTTGTAATGAATATATCCAGCAATCAATATCCTGAAGAGCTAACAATCTGTTTTGCAGCTGTTATTAGTTGCAAGTTAGTGTTGTAAAATGGCGGCGATTGTCTGTGTTACGCGGGTGTGGATCATTTTCCGTCCTTCCTAATAGTGTATTTTTTGTACCTCGTACGTTCCTGGGTAAAAGTCTTATGTGCTTGGCGTTGTTTTGCACGGATAGGGGTCGTGTTGCCTCATTGTCCTTTTTTTTTCATGCTTGGCAGCAACTGTCCATATTGGGGCCAATTTATTATTTTTTTAAACTTTGTGGACTTTAATATGGTTTTGCTGTAACTAAAATAACCAGACGTCGAACTGGCTGAATTGCTTCTTTTATCTACTGATATGTAGTGTTGATCTGATTTTTGCAACACGCCTAGATTGTACTTATATTGTATTTCTCATGATACTTTGTAATATGATTCAACATGTTATGTTATAAGTACATTGAACAATTACACATTTTTAACTATTCATAACCATTCTTTAGCAACTACCATATCTGTATTTATTGTTGTGTTCTGATCTGAATTATTTATATACAGGAATTCCTTGTTTAGCCTAGTATATGCGTTCCTGCAAGCAGGAGTGCTATATGAAAACCGCGCTAAACTGGGCATTTTGTTGCCATAGCGCTCAACAACACTATAGCAAAAAAGCACGGCAAGCAGGGATTTAAATGCCCGCAACGAGATTTAAAGCGATGTAGTGAGGTTTAGCGCGAACAGCGTTATCACGAATCAGCGGGTAGCGCAAAGCAGGGTATCAACCATTTTTGGGGCTTTAACAACAAGTTAAGCCTTCCAGTCAGGAGGTATCCTTTTGGGGTCATTGATCCAATTACTCTGTAATTTTGAACAATAAACCATTTAAGTTATTATTCAAATTTTATGCAGCGTCATTTTCTAGAAATAATAAAATATTTTCTACTCTTTATTTATAGTTTACATTTGTATGTTAGTGTTTAAGCACCTGGAAAATGGGCCTTTCTTTCCTTTATTACTAATAATTTGAGATTTTTTTTTTCATAACCCATGTTCCGATCTCTTAAAACTTTTTTCCTCAGAGCTCAATAAAATGATGAGGATTTCAGAAAAAAATACATTAACACAAAAGATTTTATAAATGCTAGGTTTAGAAAACCTGTGTGTGGGCATGATATAACCAAAAGTTTCTGATGTTGAAAATTATTGCAAAGGCATGCTCTTTCTCAACAAAGAATGACATTTATGGGTATTTATTCCTTGTTATGAAAATTTTTCATTTTTTGAACCTCTTGTACATCTTTTCTACAATCCATAGCTATAATAGAAAAAAATGAATGAAGCGAAGTTGTTCATCTTAAAAGTTTTAATTTCGGGATATTTGAAGTTATGAAAATTGGCTATTGGGAATTAAAAAAATTTTTAAAAAAGAATTTTCACTCAGTAGAACATTAAATGCTGACATGTAAGAAATATATATGATATATTCCAAAAAATTAAAAATGTTGTATTATATACGAACTAGCGCCTTGCCCGTCAAAAATGACAATAACATTTTAAGCCAAGGCAATGCTGTTTGCCACACAATGTAAGGCTTTTGCTCCTCTGTGGACCTTCGGCGCTCATTGTGAGCCTATTCCCCTGTGTATTTCAATTGTCCGGCTTTGCAACGATCACCTTTGCCAGTCATCGCGAAGAACAGGGTAAAGTGGCAAAAGAATGTGAGTACAGTGAATTAATAAAGTAATATGAATTAGTATTCTTTACCTATTTATATTTAATATGCATCATTTATTATCCTGAAGAGTTAACAATCTATTTGGATTTTTTGATGTATGCGTTTCGGCCGTTAACGTCGTATTTTTGTGACCTTGTATTTTTGATTTTTCTAAGTCCCACGGGTCTATTAAAAGTATATTCATTTATTAAGTCTTCAGAGACCTCTTGACAAGCAGATTAATACTCCAAAAAAATGTTTTGTTTTCTGTGACAAAAAAATTGAAAAGGTCAAATTCTATTATATTGCAAGGGAAGACATAGATATAATCCGCTCTTCCCTCGAAACACGTTTCAGAGCCGTGCAGACACTCCCTGGAACTCGCAATTTCCACAACTTTAAAACACTTAACTGTACAGGCACAAGTGAAGCGAGTAGAATGAGCATTGATAAAGAACCCTCCCTCACTTTCAACTTGAGGAGCCTCCCCAAACTGTGAAGGCTGATGATCTGTGTGCTGGATGTTTTGCAAGTATGATCATTTGTGGTACTTTGGAATGATATTGGAGATTAATCAAGACAAGGGAGATGCTTTTGTAAAATATCTTCACCCAAATTGACCTTTACCTTCATTCTGCTGGCCTAGCCATGACATATTTTTGCGCAATACCATTTCCTCATCTGCGTGATATTGTACAACCCCCACAGACAATAACTGGCAGAAGATTCTTCTTTCCCAACAAGTGTATGGCTTTGATGTAAAGAAAAATTTGTCATAACTTAAGTTGGCCACTAGTTGTGCTTACCAGGAGCGACTGGATTACAGTATCAGCCATTTTACCATGGACGTGGCCCAAGTTAATCTATGTCATATTGCTGGTGCACCAAGTGCCCTCCTGAGACTAATATACTCCCCAAACAACAATATCCAGGGGAGTAACCGTTCTGGGCCTAGGAGACCCAATGTTATACTGTTATTTTTATGTATTCAGGGAAAAGGCAGCTTACCACATCACCACTAATAAAGTTGACAATTATGCATGAAGTGGATTGGTGTGGTGTCCGGTGTCTACCCTTCAGTACCAGGGAACAGGGGTTACAGACCCTGAGACTTAAGTGACTAAAACAGGTGAGACAATAGGGCTAAGAGGACACATAACATACCCGTAATAAAGTACTATTCCAAATAAGCAGGTTATGATTATGTGCGCCTTTACGCATTGGCTAGTAAAATCTGTTAACCTGACCATGATAAAGGGATGGGGAGTGAAGCAGCCATATTGTACTGGGGGTAGCCATCTCTGTACATATTGCGACACATAAGGAGGTCAACCATCTGGTCTCCCAGGTTATCACCAGGTAAACACACTGGAGTGATAACGGTCAGAACAAAGGGGTCTTTACAGACATTGAGGCACCTCTCAGGGGCAGATCTGACAGGGTTTCCTGGCCTTCACTTGAGGGGCTAACTATCCATCTAGGAGATGTACACAGGTCGCCAGTCAAATCTTCAAATGAGCCCCTTAGCCATGCCCAGGGGGCCGGCTTTGGGGACAAGGCTGGCCGTTCCCAGGGATTTTCCTTAGCCCATTGACCAGGACTAATAGGAAGTCTCAGAGACCAGTTACTATGGGTCAGCATATGTACACGAGGGCGTCCTTAAGGTTAGCCACCCCCAGGTCTTTGATGATGACTGCATATAACCTGTCCAATGTAAAATAAAGGGTCTTCATTTTTTTTCCATCATGATTATGGTGTTGGAGTGAATTATTGTCCAAGCTAGCAGTCTGCTACAGTAATGTCTGATCCAGACTTACTGTAGATCTCCAGAAGCATCTCTGGGCACTGCTAATGATTGGGAGAGCCCTGCCAGGGCTGGCTGCATCCATCATTCGGTCCAGAGTCATCCCAACAGAGCTATTCCTGCAGTAAATAGGGGTAGGGAGTGCCTCTCATATCTCACTCAAAGAGCAGGTCTTGGCAAAAATGAAAAACTTATAGGTGATAATGAGGCTACAGCAAAGAAACTGAGGACTATTAAACTTCAACTGTGATAATAGCATAGTCTGTTAAGGTAATTTGTTACGTTAGTTTAAATGTCGTCCTATTGTTGTTAATGTATCTGCTGTCATAAAACTGCCTCATTGTGAATTACGCCTCAATATATTTAACATAAATGTTAAAAAGTCTCCATGCAGCCATTATTTCAAGATGGCATGCAAACATCATTCTTTTTTTTTCTTTTGTATGATAGACATGTCTTTGTATGCAATTATGTTCTGAAAAACAAATTGGGGATCATGTAATGTTAAATAATTACATATATAGTTGTGGTACTGCGAGTTGTTGTCACAGGCCCGCAACTGTGGCCTTCACGAAGAGAGGTACGCAGTTATGGCCTGCTCTTCGGCCCTCGCAAAGTGAGGCCCATAATTGCACCATAGGCACTCATCGCGAAGCCCGCTGTACAGCGGGCCACATCACCCCCAAGTGACAGGGGCTGTAATGAGCCCCTATGTCTCCTTCTCCCTTGGCCGCCCCTGTCTCATACCCCCTCCCCCTCTGTTGCCTTGACCTCCCCCCTTATCTGTAGGAGTCCCACCCCTGCCTGCACGTCCTGTCTGCAGCGTTGGGACTCCGAAATGACATCAGAGCTACGTCGCCACACTGGAGACAGGATGGGTGGGACTCCACTGAACCACCAATGAAACTGCAGGTAAGGAGGGACAGAGGGAGCATCTGGGGGGCAGGGGGAGGTAAGGGCAACTGAAAAAGGTGGCAGAGTGTTTGAGACGCGAGGAGGGGAGGGTATGAGACCCAGGGGAGGGGGGAAGAGACAGAGGGGGAAAGGCAGACACACACAAAGGGGAGGGTGAGGGAGTGGGTATGAGATTCAGGGGAGGGGGGAAGAGACACAGGAGAGGGGAGAGGGGGGGGGAGTCTTGCGACACAGGGGAGGGCGAAGGGGGATATGAGACACAGGGGAGGGCGAGAGGAGGTGTATGAGACAGGGGAGGCTGTGCATGAAGAAGGCCTGGGGGGGGATAGCACGGAGAAGACACTGGCGGGGAGAGAAAAAAATTATATATATATATATATATATATATATATATATATATATATATATAGAACTCCATCATGCTGTACATTTTGAGTTGAATATAATGCATCATTTTAAATTCTTTTCATCTTTTTCTTGATAGATCTTATTACCTTATTTGTCAGCATTTAAAGTTTCTAACCGAATGTTTTTTTTTTTTTATTGTTTTCATAATTTTAAATACCCCAAACCTAAAAGCAAGTCTGCACTTTCGAAAAACAAACAAACCTATAATAACCAATATTATGTTAAATTTTAAGATGAACAACTTTGTTTCATTCATTTTTTCTATTGCAGGTATGGATTGTATGAAAGTTGTACAAAATGGCTTTGTGGTTTTTCCCAGGGTAAAATTTCTATGTCGACTGACATGTTGTATATTTGTATATATTCTGTTTTTAAAGCATTTTTTTTTTACTTTTGTAAATAAAAGTTATATTTTATCAAATAATTTCTTTGCTTGGTGTATCTTCTTGTTTATCCTTCTATATATATTTTGGGATCATTGTATTAAAAGTGCTATACCAAGATAGTGAATACCGATATTGGATATTCCTTTCCCCTCTCACCTAGGTTAATAGAATTGACTGCGTAATGAGATACATAATCAGGAAAATGTACCATTAATTGCAAACAGGGTCCACACCTATAATAGTGTACCAATTGCTTTACGTCGTTCAGTCGTTTCCAACTCTCCTTGACTTCATGGACCATAATACACCATGCTGATCCACTTGGTATTCATGGCAGAGATAAAGGGGTTGCTACCCTATTTTAATGCATACTTACCAATACAGCCTAGAGAGGAATATCTCATACACCTGTATACAATTAACTCTATATGAAGAAAGTACTGATGGCCTAAAAAACGTCTGTAAATGGTCTCCGTAATCTTTTTATTATTACACTATAAATAACAATTTAGATGCCTGTATTGCCAGGAACAGTGTCCCTTATTAATGAGAAAATTTAATATTACACATGCAGTCTCCCCTAAGCATCTATTAAAATAAATTTTGTACTTTCTAATTATCTATCATTCTTACTATTTTGAATTTAGAAGGTGTATCCAATAATACCGTTTTATGAAGGTGTTCTCTCTCTCTCTGTTGAAAATTGGCAATTTTTGACACTTTACCGGTTATTATCGGCCACCCCAGTAATTAATATTTATTATTTGTGGTTGTTTGGACTTTCAACTAGTATATGTTTTCTTCCTACTGGGGTTGGTTGCCAGTTCCAGCTCCAGTGAGCCACAGCATACAGCTCCTGGTATTCTTAGGTAATCTCCCATCCAAGTACTGCCCAAGCCCAACCCTGCATGGCTTCAGGGTGGTGTGACCTCTTGGTTCCCTGACTGGAATCCGGGTTGCAGCGGTGAAAGAACCAAACCTTAACCACTGGACCACCAGGGAACCCATTTAGAGGGCACCTTTTTTATTTTGGATTACTGCCATAGGCATTGTGGATTATGTATTTGTGTGGTATACTAATTTGGATAGGAATTGCACTAGTCTAATGTGTGCTTTTTCTTTCTCTTCTCTTTTTGTTATATGTAAAAAATGTCAGAGGTAACCAAAAAGCCCCCTTTATTACAGATTTCATTCATGTTGGCTCAACATCCTCATTTGACAGATGACCGGAGCCAAGTAAAATATTCCATTGATAATATAGAACAAATATTTTTTTTTCTTATTATTCTGGTAGCTTAGTAAAGATTAAATTAGCAGCATTAAGCCCAGTCCTTGCCAAAGCTAAAGATACCCGTCATTGCACAGACTTGCTTCTTAGAGTAGCAGTTTGCCTTCGGTGTACGGTATATCTCCAGTGTAAATATTCTTGAACAACGTATTTCTTCTGTGATGTCCTGCCCATCTGAGATCAAGCTCTCGTATTAGGCAATATTTTATTTATTTAGAAATATTAGAATGTTCCACCCTGAAATACCTCTCCCAGTATGAGTGAGTTTCTCTAAATATGATTGATGATTCAAATTTCCAAAAAGAATTTGGTAGAAGAGGGTGTTAATCATCTTAAAGGTAAACTGCAAATAGAGGACAGGATGGAAGTGGTTTAATAGTCAACAATGCTTTGAAACTATGGATACACTGTCATCATTTGGCTGCTTCAATGCAAATCAAGCAATATAAAAGGAGCGAAATACATTAAGCCGGAGGATACTCTAATGAAAAGTAGCATACTGCCAGTGTTCAACACGGCTTGTATCCTCCGCAGCTTAGCATGTGTTGAATGACGTGGCCTCGTCAACACTACTGTGTGTTTCTTACCAGCGGGCAATACACCGGGATTTCCTGGCAAACAGCATAATCTATATATACACAAGGATAGATAAAAATCAGTGTTTTTTTTATTTTTTTATTAAGTAATTGGTTTTTGTCTATTTAGAAATATTCCCAAATATAAAGCTAACTAAATTAATAAAGTTAAGAATGTGATTGTGGAAGTTGTGCTACCTTCATTAAAGGTATATGGAAATTTCGTGGATTATTAACGTATCTGATAGAGGCAAATCAGTAGTGTATGCAAACATTTTTTGCATGAAAACGATTTGCGGATTACAGGCTAAAAATCTATTTTCTAAATCGTAAGTCCAACCAATCTAAGCCTTTGATCTTTTAAGCCCATAAATGTTACAATTGCAAATCGCTAATAAATAGCTACAATTACTAAAGCCTGCAAATGTAGAAGAAAATCCTACGAGTACCACATAGGACTCACAAGGGGGTTAGACAGCTGACCGTAGCACTGTAAGTGCAAATATAAAATCAATACTGCACATTAAAATAAGGGGACAGCGATGAAATACATTAGAATTACTTGCAGAACAGTCTTAAGCTCGCAAATCTGCAATCATTTTTTTTACGTTTTTAGTTTCCACCAGTCTCTGTAGTTATACCAGTCTCAGTAATCAAGGAGTTAATACATATTGACTATCCAAGGGTAGGGGCTGTTACTGTGCTATAGACTACAGGTTAACTACCCACAATGAACGTTTGGGTTCTTGAAAATTTTGGCACCAGCACCATGATATCTGTATTCTGTTTAACCAGCGCTTTCAGGAGTCTCGGTAACCTTCCTGTGGTAATGACCAGGACAAGTTACTCCAGAAGTGAAATATTTATAGGGGATAGATACTTAGGGAGCGGCGTACAAACACAAGAGATAAACTCCACATGGGGTCTAATATTAGCTTTCTGAGAACAATAGGCTTAACCTCCAATACACGTTCTGCCGTCTCTAGCACATATCAGACGTGATTAACCTGATCTGGTAAACAATGGGACAAAACAGATCATAATACATTAGAGGTGTTTATGCAGATAATCCACTGCTGGAGCCAAGCAGTCTGTGCTTTTAGGGTGGCTCAATGGGCCAACACCCAGGCCTAGAAAAAGGGGTCTGTGACCAGTATCGTCATTTATTGTTATTATTTTGTGCATTGCCGGACTGCAAGTCCGATCGGCTTCTAAATGCTAATCGATTGTGGTTTAACCTCCATGTTTTATTTATGTTATGATGATCGTCTAATTTACTATTGGATGTTTCTAAATCGGTAGTTACAGCCTTGCTTAATTGAACTGGATCATGCTCGGAAATGCTATTTACAGGTGCATGGTTTACAGTTTCAGCTTTCGGCCAGGTAACTGCGGGCTTCATCAATTGAATCGCTCTGTAACTGTTGCAAATTTCAAACCCGCAGACTTATGGCCTGTATGAAGGTAACTGCGGGCTTGCAACTGAATAGGGGCCATAGTCTTCCAGACGGATTACAGGAATTTTGGGATAAAACACCCCTATCTTGGTATAGCTATGTGCATGTGTTAATTATGTGACTGATAATGGAATATTCCATTCATACTTAAGATAGATATGGAATAATTATCTTGCTCAGAATTTTGTGGTTTCCAACCCCCTCCACAAGACCCATCAGATTTGGGTTTAATACTATATGAATATAGATGAGACTGTTAGATGCTCCTAAAATCTAATGGTTCTTGAGGAGAACGTCTTTTTTTTTTTTTTTTTTTTGACCCTTTAAATAGAAAAGAGATTCTGTTGGTTTCTGGAAACCTCTATGACATTTTGTTTATGTTGCATGTTTTACATTCCTTTAGGAGCAGGGCTTGCATCTATACTTGCAAGCTCTTTTCTTCTGAACACGTGTGGCGGATGGGAGAGATGTCAAATGTCAAAAATCTAATGATTTATACAATGCCCCCACACACACGCTCACACACACTCTTCATTAGATCAGAAGTTTATATAATATTCTCATCTATTGGGTAGATCTCAAGTCTCTTAAAATGCTTTTACTTTCATGACGGCTACTTCTGTTTATCATATCATACATTCATGTTTTACCTGTTTTTTTGTTTTTTTTGTCATCCTTCTTTATTAAAAATGCAATTAAAAACAAAATAACATGATCAAAATTTGGTTATTATTGGCTCATATCCATCAGCTAAAAAATAATAAATTACAAGCTGTTACCATAGAAGCGTCCAATCCCCGTGCTAAGAGTATTGCTATAAACTGCAGACATTGTTATATTCGTTGTCCTAGTAAAGTTAGTGTGTTGTATTTGGATAAACAGCCCCTTTTTCTTGTAGCGTGCACTTTCCACTTGTAGTTATGGTGACTGACCAACTGAGGGAGAACAATGCCCAGGATATATTGGGCATTCACAGTCTTTACAGGCAATTTGCCACACAACTGAATTCATTAATCTTCCTTTTGAAAGTCTTAATTACCTAGTTGGACATGAAGAGTAGACATACAATGTAAGTGCTTCAGAAGGGCTTGAAACCAACTTCAGGCTGCTAGACGAGTCCATTCAGGTGTATAACCCAACCCTTGACCAGGTGGATTCCAGTTAAGGAGACTTCACAGTGGATTTACCAGTATGGTATCCATTTAAATACTTGCATAGGGACCAATCGGAACCTAGACTGTGGAAAACAAATTATCTCTGTGGAATATTCTGAATCTTCATTTCTATGTTCGGTTTCATTTGTAAGCCAAATGTTGAGTGTTTATTTTAGGTCTGTGTTGAAAATATTGTGGTCTACTACTGATTTGTGAAACTGTATTTGGTTCCTTTCCAGAGAGCTTTGTTCATCGACAAAAAATTCTACTTGAAGACTCAAAGTGCAGATTTCTAAAAGCTCTGAACAAGTAAACGTATTGTGTGGCGTATGGTGTTTACTATGGAGTACACTACTGGATAAACACCAAGTTGTGCATATGTATATACATGACTCCTCTGGCCCCAGTTATTGGCAAATGTGTGAATCAGAATCCAGGCTAAACGCGTCAGGTAGATGCCCCAGTTCCAGATTTATTTTTATTATTATTTACTAGCTACTTGCCCATCAAAAATGACGGGAATACAATTTTAAGCTTGGCAATGTTGTTTGCCACCCAATGTGAGTACCTTCTGTGCAAAAGGTGCTCAGCGCGGGGCTCTCAATGAGTGCCTTTGGCGCTTATTGCGAGTCTCTCACCCTGTCTACTTCCTCCCTTGTGTCTTATTTCCCCCCTACTCTCCCCCCTCTGTCTCCTTTGCCCCCTTCTCCCTCCCCTGTCTCTTCCGCCCCCTCCTACACCTGTGTCTCGTCCTCCTATGTGTCTCTTCCCCCCTCTCCCTCCCATGTGTCTCTTCCCCCCTCTCCCTCCCCTGTGTCTCTTCCCCCCCCCCCCTCCATCCCCTGTGTCTCTTCCCCCCTCTCCCTCCCATGTGTTTCTTCCCCCCCTCTCCATCCCCTGTGTCTCCTTTCCCCCCTCCTCTCCCTCCCCTGTGTCTCGTACCTGGATGCAACCCTGCCAGCAGCGCCGCACTCACCTCCTCTGCGGCTCCCGTACTCCGGCCGTAACTACTTAGTGGATGAAGCCGTGCATCTTGCATGCACATCCCGCCTGCACAGTGCTTGGCTTCATCCAGAAAGTAGTTCCCGTCGGAGGACGGGAGCCGCAGAGGAGAAGACGGTGAGTGCGGCGCTGCTGGCATGTTTGCATACAGGTACGTGCTCCTCAGCTACTGGCAGAAACAGGGTTGCATCCAGGTACTCGGCTGCATCCAGGTATGTGCTCCTCACAGCTACTGGCAGTAACAGGGTTGCAGGTTGCATCCAGGTCCTCGGCTGTACGTGCGCCTCACAACTACTGGCAGGAACAGGGTTGCAGGTTGCATCTAGGTACTCGGCCGGGGGTGATGCAAGCCCATTGCAGCTGGAGGTGCTGTCTACAACTGTCCCAGGGGCCTCACGATGAGCACCTGTGGCGCTTATCGCAAGGCCTGCAAGGAGCGCCTTCAGCGCTCATTGCAGCCCCGCAGTTGCAGCCCTCGCTCCCAATAGCCGCAACTTCGTGACCAACATCGCAAACGTCCCCAACATTCGTAAAACCGACCACTATATATATATATGATCAGACCTGCGGTTTTGGAGAATCCTGTCTAAACGTGTTCAGTAGATGCCCCAGGTCCAGATTTACTATTTTTCTTATTATTTTTCTTTTTATTCTTCTTATTTGTAGTATTATTAATACTTTTTTGGAGAGTCCCAGCTAAATGTGCTTGGTAGATGCCCCAGGTCCAGATTTACTATTATTATTATTGTTATTATTATTATTGTTATTTATCAGACTTATGAGTTTTTTATGTACCCTTTGGAAAATCCAGGCCAAACGCGTTAGGTAGATGCCCCAGGTCCAGATTTATTAATAATATTAAATCTAGACCTGGGGCATCTACCTAACACGTTTAGCCGGGATTCACCAAAAGGGTACAACAAAAACCCACAGGTCTGATAAATGACAATAATAATAATAATGATAATGTTTATGAGACCTGTAGGGTTTTGTTGCACCCTTTTGGTGAATCACTTACCCTATGCAAAGAAAAAAATGTATGGCAATGACAGCACATGGCAAAGCTTTGCCAGTTTCATTTTAAACACTATTAAATGATTTTATTTCTCCATTTTATCATAATATACATACTATGAAAAGGAGAAGAAATCTATGAGAAAAATTATACTTATAGCCAGTGGCGGAGCTAGTGAATAAGGGGCCCAAGTGTAAAGTAATTTGGGCCACCCTGCCTTGTAACTTCTCTTTCCACCACTTGGGGTCAATAGCAAAATCTAAAATATATGTAGATAATAAGATAACATGTCTATAAAGTAATTATTTGCCATTTATCAGGGAGCTAATATTTTGTTGCAATGTCTGGGGACCAGTCCGTGCAGCAAAGCATCGTGGGATATGTAGTCTCTTCTTCCCACCGCAAGAAGAAAGAAAGCAGATTTCAAGCTGCTGTTGGTTAATAAACATACCAGAATGCAGTGTTTCTTTTGGTTATTACCAGGTGCCTATGTAGGCATCTCTGGAATGTGTAAATAAATAAAAAAATTAAGTAAAATAAATCTGTGTGTGTATAAAATGAATCCTTGTAATGTGTGGTTATGACAAAAGAGTGTGTTCCATTAGAAAAACCTTTAATGGTGATAAAATGCTATTTACAAACCAATTCATAAATAAGTGGGCTTTATTTTCTCTATTTAAATATTGCAGATTTTACATTTTGTCTTCATCTGTACTATTAAATAAAATAATTGTGCATGATAAAAATGATCATCATTTCATGTTAGTCCACTTTATTCAGCAGGGTAGGAACAAATACAAATTCTCCATGTTTAAAACAAGTAGGATTGAAATCACATTTTCACAAGTTGAACTTCAGGTGAACTAATATTTAGATTATAATACAGGGAGTGGTCCTTTGCACAATTTTCAAACAGACTTCAAAACTAAATGCTCCAATAATTGCAGCGTAGAAACTATGAGCTAATTGAAAATGTGTGTAGCACTTGAGCATTCCTATAAGGGCCCCGGTTTGTTAGTGATGGGGTTAGGGTGGAGATGGCTTATTCATACATTTCTTCCAACACTTCACATTTTTGGTAGGGTGGCAATCTTTCATTCAGGTATTTGGATAGCACTTCAGAAATCACTTCCCCATTTTCTAAAGGTAAACGTTTGCTGAGACTAAAACTATATTAAGAAGTCTGTCGCTATGGAGGGTAATTTGGGGCTGTTTACTTATTTTGTATCCAACCTGTGTAATGGCAACTGTGCATTTAGATTCTATTAGATAGATGGTGTCCTTGACCAACTGGTTGTTACGTATCACTTAAGCTGACTTGATTGTACATGTAAAATGAAAATAAGAAGTGTATTAAAGAACTGGGTGACTTAGCATAGAAAACAAACTTAATGCACTGTTATTTGAATAAACTGATTGACATCTCTTAGTTTGTAGCTATTGGTTTAATCCATTAAGTGCAACAAGGGCCGGCCAGTCTGCCGCAACATCTCTGATGCTCATTAAAGAAAAACAGTGTCTTGAGAAGAGGACTCCTAAACATCTGCCACAAGCTAATGTGTCATATTCTCTGAAAGTTGAACTGGTTGAATTATCGGATATCATTTGTAATCAGTAAGCATAAATCAGAACACAGTGCCATGTTGGGTCATTTAGTTTGTTTTTTATTCATTTAACACATAAGACCAGATATACTAAGTGGGATGTGTTGAAGAACCTTTGGAGAACCTCTCTGTTCCTGTGCCATGCATCAAAACATATGTATACATATTTGACTCTCAGAGTTCTTCAACCCAGTGGCCAATGTGTCCTACAGATATTTGGGCCACTTGTACTGTACTTGTAAGTGTACTGTAGATATTCACTTTTTAGTATTATTGTATTCCTTTAGTTGAAGAAGGCTGAGCATTAGAGAATAGACACCCTTGAATTGTGGCGTTGGTAAAAACCACTTTGGGTCCCTTGGACTGCAAGAAGATCCAATAAATCAGTACTACAGGAAATCAAGACAAACTCTTTACTGGAAGGTTTGATTATGAGACTGTAGCTCAAATATTTTGGTCATATCATGAGAAGGAAGGACTCCTTAGAGAAGACTCTGATCCTGGGAAAGATTTAAGCCACACGGAGAAGGGGACGACAGAGGTGGAGATGGATAGATGAGGTCACTGAAGCAATGAAGCACTAACTTGATGGTGCTCAGAGGGGCAGTGATCATTAGATGTGCCTGGCTTTCTGAGGTGCATGGGGTTATGGAGAGTCGGACATACAGTGCATGGGGTCACGGAGAGTTTGACATGGCTGAATAAAATACTTGCTATTACCATGTTCTTCTAAAGTAGACCAGTCATCTTGGAAGAAGTTGGCTTCTAGGCAATTTTTTCCAAATTAAATTAATTATTGATATACAGCTTACTATAATATGCCATTCTGCTGGAATTAGCAATCTGCATTCCATACTATTGTTAATGTAACATTTCTGAGCTTGAAATCTTTAAATTTTCAAGTACAAACAACCTTTGCTCTTATGAATTAGCTTCAGGTGTCCATAATGTGTACACATTCTTTCCAAAGCATACATGCCAAAATGCAAAATGCTGGAGCACTTTCAGAGATGTGAAATCTCAGTACATTTGCCTCATTGAACAATATTGGTAAGGATGTCTATAGAACAGCTCGCTCGTCAGTACATATGTCTCCTGTACACAATTATATTCTCTTCTGTTATTTTATTGCTCCCCGGGTTACTATGGGTTATCTCACTTTTCTGTTACTAGGCAGAACATGAAATATTTTTGTTGCTCCTCAATCTAAGGCTGACCCCTAATGTCTCTAAGTTCTGTCTGCTGGAGTAAGGAGCAACAAGTGCCAATAACTTTAGATTACCCTTTTCTGATGTCCAGGCCTTTTCACTACATGTACCAATATCATATTATGTATTTGGGAACAATTTGGTCTTGAGAATGATTGATTGTTTTAGGATCTCATCCATGTAGGGCTTGTTCCTAAGTCATGCTGTGGTTGTTATGAGAAGTTTATTAGACTTTATTTTAAACATGCCATAGGTTGGTTGATTGGTTATTTATTTATTACAAAATTCTCTCTCTCTCTTTTTCTCTCTCCAGACTTATGATTTAGATGGGATTCCGCTTATTCTGGACAACTGCAGCATTGATGATAACAATCCCTGTATCCTTTTTGGTGCTTTTTGTCATTGCTGGTAAGTGTCATCAGCACCTTTTTGAGACAGCATCTCTACTGCACAGTACACTGCATGGGATGGGGAGGTGTCTTGTAGTCCAAATTCGGTGTCACTTATCAAAGAGAAGATTAACTGAAACATTTATATAAAGTAAAAATCACATTCTTATCTTAATTGATGGACTCCAGAAATTGTGTAATAAAAATTCAGAGCTGTGTAAAGAAATAGTGTGCTGATAAATTGAGGGAATACGATTACGATAAAATACTATTGTCTGAGCCAAAGAACTCCTCCACAGAACATAGGGAGAGTGAACAAGGTATCTCGGTGTCAGTACTGAACCATAGGCCATCTACCATGCAAATGTTATCTACCTAAACAGATAAACATGTTTTACACAGTGGTTTACTTTTTATATGTTGGTTTATGAGAGTGTATTTTGTAGTGTATGATTTGCTTAGTAGGTGAATTGCTTAGCTGTCTGTATTGCCACCAAGGTTCATCCTTTTTATCTACTACTTTGTAAAGTTGTACCCCTGCCCCCTTATGGATCGCTACCTTGTCGTGGTGAAGGGGCTTGTGTACTTCAATGAAGCTGTGAGCTATACCATGTAGGGTCACCCAATATGGGCAGGGCATAACAGAGAAGTCAACTGGAGAAGGAACTGGCAACCCACTTCAGCATCTCTGCCAAGAAAACCTTATGGATAAGCACAGCCAGAGACATAAAGATAGATGTGCCTGGTGTGCTGCTGTCCCTTCTATACCTATTTTCCATTAAGAGATAATTCTTTCAGCCATAGGGTTCTAGTTCTGTATATGGTGTGTATAAGATAAACCTGTTTAATGATTAAGCCAAAACCACAGAAATCTGTAAGGAACTTTGGTGATTGCTTAAGAACACTGGGGTGGGACCATCCTGGAGACTGCCCATTTCTAACAATTGAAAACTACTATAAAATACAAAAAATCTAAATTGCCTTAGAAGATAAATACATTTTTGCCTGGCTACAGTGCATTAAGTTCACTGATATGAAGAACCATGAGGAAGAGTTATTTTTTTTTTCTTGTCTCACAGCCATGCACACAGTAAATTTCACACTGTAATTTTAATAATGTACATGATTTGTAGACTTGGATCCAGCATATTTGCATTCTTTATATAATAAAATTGTCTACTACTTTGAGATGGCACTTCTATATATGAGCGACTCAGAGACTATCCCAAGATTGGTTTTCCACCCCTCCATCTTTGCCTTAATTAATCTAGACCAATGATGAGCAAACTTAAAGTGCCTTGCAAACGTATTCACCCCCTTGGCATTTTTCGTGTTTTGTGGCCTCACAACCTGGAATTAACATGGATTGTTTGAGGATTTGCATCATTTAATTTACAGAGCATGCCCACAACTTGGAACATGATTTTTTTTTTTTTATTATTGTGAAGCAGACAACAAATAGGACAAAATAACAGAAAAAGTCAATCTGCATAACTACTCACCTTCCTAAAGTCAATACTTTGTAGAGCCACCTTTTGCTGCAATCACAGCTCCAAGTCGCTTTGGATAAGTCTCTATGAGCTTGCCACATCTTACCACTGGGATTTTTGCAAAACTGCTCTAGCTTCTTCAAGTTAGGTGGTTTGCGCTTGTGAACAGCAATCTTTAAGTCTGACCACAGATTTTCTATTGGAGTGAGGTCTGGGCTTTGACTAGGCCATTCCAACACATTTACATGTTTCCCCTTAAAACCACTCAAGTGTTGCTTTAGCAGTGTGTTTGGAGTCATTGTCCTGCTGGAAGGTGAACCTCCGTCCTAGTCTCAAATCATGCACAGAGTGGTACAGGTTTTGCTCAGGAATATCCCTGTATTTAGCACCATCAATCTTTCCCTCAACTCTGACCAGTTTCCCAGCCCCGGCTGCTGAAAAACATCCCCACAGCATGATGCTGCCACCACCATGTTTCACTGTGGGCATGGGGTTCTTTGGGTGATGTGATGTGTTTGGTTTGTGCCAGACATAGTGTTTTCTTTGATGGCCGAAAAGTTCAATTTTAGGCTCTTCAGACCAGTGCACCTTCCTCCATACATTTTGGGAGTCTCGCACATGCCTTTTTCGCAAACTCAAAACATGACATTTTGTTTTTTGCTAAAAGTAATGACTTTCTTCTGGCCACTCTGCCATAAATCCCAACTTTATGGAGCGTACGGCTTATTGTCGTCCTATGTACAGATCCTCCAGTCTCTGCTGTGGAACTCTGCAGCTCCTCCAGGGTTACCTTAGGTCTCTGTGCTGCCTCTGATTAATGCCCTCCTTGCCCCGTCCGTGAGTTTTGGTAGGCGGCCGTCTCTTGGCAGGGTTGCTGTTGTGCCATGATGTTTCCATTTGGTTGATAGATTTGATGGTGGTCCTGGAGATCATCAAAGATTTGGATATTTTTTATAACCTAACCCTGACTTGTACTTCTCAACAACATTGTCCCTTACTTGTTTGGAGAGTTCATTGGTCTTCATGGCAGTGTTTGGTTAGTGGTGCCTCTTGCTTACTTGTTGCAGACTCTGGGGCCTTTAAAAAACATGTGTATATGTAATGACAGATCATGTGACGCTTAGATTGCACACAGATGGGCATCATTTCACTAATTATGTGACTTCTGAAGGTAATTGCACCAGAGCTTTTTATGGGCTTCATAACAAAGGCACATACGCACATGCCATTTTTCTGTTTTCTATTTCTCAAAAATAGTTTTATGTATATATTTTTCTCATTTCACTTCACCAACTTAGACTATTGTGTTCTAGGTAAAAATTCAAGGGGTGTGAATACTTTTGCAAGGCACTGTATTTAACTAGAAGGGTGTGCATGCACTCCCAAATTCTCTCCTGGGGTCACAATGTATTTTAATTATATTTTTCTTATTATTGTATTATTTATTTATTATTATTATTTTTTGGTTGCTAAGCAAAAATGGCTCATTCAGTGTTGAAGAACTAGAGGTGAATTAAAGGGAATAAATATGATATGCAGGTTATGGGTGGGGGAAACTTCCTGTGCGCTGTAGAGCCCATGTATTCTTTCCCATTTTACAGGACCAGTGTTACATATTTAACCACGTTTTTTCCTAGTATAACAGCATTATCTGCAAATATACACAGAAGCAGCGGGGAAATGTGAAGTGCTAAATATGTATCTGAAACCAGAAATGATTCCAGACATTTCTTTCCACCTCCTTCCATACTATAGAATTATTAAATAAACATTTTAGCGAAAATGCTTTATATTCATTGGTTGCAGAGCTGTTAAAGGAAAGTTTCCTGGATTTTCCTAGGTGTATAATATACCTGTGTACCTATTTACTTTTATATATTTTGTTTCATTAAGAAGTGTGTATAAGCTTTACTGGCTAAAACCAAACAAATAGTCCCTGAATGGGTCTACCCACTGCAGCATATGCAGACACACACTCTGTAGGTCTGAGTATGCTGTATCTCATTATAACCAGTTAGTGACAATCTCTCAGCAACATTCTGCAACATGCTACTGAAATGTGGTCCCTGACAGGCTTGGATACAGTGTCTGTGCCTTCATGAGCTGCAGTGGGTTGACCCAAAAGGTAATATTTGTTTGATTTGAGTCATTTAAAAACAGAACTTATTAGCACTTCTTAATACAATAAAGTGCATACATACAAATATATATATATATATATATATATATATATATATATATATATATATATATATATATATACATATATACACATACATACATACATACAGTGGATGTAAAAAGTCTACACACCCCTGTTAAAATGTCAGGTTTCTGTGCTGTAAAAAAATGAGACAAAGATAAATCATTTCAGAACTTTTTCCACCTTTAATGTGACCTATAAACTGTACAACTCAATTGAAAAACAAGCTGAAATCTTTTAGGTGGAGGGAAGAGAAAAAAAAAAGAAAAATAATGTGGTTGCACACCCTCTTATAACTGGGGATGTAGCTGTGTTCAGAATTAAGCAATCACATTCCAAATCATGTTAAATAGGAGTCAGCAAACACCTGCCATCATTTAATGTGCCTCTGATTAACCCCAAATAAAGTTCAGCTGCTCTAGCTGGTCTTCCTGAAATTTTCTTTGTCGCATCCCACAGCAAAAGCCATGGTCCACAGAGATCAAAAGCATCAGAGGGATCTCATTGTTAAAAGGTATCAGTCAGGAGAGGGGTACAAAAGAATTTCCAAGGCATTACAAAAGAATTTCCAAGGCATTAGATATACCATGGAACACAGTGAAGACAGTAGTCATCAAGTGGAGAAAATATGGCACAACAGTGACATTACCAAGAACTGGAGCTCCCTCCAAAATTGAGAAGAAAACTGGTCTGGGAGGCTACCAAGAGGCCTACAGCAACATTAAAGGAATATCTGGCAAGTACTGGCTGTGTGGTACATGTGACAACAGTCTCCTGTATTCTTCATAGAGGGAATTATGAACAGTTCCAAATACCAGTTAATATTGGCACAAAACCTTGAGGCTTCTGCTAGAAAGCTAAGCACAAAGAGGAACTTCATCTTTCAGCATGACAACGACCCAAAGCATACATCCAAATCAACAAAGGAATGTCTTCACCAGAAGAAGATTAAAGTTTTGGAATGGCCCAGCCAGAGCCCAGACCTGAATCCGATTGAAAATCAGTGGGGTGATCTGAAGAGGGCTGTGCACAGGAGATGCCCTCGCAATCTGACAGATTTGGAGTGCTTTTGCAAAGAAGAGTGGGCAAATCTTGCCAAGACAAAATGTGCCATACCCAAAAAGACTGAGTGCTGTAATAAAATCAAAAGGTGCTTCAACAAAGTATTAGTTTAAGGGTGTGCATACTTATGCAACCATATTATTTTATTTTTATATTTTTTCTTCCCTCTACCTAAAAGATTTCAGTTTGTTTTTCAATTGAGTTGTACAGTTTATAGGTCACATTAAAGGTGGAAAAAGTTCTGAAATGATTTATCTTTGTCTAATTTTTTTACTGCACAGAAACCTGACATTTTAACAGGGGTGTGTAGACTTTTTATATCCAGTGTGTGTATGTGTGTGTATGTGTGTGTGTGTGTGTGTGTATATATATATATATATATATATATATATATATATATATATATATATATATATATATATATAAAATCTAGAAATCTCTCATATCCCTTAAATGTTAGTTTGTTCACAAATGTGAAGTTTTTCCCAAACTGTATAGGTGTATTTAAAAGTGTAGCTGCAGAGTGAGAGGCCATGTCTACAACTGGTAACAATCCTGTGGACGTATATACAGGGAATCGTTACTTGGCGTAGTACGTACCAGGAAAACCTGCCTCTTGGTTTTGGCACCCCAATTGCGGCAGTATCTGTGGATGCAATCACCGACTTCATTGTTTAGATAACGGATAAAAATATAAATGATGAAAACAAGAAGACATTTTCAGATCCTCTCTCCATTCTCCTCACTCAGATGGCTGGAAGCCTCGGAGAGGTAGATTCTGAATAGTTTTGGCTTCTTGGCAGCTGCGAGTATAATTGTGGCTTAGGAAACCTCTGGCTAAAGCTAACCCAAATCCAGTTGCTCTGGTCTAGAACAATGGCATTTTGTTGTCCTGCCATGCCAGTAAAGACCATCTGAGGATCTGATTTTTTTTTTTTCAATCCATTTAGTTTTTTGGAGTAAAGATTGCAAACCAAAGCAGAAAAAGTGAGTTTTGCAAAGTAGCGAAATAAAGGCAAAAATAGTATAATAGTATACTTTTCTCGCTCTGTTTTCTTTCTGCTAAAACATAGTTAATGGGAATTAGTTTTCATCTTTTTGGGAACAAAACAAAATTCTGTGCATTTTTTTTTTATGTGATTGACTTATTAGTCTATTACTGTTCTTTTATCTATAGCGCACTAACATTTTCCATAACTATAGCATATTTAATATGTACACTTTCAATGAAATTATCACTGAACACCAATGTTTATGCTGTGCTGTTGAAGAACTAGAATTTTTAATGAACAGTTTCATTTATTTTTTGGGGGTCAAAAAATAAATATAGTTGTTCATCTATTAACTATTATGTGCAATATGTTGCACAAATGATTGCCTTTGCGTTGATTTACTTTGCTTACTAAAGTGGAGGAGACCTTAACTATTATTTTGCTTTTTTAAAACAAGTAGATCTATTAAAATCTAAAAAAAAAAACTTGTTTGACTTCTATAAAATCCAAAGATTTATTTTTGCCAGAGTCTATGCTATTGATGTGTTTCCTCATTTTTAATGTGGGAGGCACGACCTTCATGTTATCTACCGTGTGCATAGTAATTTCTTTATATATATATATATATATATATATATATATATATATATATATATATATATATATATATATATACATACATACATAAGCCACTTATATTTTCTTAGCACCTTTTGTCTTTGATATGGCCTCTCTTGTAGTGATGTTTATTCATTCATTCAGTTCGACAATGTTGCGTGATGTCTGTGAGCGTTGTTTTAATACAGAGCTGCTGGAATGTGAGAAGTGGTAATGGTCTCCCCTAGGTAGGTAGTTGTTCATATGCTGGACCAAAATATTTCAAGGGCCACATGGAACCCGGGAAATAGCCTCATCTTGTCTTCCAAAAAGAGGTTTCCTATTAAAGGTGTCATTGCTTCAGCACAGGTGGGTTAATTTAAGTTGCTTTATTCAATAAGGTGTGAGTGTTTTGACTGTTGGGATGATACCTTTTCAGTCTTAATCTTATCTTACAGCGCTTCATCATTGAGGGATGAACAGATAGCTCCAACTTGAAACAGTGGCAGGAGAAAGATTAGGAATTGGATAGGTTAGCGTTTACTGGAGAGAAAGCTCAACATTTTTAACAATCCGCATTTGTGGTTCACCACCTGTGCTTAAAGAATGTTATAGGTAATGTCTAGACTGTTGGTGGACCTAAGGGTCTTGAGTTGCTCTAGAATCTGACTGTCCAGCAGGGTTGAGGAGTTACTCAATAACTAAATTAGTGGCAGCATCGTATAGAAGGCTTCCTTGCTGTAGTTTTTGTAAGACCTTGCAGACAGAACATGAGATGCTGAAACATAATCACGCTTTTGCTATTTCTTCTATGAAATGGGTAATTTGTAAATGGCCTATCTTTAGGATAAGTCTGATAAATATTATACAGGCAGTTTCACCTGAAATGGAGCAAGTGAGCTAAACCGTGGTACCTTCCCATAAGCTACACTACCTACATAGTGGCCTCATCTCACACTGAGCTTTGGGATGGTTTGTGGTACATTGATTTGGTGTAGAATATCAGGCAGTCATTGTTTGAACACAAGCATTGGCATAACCTGCAGAACTGGCACACTCTGGATCTCAGAACCGATTATGTCCTCGTATTTGGAGGGTATGACTATCCTCAGTGGCCGTGGGCAGAGTACAAAGATTTTGTTTTGAAAATAGCGTAACATTTATGGAATAGTTTCCCTGAGCTAATAATGTCCAGCTGTCACGCGTGTATTCTTTTACCAGATCTGACTTTATTGCGGATGGGTGAGCATTATTTTACAGGGGACTGAACAAAAGGGCAGTCCGACATTAAACATGTAGCAAACAACACATCCACCTACCCAACTTAAACCTCCCTCTTTCCCGAGTCTCTCCCGTTGTCTACTAATTAATAAAGGATGCTGATATGAGAAGGGGGAATCCCAGGTGGGGCTGTGGGGCCAGCTATTCTGACCCCTTATTCAGTACTTATAGACATAGGCACATCTGCAAAACAAGGTCCAAGAAAGGACATGAATGGGATTTTGGATTTTATCTGTAATACTACGGTAAAACAGAGGTAGCTAAGAATTGAGCAGAAAATTGCTTGTGACCCTGAGGTTTATACTGTCTGATGTGTAGTACGTTAGGAATTAAATTCTTGTGGTTGCCTTTACGAGTCATTACTCTCTAGGCAACCGTGTGCGTAAACCTTTCTATCCACCATCCGTGGCCTATACATTCAGAGAGATGCAGCTGAACCATGTGTGATTCCACCTACAGATCTCTTAATACATGATGCCCACACAGAGGTTGTTCTGGTATTCATTTTGGGTGGTCCGGTCACCACATTAGCATGGACTACAGCAATATAGTGCACCACATCAGAGGTATACAGATGCCCTAATGTATATCATTTCTGTCACCACACTGTAAAAGAAATGTAAGGATACACTGACCAAAAAAAGAAGAAAAAAACGTAACATCTGTATAACAAATCTTTAACCCCCTTATTGCACAGGAGTTTTAGAGGTCAGTCTCGCATAGCAAGGCATGACAAGTGTAAAAAATATTTACCTTTGATTTATTTCTCTTCCGTTTTAAATCAAACATAAAATTCTACCATGTTTACCATGTTTTATTCTATTACGAAGTGACAAAATTCCAGTATTTTCAAATTATTGCATTTCAAAGTCAACATTGGTTATTTGCTTTTTTTATTATTTCTTAGGTCCAGGCCAATCTGAGAAACCGGAGGGAGGGTGTAGAATGGTCATCTGGCCGTGGTAATAACTTTTTGTTGTTTAACTCAAAGTATTTTCCATTTATTTAGCATAAAATGAAATTTCTCTGTTTTTATTATTATTAAAATAAACTTTGTGTTTGCATCTAAACGTAATTTTATTAACAAGGGCTTAAAAGCTCTGTTTTTACTCACAGAAACCTTCCAAATAGTCCCTGCAAAGCTCTGCACCATGAAACTCATGCACACAGTGTCTCTGAGACCATATATATTTGGCTAGTACATTTATTACCAATAGAAACACTGCTACAGGGGGTGGACCTTTGTAGGGACTGTTTGGAAAGTTTCGGTGAGTAAAACATTGTTTAAGCACGTGTTAATAGAATTGTGTTTACACACCAACACACAGTTAGATCTTTTTTTAATTTATAATCTAAACAGGAAAACTTCCATATGACATATAATAGTTGTGAAACTGCGAGACGTTGTTACACTTTGCGTGGTGCGTAAGAGTTAGCCGATGAGCGTCAAAGGCCAAATGTGCTCATCGCCTGTGAGCCTCGCATAGCGAGGCGAGCCGTTAGGGCACTACAACGCACTACAACTATCAGCACAAACACCAAGAGGCAATGAAACACGCAGGACTTGGCCACTAAACATTTCCTAAATGCAGGACTTAGAAAAAAAATACGAGCCTCGGGAAGATAAGAGACGCAAAAAATTACGATATTAACGGACCAACTGTGAAAACGAAAAAAACAATAAAAACACTAAAAACAATTACAAAAACATTACAGACAGCACGGGGCAACAGCCAGGACGTCTGGAAGTGAGGTGGAACACGAATTTAACCCAATTTAGACTATTTTCGCCACTCGAAAATCACCTAAGCAAAGAAAAAAATGGGCGCCCCAAAAAATGAAAACGAGGCTACACGACCCTGGACCACGCAAAACGCTGCAAAACACTTTACACTTCAAACTACGAACTAGTAAATACATTATTACAAAAGCCGGAAAATGCTCACGAGACGCGTACCACATTAATAACATTACGACAATGCCGCTTTACACAATAAACCAACGGCTTTACCTCGCGCACGCAGCCTATTTAGATGCACACTTGGAACATTCATTACACTTTATAAGCAGGGCGCCAACACTCACAATGTATATTCTATGTAGACGCAAAATACAAACAGATTGTTAGCTCTTCAGCCTATTGCTTGCTGCATATATCAGTTATAAATACTTAATGAATTCTTTATTGAATACATTAATATACTTGATTACTTAACTACATATAGATAAAAATATATATCTCTCTTTATCATGACTCATGAAGGTGCTCAGAGGACCAAAAGTACAGAAGAGGATCTCAATGAGCGCAAGCCTCGCAATGAGCGCCGAAGGTCCTCACAGTACAAAACGGTTTACATGCTGTCTCAAACAGCATTCCCATGGCTTAAAATTGTATTGGCCCATCACTTTTGACGGGCAAGTCGCTAGTCTCTTTAATAAAGATGATTTAATTTAAAGTTGGAGAAAACTGACACATGAATTTGAAAATGTACTTTTACGTTTGTATGATTGAGCAGGACTCTTATATTTGTAATTTAAACATATGGTATACCACAAACTTTCATATACCTTTTTAACTTAAAGGATCACTATAGGTTTCATGCAATAGAATTTAATGTTTTTTATTTTTTATAACTAGTTGGCAAAAAAAAAAAAATAATCCACCACTTTTGACCACCCTCGTGGCATTTTAAAGAACACTGTAGGTATGGTCTACTTAACAAGATCATCTTCTGTCTTATTTGTTGAATTAAATGAGCTTCCCTTTCGATATATTGTGGCTGGATGTTTTGATCGTACTCTGGCCAGATAACACATGTTCATGCATTGTATACAACCGGAAGAGAGTTCTTCAGCTTATATAGCTCGGTCTTGGCCACATAGAAAAACTGTTAGCCATGCCAAATTATGCGTGGTATGTTTATGATGTGGCTACAATTCACTAGGGTCTATACAAGGCCACCAATTGACTTTCAAGCTGAACCACAGTCTGGGCTGGGAGTCCAGCATGTAGAGCTTGGGTTAGGTATTCATTAAACATCATTTTCATCCTCAAATATACTCTATTATAAGTCAATGCCAGAGAGTGGAACTTTGTAAGCACATTATTTTTCTGACTTGATGCCATGATGAGCACAGAATGTGAGCTGTAGAATATTTGGATAGAAACTATCATTGTTATATGTGTATGTAATGGATTGGTTTTGGAAACTGGCAAGGCCACATTACAAAACCAACACAAGTTTTTGAAGACAGGTGATGTGGAAAACGAATGTGGGATGAGCCTGAAACCACTAAATAATGGGGATTTAAATGAGCCATGTTGAAGAGCGTGCACATCTTCTGAGAAGGAATATCAGTAGATTTTGTAGCGGTCTGCTAGGAAAGGCGTTTTGGCCACTGTGAAATATGTGAGCACTTTATTAACTTTGTAATTGTCTGGAACACGGGTAGTAGCCATACAGGAGGTGGACTCAAGAGTTAGAGATAAAAAGTACTAACCAGCCAAGGGCCAGGTCTGGATACCAGAACAAAAAGTAGTGTTTTCCAAGGTGTTGGAGGCAGGTATCAAAGTTGAAGTGTCACAAAGGAGAAACAAAGTGACAAGCAGAAGATTGGGCCTGACTGAGGTTAAAACCATACAGCCACATTAAATTAGAAGTTCATATCTGCAACGTGAGGCGCAACAGCTGCAAGCTTGAAGAGTTGCTGATTTACGGTGCTATTACATTAGAACTGGCTGCGAGCTACGGGCTTGAAAGGCAAACCCGTAAACCATTTTTTGCTCGTGGGATGTGCGGCAGTGAATGTGATCAATTTGTGTAACTCGTAGTTACTAGTTGTGGTGGAGCCAGTGGCAAAAGAGATGGAGGTGGGATTTTCAAAGTCCTACGGGGTTTAATTACGAGTTACGATCTGACCCACATTCCAGATATAATGCAATATTGATAAAGTCATAAATATGATATTCTGTCACATGCAATTTATATGTAACTTGTATGTATTAACACATTGATTGCCGGGATCGATATAACACAAAAATTAAAGATGAAATAAAGTATTTTTTTGGGCCGTTTTGCGAACTTGAGCATGGTGTGCTATTAATTCTAAGACCTAACATCACTTTCCCTTTTAATATTAGTACAGTAGTGTGTTTTATTTGCATTTCAAGTTCTACGTATTGGACTTTACCCCCCTTGCGGGTCCTTTCAAGCACTCGTTGGCTTCGTTTGAACGGCAGTGATTTTGATGCAATTTAATAGCGTGAAAGAACAAAGGATTTTCGGCCGCATAGGACTACGTCCCGTAGGCTTTTTTTTTGGCTTTGCTGCGTCTTAATCCGCAACTTTAATAGCTTGAAGTCTTGCGAGCTACGTTACGAGCTACAATTCATAAAATTGTAGCAATTTAATGGGGCCGATAGTCGGGGTCACAGTCCCTTCCAAGCACCCTCAATCAATACAGAGAGGCAATACACCTTTGGAGTGATGCATAGTACATTGAGGGCAACTATGAGTGATGCCACATGTGCAAGGACACAGAGTTTTGCCCTTTGGAATGACATGGTTAGATGTGGGATCCCTTGCACTGACAATTCTATATAGTACTAGCGAATTGCCCGTCAAAAAATTACGGCAATGAAATTGTAAGGTAGCTAATGCTGTTTGGTGTGTAATAATGAAATATGTAATACATTACTAAATGAATATACTGTACCTATTTTGAAGCATTGTGATGAAGAGCTGGCAATCTGTGTTGATGTTGCTGCAGCATTAGTGGTGTGGAGCTGCTGTGTAAGCATGCTGAATGTGTGCACTGTGTGGTATGAATATCCGTAGGTGGTTTGTGGCGTTTTGCGAGTTTGTTGTGGTGTTTTGCGAGTTTAGAGTGCTGTAGCCTCGTTTTCGTTTTGTTCGGCGGCCATTTTTTCTGTCGCTTAGATTTTTTTTTAGTCTCAAAAGTCTTTTATTTCGAGTAAAATCGAGGTGTAAGTTGCATTTTTGAGGTCCTGGGTGCTCCCTCTTGGTGTAGGTAAGGTTTTTATGTATGTGCTGTGTGTATGTATTGTGTTTTAAATGTTTGTATGTCGGCGTGTTGCGTCCGATGTTTGCGAGGTCGTAATGTGTGGTAACGTGTTTCGTAGGTTGTTTGCGTTCCTCGTAAAATTTAGCGAGTGTCGTAATTTGTGTGTCGTGTTTTTTGAGTATCGACGTGAAGTTTGCGAGGGTTTGAGGCCCTTGCCCAGTGACCTCGCCAGCAACTGAGTCCCTCGCTTCGCGAGGGGCCTCAGTTGCTGGCATGGAGCGCCTTCGGCGCTCCATGCCAGCAACTGAGGCCCGTGCCCAGTGACCTCGCCAGCAACTGAGGCCCTTGCCCAGTGACCTCGCTACGCGAGGGCCGCGGCTCGCTGCGCCGCGGGCTCGCTATGCGAGCCCGCAAGCGTGAGCAATGACCCGTACACTCACAACTATATATGTGATACACAAGTCCCCATTGACTGAAAGTTATTGTGTGTGTGAAATATGTACATGTAACACAGGCAATTGCATAACAAGAGATTAACTTAAAACCATAGTCAGGGTCATTAACCATCTTCTGTAAGCACCTTTCATCCATTACACAGAGACTACACACCTTTGGAATGATACACAGTACCCCAAGGGCAACAAGGAGTGATGAGACACGTGCAAGGAAACAGAGTGTGACTCTCTGGGATGACAGTTTGAGCACCTCTATTCTTGTTGTTGTGCACCAGAGACTGAACTAACCTTAATAGGTTACTTCTCTGAACATGATAACCGGTTCTGTTGAGCAGCTTTTTTTAGCTCACTTGTGCCCTTCACAGGGAGAAATATTCTGTAGGATATCAGTCCGGTCTCACTCAATAGTGATCCAGACCCAAAATGCCAGGCATTCTACCCTGAACAGGAGTAACGGCAAACCCCAGACTTACATTTCAGCCTTAGTTGGGCCTCGTCACTGTGGTGTAGCTGAACTCCCTAAGGCACAGTGAGCAAGGAGTCCACGTTTGGAGCCCCCTGTCACCCATAGGGAGACCAAGCCCTAAGGGTCATTTGCATAAGCAAAACAATCTTACCTCACCAGAACTTCAAAGATTAGTAAGTATAATCTGATAAAACTGGGTTCATTTTTTCCAGTGTGCCATGGTTGTGGACGCACACGTAACTTTACATGAATTCTTGCTACAAAGTCTACAGAAAGAACTAAGCTTATTATGTGATGGTTCCTTTTTAAAGATCACAAACTAAAATCCTTATTCACATGAAAACATTCATTAATATGCATGAAATCTCGCCCTGGTCCAGATGTCTCCTTGAAAGCGTTTAGGCTGACAGATTTAAAACAATTGTCTACTCAGAAATCTCATTTTCCTATGCTAATATGGGTGAGTGTTCTGTTTAATTCTCAATTTGTATTAGTCACGGATCTCCTCTTAAACTTGATCCCTTGGGCTTTTACTTCATGTATACAGATAATACGTGGCCAATCAAAACTAACTATATTCACCTCTTTGTCAAGTGAAGAGGGGGTATTGAATAAGAGCAGAGTTGTACAACACTGTGGTTGAAGTTGCTGTAATCCACTTGTTCCAAGACTCCAGTAACCTCCAATCCCCAAGCAGTGAGAACTCAATAACTTGTGACTCCTCTCAAACAAATTTGCCAAGTGTTTTATAGACCGTATGAGTGCCTACTATGTTTTCTCAATCACGCCTCATTGACAAGACTCGGCTAAGTGTGCCAGTCACTGCCTAAGATGCATTGTGATGGCAATTGGATTTTCAAGTGTGTGAAGTTGCCATGATACAACACAGATAGAATAGTTAGAGGGGAAAAGCTATTTATTTCTTGTCAATAGGCTCTTTCTTCTCCAAGCTTCTAAGTTGGAAGCCATTAGATCTGCTCAAAGCCGGATCCTGCACCAAGGACCTTCAAACTTGGGATGCCCCATTTTCCATATCCACTATGCTTCCTAAAGCACTAAATATTCATTATTCACTAATCCTTCTGTAAGATATATTTTATTTTTAGATTAACCCTGTCACCACAAAACAAGTTGGGTTCTCTTTAAATGGCATTAGAATATCGCTGTGTATTGGTCTTGGTAGTTTTGTAGTGACAATTAATGCTTAAATAATTACACTTCTAGAGTTGATAATAGACAAAAAGGTTAAAAAACAATCTATAATGTATTATTTAGAATTACATGCCGTTGTGTCATCCCCTATTTCTGAGTTTTGTTTCTCGCCAAGTAAGAGGGAGCTTTGGACACGGAGACCTCATTAACACTTGTATAATGGATATTACTTATTTTTAATCTGTTTTTATAAAGAGGAAAGGAACCTTGAAAGTTGAAGTTAAATCGATTAGGTCATAATGGTGGAGATCTGCACTGCATGTAATGGTTAGTAAATTAAAATCAATCTTATTTTTTAATCTCTGTCCATTCTATCACCCTGAAAAGCTTAATTATTCCTCATGACAGTCTTGGTACTCCCATTTTGAAGATAGTACATTTATTTGATCATTTAATCAGTATTCCTCATGTGGCCATATTTGCCTACTATATAACATGGTAATATCATAGCACTACTAGCTTTATTCTCTGCTTCTTTTCTTGTCTTGTGAGCTGACAATTCTACCTATAGAGGATAAACTACCCTGTTCTGCTGCACTGTAGTTGTCATTTGTTCATAAACCAACTGACATAATAACTCATGTTGGTGCACCTCTGAGCTATAGATAGAATAATATTATATAGAAGGAAGGAGAACAGCTTTGGGCACTGGTGGTTCTTAAAAGTTAAGTTTTAATTTTAATTTAGACCTTTATAAAAAATAATAAAGGCAAATACCTACGTTTCAGAAAGGATAAAATAAAAAATGACTCTGACCACACTTACAATACTAAGGAGTAGTATTCATTTTTTTTTTCTAATTAAGATTTGTTTTAGCATTTTTGAACCTAAGGTAATTCCCTTTTTTATTTTTATTAAAAATTATTAAAAAAAAAAAACACAAGATCCCAAAGCTGTTCTCTTTCCTTCTATGTGATGACAGAATGCCCCCTCCACTAATATTATTACATTATTATAATAATATAAGCTGGGGGTATTTATCGACTCCTCCACACCAAAGGCATAGGATGGTGGGATATGTGTTAAATCACTGGACCATTTGGTAGTTGACACCTTCCCCTGCACAAGCTCAGAAATAGAACCACAGCAATAACTGCATACCCTGCCCTATCACACATGCAGTCTTCAACAAAGTGTCATGGATGCCACCATAGACCAACAGAAGCATCAAATCGTTATTCCTAGCTTTATGAATTTGTTCTGCTTAATTATGTTCTTAGTCAGCGGCCCTTTAAAAAAGAACCCAATTTCTTTTTGGGGTGGTGAGGTTCACCAGTAGTCGTTAACAATTTTAAGACAAATTCATTTTTTATGATCACCAAAGTATCAGATGGGACCTATTTGAGGCTTTTCAAATAGTACATGCAAAGAACACTCTGCTTTCAGATTAATCATCTAAGTACCAGAATCCCGATGTGCCTTTACTAGGAAAGTCTGCAAGTCCATATACCACACAGTTAAGGGCGGCGTGTTCTTTTAAGTGGGGGAAAATACATTTGTATCCATTTTTTAGAAAGTTTTCTCGAAGATGCATCATCCAACAATAACAAAATAAATACACAAAATAATTAGAGGGAGCAAGAAATGTTGGTGCAGTATTTTTAGATCTTTGTTCTTCCAATATGCATATCAAATTTATGTAAAGACTCCAAGCAAACCAGAAATTAAAGAGACATCCTCCCTGCCCCCTGCTGATTCTTTTTGCATGTTTCAAATGCCCATAAGGAAAGTAATTTGTATCTTGTTGGATTCTACGGTTTTAAAAGAGCATTTTAAAAGGAGTAGCAATACAATTCCGAGAAATACAGTTATTACTCTGCATTCTGGGAAGCTGAGCAGAGACATGCAAATGTGTAATAACCGTATTTCTTGGAATTCTGAGCAGGAAGCACATTTTTTTTAACTTGTTTTAGACATTCAAATGTGAATACAAATGTACTACTTATTTACTGTACGGTGGAGGCTTCTATCGCTCTTTTGACGACCCTATATTAAATAATTGTTGTGGTGAACTACCTACTCATAAGGTCCACAACACAAGCTGGAATCCCGCCCCATGTTAATGATAGGCAGTAACCTTGAAACAGCTGTCCATGGGTAGGTTTCACAGCTTGTATATAATCCATCCTTGGCTTTGCAAAAAAACTGCGTAATGCAGCACAAAAAAGCTTAAAGGAAGCCATGTTTAAAAAATTTATGGATTGAAGAACGAAGCATTTGTGGACACATTTGCATGTCCCTGCTCCGCTTCCCAGAATGCAGTGTATTTCTCGGAATTCTGAGCAGGAAGCACACTTTTTAACTTGTTTTAGACATTTAAATGTGAACACAAATGTACTATTTATATACTGTTCGGTGGAGGGCTTCTATCGCTCTTTTTGCCCAATATATATATATATATATATATATATATATATATATATATAAATACATTTGTGTGTATTTGTATATAGGTATGTGTATATGCAAATTCAATTTTAAATATTGTGATTTACTGTAGTGGGAAATGACACAATGTATAGTATATTTTTAAATGCTTTTATAAACTGAAATCAATCTTAACAGACCTACTCCTTGAGACTATGTAAAAATAATCTAGGCCAAGTGATTCTTAGACCGCTGTAACAGTATGGAGGATTAGTGCACAGCAACGACCTCCATCCTTTTCTCTGCAGTGCAAAGCATGTCCACGTTGCACAGTGTTGTTTCTTCCCTTACAACGGGTGCATGAATCTACCTTGTCCTATAAAACAATTCAGCCCATCTGATAAATTGGGGTGCATATATGTGCCATTCAGGTGCAATAGGTTGCCTGACCCAGGTTGTCAGTGGGACTCTTAATAGACCACTGAAGTCCCATGTTTACAGTAGAGTGGGAAGGCCATTGCTTTTAATGTTGAAGGACCACTGCAGTTCAGTAAAAAGGACACCTATTAAGTATGTTTTAAACTAAAAAGTCATGTGCATAAAGATATATTTTTTTTTAAATCTGAATTTTTTGAAGACTTTGTTTATGAATACAGGAATCCATTTTATGATCACATCCTGAGAGCTGGAGGATGTTGGTGGTTGTAGTGGAGGGAACAAGCAGAAGTCCAGAGCCTTGGTTTGATAATTGGGTAAGAGTAAGGGATTAAGAGACACATTACAGAGCGATTCAATTAGAAAGCCAACATGGCCGGAATCCAAATCCGTAAACCATGCTTTGGCAGGTAGCATTTCCGGGCGTGATCATGATAAATGATTCAAACACGTAGCCAATAGTAAAAGAGACTGTCATCATTACGTCACTAAAACATGGGAGTTAAATTTCAATCACCTACGGTTTTGAAGCATTCCAGAAATAAGGCAATATGAAAAAAAATCAATAAATATAATATTATCCAATTCCGTTCGTGTAACTGTGTATGAATGGTAACCCAACAAAGATGAAAATATAAAATAAGGGGTTACATAATATTGTATTGTAAATTTTATGTAAAAAAATTATGTATATTTGTCTGAAAATAAACTATTTAAAAAAAAAAAAAAACTCATAAGTACCCTAAAGTACTTTTTATTGGGGCTACATTTTTTCTTAATAAACTGTCAGCGATTTAAGCAGCTTTGTGGTAATTCCCAAGAAACGTGATGTTCAGAGCAACCTTTTATAACTATTAAATATTGGTGATAATGTTAAAAATAAATATAATATTCTAGTCCATGTGAGTTCTATTATATGTATTAACACATTGACTGCCAGGATCGATTATAACACAGAAAAAAAAACATGAAACAAATGATTTTTTGATGCAGATTTGCGAGGTTGAGAATGTTGTTCTATTAATTTTAATACCTTCCATCGCTTTCCCTGTCATTTAAAATACAGTAGTGTGTTTATATTTGCTTTTACAGTGCTACAGACAGGAGTTTAACCCCCTTGCGGGTCCTCTCTAGTACCCGTAGGATTTTTGGCTATATTTGCCATTTACGGGTTTGAAAACAGTTGCGGGCTTGAGGACTTGTAGCAATTTAATAGCGATTTGCGATTTGTAACATTTACGGGATTGAAAGATCAAAGGCTTAGCTGGGACGGAGTTCAGATTTTGACAGCCCGTAGGGATTTACCTCCTGTAACTAAAAGAGGCCAATTTAATAGCCATAACTTTTGTGACCTCCTTTACAGGAAATCAAAATCGCCCATTTTAATGGGGCCCTAAGTTAGTACAATGAAAAGTAAGAATATACAATTATAACTAGTACGTAATGTATGCATTTCCTTTCATTCCAGTTATTAATATTAATTAATAAAACATAATATTTGGTTTGTTTCCTGTGTATGTTCCTTATCTGTCCCCTTCAGTTTTAAACCAGTGGGCAGTATATGCCATTCGGAACCTGACTGAACAAAATGAAAAGAACCAAGAGCTCATCGCCAAATTGGAGCATCATGGGCTGGCGGACACCGCCATGCTGGAACGTATGGGATTACAGGTGGAAGAACGGGACGGAAAAATGCTCCTGAAATCCGTCAAGAAATCCTCTACACAACAGGATGACAAAGCATGAAAGGCCCGGACTTAACAGAGGACTTTCATATGAACAGAAGCACTTCTATATTATTGACTGACACAATACAAAGAATGGTAATAAACTACAATCGTAAAATCTGTGGCAGGTGTGAAATCATTATAATAATTGATAGACATTTCAACATTTGGGGGAACAAATATTTATCTCTGATTGGCAAACCTGAAATTAAATGCACACACACGCATGTATATATATTTTCTTTTGTATTTTATTTTACTTTATCTTATTAAGAAGTGCTATTAAGCTCTGTTTTTACTGCCAAAAATCAAACCGTGCCTGTTTGGGTCTGCGCACTGCAGCATATGCAGACACAGACTCTGTAGTACCGGGTGTGCAGTGTCTCATACTAACCAATCAGTGACCCTTTCTCCACAACATTCTGCAACATGCTGCTGAGATGTGGTCCCTGATAGGCTAGAGTTTGTTGTATTCATAATCATTGAAACAATGAGTATTAAAGAGAGGGGTGGAAAACCGTGTGAAATAGTGGTTTAATGTTTTTTTTCTTGTTTATTCTTTGTAAAGCCCCTAAAGCTCTCCCACAAAAAACAGCAAGTATAATGAGTTTCAGACTATGACTGTCGCGTTTAGTATATATTAACTTGATTTCTACACTTGGTTATCGTACAGAGACATGGTGCAGTGGATAAAAGCATCTAGAATGTGTCCATATCTGTCTCAAGCCACCCACTCCTTTACAGTGTATAGATGTTTTCCATTTATCTTGTCAACATAATAAAACAATACTATTTGAAGAAACAATGGAAGTAAGGGCACTCAAATTCACAGCTGCCATTTTATTGACCCTTGCTTTTCCCACTAGGCTGTGCATCTATATACTTTCCTATGGATGAAAACGTAGATTGAAAATAGAGCTAATATGGGAATTGTACCAGCTAGTTACACCTAATTAGTATCATCAGCCGGAGCAGCTTATTATGTATTAGGATGATGAAGGGGAATGTTTAAAGCCGCCTGTAACCTCTAACTTAAAAATCTCATAACTAAAATAATTTTGCAGCAATTTTAAAACAGAAACCACTTTCTCACGTGATTTTCCATCCCTTATGTTACAGTGTACATTGCAAATGGTGTCTTCATTGTCACTTTAGGTTGTGTGTACTAATGTGACGTGTTTCAGGACTCTTGTGGGATGTCTACATGTCTGTTATTCTATAGGGAATCACAACTAAGATTGTTTTCAGTACTTCATCTTTTAATAGGTATCGCCCTTGTGATAGAAGTGGAAACTCTTGATTGAGAAAAAGAGAGTAGGAAGGACAAACACATTTGATACCATTTCATGCTTTTTAATGTTTCATCCTTGACTTAGATGATTTGATATAAACCTTTCCTCTTCAGGTGTATATTTTCTTTTACATGTGAAACGTGCCGGATCATGTTTTGTGATCATCATCCATTAGCATGTAATAATAAAACTTCCCTTGACACTATATTTTAGTAGAAAATCGACAGCTATATTACAGAACATAACTCCACAGTAGTTTTATACATGTATGTTACACACATAAAATGAAATGTAACACATTAGTATTGATTGTCAATAGAGTCTGCCCATTTTAAATATTACTTTTGAATGATGTTGCCATATCTCCTGTGGTTACAAGTCAGGGTCTTTAACATGTATTCGTGTATTCTGTAGACCAGACTTGTCCAACTCTCAGTCTTCAAAGACCAGAGCAGGGTCTGCTTTTTAAGATATATCCCTGTGAGTAAGCCAAAATTGACTTAAAGAAAATATCCTTGAAATATATCCTTAAAATCTGGTGTGTTACTAGCCCTTGTCAACTGGAGTTGGACAGACCTGCTGTAGGCAATGCACCATTATAGTAGCTGTTATAACCTACAGGAGATGTGATCTTGAGTAGTTGCTGTGAAGTCGGATAGTCTTATCCGACCCTCCATGACACATCTGTCAGCTACTGCTCCTCTAAACTCAAAGCTAAATTAGCGTAAAAATGGCCAATCAGAGGCAGCTACAACATTGTAATAAGTATGGAGATTCTCTGCAGCAAAGCATCATGGGATGTGTAGCCTTTTGTTTTCACCAAATACCTCTCTCCTCCCTGGAAGGAAGAAGCTCAGGCAGGATCTCTGCACCATGCTCCTGTTGGCTTGAAGATTTGTATAGGATGAAAAAAAGTACTTGAATGCAGTGTTTCTATTGGTTAGTCAAATGTGCTTATGCAGACAGCTCTAGGGGTGTGGAAATGTTTTATTTTTTTTTATTAAAATATATCTCTGTGTATAGGTTGACTCTATGTAATGTGTGTTTCAGCAGTGTAGGTTAGATTTGAAAAAGTTTACAACAGGGAAACTGTCATACACCTTTAACATTATATATTCAAATACATAAGGATATTGTATTATATTAATTGTTATTATACAGTGGATATAAAAAGTCTACACACCCCTGTTAAAATGTCAGGTTTCTGTGCTGTAAAAACATGAGACAAAGATAAATCATTTCAGAACTTTTTCCACCATTAATGTGACCTATAAACTGTACAACTCAACTGAAAAACAAACTGAAATCTTTTAGGTAGAGGGAAGAAAAAATATAAAAATAAAATAATATGGTTGCATAAGTATGCACACCCTTAAACTAATACTTTGTTGAAGCACCTTGTGATTTTATTACAGCACTCAGTCTTTTTGGGTATGAGTCTATCAGCATGGCACATTTTGACTTGGCAAGATTTGCCCACTCTTCTTTGCAAAAACACTCCAAATCTGTCAGATTGCGAGGGCACCTCCTGTGCACAGCCCTCTTCAGATCACCCCACAGATTTTCAATCGGATTCAGGTCTGGGCTCTGGCTGGGCCATTCCAATACTTTAATCTTCTGGTGAAGCCATTCCTTTGTTGATTTGGATGTATGCTTTGGGTCGTTGTCATGCTGAAAGATGAAGTTCCTCTTCATGTTCAGCTTTCTAGCAGAAGCCTGAGGGTTTTGTGCCAATATTGACTGGTATTTGGAACTGTTCATAATTCCCTCTATCTTAACTAAGGCCCCAGTTCCAGCTGAAGAAAAACAGCCCAAAGCATGATGCTGCCACCACCATGCTTCACTGTGGGTATGGTGTTCTTTTGGTGATGTGCAGTGTTGTTTTTGCGCCAAACATATCTTTTGGAATTATGGCCAAAAAGTTCAACCTTGGTTTCATCAGACCATAACACCTTTTCCGACATCCTTTTGGGAGACTTCAGATGTGTTTTTGCAAAATGTAGCCTAGCTTGGATGTTTTTCTTTGTAAGAAAAGGCTTTCGTCTTGCCACTCTACCCCATAGCCCAGACATATGAAGAATACGGGAGATTGTTGTCACATGTACCACACAGCCAGTACTTGCCAGATATTCCTGCAGCTCCTTTAATGTTGCTGTAGGCCTCTTGGTAGCCTCCCAGACCAGTTTTCTTCTCGTCTTTTCATCAATTTTGGAGGGAGCTCCAGTTCTTGGTAATGTCGCTGTTGTGCCATATTTTCTCCACTTGATGATGACTGTCTTCACTGTGTTCCATGGTATATCTAATGCCTTGTAAATTCTTTTGTACCCTTCTCCTGACTGATACCTTTTAACAATGAGATCCCTCTGATGCTTTGGAAGCTCTCTGTGGACCATGGCTTTTGCTGTGGGATGCGACTAAGAACATTTCAGGAAAGACCAACTAGAGCAGCTGAACTTTATTTGGGGTTAATCAGAGGCACTTTAAATGATGGCATGTGTATGCTGACTCCTATTTAACACGATTTAGAATGTGATTGCTTAATTCTGAACACAGCTACATCCCCAGTTATAAGAGGGTGGGCAGACTTATGCAACCACATTATTTTTATTTATTTTTATTTTTCTTCCCTCCACCTAAAAGATTTCAGTTTGTTTTTCAATGGAGTTGTACAGTTTATAGGTCACATCAAAGGTGGAAAAAGTTCTGAAATGATTTATTTTTGTCTCATTTTTTTTACAGCACCGAAACCTGACATTTTAACAGGGGTATGTAGACTTTTTATATCCACTGTATACTAGCGACTAGCCCGTCAAAAATGACGGGGCAATAAAATTGTAAGGCAGGTAATGCTGTTTGCCCCCAGACATAATTTTTGGTGGTCTGAGATCCTCCGGCACTCATTGAGAGCCTCGCGCTGAGTGCCTTTGGCGCTCATTGCAAGCCTGTTGGTGGTTGTATTTTTTTTTCTGATAGGCGCTTTTGCTGTTATTGTTTGGTCGGCGCCGATCTGCTTTTTGCACTTATTGCAAGGCTTTGTGTTCTATGAGCAGCGTTGGTGGTCGTTGTGAGGCGCGCAGTGAATGGCTTTTGTGTTTATTGTGAGTGTTTGTTTTTTTGTTTTTTGTATATATGTATTTTTGTATGCTAATTTACTAATTAATAAATGAATATAATTTACCTATTTGGAAGTAATATATGCAGGAAGCCATTAGGGTAGCTGTGTACTTGCGCATTGTGTAAGTTAGTGTTGTAAAATGGCGGCGAATGTGTGTGGTACGCGGCTGTGGATGATGTAGCGTCCTTGCAAAAAGTGGATCTTGTACCTTGTACAGCTTTTTTGAAAAGCTGTATGTGCTTGGTGCTGTTTTGCGTCTTTAGGGTCCTGTAGCCTCGTTTTCGTTTTTGGCGGCCATTTTTTCTCTTGCTTAGGGGATTTTCGTGTGTCTAAACTCGTGAATGTGGACTTAAATTGAGGTGTAACTTCACTTGCAGAGGTCCTTGGTGCCCCCCTTGCTGTGGGTAAGCTTTTGATGTATTCTTTGTGTGTATTTATTGTGTTTTAAATGTTTTCAGGTGCGCGCGGTTCGGGGTTAAGGTCGTATTTTTGCATGGTCGTAATGTTGTTTTTTTTTTCTAAATCCAGCGTCTTGTATTTTTTATGCTGAGTCCGTAAATTTTGCTTTCGCAGTCCCGCAGTTGTTTTTTTTTTGTGCAAGTCCGTATTTAGTGATTGCGTGTTAGATCTATTTTGGTAAAGTGCCGCTTGTGTGGGTGTTTGTAACCGCGTGTGAGGCGTTGTAGAGCCCTTCGCAAATACGGCCCCTTGCTTCGCATTTGCGGACTGCAATGAGCCTTTGGCTCATTGCTGCCGACGTGGGAGCCTCCACCTCCGCAAATGCGGCTCATTGCAGCTGACATTGGGGCCTCCACCTTCGGCAAATGCGGCCCCTCGCAATTCATAGTTTGACAACTATTATATGTGATTACTAGCGACTTGCCCGTCAAAAATGACGGGGCAATAAAATTGTAAGGCAGGTAATTCTGTTTGCCACAGACATTCATTTTTTTGGTGGTCTGAGACCCTTCAGCGCTCATTGCGAGCATCGCACTGAGCGCCTTTGGCGCTCATTGCGAGGCTCCTGGTTGTTGTATTGTTTTTTTGTAAGAGGCGCTTTTGCTGTCATTGTAAGGTTGGCGCCGATCTGCTTTTTGTGCTTATTGCAGGCTGTCCACTGGTGTAGTTTGTGTGCTATGAGCAGCATTGGCGCTCGTTGTGAGGCGCGCGTTGAATGGCTTTTGCGTTTTATTGCGATAGTGTTTTTTTTGTGTGTGTATTTTTGTATGCTAATTAAATAATTAATAAATTAATATACTTTACCTATTTGTAAGTAATATATGCAGGAAGCATTGTGCTGAAGAGCTGACAATCTGTTTTGATGTTCCTGCAGCATACAATGTAGGTTTGCACTGTCGTGGAGCTGAGGTGTAAGTGTGCAGTGTAAATAGGCTGCATGAGCGAGGGGGAAGCAATTAGTGTAGCTGTATACGTCCGCATTCTGTAAGTTAGTGCTGTAAAATGGCGTCGAATGTGTATGTGGTATGCGGGTGTGGATGATTTTGCTAAAAGTGTAGAGGTCCTGGGTGCCCCCCCTTGCTGTGGGTAAGGTTTTTAAGTCATTTTTGTGTTTATTGTTTTTTTTTTTTTTATGTTTTCCGCTGCGCGTGGTTCGGCCGTCAGGATCGTTTTTTTGCGCGTTCGTAATATTTTTTTTTCGAAGTCCGACGGCTCGTATTTTTTGTGTAAGTCCGTATTTTGTCATTGCGTGTTAGATCTACCGCTTCTGTGGTTTTTTGTAATTGCTTGTGAGGCGCCGTAGAGCCTCCACCTCCGCAAGGGCGGACCCTCGCGAACTGCAATGAGCCTTTGGCTCATTGCAGCGGACTTTGGAGCCTCCACCTCTGCAATGCGGACCCTCGCTTTGCGAGGGTCCCCATTTGCAGCCCGAACTGCGTCCCCCGTTTCTTGCGAGCTCGCTTTGCGAGCTCTTAAAGCGTGACGACGATTCGGAGTTTGACAACTATTATATGTGATACATTTAGACACATGTATGTAATACACAAACGCACCAAAAAATTTAATATAACTATTTTTTGGGAGATAAAGAGTTATGCACACAGTCATATAACAAAATTCTCAGTAGGATTATTTAGACAACACTCAATAGTGTATTAAATTAATAATAGTTACTGTTATGCTAAAATATAGCCGTTATACTTAACATTTGGATAATCCAAATGTTAAACATTTTTATATTTTAATTGGAAAAGTTTAATTTTGGGATAATTTTAAGATAAAGGAAATAAAAGTTATATTTTATACCAGTTGATATTTTCAGTGCCAAATGGGGATAGCTTCGAGCTGTCTAATAGTATGGAGGCTCCATACTACTATCTATATATAATTATTTTTTTCTTCACCTAAATAAGGACCAATATTGTCACAATTTATCTAAATCAAAAAATTCAAAACCTCAGTGAAATAGATTACCAGTTCATTAATTCAAGAGACCTTGAAGTCTACCTAATTTTGGCATCTATGATCTTGCAAGTGAACTCGGGTCATATGGAATGCGGTCTTCAATGGGTGAATAAAAATGCATTCTTACAGTGCTGCGTGTCTTTGTTTGTGTATTGAGTCGTTCAGATATATACACGTATTGTATACTTTGCATGTAATGTGAAGAAGAAAAAAAAAGAAAATGTTCTCACTACCTCTAACCTAGCGGATTTCTCTAATCCTCATTTGGTTTCCTTGGTTTACAGGAGCCGTACAAAGACCATACAATGAGTTGAGTGGAGATTTCTTTTTTTCATGAGCTAGAAGTGTACACGTTTGTCATCAAGGATTTGGCCGATTTGAACAGAACAAATATTTTCGACTTCAAACCTTTTACCGACTAAACAGAGAAATGCTAAAAATTCAAGTTGTGTGCCAACTCTTATATACAAGTATCCTCAGTGCTACATTCCAGATTGAAATACATTTAAGTAAGTAATTTTAGGTGTGAGGGCCGATTGGGAAATATCTGTTTCATCTTTACAAGCATGCTTTATTTAATCGGCAGAATAGTCTTTCTTTGTACTGTTATCAGGTGGTATGACTGGACAAAGAAGTTTTGAATAGTTACCTCTTGAAAATATATAATGTCTGACCTGACTGAACAACGAAACAACAAGAAGATCATGGTGATTCTAAAACTCAACTGTATTCCATGAATCATACTTTTTATATAAACTTAATTGATGGCCATCTTTCTCTCTCCCTTTTCCCCTACCTTCCCTTCTCTCTTCTCTGTTTCGTCTTCTCTCAGCCCCTCTCTCATCTTCTCTCACCTCTTTGTCTTCTTTCTCTGTACCTTTTCCCCTACTTTTCCTTCTCTCTTCTCCCTTTTCATTTTCTCTCACCGCTTTCTCTCCTCTTGTCTGTCTACTTCCTCTCGTTTTTTTCCCTTCCACCACGCAGAGCTAAGAGCTTTGTATTACATAGTGCAGAGCTCTTGTATGTATCCATGTAAGATCATAAAAAATAATGGCTTGTGGTGATAGTTTCTGACTGTTGCTGAGTTCTAAAACACCTAAACCCTTAAAAGAACAAACAAAGGTCTAAATAATAATTAAAAAACGAATCCGAGGCACACAATAAGAAGGCATGAACCTTAATAGGTTAGTACTATGGACATGATAACCCACCCACAAGAGAGCAACCTCGTTTAGCTCACTTGTGCCCTTCACAGTGAGAAATATCCTGTAGTATATCTGTTTGGTCTCACCCAATAGAGAGATCCAGCCCTGAAATACCTGGCAATTCTACTCTGATTAGGAGAAACCGCAAACCCCAGGTGTATGTTTTGGTCTTCAAGTGTAGCTGAACTCCCTAAGGCATAGTTATTATTTATTTATTTTTTAAGTTATAAATCCCCCTCCTCAACATGCTATACAAAGAGTGGCATTACTTGGTAATTTAATATAAAATTAATAATTGTAATTTCTTTTAATACTAATCTATATGATTTGCTTTACTGTTTTGCAAAAAAAAAAAAAAAGCTTAAAGGTATGTGAAAGTTTTTAACTTTTTCTAATCTAATACAGTCTGCTTATATCAGAAACACACATTACATGGATTTATTATATACACATACATATTTATTGTATTTGATAAATGTTTTCCACACCCCCACGGCAGCTTCCATAGGCAGCTGGTACTAACCAATAGAAACATTGCATTCAAGTACATTTTTGACCCTGTATTAACCTTCCAGACAGTAGCAGAACAGCTGCTTCATTCCATAGAAGAGAGCGGTGTGTTAGGAAAAAAAAAAAAAGACTACAAATGGCATGATGCTTTGCTGCAGAGACTCAAACCCAATACATTGCAACAATGTTGTACTTGCCTCTGATTGATTACAACAAATTATGAATTTTATGCCAATTTAGCTTGGATTTCCAGGGTCATTTTTTTTCTCAAAATCAACTGCCTGAAAACTGAAGAAATTTTGCAAACTTTATGGTAAGTTTATTAATGCATACACTACTAATGAACATATCACTGCTTGTATTTTATGTATGACAGTGCCAAAATATGTGATCGTGGAATTCCTGTTCTAAAAGTCTAACGTTCTAATTTAAGTTATCAATGTTATTTTATTTATTTTTTCTTTTAGTTCTGAAGGTTTCTAAACCGTTCTATAAAATACAACCCAATAAAAATGTGTGCAATCAATAAATAGTGAGAATGCGTTGGCCTTAAAGCAGCTCGTTTAGTATTCATGTCTACCATTGGCGCCACTGATTTTTTTTTTCCATATTCCGGCAGCACAATCACTAGCAAATCCACATATCTATCGGAGCTGTGGAAAACACAGCGGGTGTCTGCCTCTCTTTTTGTCATGATATAATAAAACACTCCAGCCTCTCTTCTATCCATGCTTGTATGCTCACCAATGGAATATTCTAAACACATACATTGGGGCCATGCAACAGAAAGGAGGGTTTTGTAGAGGAGCAGAATGGAGAGGGGGGGAAATCTTGTGTTTTCCAAATTAGAAATGCAGCTCTTTCACAGTGAAAACATGCTGATTACTGTATTGTGACTGGCTTTTGCTTCTCTCCAATGGTTTAATCCCCAGGACACAACAGTTCTCCTGTCCATATCCAATAGAGTCCTTGCCTCAGAAAGCTTGTTTAACATGCTGGAGGATTAGTACATCACCCCAATCAGCCGGAGAAGGAGGCCTTATTGAGGGTGTAAGGGCGCAGAGCAGTAAGATCACAACTCTTCTCTGGATAAAATAGTCCTTCAAGGATGGAGATATCGAGCTTATAAACTAAGCCACTGTGGTCTGAATGGAGGGTGAGAATCCCATACTAGTACATTGAAAAGTCACACAAAACATATTGCTAGTGGGTAAAGAATTTAATACAAAACATGTTCTGTAACACAGCAGTGATAGGAATAAGAAGTAGATTGCAGCAAATACTATAAGAAGATCTAACAATATATATGATTAAGAGGCCATGGAAAATAATCATTTTACAGTGTTTGACTCTAAAGATAGTGGTTTATATTATTTTTATTTTTACATTTTTTTTAACCGTGATTTTTTTTTTTAATTTATACATATTTTAATTGTGTTTACATTAAAACTGTCTGCTATGTTTCTTTACCTTTTTTGGGTTATTTTAGTTTTGTATTATTGGTGCATTATTGTTATAGGGTCACCGGTTAAGAAAAACTTTACATAATGTAAAATAGTAATGACATTGGCACCTATCTAAGGCATGAACAAAAAATGCAGATTTAGAGAAAATCTTAATTTTATTAGACCCTTTCCCTTATTAAGTTGTGATTCTGTAAATTTAAAAGGGCTCCATTTAAGCACACCGCATATTTTTGTGCTTAAATAGAGCCCTTTTAAATTTACTGAATCGCAATTTAATAAGGCTGTTTGTGTCTAGAGTCTTCCATATTGTTTCTTAAGCAGGGGAATTATTTTCTCATTGGTTACCGACTCTGTTGTTGCTTATGTCAAATACTAAAAACAAAGTCAGAGGTACTTAATAGGAGAAAAATAACGTTATTAGGTTAATTCTATTGACATGATAACCCACCCTGAGAGCGGCCTTTTTCAGCCACTTGTGCCGTTCACAGGGAGAAATATCCTGTAGCATATCAGTCTGGTCTCACTCAATAAAGTGATCCAGACCCAAAATTCTACTATGAACAAAAGAAACGGCAAACTTCAGGCGTAAGTTTCAGTTTTGTCAGTAGGGTTTTGTCAGTAGCAACCTCCTGATGCACTTTACAGGAGCAGTCTGTAAAAAGCATGTTTAAGTTTCATGGGTTATAAAAACATCTGATAGAGTATAATCAATAGTGTATGAAAACATTTTTTTGCATGAAAAAATACCAAAATAAATATTTTTAAACTTACCCTAAAGTTCGCTAAATCTCTTCAGTTTGCTAGCAGTTGCTAATTAGCATGAAATACATATTTAGCATAAAATGTATTTTGGTCACTCACAGGCAGCTAATACATTGTATCAATCTATGATGGCAGTTTGTGCAGCAAAGCATCATGGAATGTGAAATCCCCTGCATGAGGAAGCAAGGAGGAGCCCAGACGTTGCTGTGGGATTGAAGGTTAGTATAGGGTTAATAGCCATACCCAAATGCAGTGTTTTTATTGGTAGGTACTGGTGATGATGCTTTCTGCTGTCCATGAGGTGGCTATGCGGAGTGGAGGTAGAACTGTCAACATCAATACTGGCCTTCGGTCAACGTCCCACACCAGCAAGAATGGTCTGATTGGTATTGTTTCCGGCTTTGGGGTAGATGACAGGTAAAGCTCTGGTGAATTGTTATATATATATATATATATATATATATATATATATATATATATATATATATATATATATATATATAGTAAATAAAAAGTACATCTGTGTTCACATTTGAATGTCTAAAGCAAGTTAAAAAAAACCTGCTTCCAGCTCAGAGTTCTGAGAAAAACAGTTATTACACTGCATTCTGGGAAGTTGAGCCGGGACAGACAAATATGGCCACAAATGCCTCGCTCTTCATTCCGTAGCCATCATCAAACATGGCTTCCTTTAAGCTTATGCATGCTGTATTATTACACAGCTTTAATGCAAAGCCAAGGTTGGAATAAACACAGGCTGAGTATCCTATCCATGGACAGTTGTTTCAAGCTTACTGGCTATCATCAGCATGGAGCGGGATCTCAGCTTGTGTTGTGGACATTATGAGTAGGTAGTTCACCACAACAATCATTTATAATATGGTGGGCAAAAGAGCGATAGAAGCCCTCCACCGTACAGTAGTACATACATTAGTAAAACATTTCCTCAGAGCTTTACCTGTCATCTACCCCAAAGCCGGAAACAATATCAATCAGATCAATATATATATATATATATATATATATATATATATATATATATAATGTGTGAAACAAGACAAATGTTCACCAAGTTTCAGAGCTCACTCAATCATTTATGAAGGCCTTTTGATGGCAATGGTAAGTTTCCAATCAATAGAATCTTCCACCTTCTACCATAGAGACCGTTAAGTTGAGGGTCTAACTTTGTGTAAAAAGATCTCATTACTAGTCACAAAGGGACAAGAAGATTTCCTTCAGCTTCCTGGCTTTGTCATTAAATGTTACCTGCATTTCCCTTCAAAACAACCACAGTTCTTCTATCCTAGTATTGTATGCAATAATATAGGTCAAGTAGCAGATGTAGAACCTTTCAGAATGTCAGATACATCATTTGGCCTGGTGGCTTCATTGAAGGATAACTTAATGGAACAAAGGAGGATAAAAAAATAAAGTGGTACAGATAATCGTATAGATAGGAGCAGAGAATTTCTTGTCTATCAAAAGGGCGTTGCTGATGGGCAATAGCAACCTTGACTCAGCCATGTATTAGTAGGTAAGGTGCAATCATAACTTTGTGTCCTATATAGATTATTTCTCAGATATAATAATTTACACTGTGATATGATGACATTTTGTTTTTGAACAAATGGTCCTTTAATTGCTAACCCATCCAACTATTTCAATGATCCCTCTATCAATCCACAGAAGGTCAGAATTGTATGTATCCTTTACCAATGTTTAATTTTTTCATTATGGAATATTCTGTAATGCTCTTTAAACTCTCTCCGATAACAGTTGTTCAAATATTGCAAAAAGCATGCATCCTGTTGTACATCATATTTCAGTAGTGGACTTAATGACAAGACAGTTTATATTCTTGTAATTGGTTTTGTAATTTGGGGGACTCTCCATAACCATTTCAAGGTGTAAATATGTTTCCTGGGTTTCAAATGTTTGGTATGAAACGGGCAGTGTACTTTACAAAGTTATAGGCAGGAAAGTAAAATTCAGCTTTGGACACCCACATGAAGGTTACATAACCAAGTATGCATAAGAAGGCAGCCAAGTACTGGTTTGACCTTTCAAATTAAGTACTTACTGCAGGATGGAATCACATGGCTTGGTGGGGACTGAGCTCCCAACTGAATGAGAGCACAAGTTACAGAGAGGGAGACTACATATCCCAGGCTGCTTTGCAACACAGGAACTCCAGAGTATGATACACATTTCTCAGCTAACCTATTCTTTCTCCTGATTGTCCAAAACAAATTATGAATTTTATGCTAATCTTAGCAGGGATTTTCAGGGGTCTCAACTACGAAAAGCCCCACCTTGCAAACTGAAAAAATTTAGCAAACATCAGGGTGAGTTTGTAAATGTTTATTTTTGGTATTTTTTCATGCAAATAAAATGTTTGCATACACTACTGATTATTCTCTATCAGATGCATTCATAATCCAGGAAACTTAGATATGCCTTTAACGACCAAATGGGTACTAGCAGAGAATGTTACCTAGCAGAGAATGTTGTGCTCAAAAGTTTGCGTACCCTGGCAGAAATTGTGAAATTCTGGCATTTATTTTGAAAATATGGCTACTCATGCAAAGACTATGTATTTTATTGAAGGATAGTGATCATATGAAGCCATTTATTATCACATAGTTGTTTTGATCCTTTTTAAATCATAATGATAACAGAAATCACCCAAATGGCCCTTATCAAAAGTTTACATACCCTTGAATGTTTGGGCTTGTTACGTACACGCAAGGTGACACACCCAGGTTAACATGGCAATTTATGTTTACTTTGCCACACCAGTGGCATTTTAAATTGCAATAAGTGTTTGTGTATAAATAGTCAATGAGTTTGTTAGCTATTGTGTGCATGCACTGAGCAGGCTAGATACTGAAACATGCAGAAAAGAACTGTCAAAAGACCCACATAGCAAGCTAATGAAACTTCATAAAGATGGAATAGGCTATAGAAAGATATCCAAAGCCGTGAAAATGCCAGTCGGTACTGTTCAATCATTTAAGAAGTGGAAAATTCATGGATCTATTGATACCAAGCCAAGGTCAGGTAGACCAAGAAAGATTTCAGCCACAACTGCCAGAAGAATTGTTCGGAATACAAAGAAAAACCCACAGGTTACCTCAGGAGAAATGCAGGCTGCTCTGGAAAAAGAAGGTTTAATTGTTTCAAGGAGCACAATACGAGGATACTTGAACAAAAATTAGCTTCATGGTCGAGTTGCCAGAAAGAAGCCTTTACTGCACCAATGCCACAAAAAAGCCTGGTTACAATATGCCATACAACAACTTGACACGCCTCACAGCTTTTGGCGCAATGTAATTTGGAGTGACGAGTCAAAAATTGAGTTTTATGGTCACAACCATAAGCGCTATGTTTGAAAATACTGGCAGACAATTTCCATTCTTCTGCTTGAGCATGGGACGCTCTTAGACTTTCCAGTATGAAAATTACCCTAAGTGCAAGACCAAGTTGACCCTCCAGTGGTTACAGCAGAAAAAGGTGAAGGTTTCGGAGTGGCCATCAAAGTCTCCTGACCTTAATATCATCAAGCCACTTTGGGGAGATCTCAAACGGGCGGTTTATTCAAGACGACCAAAGACTTTGCATGACCTGGAGGCATTTTGCCAAGACGAATGGGCAGCTATAGCACCTGCAAGAATTAGGGGCCTCATAGACAAATATTACAAAACTGTACTTGTCTAGTCTTCTCTTAAATCATTAAAAACACATTTAGTATTGTGCATGTATAAAAAAATGAGCCCTGCAACCCATAGGCCATTTTGATAATTTACTTTCTATTGTTTTTAGATCAGTAATACATAATATATACAGCACATATCAAGGTAATTTATTACAAAACTTTGGGGGGGAGGTCTAATTTGTGATAACATAACACAAAGTGCAGTAGTGTTGCATGTGAGACTGTCTACAGGATTAAGATGTGATAGCAAACTAGTGCCATGTTTTCCAATTTGATGTATAACCATTCCAACAATTCTATTTTCATTTTATTGATCTATAATTTTAACCAGAAAATATTGACCTACCTGGAGCTCCCATGAATATTTGCATGAACAGACCATACAAATGATGTTTAGAAGCTTGTACCCTATGAAAATGACCCCGTTCAACTTCTTGTCACAGGCCAGTTGACTCCAAAAGAGAAAATAGCACATTTCTGCCAGGGGAGCCTGTGTCATATGGCTTTACACCAAGTCTCAGGCCCCATTTTTCATCAAGAGAATCACCAACAACCATCCACGCATCATGGCAGCTTCAAACAATGAATTTAGAACAAGCTTCTACTTGTTTTATATTTCTGCCGCTGTCCAGTGAATTAAGCTTTCCAGTTAGGGTCATTGTGTTGCTCATTGAACAGGTGCGTGCTGGTACAGAGCCTTATTCTGTTCTGTTTTACTGAAGCCATTGGCCTCCTGAACTCCTCCTGGCTCCCTACTTATCCTACATAATTTTTTATGAATGATAGCTTTTCAACACCATGGGAACAGGCTGTAAGAGCACGAGATGCGGGCACATCCAACACATTTCTATTTGAAACGCTTGGTTTGAATCCACAGGTATGACGTCTTCTTTTAAACCCACTTCTCCAGATTTATTATTCTTTTTTTGATCAGTTTCTTTTTGTTTATCTTGTGCCAATAGTCTCCCACCAGGTCTTTTCAGGTACTTCACAATCCGCGTTTTTGTTTGTTTTAAAACATACGCCCTTCTGAGAAGGTTCCCTGGTGAGAGCTGTCACAGCTAATATATGTGGAAGTTTGAGAGTGACTGAACGGATCTCAGAGTCTTATAGTAGGTAAAGAATAGCATTCTTCAAACTGTCACATGAAGATGAGACACAAAGCATGACGATTCCATGTGTGGAATGGGGTAGCTTTACATTCTTTGTCACTTTTGTGTAGAGTAAGTTAAATGCACCTTATTTACATCTTATTAAATCCTCATATAAAGTCCTATAGATCGTGTATCAGAATTGAAAATACTTAAAATCAGTCATAGTTCTGTAGTATGTAATAACATATATCGCTTTATGAAAAATTAGAAAAATTATAGTATTTCATGTTTCAAATTGTTGCTCTTTAAAAAAAATCTGAGAAATTAAATTGTGAAAAATATATTTCATTAATGTTTACTATAATAATATTATTATTATCATACTTTATTTGTAAAGCGCCAACATATTCCGTAACAATGTTCAAGGGTTGAGCATAAAACAATTACAATATTAACACATGGCAAAAGGAAGGGCCCTGTTTTTGAGGTTAAAATTGTGTGCGTTTTTCCAAAGCACCTTGCAAGACCGAAAACTTGCAGACATTCCTTGTTGTTTTCTGTAATCTTCTAGAATTAAATTGAAAGTCTGACCTTATAATACAGCCAAAGCCTGTAATAACACCATATCTCCTCCATCGTTGTGCTTGTCTCTTCAATACTTAATACTACCCCTTTCATCACATTGTGCCATACTCCTGTGCTTCACTCTAGTTAATTCCAACATCCAAGACTTTTTTTTCTGGACATACTCTAGGGAAGTTCTTGCAGTAAGATCCTTCAATACCTTTCAGAAAACCAAGTCTGAAGACTTTACTCTTCTGAGTAGTTTATCTCTCCCCAACAAAATACTGCTTTCAAGCTCTAGAGAGACCACCTGTCTATTGACTCAATACTTCACCCTTCTCCAAAAGACTAGACCAATACCCAACATATTTTTTTTGCCTGAACCACTGTCCATTATCTTGTATAAATCACAAGCTTTCAGAAGTGGGGACATCAACTGCTCTGTATCTATGGGATTGAAGGAACTGAAGCTCGGTTTGTCAAGTATGTAAACTTTTTGGGGAAAATCAGAATTTTTGAAGACTATTCATGAGTACAAGAGTCCATTTTGTGTTCGTTACATCGCATCATGAAAGCTAAATGATGATGGGTGTAAGTTTTGGTTATCGGTGAAGAGAGACTTCGGCGCTCACTACGAGTCTTTCCTCACGACTACTGTAGGGGCTGCTCATTGCAGGTTTAGTTGGGAATGCCATGTGTCTCTTTCCACCATCTCCCCCGTGTGCCGTTGTGTATTTTCTAATTCCCGCGTGCCTGGCTTTGCTCAGCCTCATCCAGTTTCTGAATTTTTGAAATTTTTCGTCCGCAATTTTTTTCCTCGCTTAGCCAATTTTGGATTTGCGAAAACCCCCAAATATGGCTCAAAATCACTGGCAACCTCACTGCCAGGCTTCTTGGTTGTCCCCCTGTGCTGTCTGTGAGTGTGTTATTATATTTGTTAAATTTTTTGTTTGTTTTTTAGGGTTTTTAGATTTACGCGCTTGGTTCGCAGTTGCGACCCTCACAATGCAGCCTAAGTCCTGCGCCGTACACATCTCGCCTCGCCTCACCCCGCTTCGCAGATGAGCACCTTCAGTGATCATCCAGCCAAAGTCCTACGCCGTACACGGATCACCTCGCTTTCTGAGGTTTCTCAGATGAGCACATTTGGCGCTCATCCAGCCTAAGTGGTGCGTTGTCTCGCGGCTCGCCTCGCTTCACGAGGCTCGCAAAGCGTCACCAACATTGTAAGCGTTCCCAACACTGACAACTATATATGTGATTATTAACCTTTAATTGTAATGCACTAACATATTCCTTAGTGCTAAACAGGTGCTAAATAAAGTTAACAAATTACAAAAGAATGGAGGGCCCTGTTATTGAGTTTAAAGTCAAGCAAACAAAGAGCTTTCTCTAAATATTGAAAACTTGCAGTCTAAAGGGTATGGGTGAGGTTTTGTCAGGTGAGAGTTTTGAAATCAATGTAAAGTATTTAAAGAACATCTGTATATTCACCATTATAACATCAACCTTTTTCTAAATTTCAGAATGTCTTCTTTTTTTTTAAAGAAATTAAGATTATTCTGAGTACATTTACATGTCTCAAGCAGGTCAAGAGGTCTGCTTTTCCCACAGAACGTCTCCGTAAACAGTATTTCCACTGTCGCTAAGGATTCTAGGTAGTAACATGCAAATTAACTTAAAAACATACCGTATCGCCTCTTTGTCCAAGGCCCACCTCATTTGCATATCAGTACCCAGAATTCTTAGTTACCATGGAAATACTGTTTATTGAGAAGTGCTCTGGGTAAAAAACAGGTCTTGGCCAGCTTGTGACATGTAAGTGTACTTGGAATGATCTGTCCATTCCTTTTTGGATCTACAATGGAGGATTTTCCATTCCTATTTCTATTCACCATAATATATCTAGTTCTTTTGTAATAATTTTCTTATGTATTGCCAGTAGTCTCCCACTCTGTCTTTTCAGGTACATCACAATCAGCCTTTCTGCAGGATTTAAAACAGTAGCCTTTCTAAGAAGCTTTCCTGGGGAGAGCTGTCACAACTAATATAGGTGGAGTCTTTAGGGTGTCCAAGAAGGGCTCAGGTCTAAAATTATATTACAGAACTTTATCTTTAGTTTTCCATGCCGAGCTCCATTCAGGTGACTTATTACAAATAGATTCTTAAAGGAAAAGTATGAAAATGTAAAGAATGCTTAAGGTGCCAGTACTTTGTGCTTAGATAGCAATATTATGACTAATTAGTGCGCACCCTATACTATAGAACAAGAATAACTTAAAGGGATATGTAACTTTCCTGGATTATGAATGCATCTGATAGAGGAGAATTAATATATAAAAAAAATGTGCTTGAAAAAATACCAAAACAGCAATCTTTAAGTCTGACCACAGTTTTTCTATTGGATTGAGGTCTAGGCTTTGACTAGGCCGTTCAAACACATTTACATGTTTCCCCTTAAACCACTCATGTGTTGCTTTAGCAGTTTGTTCGGGTCATTGTCCTGCTGGAAGGTGAACCTCCATCCTTGCCTCAAATCACGCACAGAGTGTTACAGGATTCGCCCAAGAATATTCCTCCCTGAATTCTGAGCAGTTTCCCAGTCCCGACTGCTGAAAAACATCCCCACAGCAGGATGCTGCCACCACCATGTTTCACTGTGGGGATGGTGTTCTTTGGGGGATGTATTTGGTTTGCGCCAGACATAGGGTTTTCTTTGATAGCCGAAAAGTTAAATTTTAGTCTCATCAGACCAGAGCACCCTCCTCCATACATTTCGGGAGTCTCCCAAATGCTTTTTCGCAAACTCAAAACGTGCCATTTTGTTTTTTGATGAAAGTAATGGCTTTCTTCTGGCTACTCTGCCATTAAGCCCTACTCTTTGGAGCGTACGGCTTATTGTCGTCCGATGTCCAGATATTCCAGTCTCTGCTGTGGAACTCTGCAGCTCCTCCAGGGTTACCTTAGGTCTCTGTGCTGCCTCTCTGATTAATGCCCTCCTTGCCCGGTCCATGAGTTTGGGTGGGTGTCCGTCTCTTGGCAGGTTTGCTGTTGTGCCATGTTCTTTCCATTTGGTTATAATACATTTGATGGTGCTCCTGGGGATCATCAAAGATTTGGATATTTTTTAATAACCTAACCCTGACTTGTCCTTCTCAACAACATTGTCCCTTACTTGTTCCTTGGTCTTCATGGTAGTGTTTGGTTAGTGGTGCCTCTTGCTTAGGTGTTGCAGCCTCTGGGGCCTTTCGAAAACGGTGTTTGTACATGTAATCACAGATGAGGTGACACTTAGATTGCACACAGGTGGACATCATTTCATTAATTATGTGACTTCTGAAGGTAATTGGTTGTACCAGAGCTTTTTATGGGCTTCATAAGAAAGGGGGTGAATACATACGCACATGCCAATTTTTTGTTTTCTATTTCTAAAAAATAGTTTTATGTATATATTTTTCTCATTTCACTTCACCAACTTAGACTATTGTGTTCTGATCCATGACATAAAATTCAGATTAACAAAACATTGAACTTAAGGCTGTAATGTAACAAAATAGGTAAAAAGTCAAGGGGCTGAATACTTTTGCAAAGCACTGTATAAGAACATGAAAAGTCAAGGTCAGTCATGGAGGAACAAAGGTTTCCAAAGCTGACAGGCTGTTAGTCTGTGGACTTAAAAGAAAATAACATTTACATTGTATGTAATATATAAGATAAAATAATGCACACATATTCCCATTCAGTGGGTCACTCAAATGTGTAAGTGAGGTGTTAAGCTGACCCCCTTCAACTGGATTGCATCTTATGCTAGCATTGCGAACTGTACTCGGACACCATACTCTGTAAACAGTCAGAGGCCTGACAAGAACAGGAAGGAAAACCCACTTTAAACTTTATCACTTACCTGATTGGTTCAAAACCCCTGCAGGTCGTTGAATGACTTACTATCAGCACCACCAAAATAAAAAGCTATGGCCACTGTATGGCAAACATGGAGCAAAAGCGTGTATTATCATTCCATTGGCTGTGAGAAACGTTCATAGAGAGCAGCTTACCAGGCTTGTGCTTGAGCTATCCAGCTAACCTGTTGGTTGACTAGGTTAATAACCTTTGGAACCCTGGAACCAATAGGTGTATGTTTTGTGTTAAGAACATGGTATTTCTTTTACCCAGATGAAAGCTGCTAACGCATGATTGTTACAGCCCAGAAATCCAGGTGCCTACTTTTTTACTTCCCAAGATGGTGAGCATTGACCAGCTAACACTGTTCTTTTCCTATCTTAATTCATTGGGAGTAGGTGAATCCATGATTGGGAAACCACCAGAAGTAAACCATATGTTGATTAATAAAGAGGTTCACAAGCTTCATTCAGGAAAAGATTGTCCAATAAGAACAGACAGACTAGTGATTAGCCATTTCACATTTTTTATTATTATTATCGTTTATTTATAACGCGCCAACATATTGCGTAGCGCTGTACATAAGATATGTTCAAAACAAGGAAACATACAAATTAACAAATAGCAAGGCAAGGAGGGCCCTGTCTTTGAGCCTCAAATCCATAGTGCTTTCCCTAAAGCACCTTGTGAGATTGAAACTCGCAGACTTACAACCTAAAGGTATTGTGTGAGGAAAAGGAGGGAGAGAGAGGTGAGAGTTTGTTAGGGTGGAAGGTGATACGCTTCTTTAAAGAGATGTGTTTTAAGAGAGGTTTTGAATGTTTTGAGGCTGGAGTATAATCTGGTGGAGCGAGGCAAGGAGTTCCAGAGAATAGGGGCAGCACAAGAAAAGTCCTGAAGGCGAGAGTGAGAGGAGGTGACAATAGTTGTGGAAAGAAGATGGTCATTAGCAGAGCGAAGAGGGCAGGTGGGGGAGTATTTGGAGATGAGACCAGAGATGTAAGGGGGAGTGCTCTTGTTGAGGGCTTTGAAAGTTACTGTCAGGATTTTAAATTTTATTCTAGAGCCTATGGGAGACAGTGGAGAGATTGACAGAGAGTTGATGCCGACACTGAACGTTGTGTACGGAAGATGAGTCTAGCAGAGGCATTCATAATGGATTGAAGTGGAGATAGTCTGGTGGACCTGTAACCAATACGCAGTTAAGCAATGGTTACCTGATTGGTTACCGTGACCATGTTGCTGTAAATTTAAAACAAATACTCATCTTCTGATAAAAAAATTATACAAACTGCTTGATCTAGTAATGAGAACAAGTTATGGACTAGGATTATAGTGTGATTATATATTACAGAGCGGATTTACTAGTGGTCACTCCAATCGGACAAGACGGATAGATGTTTATTTCACTCTGTGATGCTTCCAGCAATTAAGTTTCGCCCACTTTGTATCATTAGTCATACATTGGCCTTTACTAAAATAAAATTAATAAATATATCATGTGATATAAAAAATCCATAATATATGACAGTGTAAAATAGTCCAATATTGGGAGCAATTAAGGTGTCTGCCTTATCTTATATAAAGGTGGCTAGAACTTCTCAATGGCAATATTGGACTAAACAGTACAGCATCACCCATTATATGTTCTGTCTCTTTCTATAGATAGATAGTTGTGTGTACAATAACATGAGGTCATTGTTTCCTTATTTATGAAGAGACTCTCCATTTTTTTTTTAAATTACAAGGAGATATAAAAGATAAACAGTAAATACCATCCAATCCAAACCCCAGCTCCCTCCTCAAGGCTAAAGAAGTGGTCACAAAATGAATTTAACGCTATAATAAGTTCAAGATTTTCCCCAAGTTAAAAGCTCATATAACAAGCAGCAAAGCACAACGTATATTTCTTAGGAATGCCCAGAGGACTGGCATCATCACATAGTAATGCAGCCTTCATCAGCAAATTGATCATACTTATCATTGGAGGTTGGCAGCTCTGTGCTCCAGATGTACCGTTTGGCAGGCTGTGCAAATCATTTTTAAAAGGGGAACCCAATCACCCTGCCATGTGATGTGAAACACCAATGGAATTACTTCATAAGTAAAATGCCAGTAATGGTGCAGTGGTCCAGCCACAAGCATCGGCATGCTAATTTGCTTCTGTTTTGTTCCCCCACTGTGTCATGTCTAGATCTGGGCTTTGAACTTCGATCTGAGCTCAGCTGTTTTGCATAATATGATGGAAGCTGATTTGTATCTGCCAGGTGAAATAGACAGTCTGTAAGGAGATGGATTACAAACAGATGCCGGTTGACCTCACTAATGGGTTGATGTCCTGATCTATTGTCCCGATCAACATTTACTACTGTTTTATTGGACTTCTGAGTACTGAATGGTTGAAATGATAACCCCAAAGATTCTAGATTTTGCTACGGGTAGTATAACATTGTGCCTCTCAAATTTACTAGCAATATCAAGTAAACCAAGATTATATTATTTACTGTAGTTATAGAACTATACAAACAAGTTAAACTATCACTTTGTTGTTTAGTTGTGTGTGACTCTTTGTGACCCTATGGACAAAAAGGTGCATCTGTCAGCCACTGCCCTCTGAGCTCCATCAAGCTCATTTCTTCAATGACCTCCTCTGCCATCCCCTTCTTAATGTGTCTTTACAGCATCAGAGTCTTATGGACACAAAATATTGAGCTTTAGCCTCACAATCAATCCTTCCAGTGAACTATTTACAAGGATACGTTAAATGAAAATGAGAGAATAATAAATTAGAATAGATGCAATGGAGTTGAGCTCTGCTGTGGAGAGTTCTCAATCTAGAGGTCTAGGATTGTTAAACCTGAGGAGCTGGGTGCCACAACCCAGTCATTCAATGGATTTTATGTGGCCTGCTTCTCTAAGTAAAGCATATTGTATGTCCCTGTGTCAAAAACATAGATTGCAGTAGTTTTATCGGAAATGCAAACCTTTATTTCCCCTCTCTGTGTGTGTTACTCTTTATTCTCTCTTCATTCTCTCACTATTCTATATTACATACTCTCCACATTTCACAACTCCATTTCAAATATTTTATAAGGACTTCAAATACCTATTGTTGACCATTTATGCTCAGCAAATTGATAAAAAAAAGTGCAGAACTTACTAAATGTTCAGCTCAGAGGAAACATTACCACATCCAAGAAAAGATACTGGCACAGAATAAGTGACCTTCTGCATTTGAAGTATGTGTATAAGGGTGGGGGTTAGTAATATAATGTGTTCACAGGACCTTTTGAGGGAAAAAACAATGCCATGATGACTCCAAACTTTAAAATATTTGATAGGAAAGTGTTCAAATTAATTATATTTTTTCTTTTTCGAGAAAAACTGAATGTAAACCGATACATATATATATATATATATATATATATATATATATATATATATATAGTAAATAAAAAGTACATCTATGTTCACATTTGAATGTCTAAAGCAAGTTAAAAAACCTGTTTCCAGCTCAGAGAAAAACAGGTATTACACTGCATTCTGGGAAGTTGAGCTGTATATATGTATGAAACTCACAAAACGTATGGAGAAAGGTGCTCTGGTCTGCCAAGACTAAAATTGAACTTTTCGGCCATCAAAGAAAATGCTATGTCTAGTACAAACCCAACACATCACATCACCCAAAGAACACCATGCCCACAGTGAAACATGGCGGTGGCAGCATCATGCTGTGGGGATGTTTTTCAGCAGCCGGGACTGAGAAACTGGTCAGAGTTGAGGGAAAGATGGATGGTGCTAAATACTGGGATATTCTTGAGCAAAACCGGTACCACTCTGTGCGTGATTTGAGGCTAGGACGGAGGACAATGACCCCAAACACACTGCTAAAGCAACACATGAGTGGTTTAAGAGGAAACATGTAAATGTGTTGGAAAAACATCTTCAAAGTTGTGGGCATGTTCTGTAAATGAAATGATGCAAATCCTCAAACAATCAATCTTAATTCCAGGTTGTGAGGCAACAAAACACGAAAAATGCCAAGGGGGGTGAAAACTTTTGCAAGGCATTGTATACTATATGCCTAATGAAATCCAGAAACCTTCCATATCACTTAAAGGTTATATTTTATTATTAAACGTTGTAAAAATATTTTGCATGTTAGCAAGTCAAGTTTTTCAAAAGAATATACAATTAATGCGACACTTCAGTAAGTTTTTTTTTTCTTTACTGGAGGATGGCAAGCAACAAAGCAATTAATGTGTTTCATGCCTAGGTGGCATCGGAACTCCAGCCTCACAAGCCTGGCATTATTAGTTCGATATACTGCAGAGTGCTCTTTGTTAAGTGCATTATTTCTCGGTTAGATAGGCAGACACTCACCCAATTAAACATAGACAATCTTTTCAATTATTAGTGGCTTTCGTACTGTCTGCAATGCCAAAAATCTGCAGCTGCTTTGTGTTTGATCCCTAGAGTGACATTGCTGTGAACTATTGAAAGCAGCGCTCCATTATCTGGGCTGTTACCAGGGTACGGCTCAATTGCAGCGACAACAAAACCCAGCAGAGCTTTACTGAGACAAGGGAAAGAATTCAGGAGGGAAACTGCATTGCACCACTGGGAGAAGCGGATCAGAAAGTTGTTGAGCTATACAGTTTTTAACAAACAAAAAATGAGAATAAAGACAGCTCCAGAAAATAAAACTATTACTTAAATGTATCTGGAAGTTTCTTGGATTATGAAGCACCTGATAGAGGAGAATCAGTAGTTTTATGAAAACAGTTATTGCATGACAAAATAAACATTAATAAACTAACATAAAATTCATAATTAGTTGTGGACAGCCAGAGGCAGGTACAACAATGTATTTATTTCCCTCTCACTGGCTTGAAAGGCAGCCTTGATACTGACAGCTGATTGGCTGGGACACAGCTCCGTGCAGCTCATTGGCTAGGACACTCTGCCCACATAAGTGCCTCGGGGGGGCGGGGGGGGGGGGGGAGCTCAAACACATTTCAAATGGTCTTTGAATAAAAAGTAAACAGAATTCCTCAATTAAATGATTTGATATGAGACACCCGATCAGACAGACGCACACAGGAGATCATACAGACATACTGACATATAGTTTTAAGAGTCCCTGTAGATCAAGATTTATTTATTCTGTCACGGATTAAAAAAAAATAACCAGTATAAGGATATTTTTTTTGGGGGGGTTGGAAAACCATTGGTCTGTAGTCAAGAAATATGGCATTAAACTTTCCAAATTCCTGACATATTGCATGAAACATATGAACTGGGACCATGAGCCTCGTAGTTTGTATCCCCATTCTTTGAAACCTAAATATAAATAAGAAAACACTTGTTACACTTCCTATCAAGTTTCTTCCAAGGTGGATCAGACCAATTGTTTCTTTTCCATTTCAGTCTTGCTCTGATATTAATTGTCTTAATTTAATATATTTATTGTGTAAAAAAACAAAAAAAATGGTAATTTATAAAATATTTTCCATGTAAATGAAAAGTTTTAAAATAAAAACAAATGTGAAAATCTGGGATTACTGTGTCTCTTTTTAATCCATGCAGTTTTTGCTATGCTGATTTGAGGCTGTATACTGCTAATGTTTGAAATATATTAGCAGCTGCTATCAGAATAGAACACATGTAATTTTGGAAATACCATATCAGTGTTTATCAACCTAAAACTCCCATTTCTCTTTCAATTTCTATTATATTAACTAAGGCTTATTTGATTATGGTTTTATCGTTATTACAGAGTATTGAAGGCCTGACATTTTCCACAGTGCTATACAGCTGGAGATAATTAAAAATGTGTTTAGAGTTCAGTAAACCAATATAGTAGGCTGTGAGAGTCCTGCTCTTGTGAGCTTACAATCTAGTAAGGTTGAGGATGTAGGAGCGACTCAGCACTATGATGCAGTAGTGAGGGACGGTTTGATAAAGGTCATATGTGGATGTGATATTAGTTGAAGGTCATGTGTAGATGCAATAAGGACCTGATCAAATGACATTGTATAATGGTGATATGGAACCATTGTGTTGTATGACTGACAATGATGTAGCTCACAATATAAGGGGGTAGGGGATACAGGAGGAACTCTGGACGGTTGGACAAAGGTGGATGGGATATTACGGTGCCTTGCAAAAGTATTCACTCCCCGTTGACTTTTTACCTATTTTGTTACATTACAGCCTTAAGTTCAATGTTTTGTTAATCTGAATTCTATGTGATGGATCAGAACACAATAGTCGGGAAGTGAAATGAGAAAAATATATACATAAAACTATTTTTTAGAAATAGAAAACAGAAAATTGGCATGTGCGTATTCATTCAGCCCCTTTGTTATGAAGCCCATAAAAAGCAACCAATTACCTTCAGAAGTCACATAATTAATGAAATGATATCCACCTGTGTGCAATCTAAGTGTCACATCATCTGTGATTACATATACACACACCATTTTTGAAAGGCCCCAGAGGCTGCAACACCTAAGCAAGAGGCACCACTAACCAAACACGGCCATGAAGACCAAGGAACTCTCCAAACAAGTAAGGGACAATGTTGTTGAGAAGTCAGGGTTAGGTTATAAAAAAAAATTCAAATATTTGATGTTCCCCAGGAGCACCATCAAATCTATCATAACCAAATGGTAAGAACATGGCACAACAGCAAACCTGCCAAGAGATGGCCACCCCCCAAAACTCACAGACTGGGGAAAGAGGGCATTAATCAGTAAGGCAGCACAGAGACCTAAGGTAACCCTGGAGGAGCTGCAGAGTTCCACAGCAGAGACTGGAGGATCTGTACATAGGACGACAATAAGCCGTACGCTCCACAGAGTTGGTCTTTATGGCAGAGTGGCCAGAAGAAAGCCATTACTTTCAGTTTGTGAAAAGGCACGTGGGAGTCTCCCAAAATGTATGGAGGAATGTGCTCTGGTCTGATGAGACTAAAATTCAACTTTTTGGCCATCAAAGAAAACACTATGTCTGGTGCAAACTAAACACATCACATCACCCAAAGAACACCATCCCCACAGTGAAACATGGTGGTGGCAGCATCATGCTGTGGGGATGTTTTTAAGCAGTCGGGACTAGGAAACTGGTCAGAGTTGAGGGAAAGATGGATGGTGCTAAATACAGGGATATTCTTGAGCAAAACCTGTACCACTCTGTGTGTGATTTGAGGCTAGGACGGAGGTTCACCTTCCAGCAGAACAATAACCTTAAACACACTGCTAAAGCAACACTTGAGTGGTTTAAGGGGTAACATGTAAATGTGTTGAAATGGCCTAGTTAAAGCCCTGACCTCGATCCAATAGAGAATCTGTGGTCAGACTTAAAGATTGCTGTTCACAAGCGCAAACCATCCAACTTGAAGGAGCTGAAGCAGTTTTGCAAGGAGGAATGGGCAAAAATCCAAGTGGTAAGATGTGGCAAGCTCATAAAGACTTATCCAAAGCGACTTGGAGCTGTGATTGCCGCAAAAGGTGGCTCTACAAAGTATTGACTTTAGGGGGGTGAATAGTTATGCACATTGACATTTTCTGTTATTTTGTCCTATTTATTGTTTGCTTCACAATAAATAAAAAAAAAACATTTTCAAAGTTGTGGGCATGTTCTGTAAATTAAATGTTGCAAATCCTCAAACAATCCATCTTAATTCCAGGTTGTGAGGCAACAAAACACGAAAAATGCCAAGGGGGTGAATACTTTTGCAAGGCACAGTAGGTACCCCGTCTCTAGATCCATAGGTGGTTATGAAATGAAATTATTTTTTAAAGCCACAGACTCCCACAATAAAAATAAAACTACTGGGAGAAATCCACCCTGGATAGGCCTTGCATGTTGGTAGCAGTTTACTCGGAAAGGGTTTAAAGGTTTAACCTTCCCTGGGGAACGCATACCCTGGTGTCTTAGGAGGTTCATAATTGTAGGGATTTTCGCATTAAATGTTGCATTACAGGCAGGAGGTTTAGGAATAGAGTTTCTCTCTCACCACAAATGGATGCCATTGCCGGGGATTGAGAGCGCTCCCGAGTGTCTTGTGATAATTACAGAAGCATATTTTGGCTTCCATGTGAAGTTTGATCGCAATCTCCTGAAAGGGCTGTGGCTTTATTTAATGACATGTCTACCCTTTTGTGTTTATTTGCTACTATCTGTTGCAGGATAAAATCAAACAGAACTAAATTAAATGCACATGGCAGTTGTTTTTTATTACATTGGATTCGAACAATAACTGCCGGGGAGATGCCAAGTGGTAGCTGCAGAAATAAAAATAAATGTTTGCTATGAATTAGGGAAAGTAAAACAATTGTTTAAAGGAACATTAAAAAAAAATATGAAAACATATATATATATACTAGCTTCTTGCCCGTAAAAAAATGACGGCAATAAAATTGTAATGCTGTTTGCCACACAATGCGAAGCTATGGCCCATCTGAGCACCTTCGACGCTCATTGCGAGCCGCCCCAGCGTACATTACAGGCCTTGCGATGAGTGGCTTTGCAGTTTATTGCCATTTTTGGCAATCTGCAACTTTCCTGCTTTGCAATGATCACCTTCGGCGACCCCCCCCCCCCCCCAGTGTAGTTTAGGGGTCTTGCTATGAGTGTTACTGCCTTGGGTTAAGTGTTGCTGGCTTCAGGCTCTTTTTTTACTGCCTTCGGCCTCATTTTCATCCTGTTATGTTTTTTCGGCCGACATTCTTTTTCTAACTTTGGCGATTTTTGATCATGAAAACACGCCAAATATGCCTCAAATTAACTTGCAACCTCACTCACAGGCACAATCGTGACGATAACTCACAGTTCGACAACTCTATATGTGATATACAAACATACATGCATATAAATATATATACCTACATACAATGGTACCTTGGTACTCGTCTGCCTTGGAACTCATTGAATTTGGTATTCAACACGTTTTGATGAGGAGAAATTGCTTTGACATTCAACACTTTCTTGGTACCTGCTTCACTTGCTGTAGCCTGTATGAGTCAATTTACATTACTCTTCATGGGAGCTTGGTGCTCATCATGTTCGGCACTCGTGTCTAGTGGTTAGGATTTGGTGCTTTCACCACTGCAACCTGGGTTTTATTCAAGTCAGGGAACCAAGAGATCAAACCACCCTGAAGCCATACAGGGTTTGGCCTGGTTAGTACTTGGATGGGAGACCACCTAGGAATACAAGGAGCTGTATGCTGTGGCCCACTGGAGAAGGAACTGGCAACCCATTCCAGTATTTCTGCCATGAATACCAAGTACCAAAATAGAAAACCAAGTGGATCGGCATGGTGTTTTGTGGTCCATGAGGTCACAGAGAGTCAGCCATTACGGAACAACACACACATACACACACCAAGGTACCACTGTATGTATGAAGGAGCTCTATACAACTGGCAAAAACAAGATCTGGTGCTGACTGCGGCTCAGACGACGAGCTTCTTATTGCAAAGTTCACAATTAAACTGAAGAAAAGAGGGAAAATCATCAGACCAAGCAGATATGAAATAAATAATATCCGTTTTGAATATGCAGTGGAGGTAAGGAATAGATTTAAGGGACGCAAAATGGAAGATAGAATGCCTGAAGAACGTTTGACCGAAGTCTGCAATATTATCCAGTAAACAGCCACAAAGAAAATTACCTAAAATAAAGAAAATTAAGAAGGTAAAATGGTTATCTGACTTGAAAGTAGCCCAGGAAAGATGGAAAGCGAAAGATAATGGAGATAGGAAAAGATTTGTCCAACTGAAAGCAGAATTCCAGAGGACTGCAAGAAGAGACAAGGAGACATTCTACAATGAGTGATGTAAAAAGATAGAAGATAACAGAATGGGTAAGTCAAGAGATCCCAAAGGCACCTTTCATGCCAAAGTGTCTGTGATAAAAGACAAAAATAGTAGGAACAGAAGAAAAAGATGCAGGAATACACTGAAGATCTATACAGGAAAGATCTTAACAATTTGTGATAACCTCAATAGTTTGTCCAATGAGCTGGAATCAGACATCTTGGAGCGTGAAGTGATATGTCTTGCTGATAACAAGGCTGCAGGAGTTAATGAAATCCCAATTGAACTATTTGAAAGTCTACAAAATGATAGGACAATGGCTAGACAAATCCAAAGCTGAAATCAATATTACTGGAAGAAATATCAACAACCTCAGATACGCTGATGATACTAACTTGATGGCTGAAAGTGAGGAGGAACTAAAGGACCTATTGATGATGGTAAAAGAAGAGAGAGCAAAATCTAGCCTGCTGCTTAACGTTAAAAAGAAGAAGATCACGACAAGCGTCAATCTCACTTCCTGGCAAATAGAGAAGAAGTGGAGGAAGTCAGAATTTATTTTACTGGGATCCAAGATCTCTGCAGATGGTAACTGTAGTCATGACATTAACAGACGTTTGCTTCTGGGAACAAAAGCTATGGCAAGCTTGGACAAGCTAGTAAAAAGTAAATAAATTAAAATATCAACAAAGGTCTGCATTGTTTGAACGCCGGTATTCCCAGTAGTAACATACAGATGCGAGAGCTGGACTAAAAAGAAGTCTGAATGCCGTAGAATTGACACCTTTGAATTGTGGTGTTGGAGAAGATTGTTTAGAGTCTCTTGGACTGCAAGAAGATCGAATAAAGCAGTACTTCATGAAAGCAAGATGAACTGTTTACTAGAAGGTATGATCGTGAGGCTGAAGCTAAAACATATTGGCCATATCATGAGACGGCAGGATGCCCTAGAAAAGACTCTGAGGCTGGGAAAGATTCAAGGCACAAGAAGAAGGGGGTAGACAGAGGCAGAGATCCATAGATAAAGTCACTGAAGCAATGAACATGAACTTGATGTAGCTCAGAAGGCCAGTGACTGAGAGATATACCTGGTGTGCTGACTCACGGAGAGTCGAAATGTGACTGAACGACTAAACAACAACAACAAAAATAGGCGGCATGTCTGAGTAAATACTTGGTTAGTTGCCATTTACTTCTGGTATTCCCTGTCTGGCTTTTTTTTATGAGTAAGTCCTTAGTGGAAACAAGTGAAACCTGGCTATTACATCCCTTTGTCTTTCTGTAGGAGCTGGCTGGCCTCTTAACCTCTTATTGCTCTGTGAAGGTTGTCTAGCCTATAATTATCTTCATCTAAGTCAGGTAGGAGGGACTTGCATAGCTCTTTCATATACAGGGACAGGTCACGCCCCGATTCTGGCTAGTTGCAGATCTGTTCTGTAGGTCCTCCTGAAGAGACTTAAGTGGGTTTTGCCCCTCTTTCGACATGATCCTCTCTTCATCTATTTTCATGTGTGCATTTAGGAGGTTGTTATGTTTGTCTTCCAATTTTGTAACTTTGGTGTCTACTGACTTGATTTCCGCAGTTAAGTCTGAGGTGACCTTTCGCACTGCTTTTATCTCTGATCTTGTATAACCTCCTTGGTGCTGGGAGTAGATGCCTCCACTCTTGACTTTGGTGAATGCTTAGCAAAAGTAGGGGACTGTTGAGAGGATTACATGAAAGATTTCGGAGTGCAACAGTCTTGGATATCTTTTGTGTTGTGAAACTCCAGCCATCTCCTATATCAAGCATTTTGATTTGTCCCTTTCTCTTTTGATGTGTCACTTGCGTCAATTATTGCCCCTGTGTAAAGACAATTATAAAGCCTTTGACTGTGTGGATCACAACAAAATGTGTCAAGTTCTTAAAGAGATGGGAGTACCAGATCATCTCATCCGCCACCTGAAGAATATGTATGTGGACCAAGAAGCCATGGTCAGAACCGAACATGGGACAACAGAATGGTTCAAGATTGGAAAAGGAGTGTGACAAGGTTGTATATTGTCACCTTATTTATTCAATTTATGCAGAGTACATCATGCACAAGGTCGGGCTGGATGAATCCAAAGCCGGAATCAGTATTGCTGGAAAAAGTATCAACAACCTCAGAAACGCAGATGATACTACTCTGATGGTTGAAAGTGAGGAGGAAGTAAAAGACATTTGGATGAGGGTAAAATACTTGGCCTTTAAGAAGATCCAATAAATCGGTACTTCAGGAAATAAAGACAAACTGTTCACTGGAAGGTTTGATCAAGAGACTGAAACTCAAATATTTTGGCCATATCATGAGAAGACTCTGATGGTTGAAAGGATTGAAGGCACAAGAAGAAGGGGACGACAGCGATGATGGATAGATGAGGTCACTGAAGCAATACACATGAACGTGATGGAGATCAGAAGGACCGTGAGTGAGAGATGCATCTGGTGTGCTGCAGTCCATAGGGTCAGAGAGAGTCGGATGCGACTGAACCACTTAACAACATATAGTGCTCATACTTTAGGGTGGTTTAAAGGGATATGGAAGGTTCCTGGATTTTACTAGATATACAATGTAACTGTGTATCTATTTACTTTCATGTGCTTTATTTTAATTAGAACTGCTTATAAGCTCTGTGTTTACTGCCTAAAATCATACACATAGTCATTGTATGGGTCTGTCCATTGCAGCATATGCAGACCAGACTCTGTAGGCCTAGATTTGCAGTGTAGTGTCCTAGGCTATCAGGGAACACTTCTCAGCAGCATACTGCAGCAATGGTCACTGATTGGTTAGTATGAGACACAGCACAGCCAGTACAGCATAGTTTGTGTCATCATGAGCTGCAGTGGGCAGACCGATACAGGGACTGTTTGATTTTAGGCAGCAAAACCAGACTTTATAAGGACTTCTAATAAAATAAAATACATAAAAGTAAATTGATACTCAAGGATATACCTAGTAAAATCCAGGATCTTTCCATATCCCTGTGCAAAGGGAAAAGTGCATATAAAGTAAACCGTGGTAGCTTTCATCACAGCTCACAAACATATGGACTATCCTGTGCAACAAAAGAGCTAAAAAGAACAGAAGTACTGACTTTATTTTTATGAGCTTGCCAAGCAATGAACACTCCACGAATGTATGCCTTGTGCGCATCCCAGAGAACACATTTTGAGTCAACTGAATTTTGATTTATTAAAAAAAAAAAAAAAAAACATTTAATTCTATATGTAAATTATTTTTTAGTGTCTCATCCTCCAAAAGAGAATTAGCCAATCTCCAAGAGGGTCTTGAAGATTTATTAGTTTCTCCTTTCATAATTAGTTTGACCATCGAATGGTCATACCATAATCTAGGACATATTTCAATCTCCTTAACGTTTTGCAGAGTATTTCTATCCGTAAAAAAATAATCAAGTCTTGAGTACATTTCATGTCGGTTAGAAAAAAACGTGTAATCTCTCTCATTGGACTGGAATAATCGCCAGACATCGTACAAATTGAAATTAACTATGGTGTTGTTAACATTTTTAATACTCTTTAAGTGTCTGATTATCCAAAGTAGGTTTCTTGGTCGACTTCCTATCAAGATCAGGATTAAGACAGAGATTGAAGTCTCCACAGACTAAAAAAAAAAAGAGGCCTTCTGCTTAGAGACTTATACATAAAATTAAGCACATTAGAAAGAGAGAATAAACTGAATCCTAATAGGTAGTATATAAATCAAATTAATGTAACTCGTCCTCACATTAAAAAAACTTGTACAGTCTATAGTGGATCGTTCTACTGGATCGTTCGTCTGGTCTCTACAACAGAAACTGTATCATTACAGTAACAAAGCTAGCAGGTTTTTGGCAAATAAAATCAAAAAGGAAAATCCCTTATGCAAAATAATTGAAGTGATCTATCTCAATCAGAAGTCATATAGAAAGCTGGAGGAAATTGCAAAGGTTTTTTTTTTTAATATTACAGTAAACTATATAATTTAAAAGTGAATAAAAGCTATATATCTCCCTCTTTTTAGAAGATATTAAATCCCTTTTGAAAGAATTAAACTTGCCAAAAATGTCCACCTTAGACTTGGAAGCTCTTAATAAGGACATAACTGAACAAGAAGTATTATCAGCGACATCCACCTTAAAAGTTAGATCAGCTCCTGGCCCGGATGGTCTGATTAATAGGTAATATAAAGTATGTAAAGTAGAACTGTCTAAACATTTAGTTGATACATTTAACAAAAATAAATCTGAAGGCAGAGCACCAAGAGAGATGTTAAAAGTTACGATTGTTATTATCCCCAAGAAAGACCAAGACTTAACTTTATGCAAGAATTTTAGGCCTATCTCTCTTCAAAATACAGACATAAAACTTTACTCGAAGATCTTAGCAGACACGCTAAACTTGGTTTTGCCTTAAACTTGTTTCCATAGATCAAACAGGTTTTATAAAAGGGAGGCAGGGTTCTGACAATATTAGAAAAATATTAGATAATTTTTCATATGCCAGATCCCTGGGACTGCCTGCAGTCTGTCTTTCTCTTGACGCTGAGAAAGCCTTCGACAGAATTGGGTGGGACTATATGGAACAGACTCTGATAAACTTTGCTCTGGAGGAATTTGTCTCAAAGGCTATCAGAGCTCTGTACAGTGTCCCATCCACCTCTGTTGTAGGCTCTGGATTTCAATCTGATAGATTAATTATCTCTAATGGAACGAGGCAGGGGTGTGCCCGGTCTCCAGGGATATTTACTCTTATGATCAAACCTCTCGCGGAAAGGATTAGAAGTTCTAATGCTCTAAAAGGTGTCAAAATACTGTAGGTGGGACAGACCATAGGGTCACTTTGTTTGCTGACCCAGTGAGATCATCGAAGGAATTGGAAAACATAATACAAACATACAGTAAATTGTCTAATTATTGTCTAAACATTGAAAAATCAAAAGCCCTCTTAATATTTGTCAGACAGATCAAGAAATTCTGAAGGCTAAATTTAAATGGAAAACTACAGGCATTTCACATCTAGGTATATTTTTAAGCAGAGGATTTAAGATCATAATTCAAAAAATCTATGGATCTCGATTGGATAAACTTAAGAACTTGCTAAGCTCTTGGAAAAATATATATCTATTAGCCACTTGCCCATCAAAAAATTACGGTCAATAAAATTTTAATGCTGGAATGTTTGTGACACAATGTGATTCTGCAAGACTCTTAATCTTTTTCTTATCTACAAAGAAGTTCAAAAATTAAGATTACATTTTTTTAATTTTTTTAACAACTGAACTGTTAAACCATATCAAACTTTTTAATTGTCATGTATAGACTAATATTATAAGAATCCATCAAATTTCTCAGAATACATATTGTGAACCATTACATAATTTTTTCTAATATGCAACTTATATTGTAAACAGTGTTGAATGATTTTTTTTTTTTAACAATACTAACATTAAATCGTTTAACTTTGTCTAAATGAGTCTCTTCAACCATGACAGAATGCTTATTAACATACAACTTGTATTTAAACTCCTGTTAAAGTACATAGGTATTGAATCCAGAGGAAGGCAAACAGTAAAAACCCCCATTGCAACTTAGCCAATTGTCTCAGAAGTGGGAAAAAAAGAATTCAAAAGTGACTTCCAAGACATTCCATTTTTTTTTTTTTTGTCTGTGAAAGTAGTTCTCTTTCAAAGAGCCCAGCAGACTTTTGTTTGTATGGGATGTAACCACTGCTTTTTAATTTTTCTTTCTTCCTTGCTTTTTTGTTGGTTATTACTGTACTTTTCTGAAATTGTAGATATAGTTTTGTAATTGAAATAGTACTCCTCTAAGAAGAGGCCAAGTGACCTTACATTTCTTACTTAAAATGAAACCACTATTCTCTCTGATTACAAAACCTCATAGCACACAATGTTTTTTTTTGTAAAAATACATCCATCATGTAGTAGATCACCCTGACTTGGGTTGTCTTCAATTAAAACTTTAATCTCATTTGTATTTGTGCACCTTGAAAAAGCAACATAGAGTTGTCCATGTGCAAAAACAGGTTCTTTTGTCCTTGGGATTTATTGATAGTCATGGCAAATGCCATGATAACTGGAAATTGTCTCCTTTGAAGGACAAAAGGCAAACCACTCTCACTTGGAGCTAAATCAATTCTTGGTATACAAACTCGTTCACCTTTATGGGTCCCAGTCATAATTTCTGCATGTATAAAATGATCTTTTAAATGCACAATTAATCTGGTCCCATTAAAAAGTCCTTTTTTTTGGATTCATATTTCTCAATAACAGGACAATTGCCCCTTTTTTCAATTGCAAAATATGTGGTGGCATTCTAGATGGGGTTTAAGAATTAATAAATTTGATTCACTGTCTTTATCGTCAGCCAGAACTGAATCTGCACTGTAATAATTATTTTGGGGTGTGTTGATGAATTTTAAAATGTTGTTATTTAGTTTCAAGGCATCTATATTTTTTGATGTTAAATAATTTTGTTTTCATTGTCTGAGTAATGGTCGTTGTTCAGAGTGTTTAGAAAGATTGCTGATATGAGTGATTCTTTGCAAATCATTTGTGATTACATTTTAATGGTATCATTGGGTAAATCGTGTATTTGTGGATGTTTCCCTTCTCCAATTTGAATGAGCCAATCATTTAATTATTTTTGGTCTTCAGATCTCATATTTAATTCTAATTTGAGGTGTGTAAATATTTTCCACAGTTTACTTGTCTTGATACATGTTTCGATGATATCAGTTCTATTTCCATGTGACACAACAGGTAATGTTTGCCTAAAATCTCTTCCTAACAACATCACTTCTTTTAATAATCTATCAATATATTGCAAGTCATGACATGACATAATTGTTGCCTCGTCTATGATAATTAATTTACTTTTTTTTTGCCTTGTAAAGAATTCAGTCGAATATCTGACACTGATGTTTCTAAAATGGGAACTGGCAGTTTAAATCCACTATGCACAGTTCTACCACTTTCTAACAAAGGTGCTGCAATTCCAGTTGTTGCAAATGGCATTGCTATTTGACCCTGTGCTCGAACGTAACTCATCAAACAATTATACAGATAAGTTTTTCCTGATCCACCAGGGCCATCTAGGTAGAAATAACGGTCTTTGACCATTTCATCATCTGTAGCATTTGTGATGGCATTAAATGCTTGCAATTATAAAGTATTTAAAGTTGCCAGTATTTCTTATGCTTTTGTTTTTGAAGCTCAGTGTCATAATCATCAAAGATGATGTCATTTATAAGTCCTGGATCAGGCAAATTAAAACTTGCACAATTTAATCCATGAGCAATAAATATTAACTGCATGTCCATTAAAGTTTTTAACAGTGCTATTGGCTCATTGTAACGTTTCAAAAAGTCTTCCAACATATTTAATTTAAATGTTTCCCACAAAGTAAATGCATCAGGTACATTGCAAAAGATGCAAATTAACGCAAATTGTTCTCTCATTTGCTTTGGCATTTGACATAGTGCTGCTTCTTCCAGACACCTCTCCCATCCTGTATGGTATCATCTCCTATGAAGTTTTGATATCTTGCAGCTAATGGGAAAGTCTCATAAACTATGTCATTCACTATACGAAATGTTCAAAACTTTGTGTAAAAGAAGTAATGTAAAAGAAGTAATCTGAAACTGAAACGTTCAATGTCTCTTGGACTTACTGTATAAATTTGTGGTATAATTTTATGCGTATCTCTTTTTCATTGTCTCCATAGACCATTTACAAATACATAGTGATATGGAATCTTAAAGGAATAAAAATTGTCTGGCCTGCGTGTCCTGGCAGTTTAATTTAAACCATGCAGTAAGTGTTGTTTCTCTGTGTTCACTTTGAGCTAAGGCAGTTCTTTCATTGCCTGCAGTAAAGCAAACAAACTGACTTTATGGCAAATGTACAGCTAATCGATACACAACATGTGACCGATCATGCATTTCAAATTTCAGAAGCCGCCACATTGCTTCTGGAGCACTGACATAGCAAGCATCTAAATAATTAGAACGTTCGTCATGTAAAATTGGATTTTCCTTTTCGTTTTCTGCACCTTGCACAACAACAGTTGCTGCATCATATCCTTTGTGTATATATTTATACAAATATCTGATGGGTTTAATAGAAGTGCAAGCTTCCACATTTATGAGTGCATTGTACTTAATGAGCAAATGTGGATTGTATGGAAAGACATATCTATTATCACCCTTTTGTCCAGGGATAATAGCTGTTTGTCCTTGTCTTCTTTTATTCAAAGGGTATCCATCACAATTAGCATACATTTGCATTTGAAATTGTTTTGTACATTTTTTATTTTCCATACATGGTGAATTTGGATTCATATCTCCACATGGCCCATGAATCATTCTGTGTGTTACAATCTCAAAAAGTTTGGAATATTTTTCTGGATCTGGCAGTTCAGCAGTAATTACTGAATCCACTCTCTCTGCAGTATTCAACTTATCTTTTTACTGCATGATTAATAGTATGTGAGCATGTGGCAGTCCTCTTTTTTAAAATTCAATGGTAAAAACAAAAGCCACACATTTTCCAAATAACTGTGCTTTAGTTATATCCTGTATTAATGAATGGAGTTTTATTTTGAATACTCTTGCCACTAAATCTGGTCTGTCAGAAGTAGTTTGTCCAAGATTCAAAATTTTCCTCGATCTCTGGCTATTGTGGATTACATGTGAATGTAATGAATAAATCTGTTTTTCCAAATTTTTTGACAATAGCTATGGCACCATTATATCTTTCTTGCATATTGCGAGGAGATCCTAGGAAAGTGGATGGCAAAATGATTGCTCTTTCAGCTGGAATGTCTCTGTTGGTAGCCAATTCAGCGACATAATCCATCAATCCACAATACTGTTCTACCCAAAGCTTATTTTGTTGAAATTTTATAAAATTTTGATTATTTGCTTCGACTTGTAGATAGGAATCAATAATCCATTGTTGTGTGAGTTTGCTCCCACATAAAATAGTATTAAAAGAATCCCGATTAGCAGTTTGTGCCACTTTATATTCCCGCATAGAAATATTGCATCTAACACAAAGTTTATTGTTGGGATAACTTTGCTATTGTAATTTTGGTTCCCATCCAGGTTCACCATTTGGAAAGAAAATGGGGTATGTAACTGGATCTAAATTACAACTTAATATATATATATATATGTTTATGATCTCTAAAACAGTAAGGACCATGTCCTGGGATATTTTCTGCTAATTTAGCACCCATTGAAGCAAATTAAATTGCACTGTTATAAGACCTCATGGTTTTTTTTTAAATTGGTATAATTTGGAAATGTTGGATCGCTCATGATACTTTGTAAGTAATCTGGAAATGTGTGTCTTTGTGGAAGTCTTACCTTTCCTTTCTGACAGCAACTAATGAAGTCTCCGTCAGTTGGTCTTTCCTGAAAAAACGATAGGCCCACAAAACTGACAAACAACATTGAGTAATCCACAATAATGAGTGTGTACTGTCAGTGCTCTAATAAACGCATTATCCTGAGCTTCCTCAACATAGATATCACTACAACTTTCTATATCTACATTGGTGTCATGTGTCTGAACATTTATTGTCAATAGGCAATATTGGATCATTGGACAATGGTTCACAGACATGTTTCTTTATTGTTTCTTTGAAGCTCCAGCACACTGACTTTGTGCTTTCTTACTCATTTTTCTTTTATTTAAAAGTCTCTGTCGGTCTTCTTCTCTTAATCATTGGGAAGTTTTGGGTGACTGTGCATCTCTCCACCTTTGCTTCCTTTCCCTTGCCAATCTTCTTTTGCGTTCAATCGTGTCTTCTCCATTGTCCGCCATTGTAATCTGTAATTGTAAATACAGGTGTAAGATGTCATTTTTTTTCTGTACATATTGTTTGTATCTGCTCTCAATCCAAAGGTAAATTGCATTAATTAAAGAATGCAAAGATTTGAAAATCTTTTTTATTTTTTTCTCTGAAATCAATGAAACCATTTTTTTGGGTGTTTTATTGGCATACATTAAAAAGCAAAGCACTGCACATATATATATTGATATATATTTATTTTTTGGACTAATTAATTATTAAGTCATTACTAAATGAATATACGTTACTGAATTAATCAATAACTGAGAGCAATGGTAAACCTAAAAAGTTAATTATGTTGTCGTAAAGAAGGGCAAACAGAAACAGCTATTAGCAAAGTATAGATGTGACTTAAAATAATGTGCAATTTTCTTAATATTGAAATTTATTTAGTTATGATGTCTAATTTAGGTTCTTTAAAAGTTAATTAGGTAAGCATATATATTTTGCTATTTTTTTGTTTTGTTATTGTAATGAAAAATTAAATACTAAAGACCTCATTAATTTGCAAGTTGTTCAAAGCAATAGGGCACTATATAAGCAAATTACTACTATACAAATATCACAAACTTAGACTGAGACAGGTGTATGACATGGAAGAACTCAAAGAGGAAGAAATCAGATTTCTAACTGAATTCCAGATTTATCTAGAAGGAACAACGGATAATGCATCAGATGGATTAGGACCATTTACAAAACTAAAACCCAAAAGTCGGTTTACACCTTCCTTTACTCTCAGCCCCAAAATAGAGGTATTTTCTGATGATATGGCCAACCATACAGAAAAAGTTCTGTTAAGGATTAAGTTTATCAATGATATTCTTTTAATATGGAATGCTACAGAGGACTTCAGGAGATTTGCAGTAACACTCAATAACAACAACATTGTTCACTCACAATATCAGCTCCAATAAATTTGAATTTTTGGACTTAAAAATTAGGATAGATGAAAATGATAACCTGCAAACAAAATCATATAGAAAGACTACTATGACCAACAGTCTTCTACAGTTTGATAGTCACCATCCCAACCATCTTAAGAAGAATATACCCTATGGGCAGTATCTACATATCAGACGAAACTGCAGTACGGATCTAGATTTCGTCACCCAGGCTAAAGAACTTTGTCAAAGGATCAAAGAAAGAGGCTACAGTCACAACTGCCTGAAAAAAAGTATACAGGAAGGCTTCTGACAAAGCAAGGTTAGAACTATTAAAAGAAAAAAACAAAAGAGACAGAAAAAGGCCCCATCAGAGTCATTGGTAGGTTTACCAACCAATGGATACAAGTACAGGATGTAATAACAAGACTGGCCTATTCTGATGCAAAATATGGACTTAATCGATACCTTAACACAACGTCTGCAAATGACATGGAAACATGCAAAAAATCTACATGATCATGTAGTACACAGTCACTTTTCCACAAGTAACAACAAAAAGGAGTGGCTCACAAAAAAAAATAGTGTGGCAAGTGTAAAGCATGCAATTTTATAGAAGAAACTAAAAACTTTAACAACAGTAAAAAAGACAACAGCTACTGTATCAAGCAATGTATATGTGAGGAATTGACTCTGCTGAGTTTTGAATCCTGATGCCCAGGCTGCTGAACCTCTTCCTTACCACTGCGCCAGCCTGCCTTTGTGAATTTCCTTGAGATCTGATAAACCTTGACTCTGCTAGCAATAGTATCAGTGACTAGTCTCTTCAGCTGTGTCTGGTCAGGTGTCTGGTCCTTGGCCTATATAAGGCACTTCCTGTCTATGTACCTGGCCAGATTATTGTGGTTCCTGTTCCCTTCAATAAAGCTTGTTCCTGTTTCTCCTACAAGTTGCTGAATTGGATCATTGCTGACCTAGGCTGCTGGTCTCCAAAACCTTGTAATTCCTATATCATTACAGTATAGCATGCTTTTCTATATTGGTAGTCTATATGATACAATGCAAATGCTGCAAACAATATGTTGGCAAAACCACTCGCCAACTGAGACAGAGAGTATTGGAGCATGTTAGATCGGTGCTAAATAAGGACGACGTGCCAGTAGCATGGCATGTAAATAAAGAGCACAAAGGCAATACTCTGGTCCTAAGATTTACTGGCATAGACCAGATTACACTGACTGAAAGAAAAGGTGACATAGATCGCTTACTCCTTCAAAAAGAATCTGAATGGATCTTTGTTTTTAATACTCTTAGTCCGAATGGTCTGAATGAAGGCTTTACATTTGCCCCATTCATATAAAAATATTTTCGTATTTATTATTATATTTAAAAATTATTTCTATTCATCCGAGACTTCTCACAATATTAGGGTCCCTTTGGAGTTCCAACACAAGGCACCTTAAGGAGACTAATTAACATTCAATCAATCATGTTTCTTTTTCTTAGGAACATTGCTTTATCTACTTGGATCTCACTATTAGTATGTACTGGTTTAATGCACTACGTAACTCATTCTAGCAATAGTGTATCAATTCATTTCTTTAATTTTGCCATTAATAAATTCATCTTAAAGAGCCTAACTTGTTTTTTTTTTCTTATTGCAGACTAATGGATTACTTTGCATTTTAATTTCCAACCCTTTCTTCTTTATTCTAGGCAAATGATTTAGCTATAGATACGTTTGGTATTATAGCTTATATGTCCCCCATTAATAAATAGTGGTATTTCAAGTAATACCACAACTCCCCACTGTGTGGAGGTGGAGCTGTTCAGCAAAGTAACACTTCTGCTGTCTCATGCCCCACTCTACCTCCAAATGACGTCATCTACGAGCGCGTCAGTGACAAAACAGCCATAGCAGTGCTCATACTAGATAGTATGACATCTAGGCTATAAGTGAATACCTATCTGAAAGCAGTCATTTATCTGCTGTCCTAGGACCTTGTTACAGCGCTGTTCTTGATCCTAATTTACTACTGAGTTTCTGCAGGCGAGTGGCAAGCTCCCACTATACTGAGAGGAGTTTATTTATTTAGTAGCAAGTAATGTATATGTGAGGAATTGACTCTGCTGTCCCTATTCATGAGTCAGTCTACTACTCCTTTTATTGTGTGGGTTTTGTTTCATTGTTTTTTGTGCTGTTGCTCTGTAGAAAAAAATGCACAATTTTATAATATTTAATAAAGGTTACATTTTATAACATTAATAACCTCTGGCTCTATGGGTTCATTGTAACTGTATTGAAGTGCCAGTTTGTTGATCTCTTGCATATCTACCTCTTTATATATACACTATATAAGCACATAGCATTTTTTTTTTTAAACCTTAGTTTTTGATAGATGTTCATTAACTAAAATGTTATGTAAAAATAATATGCTATGTCGTTATATAGAGCCCTATTCAATTTTGAAAATTGCAAATGAATGAGTCCCTAAATAAATATAGGTGTCATCAATCCAAAACCATAAGGGCATGCTGAAATCATATACCTGTGAAATTGCTGTTGTTTGTGTAAAAATCCTTGAGAATTCACTTTCTGTCTTCAGTCAGGTGCAGAGATGAGTAATCTGTGAAATAACATGAAAATAATTTGTAATCATTGTAGTCAATTAATTTGTGATTGAATGAAACTATGATGTTTAATTTGCATAGATGTAAAACATAAATGCATAATCAGCAATATATTTATAACTGAAATCATTATACCATTTTAAAGGTAGCACATGTCCTAACTTACGCAAGTGCTTGAAATCTTAAAGTGCTTTAAAGGTCCTATCCCTGTCAGGCAATTATAAGCAGTCCATATATTTAAGTGCTTTGTAAAATGTACATCTTTTTTTAAGTCTTAAAACACCATCTTTTTTTTTATATATTATTGTGAATTAATAGTTCTAAAAGCAATGTATATGAATGAGCAGTAAGGCAGATATCTAAGTGCATGTTCAAAATTGTTATTACTTTTATTGCAGTTTCATTTATTTTATTTTTTTAATGATGAATGGATGCTACAGATGTAGTAAATGTAAATTTAGTAAATTTCTGAGGCCTGCAAAATCTTATATACATCCAAATACAGGAGATGAATACATAATTAAAGGATTCTTTAATTGTTGTACTACATGGGTCATTTATGTAGCCCAATGTACCTGTAATTTGATCTACGTAGGTAAAATCAGTCGCCAAATTAGGCGCAGCTTAGGTGAACATATATATGCTATTGAGAAAGATATTGATACACCTTTATCAAGACATATAAAATATCATAATAAGGATGTAAATTCGGTCCATTTCTTTGCCATTGATGGGGCCAAACTAGGCCCAAGAGGAGGAGATATTGACAAAATATTGTTGAGAAAAAAATGCAAATGGATATATAAATTATATGCACAAAAACCAGATGGGTTAAATGAGGGTTTCAGTTTTAGTGCCTATCTATATGTCTAATGGTTGGGCAATTTAACTTACCCTCATTTCTCTACATACTGAATTAGTAGACTTTCAATTCAAGGACTGGATAATCCATATCTTACTTCAATATCCAAGTCTAGAAAGTATAAAATTGATATTTACATTTAAAATGGAGTTTTTGAAACCAGCACATACCAATAAAATACACGTCAGAACCAATATTCACTGAATTTAATAAAAGTTCATATTCTTTTATCATTGTACTTAACAAACATTCACAAATTTTTTTTAGAAGCATTTATAATTTAAAGATACTTTTCTTTATCTAGATATTTTAATTTAGAGTCACCATTTAATAAGGAAATTGCATTTATGCACTAACAAGCACTGACACATCTCATTATTTTAACTCCATAATATGAAGTGAATCGAACATCAGTGAAATATAATGTATAACTCAGTTTTTTACAGTCATAAATATGTAGCTATATAATTCCTTTTCTATTGTTTTAAATATCCTTTGACAATCTTAAATTACAACTCATAGTTAATTTTATCTCCTCCCTTTTTAGTGATTAGATTATTCATGATTGAATTTATGATTTAAATGTCCTATTATTTTCCAGGTTTCTATAGTAACAAGTTTTGCTATAAATATACTTCAATAGGAACAACACGCCTTCCTCCCCTTTGAGAAAGGCGCTTTTGCATTGAAACATACGTCAGGGTCAAACGTACGGTGTGACATCACACGCCGACGTCTGAAGTTCAGACAGACGGCATGGAGCTACACGCTGCCGTATTATAGAGACAAAAATCAGAAGTTAGCAGATACAATATGTACAGGGAACATTAGGAGCACCTTTACAAACAACAGCTCTTAGATTAAGCTCGCTATAGACTTACAACTAGCGACTTATAGATTAAGAAAGAAGTGCTATAAGAACAGGAGCTCCAATATTGAGGGTGCTCTGAAATAGCTGTATGCAACTCAGGAATTCCTACAGCTAATAGCATATAGAGAATAGGAGCTCGAAATTGGGAGTGCTCCAAAATATCCTTTTGTAACTCAGAAATTCCTACAGCTATTTGAAATAAATAGCATGTAGATAGTGTATAACGGAATACTAAATACAACCACAGTATTACATTTCTGAGTACTACAATACTAATTTAGAAGTATGGTGGCAGAGTGCATTTTCTAATTTATAACAAAAGAGGAATTAATGAAAGTATTGCACTGGAAAGACACCTTCTTTCTCAATACTATTGTGTTGCCCTGGCTATCATGAATAAAAAGTCTCTCATATTTATTGGTTAATTATTATAGTTGGAATAAACATTGAACTGCATTGAAAAAAAAATACATTAATGCTTTGAGGCAAATGCAGTTCAGCAAATACAAATTTTATTCTCTATAATAAGACCTAATAAACAGATAATGGAAAATGGGATGTTTTATCCCATTTATGTTTTTTAATTGCTTTTAAGTGTCTGTTGCATTGTTGTTCTTGTAAATAAATGTAAATAAAATATTTTTCCCACTATGTTATAAATATAAACTCCTTTTTTTAATGATGACTAATTATTAATTAATTAAAAAATAATTTTACGTTAATGAATCAATATCTGTTATCCATGTAAAAAAAAATGAAGCCTTTTTTGTTCCCTAACTACATAATTAAATGATATACCTGTTAAGGTGATCCTTGTGGTGTTCAAAGGCTGCAAACGTCACTCTCTGTGTTGAGTCAGCTGCAGAGACGATGAAACTGTCAAATAAGATTGAAATCATTTGTAATATTTTGCTTCATCCCATTCATATCTGCATAGATGCAAAACATAATAGCATAGTTATCAATCTATTGTTAAATAAAACCTTTTTTTTGTAATGATTACTAATTATCAATTAATGAATATATTAATAAACGTTAATTAATCAATAAGTGTAATCAATTCCAAATGAAAAAAGTGTAATCTTTTTTTACCTATAAGAGCAGAATTTAATGATATACCTGTAAAGGTGATCCTTATGCTGTTGAAAGGCTGCAAACGTCACTCTGTGTTGAGGCAGCGGCAGGGACGCTGAAACTGTCAAATAAGATGGAAAGCATTTGTAATATTTTGCTTCATCCCTATCAGGCAATCAGCAGCAACACAGATATATTCGCATAGAAGCAAAACATAAAAGCATACTCATCAATGTATTGTTAACTAAAACCATTTTGTGGGTACTGATTATTAATTATTAATTAATATATTAATATATGTTAATTAATTAATAACTGTCATCAATTCCAAGTAAATAGAATTTAATCCTTTTTTTTTACCATAAGAACATAATTTAATGATATACCTGTAAATGTGATGTGTATGCTGTTGAAAGGCTGCAAACGTCACTCTCTGTGTTGAGTCAGCTGCAGCGACTCTGAAACTGTCAAATAAGATGGAAAGTGTTTGTAATATTTGGATTCATCCCTATAAGGCAATCGGCATCATCACGGATATGTCAGTGCATCTTAAAATATACATATTGTTTGTGTTTGTTTGTTTTTTGGTAATATTACTAATTACTAATTACTAAATTAATGTACATTAATAATCAATTAACCACTGACTAAATGTATTCTAAATATCTAAGCATTAATATATTCCTAAACTGAAGGCATTGTAAAATATTGAATATTTGTTGTTCATAATGATTACTAATAATTAATTAATAAACTAATGTATATTAATAATGAATGACTCAATGTCTAAATGTCTTTGACTTTTTTTGCATTAATGTATTAATAAACATTAACCATTTTTTCTTAATGATTACTAATTACTAATTAATAAATTAAAGTACAACATTAATTATTCAGCTAAGCATGAAAGTATTGCTAAACTAAAGCAAGCATAAATTCTTTTTTGCTCAATTTGTTTAAGTAATCCTATTTTTTATTAATAATGAATTAATTAATGATTATTAACATATTGTACCTTTTTGTATTTAATATTCAGCAATCAGTATCCTGAAGAGCTAACAATCTCTTTGGATTTTCCGGCAGCAGAAAATATCCACTCAGACTATCATCACCTGAGGAGAAAGTGTCAGTTCTGTGGCAAGTGAGCTCTATATATAGGCTGCGTGCGCGAGACAAAACCATTGGTTTAGGCGGGAAATCCGCCATTTCACAATCTTAATGTGTAAGTTCTTATTGAAAAATGGTGACGTTACTCTATGATTTCCGCGTTGCGCGCTAATTTTCCATCCTTCCTATTAGTATTTTCCGACCGCATGCTTCGATGGCTGTGTTTTGCGTGGTTCGGGGGCGTGTAGCCTCATTTTCATTTTTTTCAGCCGCCATTTTTTTTTACGCTTAGGCGATTTTCAAGTGCCGAAACTACTTAAATTGGACCTAAATTTGTGTTTCACCTCACTTCCAGACATCCTGGCAGTTCTCCCATGCGATCAGTGTATTTTGTGTTTTATTTTTTGTGTTTTTGTTGTTTTTTGGTGTGCGCAGTTCGGCCGTTAACTTCGTATTTTTCGTATTTTCCATATTTTTTTTTCTAAGTCACACGTTCCTCCTCAACTACTTTCAGCCTAAGGCGAAGCCGCATTTTGTAGTGTTTGTAGGTTAAGTCCTGCTTGTTTCATTCCCTCCACTACTCGCCTCGCTCATCGCTAAGTCGTACACACCACACAAAGCGTGATGACGTCTCGTAGTTCCACAATTATAATATGTTATCTTAGTCCAATAGAATGGTATCTGCAAAAATATTTCTGTTGCCCAAATTAACTTATTTAATTAGGAGCATTCCTATCCCCCTCCCTGAATTTATTATAAATCCTTTTAAATCTATAATTGACGAATATATACATAATCATAAACATATCAGAATTAAAAGGTTTATTATAGCTAGAAGATTTGGAAAAGGTGGTATTGCATATCCCATTTTAAAAACCTATCATGACTCTACAATGATAGTACATCTAGCACGTGGGTTTGCTTATTCTAACTCTACACAATGGCAATGAATAGAGAATTGTTTTGTACAAAGAGGGGGAATTAGATCTTTATTACTATTGGATAAAGGAACGGAAAATATAATCTTAGAAGGGAAACATATTATCAAAGTGTTGAGTAGTTTTTGGAGAAAAAAATACTTTTGAGATAAATTGATCAACTTCCCAAGATGACTGACCTCATTGGAAGATATCTCCTTAATGTTTAATATTCCTAACTTAAAGATATGGGAAAAATGGGGGATTAGACTATTCAAAGTGTTAATTAGTTATGGAGTTGTGCTTTCTTTTGCAGATATAAATATACAATTTGGGCTACCGGCTAAATTTTGGCTGGATTACCACTGTCTTCTCTTGTCTTTTGCGAAGGTTTCTAATCCTGCACAATTTAATAGATCTTTAACACCTTTTGAAAAATGTTTAGGTAATATAAACAAACCACATTTAATTGTGAAATGTTTTAACCTTTTGAAGGACTATGTAGAAGAAGGAAAAAAGATTCCATAAAAAGAAAATGTGAGAAATTGACTTACAAAAGTCATGGGAGAAGACAGTTGGCAAAGAACTTTTTCAAATATAGATAGATTCATAAAAAATGTATCCTACAGAGAGACCTTTTTTAAGTTTACTAATAGATGGTACATGGTTCCTACAAAATTAACCTAGATGTTTAAGAAGGAGCAACTGAAATTCTGTTCGAGAGTTTGTGGAGCAGTGGGGTCATATCTACACTTTTGGTGGAATTGTCATAAAATTCAAAAAAATTGGACAGTTTTCTTTTGAACAAATAGTAAGGATTCTAAAGTATCAAATTACAATAACTACTTAGATGGCACTGCTACATATCTTTCCTGCAGATTTGGACCTGGACGTTGTGGCTTTTATATTACAGATTGTCATGGTGGCCAAGTGGCTAATTGTATGTAAATGGAAATGCAATATAGTGCCAACAGTAGTAGAATCTATTATTATAAATTACAGAAACTTTGAGAAAGATTTCTCAAAAATTATAATGTCAAAAAATGTAGTACTAAAATGGTGAATATGAGATAAAAGTGTAACGGTTTAATATCTTATCTTTACTTGGTCCCCATGATCATAGACTCTGCTGGTCCTACACCCCCTCGCCCCCTCCATCTACAATTTACTTTTATGTTCTGTTTCTTTTTTTTTTTTTTTTTACTCACTTGTACTCAATCTAGTTGTATATATATTTTGAGGACTATTAAAACTATCCTCAGATAAACCAACTTAAGCTCTGTGACCACATAGTATAGACTGATTTAACCATCCTAATTAGAAGTAATGTATGTACTTTTATAACATGCAATCTTATAATCTAAAATTATGAGTAAATGGTACAAAAGCTCCAGAATCACTTGGATACTATGGAAACTTGAAATATTTATACACAATATACTTGTCCCATTTATTGTAATGAAGTATCAAAATGTAACTGATTAGGCATTGTGGTTGAGACAGTTTAGTAGACATTACTCTAATGGTTAATATTGTGCTGTATAAAGGGGAGATGAGGTGAAACATATGTGGACTTATGTTAAACCATAACCATACCTCTCAGTAAATGTTAACAATGTTTTCTTTAATTTATGCCTGCATACAGTATGTGGTTCAGGCATAACAATGTGTATATATATACATATATAATTCTGCATACTGTACCGCAAAGTGTTGACTGTGTAATGCACTATCAACCAAATAGATTGTTTTAGTATAATTAATCAGGAAAATAAAAATAGAAAGAAATAAATGGTGTTTCCTGTAAACCCTGGAGGCATCCATGATACCAGTGAAGGTTGCATTTGTTAGGGGGACATTTACATTTTTGTCGATTAACAATATAATCTATTTGTGTGAGCAGGGGGAAGTGTCAAATTCCAAACAGTTGACTACTATTTTAACAAATCACTCTCCCACTCTCCTTCCTCCGCTGTCATTTTCCCCTGAAAGCAGTTTCCAGTTCATGGCTTACGAAGCATGTGAGGTGCCTTTTAAAATACAGTGGTCCTTTAAATTATTTTTGGGCTTGAATCATGGTGAACCCATTTCCCTGTTGTCCTATTGTTGAATGATGATTTGACAATCAAGATGCATTCTCTTGAATGCAATTGTTCAGAATTAATAAACTCTCAATGCCCCCAAAAAGTTAGTAAAAAGTAGCTTTCTTCTATGTCAATATACTGCCCGTATTAGTTGGTAGAACGTAATTTTCTTCTATATAAATATATTGCCTGTTAAATGTTGTGCCTATATCAAACATTCAATAAATGTATTTGTGTCTGTTGTACCCCACACTCACTTTCTTTATGATCTGGACTGAAGTTGAATCCTGCTATGGTCAACATTCATTTGCATTTTTGATCCCTCTTATCTCTAAAAGTTACCACCATTTGCCTAGGTATCAGGAGTATGATTAGACAATATAAGACCATGTTGTGCCAGCTGCAAATAAGGTACTTTTCTTGGCTCTGTTCATTGTTTTTAGGTACATTATGGATTACGTAAATACAGTTGTGCTCAAATGTTTGCATACCCTGGCAGAAATTGTGAAATTTTGACATTTATTTAGAAAATATGACTGACCCTGCAAAAATTGTCTTTTACTGAAGGATAAAGATCATATGAAGCCATTTATTATCACATAGTTGTTTGGCTCCTTTTTAAATCATAATGATAACAGAAATAACCCAAAAGTCCCTGATTATTATTATTATTAACTTTTATTTGTAACATATGCCAACATATTCCATAGCGCAATACAGGGGATAAAAACAAGGGAAAATACAGCATTAACAACCTTCCAAAAATGGAGGACCTTGTTTTGAGCTTAGAATCTTTGCAGAAAGTGCTTTTTCCCAAAGCATCCTAGAAGACTGAAAACTCGCCACTTACAATCTAAAGGGAATGGAAGGGGCAGAAGTCAAGGAAAGATTAAACAGATAAGGAATAAAAAGGGTCAGAAGAGAAGTGAAAGTTAGAAAGGTTTTTCATTTAGTGAGAGAGAGAAGGAACAGAGGTGAGGGATCTAGCATTTAAAATGTTGTCTGCCCCTAGTGGTGAGATAATATATGCAAGTAGGAGAGTCAGGTGATTCCCATTTCACTATATATTTAATCAGAAATGGGGTGGGAGGGTGAGGGGCAGGGAGGGAGGGCAGAACTCCCAGAATTCAGAGTAACCAGGGAGGCCTTCTGAAACCAGATGCAGGTAAAATTTGGGGCTAAAAGAAAATAATAAAATATGGTATAAGGGACCAATAGAACAGGGAGAGAGAGGGAGAGAGAGAGAGGGAGTGAGAGAGAGAGAGAGACAGAGCAGTTAGCAGTTAACAGAAAGGAAATGCCAAGACATGTGGAAAGGAGGAGATCTAGGCAAATTATACAGGCCATAAAAGGGGGAAGGGGGAGTAAAGCCAGGCAAGATACAGTAAACGTATGTAAAAGTTTGAACTAATGTTAGAAATAATTCTATGTCATCAAATATAATAACAAGCATATAGTAGAAATATTAATAAAATATATTGGCTCCTGGGAAGATGCAGCTTTCAAGGTCTTCTCCATACCTGATGGTGTGTATAGAACTCCCAGAATTCAGAGGCCTTCTGAAACCAGATGCAGGTAAAATTTGGGGCTGATGGTGTGTGATCAAAAGTTTACATACCCTTGAATGTTTCGGCTTGTTACAGACACACAAGGTGACACACAGAGGTTAAAATGGCAATTAAATGATCATTTCCCACACCTGTATCTTTTCAAATTGCAATTAGTGTATGTGTATAAATTGTCAATGAGATTGTTAGCTCTCACGTGGATGCACTGAGCATACCAAGATAATGGAACTTCATAGGATATAAAAAGATATCCAAAGCCTTGAAAATGCCAGTCAGTACTGTTCGATCACTTATTAAGAAGTGAGAAATTCAGAGATCTCTTGATACCAAGCCAAGGTCAGGTAGACCAAGAAAGATTTCAGCCACAACTGCCAGAAGAATTGTTCGGAATACAAAGAAAAACCCACAGGTAACCTCAGGAGAAATACAGGCTGCTCTGGAAAAAGACGGTGTGGTTGTTTCAAGGAGCACAATACGACGATACTTGAACAAAAATGAGCTGCATGGTCGAGATGCCAGAAAGAAGCCTTTACTGTGCCAATGCCACAAAAAAGTCTGGTTACAATATGCCCGTCAACACCTTGTCACGCCTCACAGCTTCTGGCACACTGTAATTTGGAGTGACGAGACCAAAATAGAGCTTTATGGTCACAACCATAAGCGCTATGTTTGGAGAGGAATCAACAAGGCCTATAGTGAAAAGAATACATCCCCACTGTGAGGCATGGTAGTGGCTCACTGATGTTTTGGGGGAGTGTGAACTCTAAAGGCATGAGGAACCTTGTGAAAATTGATGGCAAGATGAATGCAGCATGTTATCTGAAAATACTCTGCATGAAGGCTGCGCATGGGACGCCCTTGGACTTTCCAGCATGACAATGACCCTAAGCCAAGTTGACCCTCCAGTGGTTACAACAGAAAAAGGTGAAGCTTATGGAGTGGCCATCACAGGATCCTGACCATAATATCATCTAGCCACTCTGGGAAGATCTCAAACATGCGAGACGACCAAATACTTTGCATGACATGGAGGCATTATGCCAAGACGAATGGGTAGCTCTACCACCTGCAAGAATTAGGGGCCTCATAGACAATGATTGCGCACCTCGCATGGAACAGGGGGGAGGAGAGAGAAACAGGGGGAGGGGTAAAGAGACAGAGGGGGAAAGGGACACAGGGGAGGGAGGAGGGGCAAAGGGACACAGGGGAGGGTGGAGGGGGGAAGAGACACAGGGGAGGGAGAGAGGGAGGGTGAGAGTGACAGAGCACAAAGAAGTCAGAGAGATGACACAAAGAGAGAGCACACACACACAAAAAGAGAGGGCGCACAGAAAGGGAGACAGAGTAGAGAGAGACAGCACACGGCACATTAGCCATCATTTATGATGCACAAACGACTACTAAGAAATAAAAGAAATGTGTTTTGCTGCTCACTCATGTTTTCTTTAAAAATTGTACATATATTACCAATTGGCCATGGGTATGCAACTTTTGAGCACAACTGTATTGCCAGAAAGGGGAATAGGACAATTCTGAGACCGTGTGACACAATATACCAACATGCTTGAGGACAATTAAGGACTAGAAAAGTGTTCTGTAAGGTGAACTCCAGAGATGGAATACTATATTAATCTTCCCATCTTCTATTAACTTGCTCTCCTTAGACTTTTTAGAACCAGGATGTGGAATCAATGCTGGGCTTCTTCTCATTGGTCAATTTTTTGATCAATCTGGACTGTGACTGGACCTTCAATGAGAAAGGCCCTTGATCGGTTCATTAGCCTTCGAGTGGAGTATTTCACTGTAAAAAAATGTACACGTTGTTGTGTATATTCCCCAGAAAAACATTCATAGACCCATCCTAGAGCTGTCAAGATTCAGCAGGGTGACTTTGTATGTTGACATGATTAGGCCTTTGATTTCTGCAATTTCAGATGCTCCCAAGACCACCGAAGATCAATATACCGTATACAACATGCTCTTTATAAGAACTAGAATTGATATTGAGCAATATAACTTAGAAATAACCCTACACATGTATGGGCAAAACCCTATCTCTAACCTTGGCCATATCACACTTTCTCCTGTTATTCCTATTGTTTTCTCTCAAAGTCTAAGAGAAATATAGAAGCCCGGAGCTCAGTTCTACTGAATATACAATACATGCATTGTGCTCATATGAAGTTTCTAAACATACTCATCATACAGAATGGCGGTAACACTACAGAATAGTGCGTAATTTTTCAAAATTATATGAGTCCATCTTTGGCCATTTGAAATGTTGGGAGGTATATAATAGAGAATAAATTAAAATTTGTTTTATTTTTGTTTTTTGCTTGCTCATTTTTTTTTGATCATTATGCCTTTTATTTCTTCAAAAGAGTAATCTATTAATATGACATCAATAACGGGGTATGGAAGGTTCCTTGATTTTACTAAGTATATAATATCCCTGTGTATCTATTTACTTTTATGTACTTTAGAAGAAGTGTTTATAAGCCCTGTTTTTACTGCCTAAGATCAAACAAATAGTTCCTGTATGTATCTGCCATCTGCAGCATATGTAGACACAGAGTCTGTATGGCTGGATGTGTAGTGTCCTAGCCTATGAGGGACAACGTCTCAGCAGCATGTTACTGAGAGATGGTCACTGATTGGTTAGCATGAAACACAGCACAGCAATTACATCAGTCTGTATTTTCATGAGCTGCAGAGGGCAGGTAATATTTGTTTGATTTTAGGCATTAAAAACAGAGCTTATAAGCACTTCCTAATAAAATAAAGGACATAAAAGTAAATAGACACACACAGATATATTGTATACCTAGTAACATCCAGGAACCTTCCATATCCTTTTAAATGTTGTTCAAGCCTCTCGTGTTTTGGCTCTATAATTAAACTAAAAGCTTTGTTTATATTCTTGTAAGATTACTCTAAGTAATCTGTGTGTTTTTAAATAATGGCAGCATCATAAAAAGGTTCCTGTAAAAAGTGGCATAAACCAAACAAAAGAAGGTGCCCCACCCTGCCCATCTATAAATCTTGGTATCTCTTTGATTTAGACTCTGTTCCCGTATTATCGGTGTCAATGAGAGTTCTTTGAACAAGCTATTAAATATACACGCCGGTCTCAATCTTCATATAGGGCCGTGATGAAGAGACCCAACAAAAAAATAGCAAACTACAAACACGTCTGCCCAAGTAATCTGCTCACATTTGAAGGCATCTTAACTATTTTACCACCCAAGAAAGAGACTTTGAGCAGAACCTCTTTATTGCCACTATGAATTTATTACATCTATTTGTTTTCTCTTTTGTATTTACTAAACTGGGAAAAGGCAGAGCGTATAGCCTAGAAAATATAGGAGTTTTCTATATACCTAGTGATACGTTTTTGCAAGTTTTCAATATTGTGCTTTGGGAAATAAGCTCTATGTACAATTGATTTTAAGCTCAAATACTTTATGTACATTTGATTTTAAGCTCAATTACATTCTTTTGCTGTTTGTTAATTTTGCTTTTGCCTTGTAATAAACCACTGGTGGAAGGCATAAAGCTTATGTTCACTCACAGATGATCGTGAATAGCAGTCATCTTAAGTAAATCCAACGGTAGTTGAGTGGTCAGGGCTGGAGGCATGTAGATAGAAAATTGTCTCTCAGGTCAACCATGTTAACGAATTACCATTATCCTCATGAAGAGATGATCAGCTGCGCTGTTAGTACACAGCTGTTGATCTCCATTTAGGTGTAGGTGTATTCATTTTGTTTACACCTGGATGTGCTATGCAGATGGACAAGACTACTTAAACAATGTTACATATACAGATGCGATAACACTTACTTTTATGTGTTTTGAATTTTTCAGGCACATTTTTTATTTGGCCTTAGCTTACAGAATGCAGTTCACAAATGTGAAAGATGGCAGCATGCAGAGAGTATACCTGAAGAATGGGGGTTTCATAAGCTGAAACTATGGGCTTCTTAGAATTTAAGTGGAAAGTGATACAATGATAGAAACCCGTATGCTGTAAAGGAATAAAAACACAATTTTGCAAGTAAGATTTCAGTAAGCAAATTGCATTTTTTAAACATTTTTTAAACAATATAGGCTATTGTGTACTGTCGGTAGTCTGAGAATTACAATGGCTTTTTAGTATTGATATTTAGGAATGCTTCACGGCTGCTGGTTTTTAATATATCACCACCGTTCCCATATATGTAAATACCAATTTTATTGTTCTGGAGATATGTATAAAGCCTTCTCTTTTGTGTGTTTCTCTGTATCACTTACTGCCAATACTATGGCACTTAAACAATGTTACATATACAGATGGGTTAATTCTTACTTGTGTGTGTCTTGTACTTTTTTCAAAATTTGAATTTGGCCTCAGAGATGGCAGTATGCAGAGAGTAAACAGGAATAATTGAGGTTCCAGAAGCTGACAGACTGTGGGCTTCTTAGAATCTAAGTGGAAATTTTACATGAAAATTTAGGAGAATAAAATGTATTAAGCAAACCTAACTATAATATTTATATGCATTTAAAAAATACCAAATAAATCCATTTAGGTAAAAATTAATTGAATTAATTATCATTATTTCATAGTGCAGATAAAACAAGGAGAATATAACTTTTATCCATCTATATATACAATTAATGGTGTCCATCCATATTTGGTCTCATCCATTGCTTCTACCCTGGGAGTTTTTTCTGTAATTGATTAAATGCATCTCTTTGTTCCAGATCTCAGGAGCATTTAAGACAAACCCACAACATTATTTATCAGGAATTGAATCTCACTGGAATGCACTGAATGTGCATTTATTGGGACATTTATAGGTAATTATATAGTATTTATGCTGCGTGGCACTGGTGTCTGTTGTACATCTTTGCATATTTACATAGCTGGTCATTGTCTACACTGTAGTCAGCAAACTGACATTGTCACCCAAAAGCAAGTAGTGTTTTTACAGTTCTTCTTAACAAGCAGGAACTGGCTTTATATGATTTACTAACGTAAATAATTGCTGAGATGCTCACCATTGTTTGTACTGCATTATTGTAAAAGTGTGTGGCTCATTTTATACACTGATACAAGCTAATAAAATGGGGATGTGCAAAAAGAAAAAATACACTATTTTACAGACACAGTTTAATTGAGAAAATAGCATAATATATAGGAAAGTGGTTTATCTTGCTATATCACGGTTGAATCAATGCATTGGTTCTGTAATACACAATTCACAATGTCAATGTATCATATTAATATCATTGGTAAATATAAATATATAGAAACAGAAACAGTGCCCCGTGTCTCCTTTCACCTAGTGTTAGCTATGGTTATGGACTTTTGATTAGTCTTTGTATATCAATGTTTTTTGTTTAGTTGTTCAGTCATGTTCGACTCTCCGTGACCCTATGGACTTTAGCTTGTCAGGCACATATTGTGTCTGTCTGTGCTAATCCATATGGTTTTCATGGCAAAAATACTATAGTGGGTTACCAGTTCTCCAGTGGACTGTGATTTGTCTGACCACTCTGCTATGACTTGGGTGACCCTACATGGTATAGCTCACAGCTTCATCGAGGTACACAAGCCCCTTCACTATAACAAGGTAGCGATCCAGAAGGGGCAATCAATGGTTATTAGATTAGTTTAAAATAACAAATTAATAAAATTAAACAATGATCATGTATTATTATCAGGGCTTTAAAACCAGAAACCTGACTAAGAGAGTTTCTGAATGTATATGGAGATACGTATAATTTAATATCTAGCCATGCTTATCCACTACAATATAGCCAATCTTTGCTGATTAGGGCGGTAGTTATCTATAACTACCAGCTACCTAATTTCACCCTTTTTGTGTATCACCATAAAGCTATTCAAATAAAGAAGAGAAGCAACAATGTAACAGCTGCCTGAAACGAGCATGGGAACTAAATACGGGATGATGGGGGGATCCAGGAGTGACCTGGTGAGATGACATTCCTTTCCTTCCAATTTTGTTGTCCTTTGTAAAGACGTGTCACTGATAGCAAGATCCTGCTGTAAGGTATTGTATAGAAGTATTTCTAAATCCTGGTTACAGTGTCTTCTTGTGCCATTTTGATGGGTTTCGGATTTCTATATGTAAATATCAATGGCAGAAACCAGTTTGTACCACTGTTTATATATGTTTTGTCTGCTTGGGTTTAATGTGAGTAAAAATGGTTCTCCAGACTTTCCTCAATGACTACACCAATTAGTGGAATGAAAGGGGACAATATATCTTCATGGGGTGTACACTCATTTTATAGAAGAGTTGACCTATATAACTAAGCAATTTCATTCCAGGTTAGCTGTTCTGAAAAGACAAAAAAGATCAGGTGGCCATCCAATTGGGCTGGTCACAAAAGATGCCATTGGGATATACCAATAAATATCCCGACAGACCAGACTTGCCATGGCCTGTGATAGCCACTCTCATTGTCTGAGGCCTCTTTTGTTTCCCTGCTGTTGGCTCTCTTGTTGTAAATGTCTCTGCAAGGTCAAAGCTTTGTCTTTTATTACCTATTTACACCATGGGATTGTTGATTCACAATAGCTTTGACCTTTTACACTTACACCATTTTCTAATATGGAGTCATTATGTTAATTATGTTAAACAAGCACTTTCTCCATGGTATGAGCCTACTTGGATACAGTTTTACATCAAGTCGTTTAAACCCTGAAATTTCCTTCATTGTATGGAGAACAGATGAGTGATTGGTTTATGGGCCCCGGGGAAAAAGCTGAATGATTGTGAGTGGCAAGAGTGACAAAATGATGGCTCTCCCTACATTATAACGCTCCACTAAAAGGTCACTAGTTGCAAGTACTTTAATAATGTTACAACTGATTTGCAGTTTAATAAATCTGAAATAATTGATAGCATTTTATCCATAGATTGGCATTGTTAGCCCTGCGGAATATGCTGGCACATTACAAATAAAAGTTAATCACTAATATAGTTTCCGTTGTATGTAACGCTGTCTAGCGCATGCACACAACGGAAACTATATAAAGCAAAGACAGCGTGTGTGCTGCTCGTGGCTTGAGCCGCCCATTGCCTGTCGCAAGGCGGGGAATGGTGTCAGACAGTGGAGAGGGTGGGAGAGAGACACAGGGGATGGAGAGATAAGGGGTGAGAGACACAGGGGAGGGAGAGGGTGGGAGAGAGACACAGGGGAGGGGGAGAGTAATAGGGGAGGGAGAGACAGAGGGGAGGGAGAGAGAAACAGGAAGGAGAGGGTGGGAGAGTGACACAGGGGTAGGGGGTTGACACAGTGGTAGGAGGGTGGCACAGGGGTAGGAGAGAGGTACAGGGGAGGGAGAGAGACACAGGGGAGGGAGAGAGACACGGGAGGGAGAAGTTGGGAGAGAGACACTGGGGAAGGAGAGACAGAGAGACAGTGGAGGGGGTTGGAGAGAGACAGTTGAGAGAGGGGGAATAGTGGTAGATAGACAGAGATGAGGAAGAGAGACACAGGGGATGGAGAGTGTTGGAGAGAGACACAGGAGAGGTAGAGACACAGGGAGTGAAACACAGGGGAGGGTGTGGGAGAGACACAGGGGGATAGAGAGACAGGGAAGGCACAGTGGTGGCAGCGAAACATGGGGGGGTAGAGAGACAGGAGAGGGTGGAGAGAGACACTGGGAGGGAGATACACCGGGGTAGGAGAGAGACACCAGGTTAGGAGAGAGACATTGGGGTAGGAGGGAGTGACATGGGATGAGAGACACAGGGGAGGGAGAGGGGGGGAGAGACACATGGGAGGGGGAGACACAGGGGGATAGAGAGACAGGGAAGGTATGGTGGTGGCAGCGAAACATGGGGGGGTAGAGAGACAGGAGAGGGCGGAGAGAGACACTGGGAGGGAGATACACTGGGGTAGGAGAGACACACCAAGGTAGGAGAGAGACACTGGGGTAGGAGAGTGACAACAGAGTAGTGGAGAGAAACCAGAGTAGTGGAGAGAAACCAGAGTAGGGGAGAGACACCGGAGTAGGAGAGAGACACCGGAGTAGGAGAGAGACACCGGAGTAGGAGAGAGACACCGGGGTAGGATTGACATGGGGGGAGAGACACAGGGGAGGGAGAGGGTGGGAGAGAGACATGGGAGGGGATGGAGAGGGACATGGGAGGGGGAGACACAGGGGAGGGAGAGGGACACGGGAGGGAGAGGGTGGGAGAGAGACACAGGGGTAGGAGAGAGACACGGGTAGGAGAGAGACACAGGGGTAGGAGAGAGACACGGGTAAGAAAGAGACGGGTAAGAGAGAGACACAGGGGTAGGAGAGAGACACAGGGGTAGGGGAGAGACACAGGGGTAGGGGAGAGACACAGGGGTAGGGGAGAGACACAGGGGTAGGGGAGAGACACAGGGGTAGGGGAGAGACACAGGGGTAGGGGAGAGACACAGGGGTAGGAGAGAGACAGGGGTAGGAGAGAGACAGGGGTAAGAGAGAGACACGGGTAAGTGAGAGACAGGGGTAAGAGAGAAACACAAGGGGTAGGAAAGAGACACAGCGGAGGGAGAGAGACACATGGGAGGGAGAGGGTAATAGGGGTAGAGAGACAGAGGGGAGGGAGAGAGACATGGGGAGAGAAACAGGGGAGGGAGAGGGTGGGAGAGAGACACAGGGGTAGGAGAGAGACACAAGGGGTAGGAGAGAGACACAGGGGTAGGAGAGAGACACAGGGGTAGGAGAGAGACACGGGTAGGAGAGAGACACAGGGGAGGGAGAGGGTAATAGGGGTAGAGAGACAGAGGGGAGGGAGAGCGACACGGGTGGGAGAGAGACACAGGGGAGGGAGAGGGTGGGAGAGAGACACAGGGGTAGGAGAGAGACAAGGGGTAGGAGAGGGTGGGAGAGAGACATGGGAGGGGGAGGGTAATAGGGTAGAGAGACAGAGGGGAGGGAGAGAGACACAGGAGGGAGAGGGTGGGAGTGACACAGGGGAGGGAGAAGGTGTGAGAGAGACACAGGGGAGGGGAGGGTAGTAGGGGTAGAGAGACAGAGGGAAGGGAGAGGCTGGGAGAGAGACACAGGGGAAGGGGAGAGACACAGGGGAGGGAGAGGGTGGGAGAGAGACATGGGAGGGTTATAGGGGTAGAGAGACAGAGGGGAGGGACAGAGACACGGGAGGGAGAGGGTGGGAGAGAGACACAGGGGAGGGAGAGACACATGGGGGAGAGACACAGGGGTAGGAGAGCGTGGCAGAGAGACACAGGATGGGGAGGGTAGTAGGAGTAGAGAGACAGAGGGAAGGGAGAGGTTGGGAGAGAGACACAGGGGAGGGAGAGGATGGAAGAGAGACACAGGGAAGGGGGAGGGTAATAGGGGTAGAGAGACAGAGGGGAGGGAGAGAGACAGAGGGGAGGCTTGCATGTGTGACGGCGCCGCCTGCTACAATGAGCTCATTCGGTGCTCATTGCAGCCTAAGTGCTGTGCGGCTGCTTCGCTTTGTGAGGCTTGCATGTATGATGTCGCCGCTGGCTGCAATTAGCAACTTTGGAGCTCATTGCAGCTTAAGTGCTGCACCGCTGCTTCGCGAGGCTCGCATGTGTGACGGAGCTTATTGCAGCCTAAGCGTGGCTTGCATGTGTGATGGCGCCTCCGGCTCACCTTGCATTACAAGGTTTGCGGTTGCGCCTTCATTTCACGAGGGATGCAACTGTGTTACCAACATCGCAAACGTTACATGAAAACCATATATGTGATCATTTTCATTTTGATGTTGAGATAATAGTCCTCCATTATAAAATCATATTGATTTTATTTATTATTTTTTATTTTGTTATCATTTAAACTTTTTATATTATAATATTTACCGTATATACTCAAGTATAATCCGAGTTTTTCAGCCATTTTTATAAGGCTGAAAAAGCCCCCCTCGGCTTATACTCGAGTCACCTCCCCTGAGCTCTCTCCCTCGCCTGTGTCTCTCCCCCCCTCTTCCCCCGGGTGTCTTCCCACCTCCCTCTCCCTCCCCTGTGTCTCATTTCCTCCCTTTCGTGTCTCTTTCCCTCCCCCTCCTTTATCATCCTCCTCATCCTCCTTCCTCATCACTTCCCCCCTTCTCCAATTACCCCCCCCCCCTTCTCCAATTACCCCCCCCCCCTCTCCCTTACCCCTCTCTTACCTTCCATCAGCTGCTCCTCTGCGCGTCTTCTGGATATGCCGGGTCTCGACTCATCCTCCCTCCTCTTCATCCTCCTTCCTCTTCATCCTCCTTCCTCTTCATCCTCCTTCCTCTTCATCCTCCCTCCTCATCCTCCCTCCTCCTCATCCTCCCTCCTCCTCATCCTCCCTCCTCCTCATCCTCCCTCCTCCTCATCCTCCCTCCTCATCCTCCTTCCTCATCACTTCCCCCCTCTCCAATTACCCCCCCCCTCCCCTTTCCCCTCTCTTACCTTCCATCAGCCCTGCAATGAGCGCTTTTGGCGCCTTGGTTTGTGAGGCCCGCAAAGTGTGACATCGTAAGCGTTCCCCACACTGACAACTATTATAGTGATAGAGATTTCCTTTTTCCTTTCCTTTTTTTATTCTTTGGTTTACATATTGGAGCTCATGCAACTGGGAAATTGGCCTACAATTGGTGCATTGCAAAAGTGTTCACCCTTCTTGGCATTTTTTGTGTTTTATTGCCTCACAACCTAGAATTAACATGGATGGTTTGATGATTTGCATAATTTAATTTACAGAACATGCCCACAAGTTTGAAGATGTTTTTTTTTTTTTTTTATTGTGAAGAAAACATCATATAGGACAAAATAACAGAAAATGTCAATGTGTATAACTATTCACCCCCTAAAGTCAATACTTTGTAGATCCACCTTTTGCGGCAATCACAGCTCCAAGTCGCTTTGAATAAGTCTCTATGAGCTTGCCACATCTTACCACTGGGATTTTTGTCCCATTCCTCCTTGCAAAACTGCTCCAGCTCCTTCAACTTGAATGGTTTGCGCTTGTGAACAGCAATCTTTAAGTCTGACCCCAGATTTTCTATTGGATTGAGGCCTGGGCTTTTGACTAGACCATTCCAACACATTTACATGTTTCCCCTTAAACCCCCCAAGTGTTGCTTTAGCAGTGTGTTTGGGGTTCTTTGGGTGATGTGATGTGTTGGGTTTGCGCCAGACATAGCGTTTTCTTTGATGGCCGAAAAGTTAAATTATAGTCTCATCAGACCAGAGCACCTTCCTCCATACATTTTGGGTGTCTCCCACATGCCTTTTTGCAAACTCAAATTGTGCCATTTTGTTTTTTGCTGAATGTAATGTCTTTCTTCTGGCCACTCTGCTATAAAGCCCAACTCTATGGAGCGTACGGCCATTTGTCGTCCTATGTACATATACGCCAGTCTCTGCTGTGGATCTCTGCAGCTCCTCCAGGGTTACCTTAGGTCTCTGTGCTGCCACTCTGATTAATGCCCTCCTGCCCGGTCTGTGAGTTCCGGTGGGCGGCCGTCTCTTGGCAGGTTTGCTGTTGCTGTTGAACTTAAGGCTGTAATGTAACAAAATAGGTAAAAAGTCAAGAGGGGTGCATACTTTTTCAAGGCACTGTACACATCACTGGTTCCACAGAATATTCCCTTCTCTACTCTTTTGTAAAATTAAGCCTGAACTTTCCTATCAGACCCTGTCCTGAAATGTAGGTCTTAAAGAACGCAAAAGTCATTTTTTCATGACAAAAATATTAAGTAAAAAAAGTTGAAAAAACAGTAAACAGATGGACATTAACAAATTCCCTCTTTGTGATTCATTGAAGGACAAAATTCTTTGCACATCTCTATAACTGGCATTGTGATTCACTACCTTGATATGGTGGCTTGTGTACCTCAGGGAAGCTGTGAGCTATACCATGTAGAGTCATCCAAGATGGGCAGGTCATAGCAGAGAGGTCAGATAAATCTCGATCCACTGGAAAAGGAACTGGCAACCTACTCGAGTATGTTTGCCAAGATAACCTTATGTATAAACACAACTAGAGACATAACAATAGATGTGCCTGGCGTTATGCGGTCCATAGGGTCAGTGAGATACGACTAAACACCAAAAATAACTGGTACATGAGACATCCGATGCAGAGTGGCATGCACTTCAGTTGCATCCCTCCTTTGAAAAGCTCTTCAATGTGTCAACAGGATATTTGTTCAGTATATGACTCCTACAAAGAGTTAAGTTGCGCTCCAGACTTGGAATCTGGAATATGCCACCTTGTTACCTAATATGTTTGACAATGTAAAATGATGCAAAACTGTCCTGCACTCCTGGGTATGTGAAACCCACTCCTGCATATTTCACTCTTATTAGGCAGTTATAAGTAGTTTGTCAATATGGGCGTCTCTGCCTTGGCACAGATCTTTCTTTACTGAAGGGATAAGCACAAAACAGCTAAAGAAGGTGTGGTGTTACGATGGCATGTTCCTACAAAGAAAAACACTGTACAAATAGCACTGTGATAATGCCACAAACAATGTGATTAAAAAGATGCAGCTTTAATGGCGCGGGCAGAATGCTAACAATGTGCAGTGATGGGGGATTAGCGCCAGCTTTGTAATTTAGTGAAATCCCTAGAAGAGTAAATACGGCGATGACATTCCGTAGACTGTGCGCCATATCTCAGGGTTTCCCATTCCAGGAAGAAGCATTTTTATTGTTGTCAAACAATGGCATAAGTAGTTCACTTGGGTAACCATCCTGAGTCACTGTGAACTGTACCTACAGTACAATATGTGGCATGAAAGGTATGCCAGGTATTATGCCATGGCTGCCAACTTAATACTGCTGTACAATAAACAGAAACTGGCCTTTAACCATCTGAATCCTGGAAGCAGTGCATGCTGTGCCATCCTTCACATTGATGTTGTTTTTCAGTAGTTTCTGACAACATGACCCTATGGACCGCAGTAAGCCAGGCACAATTATGTCTCTGGTTGTGTTTACCCTTAAGGTTTTATTGGAGTGGGTAGTAGCCAGTTTTCTTGGAGTGGGTAGTAGCCATTGGACTGTGATTTGTCTGACCTTGATATGACCTGCCCATGTTCAGTGTCCCTACATAGTATAGCTCACAAGCCCCTTCATCACAAGGTAGCGATCCAGAAGGGGTTCACATTGTAACTTCCTGTAAAACCTCTCCAAAATCTGATCCTTTCTCACACAAGAAAAAACTAAATCCTAATTCAATTTTTCATACTGCAACTCGTTTCTAATTGTCATTCCCCTGACTCAAGTTTCTCCCATTCGATACACTAAGTACTACTGCTAGACTGACCCATCTCCATGGCCAAATTTCTCATTAGGCCAATTAGACAGCTGCCTAGTGGTGCTTCCATGTGAAAGGAGCCTCATTTCATACTTCAAAATGTTATTTTTCATTAAAAAAATGAAATACTGCAGTTCACAGACTCACCGGTAGGGGGTGGATTCCTGGAACTAGAGGGTTACAAGAGGGAGGAAGCTGCTATGAGGTTGCCACTGCATGGAGAGTGTACAAAGTATTAAAAACTATGAACCTCATTCAAATGAGGCATCGGGAGATCAGGGCTTCGGAAATGGAATGTGAGTCCGATCGTAACTCATAATTCAAGCCCGTAGGACTTTGAAATCCAACTTCCAGTTTTCTTTGAAGTAATGATGACTATCTCTGTTTCCATTGGCTGTTTCTAATTGGGAGTTACGGCCTTGCTTAATTGATCATGTTCAAGCTCGCAAATGCTACATACGATAGCATGATTTACGATGTGCGCTATCGGGCCCGGTCTTGCGGGCTCGGCCAATTGAATAGCACCATAAGTTGCGGACGCTGCGGGCCTGCACACTTGAGGCCTACATCCGGCAACTTGCGGGATTGCAATTGAATGATGTTCTTTGTGTGTATGTTAAGGATTCTAACCCGTGTGCACATATGGGGCAGCTAAGAAAGTTGTGCCTAGGAGCCCAGATATGTAAATCTGGCCCTGCCCATCTCAGTCCTTCCTCATCTGCTGCTCCACTCTTCCATTCCCTTCACTGGCTTCCCATATCTTCTGTCATAAAGTTAAAAAAAGTGAATCCAAAGCAACAAAGTTTTCTACAGCACCACACAAAATTACATCTCCTGATCTCCAAACACTCCCGTAACCACCCACTTCACTGCCCATAAACATTTGCCCCTCTTCACTCCTATATTATCTCACTGGTTTATACTGGAATTATCCTGTGCCATGGAATTGCCAACCTTGCTTTGTCCGACCTTCACAGATTTCACAGTTTCAAACATTGAAATGTATCTCTTCAAAGAAGCTTACAACCCTACTTCCATCAAACCAGCCCAGCCCACCATCAAGCAGATACATTTTGTTGTTTCTATTACACATCTACATCTACTAAGATTGTATCTTATAATTGCTTTTCTTAGCTCCATGAAATATCTTGGCCTTTTATAAATTATTGTTAATAATAATAGCCAGAGAGCTATCTCATATACAAGTAGCAAACAATGGAGTGACCAATGAAATTCAATGAGCCACCATATGTACTAAATTACAAAGGGTTTGAAAACAGGATCATGTGTTACTGATGTTGATACTTCTCTTAATGAAACTTGAAATAAATGTTTTGATTAGTCATTGAACATTAAAACATTTGTATTCAAAAACATAAAAAAGCTGTATTAATCTTACTTTGAAAGTACTAGTTGCTGCTAGTATCCACCCATTATAAGGTCAGTGGAGGGAGCTGATTTGTCTAGCAGGCAGCTACTAAATTTTCAAGAACAAAGTTATATCAGTATAGTGATCTCTATTGGCCTTAGTTATATTAAAAAGATTTCCATAGGCAGTGAACATTTTCTGCAGCCTATCAATGATTATTTATTCCCTCATCTAATGCTCTTAAAATCCTTTAGTCCTGTCTTTCAGCCAATGCCCGCACCCTCCTTTTTATTGACATTATCAGGGTGCAGACAAACACTAATATTTGAAAATAAATTGAATGTTAAATATCGCTATTATAAATGATTAATTTTATTAATGGTCAAAGCATAATTAGAATAACAAAAAATGTAATTAAAATAACAAAAAAACAAAATAAATCTCTTCTCACCGGTACTTTAAAGGAGTCCTTTAAATGTCTTCTCTATTTATATAATTGTATGCAGTCCCGGTCACCTCCACTGTTGTCTTCTAATAACTTCCCCAATGTGATGAATTTGAGACAGGGCAGATATTTATAAGGCAACTACGGATGTGTTAATGATAACTATGCGCGAATTAGCTCTCCACCGCTGGGCGGCCAGGTGGTGCCCATGCACACTGATGAGAGAACCAGACACTGACCTACGAGAAGCAGTTCCAGCCATCAAATTGCCGGCGAGTTATTTACATGTTCAACCAAATATAGCAGGCTAATTTTTAAGTTGATAATTTTGTGTGGCCCGCAAATGATGTTATAAATATCCAAATGGCCCTAGGCAGAAAAAAAGGTTCCCACGCTCTAAAACATTTGGGAAAATATAAATTGTTTACACAACAACAAAATTAGAGGTGCTCAATCTAAGAACGGACAATACCTGACGTAGGTTTGTCCTATAGGTCTGGTTACCCACTCAGAGAGCAACCTATTTTAGCTCACTTGTGCCCTTCACAGGGAGGAATATCCTGCAGTATATCAGTCTGGTCTCACTCAAAAGAGTGACCCAGCCCCAAAATACCAGGCAATTCTACCCTGAACAGGAGAAACAGCAAACGGAAGGAAGTAATTATCCCTCATGGAAAATAAGTACCTAAAATCCTGTAATCTTATCTCAATACCTACATCAGTTTTCAGGGTCCCCACAGCCTTTTATGTAGTCAGTCAGCCATCCACTCCATTCGTTGTCTTAAAATCACTGATATTATATCCCATCCACACTACAGTCTCTTCAATTTTATCACGTTTCCAACTCATACTCCTCACCCATTCTCATCTAGACACCACCATCACATTTCTCCCTTCCTTGTTGTAATATTGCACTTGTCCGAATGGAAAGAGCCCTAGCCAAGGGTTGGAGGTTAAGACCAAACACAACTCAATGACAAGTCCAGAACATGCCTTTGCGTGTTCAGTAGGCAGACAGGAGACTGAAGATGATTTGGAACAAAGCAAAGGGTCAAGACTTGAACCCTGCACACTACCTCTTGAGGTGGCCGGTTAGGACCTGTGAAGCTCACACAAGTACTTGTATACTATAGAACTCATTGCTTACTGTGCCTTAAGGAGTTTAGCTACACCCTACTGATGAGGCCTAACTAAGGCTGTAATGTACGTCTGGCGTTTGCGTTTTTTCCTGTTCAGGGTAGAATTGCCTGGCATTTTAGGTCTGGATCACTCTTTTCAGTGAGATCAGACTGATATACTACAGTATATTTCTCCCTGTAGAGGGCGCAATTGAATAAAAGGAGGCCACCCTTGAGTGGGATATCATGTCCATAGAAATCCGTTATATAGTTGTGAGCATGAGAGACATCCAGAGCCATTGCTCACGCTTGCGGGCTCGCGTAGCCAGCCCGCGGCCCTCGCGTAGGGAGGGCCGGGGGCAAGGGCATCAGTTGCTGGCATGGAGCGCCGATGCCAGCAACTGAGGCCCTTGCGGTGGTGGAGCATCCCAACGTCTCCGCAAATGCGGGTCCTCGCAAAGCACTTAGGGAATGAGGCAATGAGCGCCGCAGGTGCTCATTGCTGGCGAGCCTCGCATACCGAGGCGAGCCGTTAAACCCACCTCGGAACCAACCTTAACGTAACAAACACCCACACGCACTAAGAATCCGACTAGAAGAGCCGACCCGCGATTAACTAAAAACAGTGAAAACACACCAAATACTCACACAAACTACATAAAAAGCTTACCCATAGCAAGGGGGGGGGGGGCACCCAGGACCTCTGAAAGTGAAGTTACACCTCCATTTAAGTCCAAATTCCCGAGTTCAGACACACAAAAATCCCCTAAGCGAGAGAATAAATGGCCGCCGAAAAAAATGAAAACGAGACTCAAAGACCCAGGACCGCCCAGCCACCTACAACTTACCCAAAAAGGGATCCGAGATAAGCTCGGAAACCCGCATTAACCGCAGGGGATCCGAGATAAGCTCCGAGCCCTACATTAACCTCACATTAACCATCGCAGTGGGGGTCCCGATTGCACGCAATCGGGGACCCCCGCTGCAATCAAAATTCCTGCGTTACAGGTCCTTAAAGGACCCGTTGTAAAAGAAAAAAATATATACACTGTCACCCTGTCAATCATGGGGGTCAATACAGACCCCCATAAAACCCTCAATAACCCTGTCACTCATGGGGGTCAATACAGACCCACATAAGCCCTTCATTAACCCTGTCACTCATGGGGGTCAATACAGACCCCCATAAGCCTCTATCTAACCCCATCAGTACCATAAGGGTATATTAACACCATTATGGGCCTGTTACAACACTACATTAACCACATAAGTTCCATGATGGTCCTCAAGGACCATCATGACACTAAGTATAAACACTATACTGCACTATACCACCCCCAATAAAACATTAAATATCAACTAAACACCCTCTACACTAACCTATTAACATCTAAAATACCTACCCCCTATTAACCCCCACCACTCTAATTACAGAAAATAAAAAAGCCTAAAGTCACACAAAAAAATCTACATTACATGAAATAAAAAACATAACTCACAAAAAAAATAAACTACATTACAGAAAATAAAAAAACCTAAGTCACAAAAAATAAACAAAAGGAACATTACAGAAAATAAAAAATAAACATTACAACCCCCCCCCCCCCCCTCACTACATAAAAAAAAAATACACACCTGAAAAGGAAATACATATAATACAAATACATACAATTACAATACAATACACCCCTAACTAATATACATCACTCAATCTATCTAAATAGCATAATCTAATATACATGTTATCTATATAATTATACATCCTCAATCTATCTAAATAAATACCACAATCTATCTACAATACATCCTATGCTATCTATATAAAACGCATACCCCTAGCTAACATACAATAAATGCTATCTATATATTAACTAATATAAGTCTAAGCTAAAATAAAATAATTAAGACCACTTACCTTTGCAGATGTCCATTGGGATCAGCCACCTACGGGGAAAAAAAAAAATTAGTGCAACACGTTTACAGTTCTAAAATAAACATTCTATACATTCTAAATATTCTACTCACCTTTCCGGCATATCCCGTCCTTATTCTTTTAATCTTTCTCCGGCGCGGCACCTGTTAAAAAAACCCAACATTAATACACATACATCAAAATAAAATAAACATAATCTACATTCTACTTATGCTCCCCGCGATGTCTCCGGCCTCCTCCGGATTCTCTTCTGCCACGCCCTGTATACAAATAAAATAAAAAATATATACTTACATCCGCACTCCCGGACATCCCCGACGCTAATGAGGCTCCAGGAGACTTTTCCGGAAGAAAATAAGCAATGGCGCCTTCTGATTGGTTGAAAACGCTGTCTATGAAATTCACCCAATCACAAAGGGATACACCCTAAAATCCCACTCTGATTGGATAATACACCTATCAATCTTTATTTAAACCAATCACAAGGCGCAGATGCCTTCAGCCAATGGAATACACCCCCACAGGGTGATTGGTTGGAGCCTCTGCGCATTCTGATTGGTTGCACTTACAATAGCCAATCACAATGGAATACACCCTCACGTACAATCATTGTGATTGGCTGATGACAATAAAGCCTTAGGATTGGTTCAAATAAAGATTGACAGGTGTGTTATCCAATCAGCGTTGTATTTTGGGGTGTATACTTTTTTCATTGGTTCACAAATGGGGTCTTCTCATTGGCTGAATTTGATAGACAGCCTTTTCAGCCAATCAGAAGCCGCCATTGCCAATTTTATTCTGGAACACTCCATAGGAAGGTCATTAGCGTCGGAGACATCCGCCAGGGCGCATATGTGTCGTTTTTTTTTTTTTCATGCGTGGATGCTTCTGGAGAAGACTAGGAGGCCGGAGAAGAAAGGTAAGTATAATGTAGATTGTGTTTATTTAACTTTGGTTTATGTTTACTAATGTAATGTTTTTCTTTACAGGAGTAGCGCTGGACAAGACGCAAAGATGGACGACGGAACATGGAGGACGTGACATGCTGGGACGTGTCATGCTGGAACGGGACATGCTGGAAAGGTGAGTATAATATTTAGAATATTTAGAATGTTTAGAATGTTTAGTTATTTCATGTAAACTTGTTGTATTAATTTTTTTCATCTTTTTTACCGTAGGTTGCTGATCTGAAGAAACATCTCAAAGGTAAGTGGTCTTAATTATTTTATTGTAGCTTACAATTAGGGTAGCTATATATATATATTTATATATATATATATATATGATAGAAAGCATGTATTGTATATTAGAAAGATAGGTGGATGTATTATTAGATAGTATTGTATATTAGATAGTGGGATGTATATTACATTATATAGTGGCATGTATATTAGATAGTGGCATAGTGTATTGTATTTAATTGTGTTGTATTGTATTTTATTTAATTGTATTGTATTGTATTATATGTATGTATTAAATGTATTTCATTTTCAGGTGTGTAATCTTTTTTTTCTAGTGGGGGGGGTTGTAATGTATTTTGTTATTTTCTGTAATGTTCCTTTTTTTATTTTTTGTGACTTAGGTTTTTTTTTTTTGGTTATGTAATGTACATTTTTTATTTTTGGTGATTTTAGTTTTTCTTATTTTATGTAACGTAGATTTCTGCTTTTTGAGGAATTTAGTTACTTGAGGCACACAGTACATTCACATTGTGTGACAAACAGCATTTCAACAATTTATTTTATTAACCGTCATTTTTTGACGGGCAAGTCGCTAGTTACCTATAAAAATTAGTTCTTTCTCTGTTTGAGCACTTCTATTTTTGTTGTTACTATAGCACAAATAGCTTCAGCCAGAGAATGGCTTAGATTTTAAACCTGAAGCCTAAATTGCTTGCTAATTGGCAAGTATAGCTAAGGTGGATTGAGTTGTGTACAAGTTTTTCTTAAGGTGGACTGGCTTGAATTCCATCCAACTTGGGCATCTGCAGCTGACTACATCGACAAACATGTTGACATCCATTCTGTCAAATCACCTGCATTACATTCACATTTCATTAAATTAACTGCATCACTTATTAGCTCTGCTTCCAGATCTGAGTGGCACTCAAAATACTGTCATGGTGTTGCATGCAGACATAGTTTTTCTGGTCTCCAATGTAGAGCATTGATTGTATTCCAGTATAACTTTAGTTTCATGGGATACCATAGAAAATCATTTCCTTTAAGTAGCAGTTTTAATATAGAATGTGAGTTATGTAGATTGTTTTTATTTAATATAATGAGTCATCGTACAAAGTGGAAAAACTTATGGCGAGTGCCACCAAGTAGCTTTTCAGATTTGACCAGATGATGCCATTTACCTCCTATGTTATTACAAATACCACATCAAAATATGCCTTTGTGTGTTTTTATATTAAAGTGAACCATAATATTATGATTACTTTGCTTCGCTATTGCCAGCAGAAAAATATCACTAATTGAATATTAACATTTGCCTGAAACTAAACAATCGCTTAAGTGTAGACAGTCTCAGAAACCACATAAATTTGTACCAAATATGAGAAATTCTTGAACAATCAAATATGGCTTTGAGCAAATAATACATATATATTAATACTTCTTGGATAATTCTAATAAATTCTAGTTTACAGTGTTTTTTTCTGTAATATGGAGACATATTAGGGCTTCTTGCTGTTTCTAGGATCACTTTTGTTTGTGACTCCTTGCTCTTTTACTTACCGTATATACTCGAGTATAAGCCAAGTTTTTCAGCTAAAAAGGGCCCCCTCGGCTTATACTCGAGTCACTCTCCAAACCCCCCCCCCCCCCCCCCCCCCCCCCGTGTCTCTGTACCCCCCTCCTTGTGTCTCTCACCCCCCGTGTCTCTCTTCCCCCCCCCCCCCCCCCGTGTCTCTCTAACCCCCCTGTGTCTCTCTAACCCCGCCGTGTCTCTTTCCCTCTCCCCTCCTCAACCTCAACCCCCCCCCCCCCCACTCTCCGCTCACTTACCTGCTCCGGTCTCCGCTCCTTCAGGATCTTGATGTGGCTCGCATGTGACGTCACATGCGCGCCACATCAAGACCCGGAAGGAGCGAAGGCCGGAGCAGGCAAGTGAGGGGAGGGGGGGGGTATTTAGAGGGGTAGTATGAGGGGGGGGGGTTAGAATGAGGAGAGGGGGGGTTGAGGTTGAGGAGGGAGGTTGAGAAGGGGGTTGAGGAGGGGGGCTGAGGATGAGGAGGGGGGCTGAGGATGAGGAGGGGGGCTGAGGATGAGGAGGGGGGCTGAGGATGAGGAGGGAGGTTGAGGTTGAGGATGGGGGAGGTTGAGGAGGGAGGTTGAGGATGAGGAGGGAGGTTGAGGAGGGGGTTGAGGATGAGGAGGGGGGTTGAGGAGGGGGTTGAGGATGAGGAGGGGGGTTAAGGATGAGGAGGGGGTTGGGGTTGAGGATGGGGGGTTGAGGAGGGAGGTTGAGGATGAGGAGGGAGGTTGAGGAGGGGGTTGAGGATGAGGAGGGGGGTTGAGGAGGGGGTTGAGGATGAGGAGGGGGGTTAAGGATGAGGAGGGGGTTGGGGTTGAGGATGGGGGGTTGAGGAGGGAGGTTGAGGATGAGGAGGGATGATGAGGAGGGAGGTTGAGGATGAGGAGGGATGATGAGGAGGGAGGTTGAGGATGAGGAGTGGGGTTGAGTAGGGATATTGAGAATGAGAAGGGGGGAAGAGACACAGGGAAGGGAGAGGGGGAAGAGACACAGGGAAGGGAGAGGGTGGAAGAGACACAGGGAAGGGAGAGATCGGGGAAGAGACACAGGGAAGGGAGAGGGGGGAAGAGACATGGGAGAGAGAGGGGGGACAGAAGGCACAAAAGGGACACAGGGGGCAGCAAATTTCCCACCCTCAGCTTATACTCGAGTCACTCATTTTACCCAGTATTTTGTGGTAAAATAGGTGCCTCGGCTTATACTCGGGAAAGCTTATACTCGAGTATATACGGTAATTCCCCTTTTGTCCCTTGAGCACACACATACAACCATATACAGTCTGCGATTCACTAATTGTTGAACTGTTATAGTTAATTACTACCTGTATAGCTGAATTGAAATGTAATATGTGATATTTCACAATTACTCAAAGTTAACTTGCAGCTTCTGTTTTAATTAATATCAAAATGTATAAATGTGTATTAACTCCAGAAATTTGCAATATTTTAATGATTTCCAGCATTATACAAACCATATGCATGATTTATTGTAGTTATTTCCCTGCCATTGTTACCCTTGGGCACCATTCCTCTGAGTATCTGTGTGACTTGTGTCACCTCTGGGCATTCTCGATTCACTCAATGTGTCACCTCAGATTGCAGTACTGCATTGCCCATACATCTCTACCTTGCCGTGGTGAAGGAGTTTGTGTACCTAAGTGAAGCTGTGAGCTATACCATGTAGGGGCACCTAAGATGGGTAAGCAATAGCAGAAAGGACAGGCAGATTGCGACTGTCACGATCTGCTACTTCAACTGGACTTGATAAGAACCTGGTTCAAACCTATCCTGCAGAAGATGGACCAAACCCAAGTACCACGCCCAGGAGTTTGCTTCAGCAGACCAGGATATCAGAAACACAATAGCCACTGACTGTGACTCTTCTCCATCACTGGATACACCATACAATCCCTTAGAATTAGGATTAATTCACAGACTGACACTCACACTTTGAATATTTAAGTACAGACACAATTGCCACTCCTTTATTTAGACTGTCACATGTATACAGTTTTCTGGCCACAGGCTGGCCAATTACAGTAAGCCCCATCCTTGATTCACTGGGAGACCCTGTACACCTAGTGATGTCAGACCTTCAATTATCCCTGTAGTTCAGTAAGCGAAATATCAGGGCAAGTTAGCCTAATCTAAGTTGTTGATGTCCCATTGGTACTTCAATTAGAACAATACGGGAGACCCTCTATCTTATTTGCTTACATAACCTGCTTATCTTGTCAGGCTCTGGCTCCTTTCCTCTGAGCTTCTAGGGAAATATTCATATGCTGGCAACTTCTTTCTGTGCTGAGAGACCCCTTATGTCCAGTATGTTTTACTCCCTATACTGTTGTATCTTCCTTATGGACAGACCAGCAGTTTGATAACTTAACATCCAGATAATATTACAACAACCTACATGTAATCAGCATACATTCTAATAATACATAAATGAACAGAACCCTGAAACAACATATATGTAACAATACACCCAGAACTATAATACATAGGGGAACAGCACCATGTGGTCCTAGACCAGGGCCATCTGTCTGAGCATAGTCCATAGACCCCCAGGGTCAGGGAAAACAGGTAAAATTATAACAGTCCATAGGAGTATCCTGTGGGCGTGATAGTGACGCACTGGAGAAGGATCTGGCAACCCACTTCAGTATCCCTGCCAAAAAAACTACGTTTGGATAAGCATAATAACAATTGTGCCTGGTATGCTGAGGTCCATAGATTCAAGGAGAACCCAGCACAACTGAACGAATAAACAACAACAGCAATGTTGTCAATGCAAAGTGTGTGACCCAGATTGAGAGAAATGAGAACCCCCAAGACTGACATAAAAAGCTTCAGTCTGAGCCATCCGTGTCTGAACAAAAACCTATGAAAAGGGTGGGATTCTTATCACGTTTCTGGCCATTTTATTTACCCTATGCACAGTCATTTTGCCTGCTATATTGTTTATCCTGTTTGTGTACTGCTACCTACCCTAACCATAGACCAGATAACTAGATTTGGATCCAGTGGGTCTTAATATTGTTGAGCATCCACCAACTGGATGTGAACTGGGTCTTAATCTTTTGTTGAACATCCACCAAATGGATTTGGATCCAGTGGGTCTTAATGTTGATGACCAGCCACCTGTATAACATTATCACTTCAGTATCAGGTACTTCTATGTGACAAGTTAAAGGGCAGGTTTAGAAAGGCTTGCTCTCTTTTTTTTTTTTTTACATTTTCTTCTTTATTAAATTTTTAAACAGACAAAAAATTTTTTACATAAAAAAAAAAAAGAAAAAAAAAAGAAAGGCTTGCTCTCAAAGTGTCTTTAAGAATACAATGATGTGGCTCACTGTAACACATTTCCGGTAAACACTTACCTGACTGCAATGTAAATAAAACAATTAACCCAGAAAGTTCCGGTTAGAGAAGGGGTGGGCAAGTTCGGTCCTGGAGGGCCACACGCATGCCTGGATGTGAATATATCCTTTCTGTGCACAGGTGAGTCAAACAGGATGACTGAAGAAGTGATTGACTCACCTGTGCACAGCAGGGATATCATCAAATCTAGGCCTGTGTGTGGCCCTCCAGGACCAAACATCCCAACACTGTGTTAGAGGCAAGCTTTCTTGTGTCCTTGAAAGGAACATTGATGTTATATTAGCATTTTTGCACCATGTGGTATATTGTTTTTAACCCTTGGGCTCCATGTTGTGCTACTGGGAAGATATTTGGGAATTCCACAGGAGTCGCAGGTTACAAACTGGATTAAAGGTTATAGTAAAATAAAAATCTTTGTTGACAATTTTTTTCACCTATTGGCATTCTTGAGCCTTAGCATATGATCCAGAACACATGCACTTAGCTTATTTTTCAGTTTTAACCAAATGTATCTCTAATATTACATTTTTGTTCCAGTTCTTGAGCACACAGTATGGAAGATTCTACCTGAGGGGGAAGAACCCACAGACGATTTGTGTTATACTGGAAGGTTACCAGGTTACTATGTATCCTACGGTAGCCAGAGCTCCAACTACCAATGGCTTTGAACATAGTAAATAATCTAGATAATGTTTCAGATATTTGATATTACACCAGATTATCTTTCATGGACTCCTACATTTCTCCAAATGTTATTTGCACAATGTAAAATTAAACAAATCATTGGGTATCCAAGAAATTAAGATTCAAGTTTTAAATGTTGATTAAATGCTACCCATGATTTAGATTTTTTTTTTAAACTATACATTACATTATATCTTTTTCACAATGAAAAAAAAAAAAATTACCAATTCTTCTAAATTTCTTTTTAAAAAGCACTGTAAGGTAAAAAATTTCTCCAAATTCTAATCTGTCTCTTTAATTGTTTGTTACTGTGATGAAGTGTATAGACGCATCAGTTGTATAAGGAGGTAGAGGGAGGGGTACTGTGAGGGAAACCTTTCCATCAAGTTCTACATTTGCTGAACACATAATTTCCCTGCCAAATAATGAACTAATTAGGCCTGCACCTCCTTTTTTTTATAGAGGTATATACAGAAGCTTGCTGAGGCTCAGACAGGCCAGTGTAGTCGCAGGCACGGATATGTTATACTTCTGTGTACTGTATAGAGAAGGCCTGAAAGAAAATATATATATTTTTTAAATTATAAAGTGTTCTGTTTGTTATATTGTATCACCGACAAGGAAAGTCAGTTCTCAATGCAGGCAAAGACAAATTCAATAATGACACATTGCAAAGAATGAACATGAAGTAGGATTTAAAAAATCTATCCATTAAGAAATTACTTTTTTTTTTTTTAAATAACAGGTGTTACATTGTTGCAGCTGCTCACAAATGTAGGTTCTATTTTCCAACAGATTGCATGTAATTTATTAAAAATTCTAAGTAAAATACACTCACTCAATTTTGTATTAACAGTTACATACTACTATTATTTTTATGCTGATAGATAGATTTAAATAAAATAATATCAAATCAAATTTCAGGTTTTATTTAGTGAGAGAGGATACATATTCCAGTAAAAGTGATGCGGCTAGCACAGAAATATTGCTGTTAAATATAAATATTACTCAAGTTTATGGAGTGGGACAAGTTCCCAGTCTCTTCTGGGTTTGTGCCTGTGTTTCACTTTGATGGAGGACACAATACAAGAGGCTGTGATACTTTTCCAAGTTTTACTAAAACTTTAGCCAGTGACGCAATAATAATAAATAAATAAAAAAATCAAAGATAATAATAGGCCGAACTTCCACCGAAGCACTAGCTTTACTGAAAGGTCACTCACTATCCAACTCCCATCCAGGTAAACCTGGGTGAAACAAAAACAAAACAGGAAAAGACAATTCATACCCCTGGAGGAACCCTCTCAATATTGTATATTTTGGCCTCTGGTCTATTGCATCAGTGCAGCAAAAAATTAAAACCTCACTTTATGCTCTTTCTAAAACATTTGTTAAAAACAATGTATTCTTCTATATCATAAAACAGTAATGGACAGCTTTATAACTATGTATGGGAGCTATATGGAAATGTAATAAAAAATATAAACACAGAAATAGCTATATACATTGAACTTTCTGCTTGTAAGTATATATTTTTACATTGTTTTATATATGTCTGTGTGTAGCAATCTTAAAATGGGAACATTTTTTCAAGAAAATTGGGGATCTCAAAGGAAACTTTAATGCTAAAGTGAACATGATAAAAGACAAAAATGGTACAGACTTAACAGACAAAGATTAGATAAAGAAGAGACGGTAGGAATACACTGAAGATCTATACAGGAAGGATCTTAACATCAGTGATGACCACAATAGTTTGTCCAATGAGCTGGAGCCAGACACCTTGTAGTGTGAAGTAAGATGGGCCCTAGGATGTCTTGCTGATAATAAGGCTGCAGAAGTTGATGGAATCCAAATTGAACTATTCAAATATCTACAAGAAGATGCTGTGAAAGTGTTTCCTGCCTTATTCCAACAAATTTGGAAAACACAGCAATGGCCAATAGATTGGAAAAGGTCAGTTTACTTCTCAGCCCCCAAAATAGTCAGTGCCAAAGAGTGCTCCAATTATCAAACAATTGCACTAATTTCACATGACAGCAAGGTAATGTTTAAGATCCTACAAGCTCTGCTCCAACAATATATGGACCGGGAACTACCAGATGGGTTCTGCAGAGGAAGAGGCACAAGAGATCAAATTGCTATTGCCCGCTGAATAATAGAGAAAGCAAGAGAGTTCCAGAAAAAGATTGAGTTATGCTTCATAGACTATCCTAAAGCCTTTGACTGTGTGGATCACAACAAAATGAGGCAATTTCTTAAAGAGATCTGATTACCAGATCATCTCCTGAGGAATCTGTGTGTGGGCCAAAAAGCCATGGTCAGAAACGAACATGTGACAACAGAATGGTTCAAGATCAGGAAAGGTGTGTGACAAAGTTGTATAGTGTCACCCTATTTATTCAGCTTATACACAGAATACATCATGCATAAAGCTGCACTGGATGAATCCAAAGCCAGAATCAATATTGCTGGAAGAAATATCAACAACCTCAGATACGCAGATAATACTACACTGATGGCTGAAAGTGAGGAGGAACTAAAGGACCTATTGAAGAGGGTAAAAGGAGAGAGTGCAAACCTGGCCTGCTGCTCAATGTTAAAAAGACGAAGATCATGGCAAATGGCAATCTCAGTTCCTGGCAAATAGACTGGGTAGAAGTGGAGGAAGTGACAGATTTTATTTTCCTGAGATACAAGAACTCGTCAGATGGTGACTGTAGCCAAGAAATTAAAATACATTTGCTTCTGGGTAGGAAAGCTATGGCAAACTTGGACAAGCTAGTAAAAAGTAAAGATATATCACAATCAACAAAGGTCCTCATAGTTAACACTATGGTATTTCCAGTAGTAACATATGGATGTGAGAGCTGGGCCATAAAGAAGTCTGAACGCTGGAGAATAGTGATGGTGGCGATGACTTCAAGATCCGAATAAATCAGTACTACAAGAAATCAAGACAAACTGTTCACTAGAAGGTTTGACCATGAGTCTAAAGCTCAGATATTTTGTCCATATCATGAGAGGACAGGATTCCCTAGAGAAGATTCTGATGCTGGGAAGGATTGAAGGCACAAGAAGAAGTGGACGACAGAGGCCTTAATGTAGCTCAGAGGGTCAGTGACTGACAGATGTGCCTGGCGTGCTGTGGTCCATGGTGTCCTGGACATGACTGAATGACTAAACAACAACAAATATATCCCCCTCATCCCGCTCCCCCCAAAGGGGTTGAATGATTTACCAATGCCCAACTCATCCATCCCTGCCATCCCTTGGTGCTCTTTTTAGTAGATAAGAACATGTTCCAAGCTATCAGGAAATGCTGTCAGACAAGATGGAAACTCTCCATACACAAACAGAATCTTCAAAAATTATGTTTTTTCTCTAAAATGCTCACAGCTGGTAATGTTGTTTTAGATACATATTTAAATTTAACTAAACTTCCTAAAATACAGTGATCATTTAACACTTTATACAGAGCTGAAAACATACCTGAAATTGCTAAAATGCAAGATTTCCACCCCATACATACAGCCTTTCTAGTAAAAAAACAATTAGCTTTAAAAGTGATAACAATCCAGGAAGCTGCCAAGTTATGCACCAGTGACCAAGACAAGGAGCCTGCCAGCCTCTGTAATGGGCCCAGATCATCTAAGCGCCGCTCTGACACCACATCAGTCATTTGTTATCTGTCTTCTGATTTAAGCTGTTTCTTCTGAATAATATTTTGAAATGACAAGAAATTCCATGACTTGAGTCTGCGATTGTTATGTCTACAAAAGGCTGAGAAAGAGACGCCATAACTATGAAGCGACAAAAAATGCCAGAAATGTCTTGTTTGGAGGCTGTGATTAACCTCTTCAGCGCTGGGGCACCTGTACAACCTGCTGCTTGCTAGAGGGATGTCAGGTCTTCTAAACAAAGAATAGTGAAGATGTAAACAAGGCGCTGAATACTAGGACGTTATTTATAAACATGCACAAAGCAATCAATTTGTAAATAAAAACAATAAAAGTTGATTTAATTTTAAACAGCATTATAAACTGTCTATACATTGTACATACATTTTTCTTTGTTGTAAATCATTTCTGAAATATTGATTGATTGATTTTGCAGCTCAGTATTTTTATGTGCAGCTCCGAGTGCTTGATAAGGGTGGGAGAGGGGTCTAACTGCCAGATAACATGGGGGGTTTTATTTTGCCCTCTACAGAGAGAGTCAAGCAGCCTTTAATCCTCATTAGCACATAAAAGCAGCTAATTAATTTGTGAGTTTCTTATTTGCATATAACTGCAGCAGCAACATAATGGACTTTCCCAGGACTGATCCACTTTAGAAGTATTTGTTTATAAATATGATGTCACGAAAGCGAGTTCTTTATCAGTTGTATGTTATTTTTTTTATGCATTTTCCTACAGTAAACATACATTAAAGCTTCCAATTTTTATATGTTAGTGTTTCTGATCCACCAACTAACAACTCTCTATATTGCTAATGACAGGTCATAGCCAATAACCCCCCCCCCACCCGAGGCTCTGAATCTTGTGTAAATTGGATGTAAACCATTGGTGTGCACAGACCCCAGGGGGTAATTTAGCTATCAGTGTATCTTCTCCCTGGGGTCTGAGCACGCAACTTTAATCACATGCAAACTGCAGTGTAAGTTTAAAGTATGAAATAATATGTATTTTAATATAACATGACCAAAAAAAAATATACACAAGATATATTATTAAAAATATCAACTGCATTTTAGTAATAAATTAATTTGTAACTGATAAAAATGTCCAAAATCCCTTCGAAAAAAATAGTAGTTATGCAATGATATGATACTGGTTTTAATAACACTATAAAAACAATGTATCCTATCTCCAAGGCATCTGCAGTTGGGACTACAAAAGGTTAACTAATTAAGTGTAGGGCAGCCTACCTGGTGAAGTTTACCTGCCAGGTGATGACAAGTCAGAGGGATTAAGGATTTTGTTATTTTTTATAGATATTGTTACGTTGTTTCTGGGTGAGAGAGCAGTGGGATACATTGTAACTGCTCTGTGAGGAGTTTATCTGTAGACTGGGAATAGTGCAAGTTTTTATTATAGGTGCTAATGGATACGTTTTTAATTTTAAAGCTGAGTGAACAGATGGCGGGTTGCATAGCGTCGCGTAAGAGCTGGGCAGAGTGTTTGTAGAGCCAGTGGATTAACTGTAGTTGTCCCATAGACATTCATGTAGGCAGTGACAGAACTACTGCAGGTGCAAAGCACTAGGGCCCACAACAGGATAGGGGCCCTCAACTACTGGCAGTAAAGTAGGAATCTTAATTTATCAGATGGCAGATAATTACATTATAGAAAGGTGATCTGATCACTGTGATTGTTACCTGTATATCTACCTATTTGTTTTGGCTTTTTTTATTAAGTCCTACTTGGCAGATAGAGAAGTTGCAAGAGGGCCCCTAATTATTTGACACCTGGGCCCTCCACTAAATGGAGATGTAACTGAGTATTACCAAATAGGCCTAATAGTACTTACCTTGATTTAGCAAATTTATCAAAAAGTTAATTTAAAGAGCTCCATTTCAAATGACAGTTGGTTCCTAATCTCTACTCTGCTCTGTTCTTAAAGAAGCCAACATCTTGAGAAGTTAGAGAAATGCTTTACTGTCAGGATCAGTTTTAGGGTCATATTTAAAGGACCATGACCACCAAGCTATGCGCACACCATTGGCACATATGTTCTTGCTTGGGTTAGGTGGCTTAAGACTGATGTTATATTAAATCTTGCACCACAACTTGGTCATCTTCATGCTTGCTCTCCTCCGTTACCCTGGGATGATGCACTCCTGCATTTCAAAATGCTGCAAATTGAATGTTGCACACCATGTCGCAGATAATCAGTAGAGACACCGCCATGCGGATGCTTGTGGGGCTACCAGAGAAGATAAGGGTCAATGTTTTCAATATTATCTTGTAAAGCTAAGGTAGCCACATCCCAGATTAATTCAATAAATGGAAAGGGTCAGTCCAAGCTCCACAACACCAAACTTTATCCAGTAGATCACCAATGATGGATGACTGCTCACCCATTTTCTCCTCCTTGTGTAGATGATCCAGATGACAGGTGTAACAGCCATGGTTCATCAGACATGATCAGTGCCAGCATTACAGCCTTGTGCTTCAATCCCAACAGCCTCTGCTTCTGAGCATGCTGGGCTAGTCAGAATTGAACAAGATTCTAGACACTATAGTATGTGAATTCTATTATGTTTTATGGAATCACCTTTGCTGGCTGGACATATGAAGATGTTGTTTGTAAGACAAACCTCTGACTTCTGACTAATGTTGGATGAGAGAAATAATAGCGTGACACTTATTAATGTTCTGTGTTCTTCAGCAGTGCACAACACCTTATATAACGAGGATTTATAGTTATGAGGACAGCTTTATGGGGGAGAATTTTGAAGTGAAGTGCTGTTGTGGGATGCCATGGCAACAGTGACAGTTGAAAAGTGAACTTTAGCTTTCTGCATGAGACTAAGTGCTTTTTTTCTCATGAGCTCAGAGGAATGGAAGCAGAACATTATCCTCACATTATGGATACCTAATACTACTTCTCTACTTATTGCTGTGTACTTATGATATAGCGAGGAAACATAATGCATTACAAGCCTTTCCTATTCAGTGTTTGGGACAGAGTCACTTACTAACTGATATCTTGCCCAAATCCTGATGCCTCCTTCCAGGGAATCCCTAGCACCAAAACCTCAGAGGAGAGGACCTTACGGTGGGATCCATTAGTTGGCCGGTCCAGCTGGTCCTTTCTCTTGACACATATTTTTTTACTTCTTTATGTGAACTTTCTCTTATAAGAGCAACTTATGTTTAGATGAAACTTGTTATTAAGTACGCAATTAATTGGGCTTGTTTGTGATACTTCATAATGGACGAGAGCTCACTGAATTAACCTCCTTCGATAAACCCTTTTAATAATTGGTCTGATTTGTGATACTTAAGAGGGGAGGAGAGCTCACCTGCATTAATCTACAATATAACTGTTTATTGAAGCACAACATCTTTGTGTAAAATGCTGAAATCTCTGAGATTCTGCTACTTAACAGCAGATGTCTCTTCAGGAGACATTAAAGAGCGACCCACTACCAGCACTCACAACTTCCTATCTCTTCATGTAGTTTATATTGTTGTCTGAACCTTTGTCTGGAAAGAAAACACTTAAACTCTTCAAAGAGCATCCAAAATTCAAAACAAGGACATCATCTTGGAGAAGGACCCTCATTGAACTGGTGTTCAGTACATAGGGGCAGGTAACGAGACGGCTGACGCAAGCTTATGTAGAGAGACAGGTAAACAATGGTGTGAAGCGATGTCTCAGCTGATGCACGATTGCAAACAAACCTTCATATACAGTATAGAGGCAAAGAACAGAGACGAGGACGAAGTCTTTGATGTGGAAGCTCAAAGTGAGAAGAAAAGATAGCGAGCGTTCTCAAAATATTACCTTGACTTCAAAAAGAGTTTGAGATCTTAAAGGGATATGGAAGGGTCCTGGCTTTTACTAGGTATATAATATTCCTGTGTATCTATTTACTTTTATGTACTTTATTTTATTAAGCGCTTATACGCTCTGCCTAATAGCAAACAAATAGTCCCTGTATGGGTCTTCCCACTGCAGCGTATGCAGGCACAGATCCTGTAGGGATGGATGTGCAGTGTAGTATCCTAACCTATCCGGCATCATGTCTCATGCATGTTGCTGTTGAGAGATGGTCACTGATTGTTTAGTACAGCAGAGTCTGCGTCTTCATGAGCTGCAGAGGGCAGACCCGTACAAGGACTATTTGTTTGATTTTAGGTAGTAAAAACAGAGCTCCATACAGTAAATACAAAATAAACTGAGAACTTATATTGTAAGAACAACTTGTGCAGCGATTACTTTGTTTCGTCGTGAGCCTTCAATCTTTCCCAGCATCAGAGTCTTCTCTAGGGAATTCTGCCTTCTTATAATATTGCAAAAGACACAACGGAGTTCGCTATTATTGTGCACAACCTATATTAACTCAAAAAAGAGCTACAAATATTTTTTTTATAAAACTTAGCTTTTAATAAATAGTTAAAAAGAATTGTCTTTAAAAATATGCAGAGGCAGGGTGTGCAATTTTGAGTCACTAAATATCATATAATCAATCCAGATATTTAAAAAAGGGGGGTAGATACCAAGTGCATAAATATATACAAATTGTCTAAAAAGTGCTAAATCAATAAGTGCTAATACTTGATTATATAGAACAAAAAAAAAAATGTTCGGCTCTAAAAAAGTGCTAAAGTTAATGTGTGAAGATTAGTATGTATCTAATACAGGGATAAAGATTTCCCTATATCTGTAATATAATGTCACCTATTAAATATATCCTAGAAAGTTCCCCAATATATGGGGTTATTTAGGCTGAAATAAAGTGACTAGTGCAATTGCATAGGATAATAGTTCATTGCTTCCTCTGTGTAGTAAAATAATATACTATTGGACTTAAAGCTCCGTTTTTTATAAGCTCCGTCTTTTATAAGTATATATCGAATACTATTCTTAGCTAAATAGCTAGAGCGACTAGAGAGACTCCTATCTTATTGTATTCACTTCTATGGTTAGATACTGTTTAGGAGCTCTTACACTGCGTGCCACGAGCACCCTATTAGTTCAGTTTACTTGTCCAACCTTGAGCTACCTTTTGCTCTACTTCCTTGACTATTTCTTATAATATTGCAAAAATATTTCAGCCTCATGATCAAACCTTCCAGTGAACAAGGGACTCTAAGCTGTTTTCTCCAACACCACATTTTAGCCCTCTTTGTGGTCCAGCTCTCACATCCGTATGTTACTACTGGGAATACCAGAGGTCTAACTATGCAGACCTTTGTTGATAGTGTTATATCTGTTAGACTTACATCCCTATTAAATTCTCCCAACGTGCATACCTGTAGCCCGTAACGTAGCCCACTAGACTTACGGCTATTAAATTGAGCTAGTAAAACTACCCACAAACTATCTGGGGGTTACATGTGGAAAAACCCAAAAAATCTGAAATCTGAACTCCGTTGCCGCAAATCTTTGATCTGTCAAGCCCGTAAATGTTATGTTCGCAAATCGATATTAAATTGCTATGAATCCACTGGCGTTCTAACCCGTAACCCATAAATGGAGGCAAAAAGCCTATGGGTACTAGAGAGGACCCACAAGGAGGTTAAAGTCCTGTCCGTAGCACTGTAAATGCAAATATCAACACACTACTGTTTTTTATAATGAAAGGGAAAGTGATGTTAGGTATTAAAATTAGTAGCACAACATTATCAAGCTCGAAAATCTGCAATATAATACTTTTTTTATGTTTAATTTCCGTATTATATCTATCCAGGCAATCAACGTCTAAATACATATAATGGAACTGGCATGGGTTAGAATATAATATTATTATTTACTGAGTTTACTAATCCTTCCCCAAATCTTATGGTTGAGCCTACACCACAAATTACAACTTGATAAGCTGTCATCCTGTATAGACAACTCCATAAAGATCTGGCGAGAGAGTAACAGGAAATCCAACCTCTTGAAAGAAGGTTCAGGATTGACACCCCTCTGGACCCCACACAAAGACTATCGCTTTGACAGACTAACCCAAATGAGCTGGTGGATAGACAATAAGCTAACGGTGGTAGCGGACATGTGGGACCTAAATAGAGAATTCCCCTTACCAATTTCCCTTAACGTGATCATTGCACCCCCAAAGAATGGCTCAATCTGATAGGGGTTAACGAGGTGCTCACACACACAAATAAGTTAAATAGTCTTAGTGACAGATCAGTAACTGAACGATGCTTCCTCAACAACCCAGGGGGGAAAGGTAACATTTCCACCTTCTACAAAATACTCTCTGATACCAATACTCCCGCCAAACTCCCCTACCAAATAGCTTGGGAAACAGACTTACAGGTTACGTTAGAAGACAAGGAATGGGGTAAGATATTAAAACAAGCAAACAATGTCTCTCTCAACATAACACTTAAGGAGAACGCCTATAAAACAATAATGAGGTGGTACCTCACTCCGACTAGGCTGCACCGCGCAAATCCTGCATATCCCGCCAGGTGCCCTAGAGGTTGCCCCAATGAAGGCACCATGCTACACATGCTCTGGGAATGCCCCAAAATTCGCCAAACATGGGATTTTACCTATGACACTTTAGAAAAACTATGGGGGACACGTCTAGCGCAGAACCCAAGTGAAGCCCTAATGGGTCTTCCGATCAGGGGTCTTTCAAAAAATTAGCAGTTCTTGACCAGTCAGGGGTTTTTAGCAGCCAGATGTGTTATCGCGAAACACTGGAAAGCCACTTCTGCATTGTACACTGAGGTGAGGCAAAAAATAAGATACATACAAAACATGAGCTCACTATCGGCCGAAGTGGACAGTAAATACAGATGCTGGGCCTCCTGCTGGGACATCTGGACGCTGCGAGATCCTCTCGGAGGTTAGTTATATTTCTAAAACTCTCACTCTTTTCTTAGTAAAGGCACAAATTCTGCACAAAACTACACAAAGGGCCGCTAGGGTAGAACCCTTCTAGGTCCTCATATACTGTTTCTAGGCTGGTCCAAGTTTGAATGTTACGTATGTTATGATTTGAAACCTAGTTGTAAGGAAACTCTAAAACAAACTATTCGACTGTTCGCAATTTGTATTACTTTAAACGTTATATGTTTATTTATGTAATGTTTTTTCAATCTATAAACAAAATAAAGGAAAAAAACTGAATTTAAAAAAATATATATATTTACTGATTTATAAATATTGCATTATTTCTGGAATGCGGGTCCGATCATAACTCGTAATTGAAACTCGTAAGGCTTTGAAATCTAACCTCAATTTTTCAGTGACGTAATGATGACGATCTCTTTTACCATTGGCTCCATCTAAACCCGTAACTACGGGTTTGACTAATTGATCATATTCACGGCCGCACATGCAACATGCGCAAGATCGGTTTACGGGCTTACGTCTCCGCCCGTTGGTCGCGGCATCGTTGAATGTAATAGCTCTGTAGCCCTGGAGAATTTCAAGCCTGCAGGCTTTGCGGGTTTACCGGTGACGATACAGGCTTCAAATTTAATATGGCCCATAGGGTAGTACATTTTCAGGGGTGTCAGGCTGCCTCGTGTTACTGATGTGCCGTGGAATAGTGTTTGTATATGTACAGAAATACCCTAATCTTGTAGTTGAAATACACAAGGTAAATTACTAGTAAAGTGTTATGGAATAGATGGACTAGAAACAGAGAGTATATAACTAGTATTCACCTCGGTAGAAGCCGAATGCGAAACGAGTGTCAGGCCGTAGCTTAGGGTGCACATCGCTCGTCTGTGATGCCACACACTCTGCAATGGTGCAGGGACTGAGCACTCTCTCGAACATTTCTGGACTTGAATGTAGCCTGTGAATTAGGTACTGTAGAAGGTAGGCAGTGAGTTTGGTGGGATGGGAAATGCTACACATTTAATCTTCTGCATCCTATTAGGAGATCCAGGTTAGCTATCTATACGGCTATCAAATTCTCCGTTTTTTTTTCAGACCGTTTAGCAGCCTCATTAAAACGTAGCCCATAATTTCAAATTTACGTGTTACTGGTATTAAATTAGCCCTGTAATATTGCTCACAAGGGACTTGCATAATAAGACGTAGGACGGCCGAGAATCTTTTGATCCATCATGCCCGTAACTGCTACTTGTTCAATTCAGCTATTCAATTGCAACGTGGTTACTCGCGAGCAAGCACGTAACACGCCAATGGAGCCCAAAGACTAATGTATGCTCGAGAGCACCCGCAAGAGGGGTAAAGTCCAATAGATAGCACTTGTAATGCAAATAACAACACTCTACTGTACATTTATTATAAGGGAAAGTGATGTTAGGTCCTAGAATTCTCAAGCCCCCAAATCAGCCCCCGAAAAATTCTTGATTTCATGTTTAAATTTTCTGTTATTCAATCCCTGCAATCCATGTGTTAAGACATATACTGTAACTCGCATGTAATAGAATAATATATTCACGGCTTTATTAATATTGCGTTATATCTGGAATGTGGGCCAATCGCAAACTGTAATTGAAGCACATAGGACTTCGAAGTCTACCCTCCCTTTTTCTGTTACGTAACGCTTACAATCTCGTTTTACATTGGTTCCATCTGAACCCGTAACTACATGCTTGCTTAATTGTTTGCGTTCGAGCACGCAACTCCGACGGCCGAGAACTGGTTTCCGAAATAGCGTCTCTCGTTTGTAGCTCGCATGCACTTCTAATTTAACAGCAACATAAAATGGCCAAATTTCATGCACGCAGCCCTTACGTGCTACACGTTGGACTTACGAGGCTGGAATTTAATATGGCCCTAGGAATAGCTATATGTATTATACAGCTCAGCATTTGAGTATTTGAATTCCTACATATTAGGAGCCCGATTCAATTAAGCAATCGTAAGTTATTGGAGCTTGTAAGTAAGGCCGTAAGTTAATTTGCAATTCAATTGGCTTCTTTTTGCGGGCTCCAAATGGTTATTGTATTCCTTGGAATTCTGAGGAGGAAAAAAGTTTGCTATTTATAGTATACTATTTTTTTGCATAATTACATGTATACTTACATTGCATGGGGGAAGGATGAGTACTAACTGGGGTGCACAAAAGTATGAATTGGCCGAGGGCAGAAAATAACCAAAAACAAAACAACAACACAACAGCTTATTGGCTATTAACCATTTATCAATTTGAAGAAAAAAAAATCTGAGTAAATTCAGAAAATAATTAAAACACCAGAAATCCAAACGAGAAGACGCCGCCAGCAAGTGGATGTGTCAGACAAGTCCCGGCCTGCGCGCAAAAATGTTTTGACAGTTTCTCTGCTCTGAAATATTTCTACTAGGGGAAACCACAGGTAACATTTAACATTTTTGGGATATTTTATTTCCAGACATCTGATGATGAATGTGTGATACAGTAAATTTGTATTTCTTGAGAATAAACATGCTATGGGTGAGTAAGTTCTGGGCAGCGAGAAATAAGCTGAATACACACTGAATATGTCATTTTAAAAAACAAATTCATTCAGAGGATTTAATATGAAATGATATTGATATTTTATAGAAAAACAGTAAAGTTTCATTGAATGTTCATGGAATAGTTAAAACATTAGGAAGGTGTTTTAAAGAGTTAAAGCTGTTAATAGTCACTTAAAGATGTATATATATATATATATATATATATATATATATACAGTGCCTTGCAAAAAATATTCACCCCCTTGACTTTTTAAGTATTTTGTTACATTACAGCCTTAAGTTCAATGTTTTGTTAATCTGAATTCTATGTAATGGATCAGAACACAATAGTCTAAGCTGGTGAAGTGAAATTAGAAGAATATATACATAAAACATTTTTTTTAGAAATAGAAAGAAAATTGGCATGTGTGTATGTATTCACCCCCTTTATTATGAAGCCCATAAAAGGCTCTGGTGCAACCAATTACCTTCAGAAGTCAAATAATTAGTGAAATGATGTCCACCAGTGTGCAGTCTAAGTGTCGCATGATCTGTTATTACATATACACACCTTTTTTGAAAGAGGCTGCAACACCTAAGCAAGAGGCACCACTAACCAAACACTGCCATAAAGACCAAGGAACTCTCCAAACAAGTAAGGGACAATGTTGTTGAGAAGTAGGTTATAAAAAAATATCCAAATCTTTGATGATCCCCAGGATGATCCCCAAGAGCACCATCAAATCTATCATAACCAAATGGAAAGAACATGGCACAACAGCAAACCTGCCAGGAGACGGCCGCCCACCAAAACTCACGGACCGGGCAAGGAGGGCATTCATCAGAGAGGCAGCACAGAGACCTAAGGTAACCTTGGAGGAGGTGCAGAGATCCATAGCAGAGACTGGAATATCTGTACATAGGACGACAATAAGCCGTACGCTCCATAGAGTTGGGTTTGGGGCAGAGTGGCCAGAAGAAAGCCATTACTTCCAGCAAAAAACAAAATGGCACATTTTGAGTTTGCAAAAAGGCATGTGGGAGACTCCCAAAATGTATGGAGGAAGGTGCTCTGGTCTGATGAGACTAAAATTGAACTTTTCTGCCATCAAAGAAAACGCTATGTCTGGTGCAAACCCAACACATCACATCACCCAAAGAACACCATCCCCACAGTGAAACATGGCGGTGGCAGCATCATGCTGTGGGGATGTTTTTCAGCAGCCGGGGCTGGGAAACTGGTCAGAGTTGAGGGAAAGATGGATGGTGCTAAATACAGGGATATTCTTGAGCAAAACCTGTACCACTGTGTGCGTGATTTGAGGCTAGGACGGAGGTTCACCTTCCAGCAGGACAATGACCCCAAACACACGGCTAAAGCAACACTTGAGTGGTTTAAGGGGAAACATGTAAATGTGTTGGAATGGCCGAATCACAGCCCAGACCTCAATCCAATACAAAATCTTGGGTTAGACTTAAAGATTGCTGTTCACAAGAGCAAACATCCAACTTGAAGGAGCTGGGGCAGTTTTGCAAGGAGGAATGGGCAAAAATCCCAGTGGTAAGATGTGGCAAGCTCATAGAGACTTATCCAAAGCGACTTGGAGCTGTGATTGCCGCAAAAGGTGGCTCTACAAAGTATTGATTTTAGAAGGGGGAATAGTTAGGCACAGGGACTTTTTCTGTTATTTTGTCCTATTTGTTGTTTGCTTCAAAATAAAAAATAAAAACATCTTCAAAGTTGTGGGCATGTTCTGTAAATTAAATGATGCAAATCCTCCAACAATCCATGTTAATTCCAGGTTGTGAGGCAACAAAACACAAAAAATGCCAAGGGGGGTGAATACTTTTGCAAGGCACTTGTGTGTGTGTACATATATATATATATATATATATATATATATATATATATAGAGAGAGAGAGAGAGAGAGAGATAGTTGTGTATATACAGTATATAACAAAAGTGACAACACTGAAGACATGCCCCTCTGCTACAATGTGAAGTAGTAAGTGTACAGCCTGTATAACAGTGTAAATGTGCTGTCCCTTCAAAATAACTCAACACACAGCCATTGGGCCCAAAATGTCAATATTTTGTGTGGCCACCATTATTTTCCAGCACTGCCTTAACCCTCATGGGCATCACAGAGCTGGTGGATGTTAGAGACCTTGCACTCCCCCACCTTCCATTTGAGGATGCCCCACAGATGCGCAATTGGGTTTAGGTCTGGAGAAATGCTTGGCCAGTACATCACCTTTACCTTCACCTTCACCTTCTTTAGCAAGGCAGTGGTCATCTTTGAGGTGTGTTTGGGGTCGTTATCATGTTGGAATACTGCCCTGCGGCCCAGTCTCGGAAGTGAGGAGATCATGCTCTGCTTCAGTATGTCATAGTACATGTTGGCATTCATGGTTCCCACAATGAAGTGTAGCTCCCCAGTGCCGGCAGCACTCATGCAGGCCCAGACCAAACTTATATACACATATATACATAGATGCTGTCTCCACTCTCTCTGCATCGCTGTTTACGTTCAAACAGGGGGCTTCATCTCATATCAGTGTCTTTGTGCTCTTTGTGCCTTATCCGTTTATCTGTCATTTAGAGAGTGTCATGATCTGGGCCTGCATGACTGCTGCCGGCACTGTGACATACTGAAGAAGAGCATGATACCCTCCATTCGGAGACTGAGCCGCAGGACAGTATTCCAACATGATAACAACTCCAAACACACCTCCAAGACGACCACTGCCTTGCTAAAGAAGCTGAAGGTAAAGGTGATGGACTGGCAAAGCATGTCTCCAGACCTAAACCCTATTGAGGATCTGTGGGGCATCCTCAAACAGAAGGTGGGGGAGTGCAAGGTCTCTAACATCCACCAGCTCTGTGATGTCATCATGGAGGAGTGGAAGAGGACTCCAGTGGCAACCTGTGAAGCTCTGGTGACCTTCATGCCCATGAGGGTTAAGGCAGTTCTGGGAAATAATGATGGCCACACAAAATATTGACACTTTGGGCCCAATGTGGACATTTCCACTTAGGGGTGTACTCACTTTTGTTGCCAACGGTTTAGACATTAATGGCGGTGTGTTGAGTTATTTGGAGGGGGCAGCAAATTTACACTGTTATACAGGCTGTACACTTACTACTTCACATTGTAGCAGAGGGGCATGTCTTCAGTGTTGTCACATGAAAAGATGTAATAAAATATTTACAAAAATGTGGGGGTCTACTCACTTGTGTGAGATACTGTATGTATATACGTATGTGTGTATATATATATATATATATATATATATATATATATATATATAAAATCAACTATGGGAGGGCTTAATCAGTTCAGGATGGATGTTGCCAAGAGCAGAGCAACCCATGAGAGTGGGTCCTAAACCAGGTCAACTTCAATATGAAGCCAATTAGTTCAGACTTTTCAGCCTACCTTCTCTTTTGAAAAACTACACTTGGAAATAAGAAGCTGTTTTTATAGAATGTAATAGTAAAAATATCTTAAGTTTATTACCTTTATATGCAATTATGCAATATACCATTTTGGTTTCTGTTGATTCCTTTCCTGAGCCAGGAGAAGGCTCTGAATGTAGGGATTGCTTCCATTGGTATTTTGGGAATATGGCAACTACATCTGTTAATGCTCTTAATAGATTGATGGAATGTTCTCACTATCTTCCTTTCTTGCTGTCAGACTGCAGGGTAGAGAACACACCTGCACCCCATCATTCAACACCCTATCCAGGCGGTTTTCTTAGCCATAAGCATACCAGCTCCTGAGCGCGCTCCTCCACCTCTGATAATTTGTGGTGTGTCATGGCGCCCGGGGCATTCTCCTAAATGAGGGGAAGAAAAATCTTACAAAGCTATTCCTGAAATGAGGTCTTCGTAGCCCGAGGCTGTCAGATCTCCACCGCCAGTGCCAGTATTTGGCTCTCCTGACTGGTAGTCAGGGGAAGATTGAGAGATTTATTAAGATTTATTAAGTCTGCTGAGAAATAATGTCTGGCTGCTGGGGCATGGTGGATTTCTTTCAGCAGTTTTGATTTTGGGGCTTATTCAGCTGGGGAAATGTTTCTTAAAGGGCCACTGTATGTAAGTATTTTGTAAGGCATACTGTCCCTATAGGCAGCGTGCCAAAGAATTAGTATTGAGCATATTATTAAAAAGTTACATTTATCTATTTTCAAAACATTTTATATTTGTTCCTGTGAATTCATTTTCAGCTCTGATGGAGCAGTACAGTTCTCCTTTGCTTGTAACGGTCTGACCAAAAGTTTGCAAAGAAAATAAATATGACTATATATATATATATATATATATATATATATATATATATATATATATATATATATATATATTTATGTTAAAGTCACTGTTTGGGTTTAACTGCATATGCAAATAAATTAATATATTAATATTTCACATTTTTAACTCTTTATTTATAAAAGCAATGTTTTAAAGATACGTAGAACTGATGGCCTGGCAAACTGTTTGCTTCAAGATGCACCTGTTTCTATGAATGAGAGTGAGTATCACTGAGCTGAGCTAAAAATACATGAAAAAATATGGAAAACAGATTTTGCATAAAAATAGGAATTAGGCCTCCATTCTAATCACCTCTATCGCAATTATGAGTGCCATAATATCACAGAAAATGCTACTTAGTTATGCGAATCATGTCAAATTTGTGATAGAACTGGTACAAGTGACTGTGGCAATCCTTAAATGTGATTTACGGCATTCCTTTCCATAGATTTTTGGCCTGATAATAAATTACCAGTGACTCCGGGAGACCTTTCCCCAATATCCTATGCTAATAAGACTTTAGGTATAACTAGCAAATCAGGGCACTGCCGTAACTGCATAAAGCAGAAGAAAGATTTGCGAGGACCAAAGGCAACTCTGATCTAGTTTTCAAACCCTCGCTAAGTCCCCCCAGAAGCATTTAAAGCGACAGTATAGCACAAAAAACATCACAAACCGATGACATTTCAATATTATTTGACACTTAACAATCCAATATCAACAAATGTATAATTAAAAAATATGATATGTTAGTTTTATGCTTGTCTTATTATACAACATCCAGGGTAACACACAACCCAGTACTCAAGGGGTTAATACACGTCACAAAACCACGTTGCCTAGGAACAAATGCTCTAATTCATTGTCTATAAAGATAATTGTATTTTAACACATCATAAACACATATTTATTGAAGCTATAAATACAATTATCACATCTTTTTAATGTCAAAATATATTAATAAATAAAAAACAATTACTTTACACTATATATATATATATATATATATATATATATATATATATATATATATAAATGTTTACTTGCAGCAGCCAATTACAGTACTTTTTACTGCACTTCCCACGATTTATGACATTCACATTTCCTATTGGCTCCTAAGGCCGTGTCTCACCCGTAAAGTTTGGTTTGGCTGCTCTCTGCACAGAAATCTCTTTAGTCTACAGCAAGATTTACGTCTGTGCACTGAGTGCCCTAACCTGGGGGTGCAAAAGATTTAAATTAGTGTAGAACTTAGGGACAAAAAGTTCCTGCAGCCGATTTACTGCAGTGCCCCAACTTAGAGGCCCTGATTTACATGGAAGCCATAGTTTGCAAGGCTTAAAGCCAAATTGAGTTTTTTTTTTTAAAAATCCCTAATTTTAAATTACCCTGTTGACCCGAATATAAACTGCACATTTTTTTCTGTTTTCCATGCTTGGAAATTACGGGTGCGGCTTATATTCTCGGCGGGAAAAAAATATTGTCGGTTTGAGGGCTTGAGACTGTTGCGCAATCACCGTAATTCTAATTTCATTCATCGCTTTACCCGTATCAATTTCCCTGTATTTTACAGTGCAGTATTGATTTTTTATTTGCATTTACGGTGCTACATTTAGCCCACTTGTGGGTCCTAATTGGAACAAGTAGGATTTTCTTTTACATTTGCCATATATGGGTGTGAGTGCCTGCGGAATTGTAGCAATTGAATAGCGATTTGAGATTTTAGTAATTGTAACATATTGCGAGCTCCGATTTTCAGACTGTAACCCACAAAAGAAGTTACCATAGGTAAATTGCAGCTTATATTCGGATATTATCCTTTTTTTTTTGCATTTCACAGGTGCGGCTTATATGCGGGTGCGGCTTATATTCGGGCCAATACGGTATTATTTATTTATACTGTCCATCACACTAATTTGATCAATTACTTCAGCAAACAAACATGCATATTGTAGTATAAATGTATCAGACCTGATGTGTAAATTCTAAGTTTCTTGCTACAAGTTGTCCTACCTTTGCTGTATTAATGTGACTCTGTACAAGCTCTGATAATGTAGTGGCTCTTGCATTAAGTGCTCATGACGTGATTTGGGTTGGATGCCATTCTTTTTTCGCAGACCACACACAACAGCTGACACATCTCCATGTGCATGGGGCGGGGGGTGTAGTGGCTCTTCTGGGGTGATCTGCCAAATCAGCTGTGTTACAGGAACATGGCATTTTATTAAAGGGACACAACACTTTGGTAAATAGTTTATTTAAATCTCTGTTTATCCGCAAATAAAACATTAAAGTATCCTACTATATAATGTATACCAGAACTAAATACATTGTATCTCCTTCATCTGCCAGCACTAAATACATTGTATCTCCTCCCTCTGCCAGCACTAAATACATTGTATCTCATTCCTCTGCCAGCACTAAATACATTGTATCTCCTCCCTCTGCCAGCCCTAAATACATTGTATCTCCTCCCTCTGCCAGCACTAAATACATTGTATCTCATTCCTCTGCCAGCACTAAATACATTGTATCTCCTCCCTCTGCCAGGACTAAATACATTGTATCTCCTCCCTCTGCCAGGACTAAATACATTGTATCTCCTTCATCTTCCAGCACTAAATACACTTTTACTCCTCCCTCTGCCAGCACTAAATACATTTATCTCTTCTTCTACCAGCACTAAATACATTCAGCCCTATTAAATTCCCCCAACGTTAAAACTCGTTGCCCATAACAGAGCCAGCTAGACTTACGGCTATTAAATTGGCCTCTTACAGCTACCCGCAAACGATCTGCGGGTTATAGGTGGAAAAACCCTACAGGATGTCGAAATCAGAACTCCGTCGCCGCAAAGCCTTTGATCTGTCAAGCCCGTAAATGTTACGTTCGCAAATCGCTATTAAATTGCTCCGAATCCACTGGCGTTCAAACACGTAAACAGTGGAGCCAAAAAGCCTACGGGTACTAGAGAGGACCCGCAAGGGGGTTAAAGTCCTATCCGGAGCACTGTAAAAGCAAATATAAACACAATACTGTATTTTGAATTAAAGGGAAAGTGATGTTAGGTAATAAAATGAATAGCACGACATTCTCAAGCTCGCAAATCTGCAATATAAAATACTTTATTTTATGTTTAATTTCCGTATTATATCGATCCCGGCAATCAATATGTTAATACATATAATGGAACTTGCATGCACTAGAATATCATATTTATTTATTTATTAATATTGCATTATTTCTGGAATGTGGGTCCGATCGTAACTCGTAATTGAAACCCGTAAGGGATTGTAATCTAACCTCCATTTTTCAGTGACGTAATGATGATGATCTCTTTTACCATTGGCTCCATCTAAACCTGTAACTACATGTTTGACTAATTGATCATGTTCACAGCCACACATGCACTGTGGGCAATAATGGTTTACGGGTTTGAATGTCAGCCACGTCTGTTGCAGGTTTGGCTAATTGTTTTGTTCTATAACTTCCCCGAATTTCAAGTCTGCAGGCTTTGCGGGTGTACCGGTGCCACTACAGGCTTGGAATTTAATATGGCCCATTGTATCTCCACCTTCTGCCAGCACTAAGTAAATGCAATGCACTCCCCTTCCCCTGGCAATTCTTAGCCTATAGAGAATAATGAGACAAATACTTGGGAATCTCACCTGTGATTGGCTAAGAAGTTAGATAGATACAGTAGATAGATGCTCTTGGACAAGATCTCTCTTTCAATTGGTTGTATGCAATCTGTATTTGGAGGGTGGGGAACATCAGCCAGGTCGGTGATGTACCCACAGTGTCTGACCAAGATGGCATCCATACAACAGTCTCTATTTCATGACATTGTTTTTTTTATCTCATTGTAGTGGGGGGTTTTGTCTCTCTTTTTTTTTTTTTTTTTATACTTTGAGCATTTGCTGCCGATGTATGATTTAATTACTAGTGACCGAGATATGAAAGGTATTAAAAATTATTATAAGGTTATCAGAGTGAGAAAATAAATGCTGGTTCTTTTTTGTGAGCAGATAACACAGTACAGGTCAAAGAAATAAAAGTGCACATGTGATAAAAACTGAGTCCTTGGTCCAGTAATAATTACTAAAATATTACCGCGAATTGGTTTACTATAGTGTGACGCCCAGGGGGGCCCCAAGACTTTGAGGGACTGTTGGACTATTAGGGGCCCCAGATTAAAATGGATTATTGATATTCTGATATACTGTCCTCCCAAACCTGGTCACTTGATCTTTGACAGCTACATTATTATTGTGCTCTATGTTGTGTGGGTAAGTTATGTTGTTCATGGAGGGGACCACAATATGGGGTGATCAGAATTAGAGGGAAGCGATGAGGGAAGGGGCTAATCCATTTTATTAATCATATTTTAATAAAACTGGAGTTGTAGTGTAATGTATAACCCCTTTATAAATCACAATACCAGGGTAAGTATGCATGCAGGATTTCCCCTGGGGTTTATAATACATTATGTTGTGTAGGACTCCCAGTTCCTCCCTATGGTTTTTAAGTGATTATGCCCCAGTTATGTAATGTACTGTGCCTATAAATGTGTGGTGTTCATTAATAAAAGGGTTGTCAGTTTAAACATACATAATTGATGTGTGTGTTTCATTCTGAGGGAATAATAATCCTTTTTACTGGGATTATTGCTGCTGAGCCTGCATTGGTTATACTGGTTCTTGTGGTTTGCTGGGCGCTTTGGTGGCTGTAAGCTGGGTTGGTTCTATTCCTGTTATCAGAGATCTACAAAGAACCAGACGGTACTATTGGGTAGGTTTGAACTAGGTTCTTATCAAGCCCAACAGAAGCAGTAGGTCGTCACATATAGATTTCTAATTGCAAATTATAAACACATTTTCATTACTTTTCTTACAAATTTTAATTGAATTTGTAATATATTTATTTGTGATTAGAGATGGTCGACTTAAAGAACCATTGAACTATCATATTTATACTAGTGGTGGTGGTTCCTGACTGTGGGGACCAATATGCTGATTGGGTGCATCAGAAGAGGCAGTATGGAGATTCACAGCTTGCTTTGGGATGGGAGGGGGGAGAGAACCCAATTTGGCAACCCCCTAGTGCAAGCAATGTAAATGCAGTAGATTAATCTCCATCTAATATATATATATATATACAGTGCTGTGCTTAAAGCTGTGAAATACAGCGTGCATAAGCTTAAAAGGAGCCATGTATAAAATGGTTGTCGGATTCATTAGAGTGAGCGTGCATGGTGGTCTCATTTGCATGTCCACACCTAGTTTTCCCAGAGTGCAGTGCATCAACTGTATTTCTGAAACATTTGAGCAGGAAATAAGTTTATTAACTTATTTTTTAGACATTCAAATGGAATCACTAATGTACTGTTCATTGTTTGTACTATATATATATATATATCCTTCTGGATCGCTACCTTGCCATGGTGAAGGGGCTTGTGTGGGTCATAGCAGGGAAGTCAGGCAAATCACGGTCTACTGGAGAAGGAACTGGCAACCCACTCCAGTATCTTTGTCATGAAAACCTTATGGATTGGCACAGCCAGACACATGATGTGCCTGTGGCGTGCTATGGTACATAGGGTCATGGAGAGACAGATATGACTGAATGACTAAACAACACAACAATATATACAAACAAATATATATATATTATTTTTTTTTATGTAATTGTATGGTAGTCCTTAATAGTACATTAATGTATTAATTAACAGGGTTAGATTGCATTGGTATCTGCACAGTTGCACCAGGCTTCCGTCCATTGCATATGGTGCAGCTTCTCAGCGCTGGGTGCCCTGAGCCAATTGAAAGCCCTTCTCCAGTCTGGTTCCTGTTGAAGAATAGACTTGCAGTCCCCAAAGAATGAAAGGAGAAGCATTAGCTTGCAGAATGTATGGCACTGAGCTAATGATTCTGACACCTCCACAATACCAGCATTACAAGAAGGCATGCAGACAGCAAAGTCTGTTTTTCTATCTCATATTTTAATGGCTAAATGTTTGGAGGAAACCAAATGGATTTATTATGCTCAATCCAGGGTATAATATCGCGGCTTATCCAGTTCCGGGCCCCAGGGCTTCAGACAACTAACAAAACACATCTTACTTCTGCTCTGCTAGCTCAGGGTTATTCTTTTCACATGCAGAAATAAAGGGAAAAAAAACACATAAAGCAACATGGAGGTCTATTCACTTTGTACTATGATAGACAGCGATCCGCGGATAAAGAGGGAAAGCGACAGTGAAAGTATTAACACCTGGAGATAATATTCATCCAGAGACGAATGTCGGCCCCAATTATATATCCAAAATTAATGATGTTTATTTGAATCAAAGCTGCCCACGCAGTGAAGGCGATGGCACACAGAGGTTGTGCTTGGGTCCTTTCTCAGAGTACTTGCTGAATTAAATATAGTGAAGCCTAAAATGTTCTACTTAGATTAAAATATCATTGGTTTGTATCCATTTCAGGTTTTCCTTACATATGTTTGTATTATTTTAATTTACTTCCATAGCCCCTGTGTACAATAAACCTATGGATACAATGTAACATAAATGTGACGACTGTGAGAATAAGACAAGATGGCACATTGGTAAAGGAAGAGATGAGGACCCTGTTTCCAATCTTAGAGGTGATTGGTGATCGGTAGAGATGTGGTGAGAGGACAGCTTGATGGATAAAAGTTTTAGGGAAGGTGTTATTCCTAATAAACATATATCTATAGGGATGGATTTTCAAATATTTTTTTATTTCCAGTTAATAATTGACTTTCTTGTCGTAGATTTTCTTTCAGCATGTCTATATAGTACAGAGAGGCCTTACACATCCTGCCTGAGACTACACTGGCCTGTCCGAGCCTCAGCAAGTTGCCTTATATAGCTCTCTAATTAAAGCAGGTTTAGGCCTAATTAGTTAGCTGTTTGGCAGGGAATCCATGCGTCCAGCAAAGGTGGAAAGTGATGGACAGGTTCTCACCCTTACTGACCATCCCTCTGCGCTGACTGCCTCTTTAGACTGGTGATGGGTCTGTACACGCCATCACTGAGTAAGAATCAGAATAGATAACTTTATTGGTAGGGAGGTTGTCGTACCATTGACCTCTTGACTGAGCTGTTCTGTGCCTACTGGACCACAACAATGTCCTGGCAGAGATCGAGCCCCTGACCCGTAAATTAATTTGAGGATGAATTTTGGTTTTGTTTTCACACCAGTTCTCATTGCCAAACTAACACAGCTGGGAGAGCAAAGAATCCCACGTTATAGGACAGCCGAGGCGCTAACTAGAGTCACCAGGGGGAGGAGCCTAACACTGGAGCTGAGTGAGGGTGAGGGCCGAAAGGGCACAGAGGTAAACGTAGAAGAAGCGTAGACGTACCAAAATTCTTTAAAGTAAAAACAAAAGCCACAAAAACAATATATAGCAAAATAAAAATGAAGCTTCATATAAAATGTACCTGTTTTGATCTGAAAAGGTAAAAAAAAATGTAAATTAGTTTAAAAAAAAGATTTTATTTTAGATTTATTTTATAATAAATTTTATTAAACTACACTAGTACTACAGAGTGCATGATCTCAGGCTGACCATGAACCATGAACGCCAGAGAAAACTCTATGTCCTATAAAGATGCGCCAGTTTTCCCAAGCAAGTTTATAAGATCAATTGTTAATGCTCTTCACCTAGCTCATGGTTGGTCTATGTCATCTACCCTGTCGGCCTGTCAACTGTGTAGCACCCACCAGTTTTACAGAGATCTCCATATGGCCTATATCCTGGAGGTGGTTACCATACTGGAATCTTCCCCCTAGTCCAAAACTGAATGGAGCACTTCGTTTGACTTGGTAACAATGAGGGCTTCTAGAGATACTGTGGTATGTTGTTGCTATAAGCCTAGTCTTGTGGGCCCACCAGCTTTATAAAGTTCTTAATATGGTCTGTGTTCTGGAGGTGGTTACCATATTGGAATATTACCCCAGGGTCCAAACTTCAATGGAAGACTTCTTTTGACTTAGTAACAATAAACGAATGAGGGCTTCCAAAAATACTGTGCTGTTGCTCTCATTGGGCCCATTTTGTTTTGTGTACACCCTTTCCCCCAATAAGTTTTCCTCTGTCTGTCTTGAAGATTTCCAAATGACACCACACATGCTATATCTGTGTACTATACACACTAGTAAAGGTCATCGTTTCTAAGACAATATTTCCCGACCAGGTTTACTTACCTAGGCCTGGTCCTTAATGGCTTAGACCTAGATATGTCTTTGACTGATACACTGCTTCTTTCTAACCTCCTTGGACAATATGGCTGTGACGCCAGTGTAGGTCAATACATAGGACTATATTCACTGTAGTAGGGTAGGTCTCTCCAATGTCTTTGTCATTCTGTGGAGCCTCTTTATCAAGTGTAGAAATCTATTCACATTTCTGTGAATAACACAGCCATTCGAGTGGTCACTTTATATGACCAGTTGTTAATATTCTTTGAGTGTCTATCATGGGTTGGTCTATGCCGTCTACCTCAATCCAACTGTATAGCAACCACCAGTCTTACAGAGTTCTCCATATGTTCTGGAGGTGGTTACCATATTGGAATTTTATCCCAGGGTCTAAATCTTAGTAACAATAAACCAGTGTGTTTTATAACTTCCTTGGATAATAGGGCAATGATGCCAGAGTAGGTCAATACATAGGACCATATCCACTAATGTTACAGCTTTCTCTAGTAGAACAGGCCTCTCCAATGTCTTTACAGCCTCTTTATCAAGTTGAAGAAATCTCTTCACGTCTTAGTGAATAACATGAGCGCTGAAGAGGCCTGTCCTTCTAATCAAAGCTGTAACGTTAGTAAATATGGTTGTATGTATTGACGCCCATTGGTCTCACCTTTGTGAATGTAATCCCCAGTGTCACACCACTCATGGACAAATCCATCGTCGAGTTCTTTATCGTGCTTTCCTTCCCTCTTAACGTCTCACCCCACCGATCTGTCTGTGCCTAAGTGCGACTTGTGACCCTGCAATCTCTGTATTTTGCCATCATACTAGGTTTCCATGGGAGCCATTTTGATGCCATGAATAAAGTCTTTGTGTAACTTCAAGTCCCTCGGTATGGGTGAGTCATGGGTGTAAGAGCAAAAAACGATTTCACAGGTTAAACATTATCAGACATTGGCCTGTTGGAGACTGGAGGACCTGCTAAGTGGACTTCTCCCCTTTGGTGAGAAAAAACACAATCATAAAAGAAGCCATTGTTACCATGTCAGGAAATATCCATTCAAGGTATAACTTTTATATAGTTTTGTGCAAGTATTTAAAATGGCAGCCATTATGTTCTTTCCTAAACAATTAGTTAATCTTAAAAAAAAACAAGAAAACCAGACTTTTCCCTTGGGGGGCGGTTGCTATATATTAAGTATTGAGCCCATTTTGTATTTGTTGTGCAGTTGGGCTTCCTAGACAATTACTCAGAAATTATTAATTTGATTTCCAGTTATATAATAAATGTTATAATTGAATTATATATTATTTACAATGTTCTGTCTGTTAATATTTTGCTAAATTAAAATATAAGTCTATTGCAATGTGTTGTATCAAATTTACCAACACTAAAATCTGAAAACTATATAAAGGTCTGATTGGATTCCATCTGGTGGACAATCTTCCAAGGTGCCTGGACCAGTGGTTCCCAATATTAATAACCCAGGTACCAATGCCTAGAAATATATCCAGAACATTATACACAGTTTGTTGGTGTGTATATATATATATATATATATATATATATATATATATATATATGTAATAAGTATATATATAAATGTATATATTTATAAAAATATATATATATATATTTATATATTTTTTTATTATATTCTAAAAAGAGGTTGCACATTTTTAAGTAAAATTCTTCAAACCAGTGGTCCTTTAAAGGTACACACACCAAATGCACCATCAGATAGACTTGAAAACCACATTGGAAAGCTGGAACCTCTTTCAATGAAAGGGTTAATACAATGTCAATGCCTCTGGCTCACTTCCTCATTCTTCCCTACAGGAGCAGTTGAGGCCACGTTAGTCCTGTACAAACGCAGGTATCTCGCCTGTCTCACAGACGTCTCTGTGATATTGTCCCAGTCTCCTGTAACCCTCTCTATTAAAGTGACCTTTCAGTAGCCTGTAATAACTTGGCAAGATAGGGACCCAGTGCCTCAAAATGCTGCAGCTACTGAGAACAGAGGCATGATCCCTGAAAGAGTTAACAGAAAAAAATAATAATAATAATGCACGCTTGGCATTTGACTGAACAAACAGTCTCTGATCTGGAGAGATAGAGCCGGAGAGATTGACAGGCGGCCGATAGGGATCACCTGGCCGGTCTCACCTGTGCAAATCCAGAGACCCCGGGTGAACCCTGGACTTGCATTTTATTAACGAGTAACAATGTAACACAGTCTTATTAGAAAAATTACGAGTCAATCATTTGGTAACAAAATACCTGGATTATTAATGCGTGAATTTAGAACAGCTTTACATTAGAACTCCACTGTTAAAAAATGACTTTGTAACATAAAAGGGGCTCAGTCACCCCAAAATCAGGGTGTTTTAGGTTATTCTTAATTTTCATTTAAAATGATGGTGTATATATATATATATACAGTATCTCACAAAAAAGAGTAAGTACACCCCTCACATTTTTGTAAATATCTTATTATATATTTTCATGTGACAACACTGAAGACATGCCCCTCTGCTTCAATGTGAAGTAGTAAGTGTACGGCCTGTATAACAGTGTAATGTGCTGTCCCCTCAAAATAACTCAGCACACAGCCATTAATGTCTAAACCGCTGGCAACAAAAGTGAGTACACCCCTAAGTGGAAATGTCCAAATTGGGCCCAAAGTGTCAATATTTTGTGTGGCCACCATTATTTCCCAGCATTGCCTTAACCCTCATGGGCATGGAGGTCACCAGAGCTTCACAGGTTGCCACTGGAGTCCTCTTCCACTCCTCCATGATGACATCACAGAGCTGGTGGATGTTAGAGACCTTGCACTCCCCAACCTTCTGTTTGAGGATGCCCCACAGATGCTCAATAGGGTTTAGGTCTGGTGACATGCTTGGACAGTCCATCATCTTTACCTTCAGCTTCCTTAGCAAGGCAGTGGTCATCTTGGAGGTGTGTTTGGGGTCATTATCATGTTGGAATACTGCCCTGCGGCCCAGACTCCGAAGGGAGGGGATCACACTCTGCTTCAGTATGTCACAGTACATGTTGGCGTTCATGGTTCCCTCAAGGAGCTGTAGCCCTATATAATTTCCTCATAAAAGATCAACTTATTTTGATCACAGTAAATGTAAATTTTTGATCTGGTATTTTACCAAGGAAAGTTATGATAGCTGGACCTTCAACGCAGGTCTTTAATTGACCTCTGCAGTTCAAGAAAAAAGTCACTTGTTTGTCAATTACGTACCACGATAACAATATTAGCAGCTGTGTAAGACATGGGCGCTGTTCCCTGTTGGTCCAGTGGTTAGGATTCGGTGCTTTCACCACTGCTATCTGTGTCAATTCCAAGTCAGGGAACTAAGATGTCAAACCACCCTGAAGGCATGCAGGGTTGGGCCTGGTCAGTACTTGCATGGGAGACCACCTAGGAATACCAGGAGCTGTATGCTGTAGCCCACTTGGCAACCCACTCCAGTATCTATGCCATGAATGCCAAGTAGATCAGCATGACTATGGACAGAAAGATGTTCTGGTGTGTTATTGTCCATGAGGTCAGAGAGAGTCGAAAATGTCTGAATGACGCAAATAAAAAAAAGACAGGCACTTTTAGAACATTTTTGAAGACTCTGTTTATGAGTAGAGGAATCCATTTTGTGTTTGATACATAACATTCTCGGAGCTGAATGATGGGGGGCATATTGGTGTATCGGTGGGGAGAGTGGTGGGGCAGTAGGAAACAGCCAAAAGTCCAGAGCCATTGTAAGACTGAAAAACACCACATCCCTCCCTCCTACTGGCCCAGTAACAGGACATTGCATCAAAGGATGGAACCATAATGTAAACCCCCTCTCACATACACAACATCCACCAATGTATCATGCATTCCTCCAGGGTCCTGCAGAGGCATCAAGATTTATTTTTTTAATGAAAAACTTGCTTTATGACTTTTTTCTACTTAATTCTGCTCTTAGTCAGACATTTTCAAACATATATTTGTTTTTTAATTGTGCTGTGGCCCTTTAATTTAGAAATCTATAAATCACACTCCTTATAGGGAGATAAAACGCCCCATAGTTACCAATAAAACGCCCCATAGTTACCAATAAAACGCCCCGTAGTTACCAAGCAGGAAGGTTGTTCCATAAAACGTGGTGCACTTGTGACACAATCATGGACATATTTATAAAAAATATTGTATCAGGAGAATTAGATCAGAAAAAATGGCAATGTTGGTTTATTAAGTTTAATCTCCAAATATTATTATGTTTTAACTATTTAATGTAGTGATTCTCAAACATTTATTCCATGGGACTTTTGTACTAAAGAAGCTAAATCCTGGACAGTGTCCCCATTCCTATGGGATTTAGACCTTTCCATACTTCACTTTTTAGTACATATGGTCCTTATTTAACTTGAAATTAGGGTCTCTAAAATAAATATTTTCTGAGAAAGACAGCAATATTTTTGCAAATCTCAGTATGCTAATTTGTGGCTCAGGGTATTTAATAAATGTGGACCAGGGGTTCTAACAATGACAACATTGGTGGTCATTATTTTGTCAGACTGTGATTCTAATTAGCAACTCAAGCAGCTAATTAATATTCATGAGCTGCTCATTTGCATAACACATAACAAATAATGTCAACGATTTCTTAGGAATGATCCAGTTTAGCAAAAAAATGGCTAATACAATGTATAGCTGTTTTCCATGTTTTTTATTAAAGGGATTTGGAAGGTTCCTTGCTTTTAATATTAAAATAAACTACCTAATTGTTTATTTGCCTATCTAAAACAATTTTATTAACACAACTGTAATTTACAATTGTTTTTACTCATTGAAACCCTCCAAACTGTCCCAACACAGATCCGCTAACTGTAAATCATGCACAAATTGCTTGTGTAGTACTAACCAATCCCAGGTTGTCTCTCAGCAGCATTTCAAAACATGTTGTGAATGGAGCTGTGCTGAGTCAGCCATAAGAGAGACAAGCAGCCGCAAGACCAAGCAAGCTCTCACTGTACCTTTAATAACATATTCTTTGTGTGAGCTTTTATCGGTGTGTCAGGTTTGGCATACTTAGTGTTTCATTATAATTGGTTATTCTGTGCCAGGCAAAGAAATAATTATCCACAATGCTTTGCAAGTGGTTGGAAAATACTCTGAATATGAGCAATTAGATGAATGAATGACTATGACTGTCAATAAACTGCACACTCCAGAACTGACTTATAACCAATCTACTACCTATTGGCAGAGCTAGTGAATGGAAGGGCCCCAGTGCAAAACAATTTGGGGGTCGATTTCCAACTTCTGTATACAAGTAGGGATCAATAAATAGCGACAATTATACATAGGTGATCAGACCCTTCTCCTATAATAAACTAAGAGATCACCTTTACTACAGACAGCTGCCACTGGTAGTAGAGGGGCCCTATACAGCTTTGGGCCCTAGTGCTTTGCACCTGCTGCACCAGCAGTTATGCCTTTGCAGATTCTTAAATTTAATTTATGGTATAACCTAAAGGGAAATGCAGATGAAAAGCTCAGCTCAAAGTGAATATCAGCTGAAGAGTTCTGATGAATCCCAAGTTGGCTGAAACACGTGGTTGCAGTCAGTGTGATCTGCTGTTCAGAACTACCTTGTATGTCAGGACTGGAATATATGTTACTTATGTTATCCTGTTAAATATTAAATACTTGGATTTGAACTAATAATTTCTTTAATCAAATATTAACCATTAAGCTATCGTTCCACATTCGTATAAATCAATACTCCGTCGTGTAGCGCTCGTTCCAATGCCTCAGTTGGTGCAGCCTAATTACCTACTATAGTTTCAGGGAGAGATTAAGACAAAAATTACAAGCTCCACCCAATTGCTTTCATACAACCTTCAATGAAATAGTTAATTAAATGTTTCCCCTTTGAGATAAGAATGGCTAAATAACCCAAAACAGTATGTTTGTCATTTGCTGGTTGCTGCAATGAGAGCTTATTGTTATTTGCAGGGTGGTTTTTGATCCTTGCAGAGCATGCAGAGGGTAAGTTGCACACATCATTTTAAGGGTTATCTGGGTTATGTAAAAACTCTCATGAAACACTAAAAATGTTTTCACTTGGTTTCCATGATTATGTCATGATGATGTCCATGTTCCTTTAAAAGGACTCTGTCACCCAAAAACTCAAGTTTTTTTTTAGGTTATTCTTAAAGAACCATGAAAAACTTGCTCTATGTTGTGTTATTCATTTTTTTTTCTAAAGTGAATCAATCCTGGGAAATTCCATGATGTTGTTTCTGTATTTATATGCAAATGAGCAGCTCATGCATATTTAATTAGCTGCTTTGATGTGGTAATTAGGATTACATAGAAAATGACTACATGGTATATGTGTTGTGTATATGATTTTGTTTATAAGTAAATTGGATAGCAGTCTGCTTGCCTGTCCCTGTAGTTGCTAAAATAAAGACCCTCAATCAGGGCCGGAGATGTTTACATGATTACATCTCCGGCACCCCTAGGCACAGAAGCTTCAGCCCTCTTGTAACTCCTCTAACTCCTCTAGATCTAGGCGTTCACTCCCTAGCAGTAAGTCTGTAAACTGCAGTGTTTCCTTTTTTTATACCAAGTAATATTTTAAAGGGTGAAATGAGGCGCCTTTTAAGGGAATGTCCCCCTAGGCGACTGCCTAGTTGGCTTAATGAGAAATCTGGCCCTGCCCCCAATGTTATCTGGCAGCTAGACCCCCTCTCCCACCATTATCAAAAACTCAGAGCCTCAAATTAGCATACTGAGCCACACAATACCATACTTAGCCACTCATAAGAATACAGGAGCCACAAAATCTATACTTCAATATTTCAGAAATTATTTACTGCCAAGAAAAACTGCAAGTGCAATCTTTAGCCAGTTTTTAATGCTCTTTAAAATTAAAGGCATATTTAAGATTTCTGGATTATGAATGCATCTGATAGAGGAGAATCAGTAGTGTATGAGAAAAAATGTTTACATGAAAAAATACCAAAATAAACATTTACAAAGTCATCCTGATGTTTGCTATTTCTTTTCAATTTGCAACCTGAGGCTTTTGTTGGTTGAAAATCCCTTCTAAGATTAGCATAATTCGTTTTGGCCAATCAGTACATACTACTGGGTGGCTGTGTTGCAAAGAAGCCTGGGATATGTAGTTTCTATCTCAATCTATCCTTGCGATCTGATTCAGTTGTAAACCCAGACCTCACCAAACCATGTGATGCAATCCAGCACCAAGTACTTTCTTTGATAGGTCAATCTCCATACCTAGATACATTTCCTCTGCATACTGGGTTATGTCAGTTTCCTCTGGGTGTGCAAAGCTGGAATTTATTTACCTGCCAATACATTTGTAAGTACACTTAACTTATCTATATAACACATATTTTTCTGATAACCACTGCCTGTTTCTTACCAAACATTTGAAACCCAGGAAACGTATATTTACCTTTAAACTAACTTCCTGTTGGGGGGACAGAGTCCCTTTAAACTGTTTAAAATAACACCCATTTTACATAATTCCACAAATTGCTGCATATTACCTTAAAAAAAAAAAACTATAAATGAAGAATGAAAGAATCACAAAGTAGAAAAAATAAACAGCACCATATTTATCATAAAAATGAAACCTCACAGTTTCCACCGATACATATGTTGCTACTTTTGCAGCAGAAACATTTAGTCACTTGTTTGTTATCTCCGTGTCCAGTCCCAATCGCCGCCCCCACAGATATAATGAAACCACTGATGACCCTTTGCCATCGATCATCTCCGCTGGGTTAGGACCGTCGATCTATTACAGGTTAGGTCTGAAAGTTCAAGAAACACTTTTTTTTCGTTCTATCACATAAAAAATAAAAAAAAATAAAAAAAAAAGAATAAAAATTTTAAGGCCCATTTTTCGCAAGAGCTCAGTAGCACTGAAACAGTTAGAAAAACAACCATATACAGAAATTCATCAGATATTACCTAAAAGTTTACAGAATTAAGACAAAGCTACCCGTTAGTGCTCAGAATTTGTTCATACTATTAAAACATAAATAATAATAATTATTTTTTTTAATGTTCATTAAAATAGTTCCAGTGTAACTGGCAGATGATATAAATTGTACTTTTTTTAACCAATATTTGAGTTTTTTTGGTCCCTCCGTGGCAGTCCTTTAGCAGCTGTTATATATTAAAAATGCTGCTTTTTTTTTTTCATCGATTTCGTAAAATATCCGGACAGTTTCTGTGATATGTATAATTTAAAATATGTACATCACCCATATATAGCTTTTTTTGAGAAGTTTAGTTTATTTAACCCTCTATGCTCCTGGAGGGATTCAATGCTTATCGTATGAAGCATCCTGCCCTTTTGACTTTAAGAAGGGTGTCGGTTCCTCCACAAAATAAAGTGTGCAAAATGACGCCTTAGTTGTCCAGTTGTCTCGTAGCTGATCGACGCAGCGGCCATTTTTATTTGCAGGTGAATACTTCTGTCCTTTCGCTGCACGTGTTGCATTTCACAAAGCAGCACCAGTGGAATTTACAGTTGCACTGCCAAACCTTGGTGTATTGGTGGGTGTTGTACCCTCGCCCACAACACATCAGGTCACAACCGTCCGTGTGGGGCGATGTGCGGTTACAAAGCCGTCCCTGCGTCCCCACGCTCCCAGTGGCGCTGTCTTCCTCGCAGTAATTGGGCGAGCGCTCTATAAATACCAGGTCGGTCTCCATGGGTTTCTGGTAACTCCTGATTTTTTTGATTTTGAGGAAGGTCGGTTGGCGCAGTCGGTTGGCCCTCACCACTTCCACGTGTACGGCGTCATTGTATTTCTCCTTTAAAATATATCCAATTTCCCGGAATTTGGGTAATGTGGTCCAACATGTCTTGGTCGTGCAGGAGCCGGAGACACCGTGGCATTTACATTCCAATTTCATACGCTCCTCAAGAACCTGCAACAAAACAGAATATCACTTTAAAGGACTTATTAATATTACTTATATTATTCTTTATTTGTAACACGCCAAAATATTCCATAGCGCTAAAAAGGACGATTATATGTAACAAACAGTATTTGCAGCTGTGTAAGCAATGAACATAATTTATAGAGAAAACCCCACCCTGATGAGATCTATTAAGATTGAAACAGAGCCGTCTGTGGGTAGGTTTCCTAACTTGTACATAATCCATCCTGTGCTATAAAGCTGTGTAATACAGCGAGTATGTGCCTAAAAGGAGCCAAGTACTAAGTTATATTGGGATTAAAAAGTGAAAATGTACTGTGGACTCATTTACATGTCCAGTTTCCCAGAGTGCACTGCAATAGCTGTATTCATTGAAATTATGGGCACAAAATATATTTAACTTATTTTTGGACATTCAAATGTGAACACAAGTCTTACATTTTGAAGATGAATTTATATCATCCAGGTTTCCATCATGTCTGACTTGGACATTTCTTGAAGCCTAAGGCAATCTTCTAATTTAATCAAAAATGGAGGAGGGAGAGGGGTAGGGGACTTGTTAAATGTTTGGAGCTTTTGTAATTTGACACTTACCCCTTCCCCTGTACTTACACTAAAGCTGACTGCATGCATCTGTAATTGCAAGAACTGACCTTCAGAAATATAACCACCCCCTCACACATGCAATATTCACTAAGTAAAATGGATGCCTCCAGTGACCAGCAAAATAATACTTTGTTTTTTAAATTATGGTGTCTAGGGCAGGGGTAGGCAATTTAACTCCTGGAGAGCCACCCACAGGCCTGGATTTGAGGATTTTCTTTCTGTGGTCAGGTGAGACAATCAGGATGACTAAAGAAGTGATAGTCTTGTGTGTATGCAGCGGGGATATCCTCAAATTCAGGTCTGTGTGTGTCTCTCCAGGACCAAACTTGCCTACCCTTGGGCTAGGTCAATGAGGTACAGGCCTAGCCTTATTCAATTGCAATTCTGTGCTTATATAGAGCCCTATTCAGTTGGCCGAATCGCAATTCAATAAATATGTAAATGATGGAACTTTCTAGATACAATGTAACACCGGAGGATACAATCTGTAATAACATTCAGTTTTCCTGAAACTCACGGGTCTTGTTTTATTTGATATCAGACGGTCTCCAATATAACCCAAACGGAAACCCATCCGACCCCCCATTTGTGATGCACCTTTTCCTGGGACAGACCCTAAAGTTGGTACCGAATGATTTCCTTAAGTTGTAAGTCGATCCGTTCCTGGGTTTGGCAAACTCCGAATTGACATTCCTGATGCCATTTGGAGAATATTAATACCAAGCCCGGGATATTCCATACAGATGTTTAGGATGTAGGGTCCCACCTCTGGCCCTGAGCCACGGGATATATAACTAACCAATGTTATTAGCTACAGAGAGGCTGATTAAAGATTGAATAATCATTAGCTGCCATGACCCTCTTTCTCTGCACATTTATTAATCACGCGTCAGACCCTCACCTTATATATATATATATATATATATATATATATATAACAATGTATCTGTTAATAATGTATCAAAAATGATAAAAATATACAATGTTTTGGATAATAAGAATAACAAAAAAATATTTATTCCACAAACAACAACTGGATCGAGCTCCCTCACTGGAATAATTCTCGGTATTTGTTTATTTTGGGTTTTCTTTCTTTTATTGGGGAAAAAATGCACATTCTTGGAGCAGCCGTTGGCTGCGGCGCTTTTGTAGCTGCTGCGTAGACATAAAAATAACAACCTTCTGTTAGGCGTCAATCAGCAATAATATGAGCGCAGCCCTCAACCAATAAAAATGGCATCAATGTGCGGAATCCTTTCCGGGATTGGTCTTATAATTACAGAGTATCATCAACCAATCTCAGACACCTCAGACAGAGGTCACAGGGAACAACAGCACCAAGTGATATATAAGGGATACAATGTGTCTGTAGGGTCTATATGGGGACATAATGTATCAATAAAGGAAATGGCATCATAACCTATGCGGGGCACTGTACAAGGAAAAAGGTAAGTATAAGGGATACAGTGTGTCTGTAGGGTCTATATGGGGACATAATGTATCAATAAAGGAAATGGCATCATAACCTATGTGGGGCACTGTACAAGGAAAAAGGTAAGTATAAGGGATACAGTGTGTCTGTAGGGTCTATATGGGGGACATAATGTATCATTAAAGGAAATGGCATCATAACCTATGTGGGGCATTGTACAAGGAAAAAGGTATATATAAGGGATACAGTGTGTCTGTAGGGTCTATATGGGGACATAATGTATCAATAAAGGAAATGGCATCATAACCTATGTGGGGCACTGTACAAGGAAAAAGGTAAGTATAAGGGATACAGTGTGTCTGTAGGGTCTATATGGGGACATAGTTTCATAACGTAAAGGGATATGGAAGGTTTCTGTATGTTACTAGGTATATAATATCCCTGTTTTTTTACATTTATGTAGCTTATGTTATTAAGAAGTGCTTATAAGCTCTGTTTTTGCTGCCTAAAATTCAAACAAATAGTCTGTGTATGGGTCTGCCCACTGCAACGTATGCAGACACAGACTCTGTAGGGCTGGATGTGCAGTGTAGTGCCCTGGCCTAACATGTACCATGTTCCTGAGAGATGGTCACTGGTTAGCATGATACACTGCACAGCCAGAACTACAGAGTCTGTGTCTTCGTGAGCTGCAGATGGCAGAACCATGCAGGTAATAATCCCTTCTTATCAAAATGAAGTAAATAGATAGCCAAGGATATTATATACATAGTAACATCCAGGAGGGTTCCATATCCCTTTAAGTTGTATAGATATCCTTCCAGTGACCCTTTATGTGACGTCCCAGTGAATGGGGTCAGTGTGTCCTCTCCTTGCCATGCCCTTTGCGGGCAGGTTTGTGCCGTCACGCTGTATGTTTGGCATTAGTGGGAGCCGAGTGATTCCTTGCTCCAGGCACTTGGTTGGGGATTGTCTTCAGCCCTCACACCCTACAGAACCTGTCAAACATTCAGTCAGTTTGACGTTAACCCCCGGACCGCCTGAATACATCAAGCTCTAGTGAGGTTAGAGGGGTCAATCTCTAAAAACGTAACTTCATACACTTCTTTTAATCTGCAAAAATGAAGTTGGATTTAATTTGGAAGCCTTTTGGGGCTCAATCCATCATCTCTACCTCTCAAAAACTTGGTCTGGGCAGAAACAAGGCAGAAAATTCAACCTGAATCGCTATTCCTCCCTATCTTTGAGTGCAAAACACAGGCCAGGATTTCAGTCTTTCCGTGTATGTGCCCAGGTGGGTTAATCAAAATAACCGTACATACAAAGAAATCCTAAATTACATGTTTGCCACTTGAAGAGCAACAATAATAATAATAATAAAAAGGTTTAAACCACAAGCAACACATTGTACTAGCCATTTTGTTCCGCAGTAAATCATTATTGAGATATAAACTCTCCATTTTCAACTACAGTGTGTTCATTTATATCCAATGTGGTAATTTGTTTCCATAGCTCCACGGTCATACATCATGTCTCCTACCTACACTAAAGTACTATAAACTGACTAGCTACATACATTTTGGGATTTTGTTTTACCTTGTATAGAGAATTTGCAAGAGGGGCTCAGCCACCGGACAAAGGTGTATAGCACAAGAATGATTTACAGTTGAACCATTTGGCTAGTGTAATGTAATATAATAGGAGTGTAGTATCATTTAATGGGACCTGTGCATTAGGAGTAAGAGGCGGTTTTGGAGTATGGCTATACATAGACCGGCTATTTCACACAGCAGTGAGGGGGTTAAACAGTATAAGCCAGTGCAAAACCGAGCGGAGTCAGCAAAATCCAACTTTCATCGGACCGCGATTTTATGGCCCCGCAATCTGCCAAAGACGATCATGTTTTACTGTCTCTAATCATGGAAATAGTAAGCAAAAAACAAAATGCACCAACTGCAGAGCTGGGCCACAGGCAGCCTGGACCAACACGAGCCGAGAGTGGGAGGGGGTCACGCTAGGGGAACTACATATATATATATGCGAGGCATTTGTGGGCACATTTGCATGCCCCAGCTCAGCTTCCCAGAATGCAGTGTAATAACTGTTTTTCTCGGAATTCTGAGCTGGAAGCAGATTTTTTAACTTGTTTTAGACATTCAAATGTGAACACAGATGGACTACTATATATATATATATATATATATATATATGTATATATCATATAATAGTTTCCGTAGTGTGTAACGCTCCAGGGTGGGTGCGAGGACACTATGAAAATTATTGTTTGGGATGCGCTGCCATCAGACGCACATGCACAATGCGCATCAATGCATGGAGCTAGCGCATTGCGCACTGAGGAGGGAAGGAGGAGAAAGACAGAGGGTAGGGAGAGAGGGGGAAAGAGACACAGGGGAGGGAGGGAGAGAGGAGGGGAAAGAGACACAGGGGAGGGAGGGAGGAGGTGTTAGCTGCGTTGTTGCCAATGCATGCGCCACGTCAACTGCGCATGCGCAGTGTGCGGCATGAGCCGCACATGCGTACTGTGCATCAATGTGCGGTATCAGCCGCGGATTGCGCGCTAGGGAGGGAGGGGGGAAGAAGGAGGGAAGAAAGACAGAGGGGAGCTAGAGGGGGAAAGAGACACAGGGGAGGGAGGGAGAGGGGGAAGAGACACAGGGGAGGGAGAGGGGAGGGGAAAGAGGCACCGGAAAGAGACACAGGAGGGCGGGGTAGAAATCGAAATGGGAGGGGGGAAAGACACAGGATGGGGGGAGACACAGGGGAGGGAGGAGGGGGAAAGAGACAAACAGGAGGGGGGAGGGACACATGAGAGGGGGAGTGAGAAATGGGGGGGTAAGAGACATGGGGGTAGGGAAAGAGACACAGGGGAGGGAGTGGGGAAAAGAGACACAGGGGAGGGAGGGAAGCGACACATCAAATATTATCCCTCATTTTTGACGGGCAAGTTACTAGTATATACATGTTACTCGGTGTGAACAATGAATGCATTTCTATTATAATACAATCTATTCATATATATTTTAGCTCTCCAGGTAATGAGCAGCTGAAGTTAAAACAACATTTGAAAAAATTGTATTTTGTTTCTTTTTGGACATTTTTTACATGTATTTTTTTTTTTTTTTTTTAAATATGCAGAGCTGGATTGATCACTATGCAGGTTAGACAGTTGCCTAGGGGCACTTCACTCACATGGGCGCCTATATGGCTGGACATGTGGAGGTTTGCAATTTATTTCCTTGGTCTCAGATTGTGTTTGATGCAAACATGGTTATTCAGTGAGGTTGTACAGGGAATAAATAGAGTATATAATTATATTCTTGGTGGGTGGGAGATTGTGCAAATGTTTATATAATGGAAAATAGTGATAGGGTCTTGTACAACCTGTAAGACTCAGATCTGCAAATTACAATAGAATCGTCCTCCAGATGACAACTCGGCTAAGCAAGAATTACAAAGGCCTTCCTCAGAAAATAATAATTGCAAATAAAAGTTAATAAATAAATGGCCATACTGCATTTATTTTGTTGTGCCCATAATAAAGGCTAGTTCTACATAACGTCCTCAGTACATCTACATATTCTAAGTAAGTGTTTCCACAGAATTACTCTGGGTAGTGATATGTAAATGAGTCTCCAAATGTATGGTCCTGCGGTGGCCTTTTATTGTACATTTAGAAATATGGAAGGTTTCTGGGTTTAACTAGGTATTGTATATAAGACACATATGTATCTATTTTCGTATATGCTTATAAGTTCTATTTTTCTGCCTAATATCAAATAAATAGTCCCTGTATGGGTCTGCCTACTGCAGCTCATGAAGACACAGACTCTGCTGTACTTGCTGTGTTGTCACATACTGACCAATGTGACCATCTCTCTGCAACATGCTGCTGAGACGGTCCCTGATAGGCTAGGACACTACACTGCACACCCAGTACTACAGAGTCTTTGTCTGAGTATGCTGCAGGGGCAGACCTATACTTATAAGCAATGGTTAATAAAGTAAAAAAATACACAGGTAGATTATATATCTAGTAACATCCATGAACCTTCCATATCCCTTTAAAGAGCAGTAACACCCTCCTCTGACTCTATAATGCTGATTAAACCCCAGTTTGCGCCCACTGTCCGGTCCAGTTACCTTCCTTCCGGCCTCGTTATTGTGTAAGTTCATCAGCCGACGCGCGTTTTTCTTGATTTCTCTGGCGTCAACGAACCTCCGCGAGAAGTCGATCCCGTACTTGATGTCGGCAGAGCAGCCTCCCCACTTCCAGCCTTCCTCCTGGTTGTAGTAGCCTTGCTTTTCTCGGTCACAGCCACAGTTACTTAGGTTGCCCTGACTGCAGGCCGAGGTCACTGCGTGTGCCACCCCTGCCGCGGTAATGGCGTAGGTAAACGCGGCTTCCCTGCTACCTGTGGAGAAATACCACTTCGTGAGTAGGTCTCAGAACATAGAAACTGATATTACATGGTACATGAGAAACAATAAGCCCCCCTGATCTGCTTATTATATCTATCTAAACCAGCAAGTATCCCAATCTCCTGGACATCTTAAGTCTTAGTACACATGTCCAACTGGATAACATAGGAATGGAGATGTTCTCCAATAACTCGCCCTTTAGAACATCCAGCCCACAGGCTTTACATAAAATCAGTAATTTTGCATGAAATACCACTGGGTGTTGGCATCTCCAAAAAAAGCTAAATTATGAAATAATAAAACTGGCAAAAGTTCTCCAACATGTGGAAACAAGACACTGAGCAAATAGAGACACGGAGGCTGCATCCAAGTGTGCCCGCTACCTCTCCAGGACAGGGATACACTCCGGCGCACTGCGTGTTCTTACAGCATTTACACGCTAACATACTAACAATAAGAACATATATATTAGATTGTAAGTGGCGAGTTTCCAATAATGTAGGGTGCTCAAAACAGGGCCCTTCATCTTTTCTTTTGCAGCTTGGTAATATTGTACTTTTTCCTGCTTATTATCCCCCGTATAGCGCTGCGGAATATGCTGGTGCGTTACAAATAAAAGCTAATAATAATAATATAAATGTTATTGATTTGACTAAGAGGATACTTATGGATAGGTGCATATTTATGTTTTATGGTGCACTAAACCGATTTAAGGTTGTATAGATATATGTATATGTATAAGGTCTAGTGCGCCATAAAACTTAAATTTGCCTAAGAGCATCATTTTGCAGCAACATTTTATAAAACTAATATATATATAAATGTACAAAATAAATACATGTTGATGACTCTGCTAGACATTAGCGGTATCCATGGTTGTATGTGAAAGGTGTGTTTACATTTCTGCAGGATCAGGGGTTGCAATTGTAATTGCAAGCTGCTTCCTACTGAGCATGTGCAGGAGAAGGAGAAGGGAGTAGGTGTCAGTTTCAAAGAGTTTCCAGTGATTTACCAAATCCCTCCATACCCACCCTTCCATGAATATAAAAGTTAAGCACACCCCTCAACTCCAAGCTATTAGGAAGTGCAGATGGAAAGTTTGCCTGTGATCTCTTGGTACCACGCTCAACGCCCGGTACCATCCAAGGATACATTTATACATGGCAGTTGAGCTTTCGAGTCATTTTTCCAGATAAGTCACGGCCTGACAGTTGGGCCCACTTGCCAGATCTGGTGGGTAGAAGCTATGGCTCGCTGTGTGCATTTTTCTAAGCTTATTATACATTATTTTCCATGATTCCTCCTCACCACTCCTCATCAGACGTTAAACATAAAAAGATGACTTTGGTATTAAAGCAATGTGAGGCATCCCCTGGCACGCTGGATACATTCCCTCCTAACCCCATCCAGCGTTCAGTGTCTTCTTGCTTCGCTGCATTCAAGTGGCCAGAGACAAACAGACTCACTATTTGCTAGTGTTTTCATAACAGTGATTGCAGCTTGTGCAAAGCGTCCAGACATTTGAGATTATATATATATAAAAAAAATATATATATATAATATGTACACATGTCTAGGCATAATATACAGTTTATATTTATTTATTATTATTATCTTTGTTTTTATCCATTTATATAATATGTACACATGTCTTGTTTGCTTGGCATTATGGGCTTGATTGCCCTTTTCAGTATTTCTCCTTTTTAATAGCATGTTTAAGTTAAACGGACGTGGAGTTTTTCTGGATATACCGGTGTAAAATCTATTTTGTCTAGCTCTGTTTCTTATGCCTGAAATCAAACAAATAGTACCTAACTGATTTCTCTACCCTGCAGCTCATGAAGACAATATACTTCTAAGTACATTGCAGTATCATTAATCATGGAAACAGTTTGGAGGCAGTAACTGGGAAAATAACCATCTTTCAGTAATAGTACCTTTCTCCAATGCCGGCTGAGATGACTAAATAATAGAACTACTAATATGTCCACTGCACAATCCTGATAGAGTCTGATCTTACTCAGTCGGAAGCCAAGGCAGAAATCATTCAAGAATTCAGAATATTAGGTGTGACAAACTCTGAGGCTTTGTGGTTTGCGCTCATTGTGACTTGGAGATCCCACCACAATGGAGACCCACATTACTTACCATTACACAGCTGAGCACTGCTCTCTGTTGGTATATATATTTGGGAGAGTCCCTGTGCGATTTCAGTCATATGTGATATTTAATCAGGTTGTAAAACCAAGATCCCCCAATAGTTCATCACATTCAGAGTGAGGAGATTAAGTCCCACCAACCACTAAACCTCTCGCATGCTCTAGGGAGCGTATCCGATGAGGCGAACGTTAGGCCTACAGAGGTTGGACTGTATGATGTCAACAGATGGAAAGGCCATTGGGAGAGATTGGGTATCATCTGAGAAGTTTACACTGAAGCCACGAATGTGGTGTTGATGCCATCCATCCATCCATCCATCCAACCATACATTCATACATACTGTATATGCATACATCCATATATCCATCCATTCATCCACCCATGCATACATCCATATATCCATCCATTCATCCACCCATGCATACATCCATATATCCATCCATCCAACCATACATACATACATTAGCCCATACATTCATACATACTGTATATGCATACATCCATCCATTCATCCACCCATGTATACATCCATCCATCCAACCATACATTCATACATACTGTATATGCATACATCCATATATCCATCCATTCATCCACCCATGCATACATCCATATATCCATCCATCCAACCATACATACATACATTAGCCCATACATTCATACATACTGTATATGCATACATCCATCCATTCATCCACCCATGTATACATCCATATATCCAACCATACATACATACATACATCCACCATACATTCATACATACAGTATATACATACAGATATATATCTATCCATTCAGCCACCCATGCATACATCTATATATCCATCCATTCTTGCACACTTCCATATATCTATCCACCCACTCATCCATCCATCTATCCATCCAACATACATACATCCACCATACATTCATACATATATGCATACAGCCATATATCCATCCATTCATCCACCCATGCATACATCCATATATCTATCCACCCACTCATCCATACATCTATCCACCCAACCATTTGTGCTCACATCCATGCACACACACATACATACATACATATAACCATCCATCTACCCATCCATACATATATCCACCCATCCACCAATTACACCATCTATCCATCTATCCTTCCAACCATCCATCCATTCATACATCCATATATCCATCCAATCATCCATTCCATCCATCCAACTATTCATCATAGCTGGTACTACCCAGGAGCAAGGTGCCTTAATATGCAGAGAACGCTAGTTGACCTATTCAGTTGCTGTCACTTGAAGGAAGGATGTAAATATATATATATATATAGTAAAAAAAAAAGTACATCTGTGTTCACATTTAAATGTCTAAAACAAGTTAAAAACCCTGCTTCCAGCTCAGAGTCCTGAGAAAAACAGTTATTACATTGTGTGCCCACAAATGGCGCGCTCTTCAATCCGTAGCCATTATCAAACATGGCTTCCTTTAAGCTTATGCATGCTGTAATGCAAAGCCAAGGTTGGGTTAAACACAGGCTGAGTATCCTATCCATGTACATGTATATATATATATATATATATATATATATATATATATATATATATATACACACACACACACACACAGAAACAGATAGGAGGAGGCCTAATAAGACAACATTTAAGATGGCGAGAACTGTATGCAAATAAATAAGTAATACTTTGAAAAGTAGTTTATAATTTTATTTGTTAAAACTTTTTACACATGATCAATATTAGTTCTTTAAACAAGCATTAAAAAAGGTTGCAGTACAGTGTCCCTTTAAATCTCGTTCAAATGTCGCTCCTTTTCTCACGTCTTTGCTCCCAAGTTATTTTGCGTTTGATTCATCTCCACATCCCAGTATGTGCTAATAATAATAACGCGTCGCTCCGCCGCAGCGCGCTCAACGTGATATAACGAGCTGTCACTTCCATTGCACCACTTAGCAGATCTGTCTAATTAATTTTATAATTTGGTCTGATTTGTTATCACACCTGCGGCTCGTTAGTGTTCGCTTTGTTTTTTGCTTCAACAGATATTCCCATCTCCTGATGATGCCGTGCACTTCAGTATGAAGCCAGACGGGTTCTAGAAGCATGGTATAATAATTAAATACGTGATCTCTTGATAATATAAATGATTAATCCTACCAGGAATCAGAGCTTTCTGGGTGCCAGGAATGGCCTGGACTGATACGATACATCGATGAGACACGTAACATAAATTCACCAGAACAATTAATTAATTAATCACAGTCAATGGACCAGAAAAAAATCACCCCAAAATAATGAATAAATTATTAATTAATTTCAGTCAATCGAAAAGTTGTTTATACTGTTCTTACTTTGCTTAAAAAAAGAAAAAGAAAAGAAAAGGTCCTGTAGTCCTATAATTTATTACCTTTGCAACAGCAAAATCTGTCATTTTGGTTTCTGATGATCTACTACCTGAGATGGGGGAAGAGTCGGAACGCAGAGATAGGTAACAGAAAATGCCAGTGCTTAAATAGGACTAATGGAAAGCTCATTCGTTTACATGGGGCACTCCATTCTGAGAAAGTAGTAGACAGAATCATCTAAGGGAATAACCACACATAAAGTGATACTTTTAAAGAGATATGGCAAGATTCCTGGATTTTACTATAAGACATATATACTATAATATACCTTTCTTTCTATTTACTTTTATGCACTTTATTTTATCAAGAAGTGCTTTTAATCTCTGTTTTTACTGCCTGAGATCAAACAAATAGTCCCTGTATGGGCCTGCCCACTGCACCATATGCAGGCACAGATTCTGTAGGGCTGGGAGTGTGGTGTAGTGTCCTACCTATCAGGTACCGCATCTCAGCAGCATGTTGCTGAAAGATGGTCACTGATTGGTTAGTATGAGACACAGCACAGCAAGTGTCTTTATGAGTTGCCGGGGGGCAGACCCATACAGGTACAATACAGTAAAAACAGAGCTTATTAGCACTTCCTAATAAAATAAAGTACATGTCACTAAATAGATACCCGGGGATATTATACACCTAGTAACATCCAGGAACCTTCCAGATCCTGTTTTTTTCCGAAAAATATTGTGCCGTTATAAAAAGACCATCTTGCAAGAAAAGGACCTTTAATTCATAATTCCTAATGTTGTTAGTTATTTTAGATTGTCAGCTCACACAACAAAAGCCTTTCCCTGAACTCCAGACATCAAGAAGTGTCAGCGATCCCTCCCAGCCCGTAATAACTTGGTGGTATCTGGAGATGCAGCCACTTATCAGACAAGAGACGTGAAACAAAAGACGCCGACAGTATTGGAGAAAAAGACATCGCTATCACGGCTCAGTGCGCCTCGAGGAAGGCGCAGCGCGGCAAACAAAGAGCGTCGGGGAGTTGTGTAAGTGCTTCAGTGAGAGGACACAACATGAACATATCGGCTTCAGTCTGACATCGCAGGGTCATTCTGTACTAAAGACAACCACACACGGATCTTACATATCAAGAGGCAGATAAACACGGGGAGATCTGGCACAAGGAGAAGAGAAATAATAACATGCAGAAAAATCACAATGAGGCTTATTCACATTGTACCAGTAAAATGGAAAGTGAGGAATATATATATATATATATAGATACTAGGAACCAGCCCCACACTGATGAGATCCATTAAGACCGAAACAGTGCTGTTTGTAAGTATATCTCCTGGATAATGCATCCTGCGCTATGCTTAAAGCTGTTTAATACAGTGAGCATATGTCTAAAAAGGAGCCGTTCATAAAGTGGCATTGGTTTTAAGAGTGAAAATGCATTGTGGGCTCATTTGCATGCCCCTGCCCAGTTTCCCAGAGTGCAGTGCAATAGTTGTATTTCTAGGAAACCTGAGTTTTTTAATGTATTTTTAGACAAATATTAACTCAAATGTACAATTCATGTTCTGTACTAACGTATTCTGCACAGTGGAGACTTCTATTTTTTTACAAACCATAAGCTATATATATATATATATATAGTAAATAGTACATTTTGTTTCCATTTGAATGTCTAAAATAAGTTAAAGAACGTATTTCCTGCTCAGAATTCCAAGAAATACAGTATTGCACTGCATTCTGGGAACCTAAACAACAACATGCAAATGTGGCCACAAAGTCTTTGCTCTTAAAATGCATTACCATTTTAAATATGGCTCCCTTTAAGCATATGCCAGCTGTATTACACCAAGCATATGATTAAAGGGATTAAGTTTAAAATGGTGTTGGATCACAAGAGTGAAGCCTTTATGGGCACATTTGCATGTCCCTACCAAGGTTCCCAGAATGCACTGTAATAATTGTATTTCTTGGAATTCTGAGCAGGAAATATGTTTTTTAACTTGTTTTAGACATTCAAATGGAAACAAAATGTGCTATTTATTTACTGTACTACTGTATGGTGGAGGCTTCTATCGCTCTTTTGCCCACCATATATTTTATGTGTGTGTGTGTAAGTATTTTATACTGAGATCATCGGCCACTTCCTTCATTAAACAGCTTGTTTTCCTGCTGTTTCAACTGAGAACATTTCCATTAGTCCTACTGAAAGCACCAGCAATTTAAGTTGTAGCAGCTGATAACGTCTATGCATCCAATGTCTCCTCCCACCTAAGCAGATCAGTAGAAATAAAATGGTGGCTCCCACTATGGCATTTAACAGGCAATCAATTAAAGAATGTTATTTTATTTTTTTTACTTTTTAAATATATTTTAACAATTAGTGTAGTTTTCCCAAAGATAATGTAAAAAATACAGCCTTGATTTTTATGACTTTTTTATGCAATTTTGGAATCTACCATTTTGGTTTCTGCTGAAAAACATCTGCACAATGAGAATGTGGCAGCTAAAACTGAATGGGACAGTTGGAAAGCACATTAGTATAAGAAACGGACAGAATCAGTTGAGAAAAGAAAATGGAACTCTGTAGTAATGAATAATTGCATTTAATATTTAAAATGTGAAGGTTGTGTTGGTTGTTTTTATCTCCTAATAATATTTTGTCCGTTATTAAGTTTAATTATTCAAACATAGATAGAAACATTGTTATTGGTGTGTATTTAAGACTAATGGCATTTTCATTAATTAATTAATTAATTAATTGCCATTAATTAATAAAGGTGATCTAAGGTCACTAGGATGGATATCCCTGGCAGGGCCCCACGAAAGGGCCTCTCCGGCTGGAGGATCCATGTGATGTGAGTCACTGATAGTAAACACTGATAAAGAAAAATACAAATATTTCCCATTGAAATCAGTCAAAATTCACAGAATAAGCCAAAAAAAATGGAGGTGCGCAGTTACTATTTTTTATTTATCTACCATATTGATATAATTATTGTACATTGTGAGAAATATCTGCTGGAGGTAATGTGCAGTAAGTGTGTCCTGCCATTACAGGGGAATTTACTAATCCATAAATAAATAAACAAACAAATAAATAAAACCCTAAATAAATACATAAATAAACAAACAAATAAGTAAGTAAATAAAATAACATCCAACGCAGATAGAAATGCAAATGAGGTTGGAGAAAATAAATGTTAAAAAATAAATATATAAATGTTAATAAAATAAATGGTAATAAAGCTCCAGGTCCTGATGGAATACATCCAAGGGTACTGAGGGGACTGGGCTCTGTAATAGCAAAATAATTATATCTAATTTTTCAAGATTCACTCAGCACAGGGTCTCTACCGGATGACTGGAGAAAGGCAGATGTGATACCTATATTTAAGAGGGAGCAAATCCAGGGAATTATAGACCTGTAAACCTCACTTCTGTAGTGGGGAAGCTTTTAGAAGGGTTAATAAGGGATAATATACAAGAATATGTCTGTTCAAACAGGATTATAAGCAGGAGCCAACATGGATTTATGATGGATATGTCATGTCAAACAAATCTTATTTGTTTCTATGAGGAGGTTAGTAGACCTTGGATCAAGGTAAATCAGGGGATGTAGTCTTTTTTGATTTTGCAAAGGCTTTCGATACAGTGCCACATGGAAGACTATTGTGCAAACTAAGGGATACATGAATTGAAGTAAATATCTGCTCATGGATTGAGAGCTGGCTAAAAGACAGGAGGCAAAGGGTTGTTGTAAATGGAGCATACTCCGATTGGACTAATGTGGTAAGTGGGGTTCCTCAGGGTTCACTATTAGGTCCTCTCCTTTTTTATATATGTATTAATGACTTAGAAGTAGGATTGGAAATTTGTGTCTCCATTTTTGCTGATGACACGAAGTTGTGCAAGGTAAATAAATCATATAATGAGATGCCTTCCCTACAAAGGGATTTGCATAAATTGAGGAATGGGCATCTAAATGGCAGATGAGATTTAATACGAATAAATGTAAAGTTATGCATCTGGGAAGGAAAAATAGCCATGCAATTTATAATCTTAATGGAGCAAATCTAGGTGTATCAGATATTGAAAGGGATTTGGGAGTACTTGTGGACAACCACCTAGCTAACAGTGCTCAATGCCAAGCAGCAGCTGCAAAGGCAAATAAAATATTAGCATGTATTAAGAAGGGTATAGAAGCAAGGGAAGCAAATATAATTCTGCCTCTATACAAATCTCTAGTATGCCCTCATTTGGAATATGGAGGACAATTTTGGGCACCACTTCACAGAAAGGACATTTTAGAGCTGGAAAAGGTACAGAGAAGGACAACAAAACTAATAAGGGGAATGGAGGTCCTAAATTATGAAGAAAGACTAACCAAATTACACTTATTTTCCCTAGAAAAAAAAGCGTCTAAGAGGGGATATGATCACCTTATATAAATACATCCAGGGTCAGTACAAGGCTTTATCAGGGGAGCTTTTAGTGCCAAGAGGTTTTCAACTGACAAGAGGACATCCCTTGAGGTTAGAGGAAAAAAGATTTCACCTTAAAGAAAGAAAAGGGTTCTTCACAGTAAGGGTGGTTAATCTGTGGAATTCTCTACCAAAGGAGGTGGTAACAGCGAATTCGATAGATAACTTTAAAAAGGGGTTAGATATATTTTTGAATAAAAAGGGCATTCAGGGTCATCCTTGATAATCGGCGAAGGAATGTTGATCCAGAGAGGAATTAGATCTGCAGTATCTGGGGTCAGGAAGGAATTTTGCTTTTTTTCCCCCCTTATGAGACAATTGGCAAAGTTTCACTGGTGTTTTTTCTGTTTGCTTCCACTGGATCAATTAACAATTATTAACAAATAGTCCACATATTAAAAGGATCAGAAGAGATCCAAAAAGGTTGAACTTGATGGACTAACAGTTTTGATTCAACCTCAAATACTATGTAACTATATAACTTTTTATGCTACTTTATCAAGAGAGTGTGTACTTTTCATCAGTCCTTTTTATCACTGGCAGTTTGTGCTGCCATATTCTCATGGTACAGATGGAAGCTTCCTCTGCACTCCAACACTTCAGTAGAAATGAAAGTGGTAAATGATGCAAAAGACAAATAAATAGGTGCATAAAACCACTGGTTATCTCATAGGTAACGGTCATTGCTTGACATTCATTAAGCTTTGCATGAGCTGAGATGCAGAAGGCTGCAATGTCTATTTCCCATGGGGTTAAGCTGTCATTGCAGACCCTGTGCTTAGGGAATCTTCCTCATTGTATGTTAAAGCACCATTGTAATTTCCCAGTATGCTGTAAGATAAACAACTTTGCAATATACTACATTTATACTTCTACCAAGTGTTTTAGCTTCTATCAGCGTATCAGTAATGAAGCTAGTGAATAGAGGGCCCTGGTGCAAAATAATATGGGGGCCCCCTTTGCATATTCTCTACAAAAGGCCTGTAGGGGTCATTAAAGACGACAAGAAGAAATGTAGGTGGTTAAATCACCCCTAGGTGGCCTTTCTATAAAAACAGTCACCTATCACCTATTATAGTTGTCATAGTGTGTAACGATCCTGCCGTGCATGCGCATTTGTGGCAGGAGGTTATACACTATGTAGCGCCCCTGCGCTATGCGCCGTGTTGGGGGGGGGAGAGACAGGGGAGAAGGTGGGAGAGAGATATGGGGCGAGAGAGACATGGGGGAGGGAGAAGGGAGAGGGTGGGAGGGGAACAATACACAGGGGAGGGATGGGGGAAAAGACACAGGGAAGGGAGAGGGGGGAAGAGACACGGGGGGGGGGGCAGGAGACACATCAAATATCATCCTGTCATTTTTAATGGGCAAGTTACAAGTTAACCAAATAAATGAAGACACCTGCTTTACTCCAAGTAACACAGGGCTCCAACACTGTTGTGAGCCCTGGTGCTTTGCACCTGCTGCACCAGCAGAAGCTCTGCTATTGTAACTAGCACAGTGTGGGGATTCACAGTCCTGTTTCTGATTTAATAATTAAAAAAATACCTAAAGGATTCAGTTAAATTATATAAATATCAGCTTGAATTAGTTACAAATGTAATGGATGCCTCCAGGGTCCAGCACACATATTAAAATTAATTTTTTTTTCCCAATTAAATCTCACTTTTTTCTGTCTAATCAGACTCAACATATACATGATCAGTTCATTGTACAGCGGCCCTTTGAACTGCAGCTGTAGCACCCAGTAAATAACATTTTATACAAACTCCACTAAACGTGAACATGATTTTTAAATCCCCAACAAGAAAATAATTTCCCGTTTGTTATCATAAACCTGCAGCGTTTTTTGTGTTTAACCGTTTCATGTCTGTGCAGGCTCTGTAACACTGAAGTGTCTCATTGTACAGGTAGAAATTACTGTAACCTAATTACTGGATTATAGAGATTAAAGAGACCTAATAACACAATACATAAATAAAGGTTTAACTGTATCAGTTACCTGATAGTCGTATTATTATACCCCGTGAGGGGCTCTCTTGTGCCGGCACTGGCAAACGGGCACCGCATTATCTTTTTTGGCTCTAATAACAAAAGGCCCCACTATACTAAAAATCACTGAGCTTAACATACTTAGCATGCTTTATTTTATTACTGTTTTTACAGGGAATTGACATTATCCACAGAGATCTGAGCAATGATAGGGTGCAAAACCCCTGAAACACCTTTATATATAAATATATATACATACACAGTGGTACCTCGGCACTCGTCTGCCTCAAAACTCATCAAATTTGATGTTTGAAGCAAGAAAAAAATGTCTCAGCACTCATCGATTGCTTGGTACTCGTAGTGCTTGCCTACATTACTCCATATGGGAACTTTGGTACTCATCCTTTTCTCCACTTGTCGTGCCTTCTGGAACCAATTAACGACTAGTACCAAGGTTCCACTGTATGTATATATCCATGAGGCATAATCAATATATATATAAATGAATAATTAGAGTATTGCAGTATATAGTGATACTCCAAGGATTAATGTAAATTGACTCATGCAGAATTTAGCAAGCATGATGAGTACCAAGCAAAAGATGAGTGCTGAGACATTTTTTTCCTTGTCAAAATGTGTTGAATACCAAATTCGACAAGTTTTGAGGCAGACGAGTGCTGAGGTACCACTATATATATATATACCTGAGCGAGAAATACATTTTTTACTTTATTTTTAGACTTTCAATTGGGCTTACAAATGTACTCATTATTTTCTGTACTCTGTAGTCTTCTCTTACTCTTTTGCTCACCTTAAACTAAATGATTTTATATATATATCAGGAAAGCATTTCACCATTTAGTGAATATTGCCCGCTCAGGGTTAGAGTCGCTATAATATGATGTGGCCGGAAGATCCTCCATATACCTATACAGGTCATGTCTATTTCCTATGTTTATACACCATTTTATCTGTATGTGTTTTATAATAGAAACTGTAAGTTGGGAACCACTGCAGCGCCCCAACAAGAGGATCTGATTATTATTATTATTTATTTATAAATATTTCCCATAGTGCTAAGTACAGGGGGTACAATGAATATGTAAGATGAAAATATCTAACATGAGAATAGTATGATAGCACGACATCAGTGCCCGTGCTAAGAGAGCGCGGACGTACAGGCGCCAACAATTGCGCAGCAGACAAATGTGCACTGGGCTAGAAGCGCGCACGCGCAGTAGCGCACCCCTACCAGCTTCCATCCTCTCTCCCCCGTATCCCTGAGGTTCTCTGTCACTGCCAGCTCTCTTTGTTGTGTCTGCTTGTTGTCCTCATTCTTCCTGTCATTGACATCTCTCCCTCCTCTCTCTCTTGCCTGTCCCCCTGCCTGTTCTCTCTCCCTTCTTCTACCCGCTTGTTCTCTCCTCCCTGTCACACATCTCTCCCTCCTCTCTCTCTTGCCTGTACCCCTGTCTGTTCTCTCTCCCTTCTTCTACCCGCTTGTTCTCTCCTTTCTGTCACACATCTCTCCCTCCTCTCTCTCTTGCCTGTCCCCCTGCCTGTTCTCTCTCCCTTCTTCTACCCGCTTGTTCTCTCCTCTCTGTCACACATCTCTCCCTCCTCTCTATCTTGCCTGTACCCTGCCTGTTCTCTCTCCCTTCTTCTACCCGCTTGTTCTCTCTGTCACACATCTCTCCCTCCTCTCTCTCTTGCCTGTACCCCTGCCTGTTCTCTCTCCCTTCTTCTACCCGCTTGTTCTCTCTGTCACACATCTCTCCCTCCTCTCTCTCTTGCCTGTACCCTGCCTGTTCTCTCTCCCTTCTTCTACCCGCTTGTTCTCTCCTCTCTGTCACACATCTCTCCCTCCTCTCTCTCTTGCCTGTACCCCTGCCTGTTCTCTCTCCCTTCTTCTACCCGCTTGTTCTCTCTGTCACACATCTCTCCCTCCTCTCTCTCTTGCCTGTACCCTGCCTGATCTCTCTCCCTTCTTCTACCTGCTTGTTCTCTCCTCTCTGTCACACATCTCTCCCTCCTCTCTCTCTCTTGCCTGTACCCCTGCCTGTTCTCTCTCCCTTCTTCTACCCGCTTGTTCTCTCCTCTCTGTCACACATCTCTCCCTCCTCTCTCTCTTGCCTGTCCCCCTGCCTGATCTCTCTCCCTTCTTCTACCTGCTTGTTCTCTCCTCTCTGTCACACATCTCTCCCTCCTCTCTCTCTCTTGCCTGTACCCCTGCCTGTTCTCTCTCCCTTCTTCTACCCGCTTGTTCTCTCCTCTCTGTCACACATCTCTCCCTCCTCTCTCTTGACTGTCCCCCTGCCTGTTCTCTCTCCCTTCTTATACCCGCTTGTTCTCTCTGTCACACATCTCTCCCTCCTCTCTCTCTTGCCTGTACCCTGCCTGTTCTCTCTCCCTTCTTCTACCCGCTTGTTCTCTCCTCTCTGTCACACATCTCTCCCTCCTCTCTCTCTTGACTGTACCCCTGTCTGTTCTCTCTCCCTTCTTCTACCCGCTTGTTCTCTCCTCTCTGTCACACATCTCTCCCTCCTCTCTCTCTCTTGCCTGTACCCTGCCTGTTCTCTCTCCCTTCTTCTACCCGCTTGTTCTCTCCTCTCTGTCACACATCTCTCCCTCCTCTCTCTCTTGCCTGTACCCTGCCTGTTCTCTCTCCCTTCTTCTATCCACTTGTTCTCTCCTCTCTGTCACACATCTCTCCCTCCTCTCTCTCTTGACTGTACCTTTGCCTGTTCTCTCTCCCTTCTTCTACCCGCTTGTTCTCTCCTCTCTGTCACACATCTCTCCCTCCTCTCTCTCTTGCCTGTACCCTGCCTGTTCTCTCTCCCTTCTTCTACCTGCTTGTTCTCTCCTCTCTGTCACACATCTCTCCCTCCTCTCTCTCTTGACTGTACCCCTGTCTGTTCTCTCTCCCTTCTTCTACCCGCTTGTTCTCTCCTCTCTGTCACACATCTCTCCCTCCTCTCTCTCTCTTGCCTGTACTCTGCCTGTTCTCTCTCCCTTCTTCTACCCGCTTGTTCTCTCCTCTCTGTCACACATCTCTCCCTCCTCTCTCTCTCTTGCCTGTCCCCCTGCCTGTTCTCTCTCCCTTCTTCTACCCGCTTGTTCTCCCCTCTCTGTCACACATCTCTCCCTCCTCTCTCTCTCTTGCCTGTACCCTGCCTGTTCTCTCTCCCTTCTTCTACCCGCTTGTTCTCTCCTCTCTGTGACACATCTCTCCCTCCTCTCTCCCTTGCCTGTCCCCCTGCCTGTTCTCTCTCCCTTCTTCTACCCGCTTGTTCTCCCCTCTCTGTCACACATCTCTCCCTCCTCTCTCTCTCTTGCCTGTACCCTTGCCTGTTCTCTCTCCCTTCTTCTACCCGCTTGTTCTCTCCTCTCTGTCACACATCTCTCCCTCCTCTCTCTCTTGCCTGTCCCCCTGCCTGTTCTCTCTCCCTTCTTCTACCCGCTTGTTCTCCCCTCTCTGTCACACATCTCTCCCTCCTCTCTCTCTCTTGCCTGTACCCTGCCTGTTCTCTCTCCCTTCTTCTACCCGCTTGTTCTCTCCTCTCTGTCACACATCTCTCCCTCCTCTCTCTTCCTGTCCCCCTGCCTGTTCTCTCTCCCTTCTTCTACCTGCTTGTTCTCTCCTCTCTGTCACACATCTCTCCCTTCTCTCTCTCTTGCCTGTCCCCCTGCTTGTTCTCTCTCCCTTCTTCTACCCGCTTGTTCTCTCCTCTCTGTCACACATCTCTCCCTCCTCTCTCTCTTGCCTGTACCCCTGCCTGTTCTCTCTCCCTTCTTCTACCCGCTTGTTCTCTCCTCTCTGTCACACATCTCTCCCTCCTCTCTCTCTCTTGCCTGTACCCCTGCCTGTTCTCTCTCCCTTCTTCTACCCGCTTGTTCTCTCCTCTCTGTCACACATCTCTCCCTCCTCTCTCTCTTGCCTGTACCCTTGCCTGTTCTCTCTCCCTTCTTCTACCCGCTTGTTCTCTCCTCTCTGTCACACATCTCTCCCTCCTCTCTCTCTTGCCTGTCCCCCTGCCTGTTCTCTCTCCCTTCTTCTACCCGCTTGTTCTCTCCTCTCTGTCACACATCTCTCCCTCCTCTCTCTCTTGCCTGTACCCTTGCCTGTTCTCTCTCCCTTCTTCTACCCGCTTGTTCTCTCCTCTCTGTCACACATCTCTCCCTCCTCTCTCTCTTGCCTGTACCCCTGCCTGTTCTCTCTCCCTTCTTCTACCCGCTTGTTCTCTCCTCTTTGTTACACATCTCTCCCTCCTCTCTCTCTTGCCTGTACCCCTGCCTGTTCTCTCTCCCTTCTTCTACCCGCTTGTTCTCTCCTCTCTGTCACACATCTCTCACACCTCTCTCTCTCTCTTGCCTGTACCCTGCCTGTTCTCTCTCCCTTCTTCTACCCGCTTGTTCTCTCCTCTCTGTCACACATCTCTCCCTCCTCTCTCTCTTGCATGTACACCTGCCTGTTCTCTCTCCCTTCTTCTACTCGCTTGTTCTCTCCTCTCTGTCACACATCTCTCCCTCCTCTCTCTCTCTTGCCTGTACCCCTGCCTGTTCTCTCTCCCTTCTTCTACTCGCTTGTTCTCTCCTCTCTGTCACACATCTCTCCCTCCTCTCTCTCTCTTGCCTGTACCCCTGCCTGTTCTCTCTCCCTTCTTCTACCCGCTTGTTCTCTCCTCCCTGTCACACATCTCTCCCTCCTCTCTCTCTTGCCTGTACTCCTGCCTGTTCTCTCTCCCTTCTTCTACCCGCTTGTTCTTCCCTCTCTGTCACACATCTCTCCCTCCTCTCTCTCTCTTGCCTGTACCATGCCTGTTCTCTCTCCCTTCTTCTACCCGCTTGTTCTCTCCTCTCTGTCACACATCTCTCCCTCCTCTCTCTCTTGCCTGTACTCCTGCCTGTTCTCTCTCCCTTCTTCTACCCGCTTGTTCTCTCCTCTCTGTCACACATCTCTCCCTCCTCTCTCTCTCTTGCCTGTACCCCTGCCTGTTCTCTCTCCCTTCTTCTACCCGCTTGTTCTCCCCTCTCTGTCACACATCTCTCCCTCCTCTCTCTCTCTTGCCTGTACCCCTGCCTGTTCTCTCTCCCTTCTTCTACCCACTTGTTCTCTCCTCTCTGTCACACATCTCTCCCTCCTCTCTCTCTTGCCTGTACCCTGCCTGTTCTCTCTCCCTTCTTCTACCCTCTTGTTCTCTCCTCTCTGTCACACATCTCTCCCTCCTCTCTCTCTCTTGCCTGTACCCTTGCCTGTTCTCTCTCCCTTCTTCTACCCGCTTGTTCTCTCCTCTCTGTCACACATCTCTCCCTCCTCTCTCTCTTGCCTGTACCCCTGCCTGTTCTCTCTCCCTTCTTCTACTCGCTTGTTCTCTCCTCTCTGTCACACATCTCTCCCTCCTCTCTCTCTCTTGCCTGTACCCCCGCCTGTTCTCTCTCCCTTCTTCTACCCGCTTGTTCTCTCCTCTCTGTCACACATCTCTCCCTCCTCTCTCTCTTGCCTGTACCCCTGCCTGTTCTCTCTCCCTTCTTCTACTCGCTTGTTCTCCCCTCTCTGTCACACATCTCTCCCTCCTCTCTCTCTCTTGCCTGTACCCCTGCCTGTTCTCTCTCCCTTCTTCTACCCACTTGTTCTCTCCTCTCTGTCACACATCTCTCCCTCCTCTCTCTCTTGCCTGTACCCTGCCTGTTCTCTCTCCCTTCTTCTACCCTCTTGTTCTCTCCTCTCTGTCACACATCTCTCCCTCCTCTCTCTCTCTTGCCTGTACCCCTGCCTGTTCTCTCTCCCTTCTTCTACCCGCTTGTTCTCTCCTCTCTGTCACACATCTCTCCCTCCTCTCTCTCTTGCCTGTACCCCTGCCTGTTCTCTCTCCCTTCTTCTACCCGCTTGTTCTCTCCTCCCTGTCACACATCTCTCTCTCCTCTCTCTTGCCTGTACTCTGCCTGTTCTCTCTCCCTTCTTCTACCCGCTTGTTCTTCCCTCTCTGTCACACATCTCTCCCTCCTCTCTCTCTCTTGCCTGTACCATGCCTGTTCTCTCTCCCTTCTTCTACCCGCTTGTTCTCTCCTCTCTGTCACACATCTCTCCCTCCTCTCTCTCTTGCCTGTACTCCTGCCTGTTCTCTCTCCCTTCTTCTACCCGCTTGTTCTCTCCTCTCTGTCACACATCTCTCCCTCCTCTCTCTCTCTTGCCTGTACCCCTGCCTGTTCTCTCTCCCTTCTTCTACCCGCTTGTTCTCCCCTCTCTGTCACACATCTCTCCCTCCTCTCTCTCTCTTGCCTGTACCCCTGCCTGTTCTCTCTCCCTTCTTCTACCCACTTGTTCTCTCCTCTCTGTCACACATCTCTCCCTCCTCTCTCTCTTGCCTGTACCCTGCCTGTTCTCTCTCCCTTCTTCTACCCTCTTGTTCTCTCCTCTCTGTCACACATCTCTCCCTCCTCTCTCTCTCTTGCCTGTACCCTTGCCTGTTCTCTCTCCCTTCTTCTACCCGCTTGTTCTCTCCTCTCTGTCACACATCTCTCCCTCCTCTCTCTCTTGCCTGTACCCCTGCCTGTTCTCTCTCCCTTCTTCTACTCGCTTGTTCTCTCCTCTCTGTCACACATCTCTCCCTCCTCTCTCTCTCTTGCCTGTACCCTGCCTGTTCTCTCTCCCTTCTTCTACCCGCTTGTTCTCTCCTCTCTGTCACACATCTCTCCCTCCTCTCTCTCTTGCCTGTACCCCTGCCTGTTCTCTCTCCCTTCTTCTACCCGCTTGTTCTCTCCTCTCTGTCACACATCTCTCCCTCCTCTCTCTCTCTTGCCTGTACCCCTACCTGTTCTCTCTCCCTTCTTCTACCCGCTTGTTCTCCCCTCTCTGTCACACATCTCTCCCTCCTCTCTCTCTCTCTTGCCTGTACCCCTGCCTGTTCTCTCTCCCTTCTTCTACCCGCTTGTTCTCTCCTCTCTGTCACACATCTCTCCCTCCTCTCTCTCTTGCCTGTACCCCTGCCTGTTCTCTCTCCCTTCTTCTACCCTCTTGTTCTCTCCTCTCTGTCACACATCTCTCCCTCCTCTCTCTCTCTTGCCTGTACCCTTGCCTGTTCTCTCTCCCTTCTTCTACCCGCTTGTTCTCCCCTCTCTGTCACACATCTCTCCCTCCTCTCTCTCTTGCCTGTACCCCTGCCTGTTCTCTCTCCCTTCTTCTACTCGCTTGTTCTCTCCTCTCTGTCACACATCTCTCCCTCCTCTCTCTCTCTTGCCTGTACCCTGCCTGTTCTCTCTCCCTTCTTCTACCCGCTTGTTCTCTCCTCTCTGTCACACATCTCTCCCTCCTCTCTCTCTTGCCTGTACCCCTGCCTGTTCTCTCTCCCTTCTTCTACCCACTTGTTCTCTCCTCTCTGTCACACATCTCTCCCTCCTCTCTCTCTCTTGCCTGTACCCTGCCTGTTCTCTCTCCCTTCTTCTACCCGCTTGTTCTCTCCTCTCTGTCACACATCTCTCCCTCCTCTCTCTCTTGCCTGTACCCCTGCCTGTTCTCTCTCCCTTCTTCTACCCGCTTGTTCTCTCCTCTCTGTCACACATCTCTCCCTCCTCTCTCTCTCTTGCCTGTACCCTGCCTGTTCTCTCTCCCTTCTTCTACCCGCTTGTTCTCTCCTCTCTGTCACACATCTCTCCCTCCTCTCTCTCTTGCCTGTACCCCTGCCTGTTCTCTCTCCCTTCTTCTACCCGCTTGTTCTCTCCTCTCTGTCACACATCTCTCCCTTCTCTCTCTCTCTTGCCTGTACCCCTGCCTGTTCTCTCTCCCTTCTTCTACCCGCTTGTTCTCTCCTCTCTGTCACACATCTCTCCCTCCTCTCTCTCTCTTGCCTGTACCCCTGCCTGTTCTCTCTCCCTTCTTCTACCTGCTTGTTCTCTCCTCTCTGTCACACATCTCTCCCTCCTCTCTCTCTCTTGCCTGTACCCCTGCCTGTTCTCTCTCCCTTCTTCTACCCGCTTGTTCTCTCCTCTGTCACACATCTCTCCCTCCTCTCTCTCTCTCTTGCCTGTACCCCTGCTTGTTCTCTTTCCCTTCTTCTACCTGCTTGTTCTCTCCTCTCTGTCACACATCTCTCCCTCCTCTCTCTCTCTCTTGCTTGTACCCCTGCTTGTTCTCTCTCCCTTCTGTGTGATACTGTAACTGGATTATTGCATAATTAATGGGTCAAACTTTCAAAAAAGAGTAATTAAAAGTAATAATAATTTACATTATTATCATTGATAATTGAAGAGTTTAATAATACCATGGGCCAGATATACTAAAGGATTAAGTGGTATAGAAAATAAGTCCTCTATTCCTATGTTGTCCTGTGGGACATATATACTAAACCTGGCCCCTCTAAGAGTTCTCCGACACCTTATTATATTTGGACCTTTTTCGGGGTCTAAACAGATGTTGTTACAGAATAATAAATATAGTACAAAATATTGAACTTAAAAGTTATTAAACTTGTCAATTTCACTTTCAAAAAAAGCTCTGTTTTAGGGAGAGAAATAGTGATAAAAATGATAGAAACACAGATGACATTAAGCAAACTGACACTGGTTTGGATTCACAGCTTTACGTTACTTGGTTGTTTTCTGAGCTGAAACTGTTCACTGGAAGTTTTGATCATGAGGCTTAAGCTCAAATATTTTGGCCATATCATGAGACGACAGGATTCCCTAGAAAAAGACTCTGATGCTGGAAAAGATTGAAGGCACAAGAAGAAGGAGACACAGAGGCAGGGATGGATAGATGAGGTCACTGAAGCAATGAACATGAACTTGATGGAGTTCAGAGGGGCAGTGACTGAGGGATGCACCTGGAGTGCTGTGGTCTATAGAGTCATGGAGAGTCGGACGCAACTGAACAACAACAACAACAACCATAAGCTATACGTATCCAAGTCATGGAGTCTTTCATTATATATTTTGTATATTACCATTTTAGTTGCCCTTGTTAAGCTATTTGAATTTATAAAATTATTATTATTATTATTAATATTTATATAAATATATATATATATATATATATATATAATTTTGTATATTATTTATATTATTACTGAATTTATATTTTATAATTATTATATACAGAAAATATTTTTATTTATATATTATTTTTATTTATATTAATATGATGCATTATATGATTTATATACAGAAAATATTTGAATTGATATGTTATTATTATTTATATTACTGTATTATTGAATTTATATTATATTATTATATTCCGAAAATATTTTTACTTATATATTATTATTATTTATATTACTTTATATTATATTATTTTTGGAACCACTAATACATAATAATTTTGGGATCAAATGGTGTATTCAGTTCGGAAAACCATATTATATCTGTTATTTGCTCCAGAAACGATAAACATAATAATAATAATAATACAATGTTTCTGGCTTTGGCTTATCGGTGACTCTTAGGACTTGTTTGGACTGGGACAAAATACTTTGGCTTTGATACAAAGTAAATTAATTGTTAAAGTTGTAATGTAAACATAGTAAAGAAATAAATAACAATATATAACATGATAAATGTTCTTTATTGCAACACATTCCAGGCTTCTCTGGCATTGAGGGGTTAAATGGAGTGGCGCGGGTTGTGTGCCAGTCAGGGTGGAAATGAAAACAAATGGACACAATGCCGACTGCGTTTAGAAGATGAGCCCTTTGATCTCAGCTTTGGGTTTTTCCCATGAGGCATCAGCACTTCATACATTCCCATGTATAATCCCACAGACACGCCAGCCATGTGCCCCCCCCCCCATACGAACAGTTCTGATCACCCACCCCAACCCCCCACTATTGCAGTACTGCTACACACCGGTGTGCATATTTATACATTGGAGACCAAAAAGGTCACCCCAAAATCAAGATGATTTTAGGTTATTCTTAAAGAGCATGAAAAGCTGGTTGTGTTATCCATTTTTTTCTAAAGTGAATCAATCCCGGCAATTTCCATGTTGTTGTTGCTCTATTTAGATGCAAATATTAATTAGCTGATTTGATATGGTAATTAGGATTACAGTCTTGCTTGTCTCTGTAGTGGTCAGAATAAATACCTGCAATGTTATCTGGCAGCTAGACCCCTCTCCCACCCTTATCAAGCACACTGAGCCACACATTAGCAGACTCAGCCGCACATTAGCACGGGACGCACATTAGCACGAGAAGCACATTAGCACAATGAGACGCACATTAGTATGTAGACACCCATTAGAATACAGGAGCCGCACATTAGCATACTGAGCCACTCATTGGCATACAGGAGTCGCACATTAGCATACTGAGCCGCACATTAGCACACTGAGCCATCCATTAGCATACAGGAGTCGCACATTAGCATACTGAGCCGCACATTAGCACACTGAGCCATCCATTAGCATATAGTAGCCGCACATTAGCATACTGAGCCGCACATTAGCACACTGAGCCACCCATTAGCACAATGAGACCCACATTAGCATACTGAGCCGCACATTAGCATACAGGAGCCACACATTAGCATACAGGAGCCACACATTAGCATACTGAGCCGCACATTAGCACACTAAGCTGTACATTAACATACAGGAGACGCAAAATCAATTCTAAATATTTCAGAATTGCTTTTTTTTTTATTAAATTTGCTTCCTGTTGGGGTGGCAGGGTCCCTTTAACAGTATATTTTACCCAGAACAAACATTTTAGGATATCATTTCAGATGATACATTTGTGTCCATCTAATAATAATTTGGTGACACCAAAAATCTGCCAAATAAGGTAATTTTTTTATCCAAAATACGAAGTACATCAAAAACTGTCGATATGTTTTTCTATATATTATTACAGCTAGTTGTGAATTAATTTTCTATAGCTATGGAGGCAATTTCCAGAGTAACAGATTAACAAAGAGCCAAGAGAAAATATATATTATTATTAGAATTTTGATTAAATTTAACTTTTATTAATATTAATACTAATAACAATAATAAAATGCTGTTTTTATTCTTATTGTGTTTTTTTAATAGCAAGGAACTTTACATCATATTATATGCTAACTCAAATCTAATTGTGCATTAACTTAGGAATTGTGTAATACACTGATGGTCGCCATTATTGTTCAATTGGACGCTCACAGAAGAAGCTGGTCTTCTCCTTTCATTTTCTTACAATTATAATGGTCAAATCCTGATGGACCCAACCATGGTCAGGTAGGACCATGTGTCCCTCACTTCCCAAGCACCTTGACCCATCACAAACCTAGATTACTCTGTTAGACAAATATTGACCAGTGCATCACCTACATGTGCGTTGAATATGGACGCATATGGAAAAGTGGTCCATATCACTACATCAATTAAAATTCAAATCCATTCATATCTAACCCCAACTACTGCAACTCTCTCTTTGTTGGCCTCCCCATCATCCATCTTTCTCAACTCAAATCCATAATGACACCTCCACTAGTCTCACTTACTATACTTAACGCTCAGTGTCTGCAGCTCATCTCTGTCAGTCACTCCACTGGTTTCCCATGTAAAGATCACTTGGGACGGTCTGTTCTCTGTCCAGAAGACTCTAATTGCGTGGTCATTTGTCTAATTACTGCTGAGCTGGGGACAGTTATGTGTGTGCCCAGTAGTGACATCTAGTGGCCATGGCAGGGTACTGATTTTCCTTTGTGGGGGTTGCAAATTGGATCCCTCCACTGGAAAGCACCTCCCCTAGAGCCACCCTCGGGAGAACAAGCCAAGCCCCCATATGCATCCTCCCTTGATTCCATCTAATCACCCACGTCTGCCCATATAACCCACCCCCCCCCCCCTCCCCCAGCTGTCGTTCTCTTACTGAATGATACTGATTGGGGAAGGGATTTTGAACAGGTCCTCCCGCCCACATGAAAAATGAGATAGATAGACTGCTGTAAGTTGTTGTTACTTGGAACGCATAGAGGATGGTGTGTTTCATTTAATGGGAAGGCTTTTATTATTTTCCTGAGCTAAAGCACATGTTCATGTTCCTGATCCGTTAGCAGGATACCGAGCAGCCCGTTCCTTCAACGAAGATCGCCTATTTATAGGGGTATTCCTGTGGCCAAAGGCAGGGATTTATCTGTAGTTAAATAGGCCCCCTTTTCGGGATATTCACATCCCATAACCTCCAGAATACAATTTTAAATTATGACACTAACGTATAAAGCCCTCAACAGCAGTGCACTCCCTTATATCTCTGTTCTTATACCCACAATCTACAATGTGACACACAGACACCTCCATGTCCTTTACATAGCAAGTTTGTGAGTTTTCAATCTTGTGTCGGTGCTCTGGGAACAAGCTCTATGTACGTTTGATTTTAAGCTCAAATACAGGGCCCTCCATTCTTTTGCGATGTGTTGTTTTCCCTCGTACTTAACCCCTTTATAGAGATACGGAATATGTTGGCGCAATACAAATAAACAATAATAATAATCACAAGTCCGTTCAGTTGACAATAGTCACAGTTCTGATACTGGTCCCATTATGCCAACTTGCCATACAAATTAAATTAATATTTCATATTTCAGAAGAGTGGCTGACCTTTTTACAGATTAGGTCATGAACTCAACATCTCTGCTGACATTTTATGTGGAAAAAGCTTAATATAAACATCCACATTGATACATTCCTTTGCCGTGTGCATCATAGATGCTTTTAGAGACAAGTAAGTGCTCTTTATATAACCCAAGGCCTAAAATGTCAATAGAACAAATTCTCCTGCAACCAAAAAGTCTACATTAGCAAGAGTATTAATCTGATGTCTTTGATGGGCTTTTGAGTCCAATGAAGGTCCACAGGCTATTTTTTTTTTGGTGTTATCTTAAGTACATAAATGTAGACATTGTTGTTTTTATGGTTCTTTGTGTTACAGAAGTTTATTTAAGGCCTGACACAAAGTTGGAAATGTTTGTATCATGTGAATCTCCTGGAGCTGCCAGGCTTATGTTCCTCTCAAATCTAGGAAATGGCCATATAATCTTCCGAAATATGCTGAAATCTTCCCAGTGATCTACATTGTAATAATTAAACACAATTTACAAGAGAGTAGTTGGAAAGATTCAATGTATTTACAAGCAAGTAAAACCACTCAAGTATGTTTCTTCTGTATAAGCACAGGTTGGTTCTAAGTGATGATTTCTCTAAGGAGGTCAATCATATAAGACCCTTTCATAAGTTCTACCAGTTTAGTATATGTCAACTTCTCATTAAACAGTCATGTTTATTTGGTTGAGCACTGTTCATATTTATATGTAGTGCTCTGTTTATCAATGTTCAGATTGTTACCAAAAGCCAACTAGTAAGGATATTATGCTTGTGAACACACAAGAGGAAAAAAAATGAGGTTTCCTCTACAGAGTAGACGACCACATTCTCTGAGTTCAATAATGTATCCAATAAAGAATGTTCATAATGAGCTGAGGCATAGTGTGGATGAATACAATTAATTTACAATAAGGCAAATGAAACCCAATAAAATCTGTTTGGTCCTCTGTGAAGCTTCTAAATGTAATTATTTCCTACACCGATATCTACCAAAAGTATTCAATCAATAAATATTTTAGCAATAATACTCATATGAAAAATGGCTCTTAGTTTGGGTATTTGATATTGGCCTGTAAGGAACTATTTTAAAGTGAGAGTATTCTTAAAACTAACCTAAGTGAATGTGCAGTAGTGGAGCTGGTGAATGGAGGACAAAACAATTTGCCCCCACCCCTTGCAACTTCTTTATCTACCCCTTGGGGTAAATAAAAAAGCCAAAAATATATGTAGATGATCAAATCACCTTTATGGTGATCAGATTACCGTTCTTTAAATTAATTATCTGACATACTCATCTAATAAATTAAGATTTCTCATTTACTACCAGTAGCAGAGGGCTGCTACCCTGTTGTGGGCCTCGGTGCTTTGCATCTGCTGCACAGGCAGTAACTAAGCCACTGTTCATGAGAGCTTGTACTACAAACCACTAACCAATAGCAACAGCTGTAAAACAATGACCACTGACCTTAAGATAGGTTCAAAGCCCTTAAATACATTGACTTCAATAGTTAAAGTTAAATACAAGATTACTTTCCTCTTTAGAACGGTTTCCAGAAGCCCTACCACTAGGTTTTTAGTATAAATACAGGTAATGGTTCCATGTACACACATTCTAGTCATTTTTTTTCATGGCAATCAAATTTCCTGTGGCTTTATGATGACTCTTCTACACAACACAATAGGTGCCCATTCCAATTATTTCTATCTTGGCATACTTTATATGTCCAGATTGTGACTGGTGTCTCCAAGGAAGATTTAAATCTTGATGATTTATGTATTATGTCACTTGGATTTCGATGGCTAGACATCAGAAAGAAAACCCAACATGCCAGTTATTTGAACAAGTAATCGCTTACCTACTCGAAGCTCTTGTCCAAAGACGGTCCTTTCCCCAAGTGCTGAGCAGTTCCACCTTCCATACCGGAACTGATACTGACATTCGTTGATCCCCATCTGTGCTCCTTCTCCAATAACTATGATGGCATCAGGGCGGCTCTGGCAGATGGCTCTTTGCCGAGGCGCCAACCCTGGAATTTTGTTGCAGATTATATTTGCTCCCAAAGCCACAACGGATGACAAAGCTCTAGAAGAAATCAAAATGAGCTATCAGAGGTGCAATAGGACATTTCTAGAAAGCTAATACTTGGCAGCGGTGTACAATCCTTCATCAATACTCATCAATTGCCAGGGTTTGCAACTTAAAAAAGCTAATTATCGTTAAACGATATGTTTCATTCCATGTTTAGTTCTCAAGAGCAACATTTAAATGATTTGTATTAAGTTATTATCAACATTTCTCCAACCAATGCTGGGGAAATTGAAATAAGTGTGAGTTGAACTAGCATGACATATAACAATACATATGAAATCACATACCCTGAACACGCCAAGCAGCCCCTGACCTGTTAGTGATTCCATTTCACACAAAAATGTTTTGTTGTTTTTGCCTTTTGTGTCCTGTCCTCTTCATCCCTTTCAGCTTTAGAGCCTCTAAATGCACATTACATGAGTACATGTGGATAATACCAGTCTGGGAGCCATTGGGGAGAGGCACGCCCTACTGAGCATTGGTACCGTGAGTATCTAAAGCAATATGCCAGGCTCGTGATATTACTACATATGATATCCGTGAATATCTATTTACTTTTATGTACTTTATTTTATTAATAAATGCTTAGGAGCTATGTATTTATTACCTAAAATCAAACAAATAGTCCATGTATGGGTCTACCCACTGCAGTATTTACAGACAGGGCTGGGTATGCAATGTAGTGTCCTAGCCTATCAATAATCATGTCTCAGCAGCATATTGAAGTATGTTACTGAGAGATGGTGACTGATTGGCTAGTATGAAACACTGCACAGTCAGTACTACAGAGTCTGTGTCTTCATGAGTTGCAGAGGGTAGACCCAATCAGATAAAAAGATTTAGACCGTAAAACAGAGTTTGTAAGCCCTTCCTAATAAAAAAATGTACATAAAAGTAAATAGATTTACAGGGATATTATATACCAAGTAATATCCAGAACTATTCCTTATCCCTTTAAACCTTATCAAGCTTAGTGAATACAGGGATATTATCAAACAACACAGAATTAATCCTCATTGGTTACATTTCTTTAAACACTGTATGGTGATATATTTTTGCCATGTAACCCATTGAATTGGATGAATGGCTATAATGTAGCAAGGATTAGCTAAGAGGTCACTGAAGTTCTCCAATGCTGGCACTCACTAGCCTATATTTATTGGATTGACCAAAGGCAATATATATAATTCTGTAATTACCCTACAGGCCCCATGAGCCCTGATCCTGCTAGTTATGCTAATTAACTATTATTGGAACGTGTACATAATCCTAGTTTATTACTAGCTGTATTCATTTGACCAGAAAACAGGCATTTAGTTAAACCTTCTAATTTTGGGTCGGTATAATTAAGGCTTCCTCGCCACTGGTGGGGAGGGGATGTTCAGGTGCTCACATATCTTCAGAGGCCCTCAGTTACCTGTGGCTTATATTACAAGACATCCCATTCAAATGGAAATCATTCTACGATATTGTATCAGGCTGGGAGTCTTGGGAGAAACTACAAGATACTGACATCGAGAAAGCAAAACTTCACTCAAACATGTGTCTAAAGATAGGTCCTTATGACTTAGTAGCAGTGTAAATGCATATGAGACATATACCGTAAAATAATCCTTAGTAACATAGTAAAGGAAAAAAGACTTTTAGTCCACAAAGTTCTAACTTTTTTAGATCTCCTATGATCTTTATAATATGTGAATTGATTATTGGTTGTTATTTGATTCAGAGGAAGGCAAACAGAAAACCCTACTGAAACATTGCCAATTGTGTCATAAATTCCTCTCTGACCCCAAATACTCCCCGGATCAATACTCCTCCTTCTCTAGTTATCAAACATAAACCTCTATGCGCCTTTTATTCAGATATATATTCAACCTCCTTTTAAAGTTATCAATTGAATCTGTTGTCACACCCTCCTTTAGTAGAAAATTTCACAGTAATAAAAGGGTCAGATGTAAATATAAAAATATTACCAGATCATGTTACAATAATGTAACCATGGCATCCTATTACAACACATCGAGCCTTAATGTAAAATAATCATGGCATCCTATTACAACACATCGAGCCTTAATGTAAAATAGTCATGGCATCCTATTACAACACATCCCACTTTAATGTAAAATAATCATGGCATCCTATTACAACACATCCCATCTTAAGGTAAAATAACCATGGCATCCTATTACAACACATCCCACTTTAATGTAAAATAATCATGGCATCCTATTATAACACATCCCATCTTAATGTAAAATAATCATGGCATCCTATTACAACACATCCCATCTTAATGTAAAATAATCATGGCATCCTATTACAACACATGCCATCTTAATGTAAAATAGCCATGGCATCCTATTACAACACATCCCATCTTAATGTAAAATAATCATGGCATCCTAATACAACACATCCCACCTTAATGTAAAATAATCATGGCATCCTATTACAACACATCCCGCCTTAATGTAAAATAATCATTGCATCCTATTACAACACATCCCGCCTTAATGTAAAATAGCCATGGCATCCGATTACAACACATCCCGCCTTAATGTAAAATAATCATTGCATCCTATTACAACACATCCCATCTTAATGTAAAATAATCATGGCATCCTATTACAACACATCCCGCCTTAATGTAAAATTATCATGGCATCCTATTAAAATACATGCCATCTTAATGTAAAATAATCATGGCATCCTATTACAACACATCCCGCCTTAATGTAAAATAATCATGGCATCCTATTACAACACATCCCATCTTAATGTAAAATAATCATGGCATCCTATTACAACACATCCCGCCTTAATGTAAAATAATCATGGCATCCTATTACAACACATGCCATCTTAATGTAAAATAATCATGGCATCCTATTAATGTAAAATATTCATGGCATCCTATTACAACACATCCCATCTTAATGTAAAATAATCATGGCATCCTATTAATGTAAAATAATCATGGCATCCTATTACAACACATCCCGCATTAATGTAAAATAATCATGGCATCCTATTACAACACATCCCATCTTAATGTAAAATAATCATGGCATCCTATTACAACACATCCCGCCTTAATGTAAAATAATCATGGCATCCTATTACAACACATCCCGCCTTAATGTAAAATAATCATGGCATCCTATTACAACACATCCCATCTTAATGTAAAATAATCATGGCATCCTATTACAACACATCCCGCCTTAATGTAAAATAATCATGGCATCCTATTACAACACATCCCATCTTAATGTAAAATAATCATGGCATCCTATTACAACACATGCCATCTTAATGTAAAATAATCATGGCATCCTATTACAACACATCCCATCTTAATGTAAAATAATCATGGCATCCTATTACAACACATCCCATCTTAATGTAAAATAATCATGGCATCCTATTACAACACATCCCGCCTTAATGTAAAATAACCATGGCATTCTACTACAACACATCCCATCTTAATGTAAAATAATCATGGCATCCAATTACAACACATCCCATCTTAATGTAAAATAATCTTGGCATCCTATTACAACACATCCCGCCTTAATGTAAAATAATCATGGCATCCTATTACAACACATCCCATCTTAATGTAAAATAATCATGGCATCCTATTACAACACATCCCGCCTTAATGTAAAATAATCATGGCATCCTATTACAACACATCCCACCTTAATGTAAAATAATCATGGCATCCTATTACAACACATCCCGCCTTAATGTAAAATAATCATGGCATCCTATTACAACACATGCCATCTTAATGTAAAATAATCATGGCATCCTATTACAACACATCCCGCCTTAATGTAAAATAATCATGGCATCCTATTATAACACATCCCATCTTAATGTAAAATAATCATGGCATCCTATTACAACACATCCCGCCTTAATGTAAAATAATCATGGCATCCTATTACAACACATGCCATCTTAATGTAAAATAATCATGGCATCCTATTAATGTAAAATATTCATGGCATCCTATTACAACACATCCCATCTTAATGTAAAATAATCATGGCATCCTATTAATGTAAAATAATCATGGCATCCTATTACAACACATCCCGCATTAATGTAAAATAATCATGGCATCCTATTACAACACATCCCATCTTAATGTAAAATAATCATGGCATCCTATTACAACACATCCCGCCTTAATGTAAAATAATCATGGCATCCTATTACAACACATCCCGCCTTAATGTAAAATAATCATGGCATCCTATTACAACACATCCCATCTTAATGTAAAATAATCATGGCATCCTATTACAACACATCCCGCCTTAATGTAAAATAATCATGGCATCCTATTACAACACATCCCATCTTAATGTAAAATAATCATGGCATCCTATTACAACACATCCCACCTTAATGTAAAATAATCATGGCATCCTATTACAACACATGCCATCTTAATGTAAAATAATCATGGCATCCTATTACAACACATCCCATCTTAATGTAAAATAATCATGGCATCCTATTACAACACATCCCATCTTAATGTAAAATAATCATGGCATCCTATTACAACACATCCCGCCTTAATGTAAAATAACCATGGCATTCTACTACAACACATCCCATCTTAATGTAAAATAATCATGGCATCCAATTACAACACATCCCATCTTAATGTAAAATAATCTTGGCATCCTATTACAACACATCCCGCCTTAATGTAAAATAATCATGGCATCCTATTACAACACATCCCATCTTAATGTAAAATAATCATGGCATCCTACTACAACACATCCCGCCTTAATGTAAAATAATCATGGCATCCTATTACAACACATCCCATCTCAATGTAAAATAATCATGGCATCCTATTACAACACATCCCGCCTTAATGTAAAATAGTCATGGCATCCTATTACAACACATCGAGCCTTAATGTAAAATAATCATGGCATCCTATTACAACACATCGAGCCTTAATGTAAAATAATCATGGCATCCTATTACAACACATGCCGCATTAATGTAAAATAATCATGGCATCCGATTACAACACATCCCACTTTAATGTAAAATAATCATGGCATCCTATTACAACACATCCCATCTTAAGGTAAAATAACCATGGCATCGTATTACAACACATCCCACTTTAATGTAAAATAATCATGGCATCCTATTATAACACATCCCATCTTAATGTAAAATAATCATGGCATCCTATTACAACACATCCCATCTTAATGTAAAATAATCATGGCATCCTATTACAACACATGCCATCTTAATGTAAAATAGCCATGGCATCCTATTACAACACATCCCATCTTAATGTAAAATAATCATGGCATCCTAATACAACACATCCCACCTTAATGTAAAATAATCACGGCATCCTATTACAACACATCCCGCCTTAATGTAAAATAATCACGGCATCCTATTACAACACATCCCATCTTAATGTAAAATAATCACGGCATCCTATCACAACACATCCAGCCTTAATGTAAAATAATCATGGCATCCTATTACAACACATCCCATCTTAATGTAAAATAATCATGGCATCCTATTACAACACATCCCGCCGTAATGTAAAATGATCATGGCATCCTATTACAACACATCCCATCTTAATGTAAAATAATCACGGCATCCTATTACAACACATCCCACCTTAATGTAAAATAATCATGGCATCCTATTACAACACATCCCATCTTAATGTAAAATAATCATGGCATCCTATTACAACACATCCCGCCTTAATGTAAAATAATCATGGCATCCTATTACAACACATCCCATCTTAATGTAAAATAATCATGGTATCCTATTACAACACATGCCATCTTAATGTAAAATAATCACGGCATCCTATTACAACACATCCCACCTTAATGTAAAATAATCATGGCATCCTATTAAAATACCGTCCCAATTTACTGAATTATAATAATGGCATCAGATTACTATAATATACTCAGGCCATCCTGTTTACATGCCGTCCTCCATCACCAGGGGCGGATCTACCAGTGGTGCAGGTGGTTCCTCCAACCCTGGCCCAACCCACCAAGGCCCCACAGGAACCCCCCTATGTCTCCTTGACCATACACACACCCCAGCCTGAAATTTGTGTGTGTCTGTTGAAAAAAGAGCATCTCTACTGAAGCTCCAACGGTGGCAGTGTGGAGCAGTTCAGCACACTAGGGATGTGTATCAGGGAAGAAGGTAAGAAAGCAAGGGCTGTAATGTAATGGATTCTGTGAGGGAACAAAGGAGACAGGGATGGGTGCTATGTGAGGTGGGTGCTGAGACGGGTTGGGTACTGTACAGGGCTGGATCCTGAGAGGGGATGGCTGCCGACAAGAACTGGGTGCTATGTAGTGATGGATGCTAAGAGGGGTGGGTGCTGGGTGATGTTTATATATGTGTATATATATATATGTGTACATATATATCTGTAGAGGATGTCGTAGGACGGTTGAGTTCACTCGCCCTGGAGCTCTGCTGCAGGCAGAGGAGCTTCGCACAGGCACAGAGTGATTTGTTCCCGATGGGGCCCAGTGCAAAACATTTTTTACATTCCCCCCCCCCCCTGCATTCTCTAGCTCCGCCTCTGTCCATCACTACAATATAACCATCTGTTGTTATTACAATGAGACGTCATAAGAAACATTGTTTCAAAATGCCCCTGTTAGATATCACAATATACCAATAGCTTAGTGAGTCTAGCTGATTGTTCCAGTCTACTGGGGTGATGAATTATTATTATTATTATTAATAATAATAATAATAATAATAATAATAATAATAACAATGATCTACATAATGAATTCATTAATTATTTTATGTATTTATTTTTGTATATATATAAAGCACCAACAGATCCTGTTGCACTTAGTACAGACACAACCCAAACATTTCAAAATATAATATCTCAAATGAACCACTCTGCAACTCGGCTAAGAATAGGGAAATTTGGCCCTGGATTTTTATGGCAATAGGTCCATCTACTATGTCCATTCTATCTACCTACACACTATCAGCCTTATTAAATTGGGATTCGGCCAATAGAATAGGGCTCTATATAAGCACACAGCATATTATTTTTACAGAAGTATTTAGTTAGTGATCTTCTATGCAAAAGCGAGGTCTTCACTAACTAAAAACTTCTGTAAAAATAATATGCTGTGTGCTTATATAGAGCCCTATTCAATTGGCCGAATCCCAATTTAATAAGGCTGTAAATCCTTATGCATTCTTGAATTCTTTTTGGGCGGCTGTTCCTTATCTTCCATCCTGTTACTTAGTGTGATTACCAATGACACTTCTGATAATGAAATCAAATAGCAATTAAGCTTTATCTTAGTAACGAAGGTAAAGAATATAATTAGGATTAGCTTAATTCTGTAAACATAATATATTCCATAAAGAGAGACCGCAATCCAGATCTGTCTGGTGTGCATTTAAAGCGCAGGTTTTATATACGTATATATTTATACTAAAGGACGTGTTACCCCATGGGAAATAAATGAGATTGGCAAAAGAAAATTAGATGAAAAACTCTGTTATCTTACCAGTGATGTAGGGACCATGTTAAATGTGTTTTCTTATCATATTTACATTCTAACCAATGGGAACAACACCACAATATATGGCAGTTCAGACATCCATAAGGCTCACTGTCCCTCTGTTTCCTGTAACTTATTATGACAGAGGAGGAAAAAACAATCCCACACTCTATACGTTTACATGAAAAAAAAACTTTTTGTGATGTTTAAAACCTGTTCTTTTAAATGTATAATAGATATTTTTGAAGTACAGTGGTCCCTTTAAATCTCTAAATTACTGAGAAACTATTAAAAAGGAGGAGTCTGGGAACCTAAAGTAAAATGATTCTATGAGGTTGTTTGTATGGAGTATCCTTAGACACAAGACTGATAAACAAACACAGGAACAATTAATACTGAGATGATACTTTGTGTCACAGATAATCATTTAATGACAGTATTATTATTAGAGACTGCAGTATCCTATATAAGTGTTATTATTTAAAGAACTAGACTTAGAACTAAAACAATACAGTGTTATATTTAATAATTATTATATGTAATTATGTTGTAGAGGGAGCAGACGTGAATGCCAGATGACATTGTGGGTCTTTATTTTGGCCACTACAGAGACAGACAAGCAGACTGTAATCCTAATTAGCACATCAAAAGCAGTTAATAAATATGTAGCTGCTCATTTGGATTAAAATACAGCAACAATATGGATTTTCCCTGGGTTGATTCACTTAAGAAAAAAATGGATAACACAACTTATATCCAGTTTTCTATTCTTTTTAAGAGTGACCTAAAAACAGCTTGATTTGGGGGCTACAGAGTCCCTTTAAATCACTTTAGACCTGTTTCTCAGCCAAAACGTCCACACTTTATTTAATGACCTTATAAGGGAGGAGACAAACAATCAGCTGGAGACAGATACTCTAAACTTTCAAAAATTAAATTAACACAAAATACTGCTATTATTATTAAATATGAATTTTATTAATGATCAATACATAATTAAGTTAATTAGCTCATTTTGTTAGGGCCTTTAACACAGGCATGTGATGCTCTAGGTATATTGCAATAAGTTGCTCATCATGACGACACTGAGGGTAATGATGTCCGGTTATCGCCCTAATCCAGCACACCCTGTGCGCATAGACTTCCTCCCCCTGACTCATTTCTAGGGACTGTAATGATTCACAAGAGATAAAATCCCACCGGCTCCTTCAGCCGTTACACAAACAGCTAATTATTCCAGAAAATATTTCCTGATAGAAACTTCTATTTCACAACAGATTGCAGGACACAGATAACAGGATGTAACCCCTTCAGTGCCAAATGCATTAAATGGGCACAAACAATACATTAAAAGCAGCATAAATATAATGTATTGTGCAAAGTCATATTATATGCATTACTTGTGCAGAAATACTTTAAAGGGATATGGATGGTTCCTGGATGTTACTAGTTATAGAATATATCGGTGTATCTATTTATGTTTATGTACTTTATTATATTAAGAAGTGTTTCTAAGATCTGTTGTACCTGTTTGGGTCTGCCCTCTTTAGCTCATGCAGCTCATGAATACACAGTGTGAAGTGTTTCAAATTCGCCTGTCATTGACCTCTCTCAAGCAGCATGTTGCAGAATTTTACCACTGACTGGTTGTATGAGACAGCACACATCCTGTACTTGTACCCTGTACCCTCTACTCGGTTATTTTACTGCCTAAAATCTTACAAATAGTTCCTAACTGGTTTCTCCTCTCTGCAGCTCATGAAGACAGGGTGTGCAGTGTCTCATAATAAACAATCAGCGGCAACATTCTGCAAAGTGCTGCTTGAGAAAGGTCACTGACAGGCTAATTTTAAGAATTGCATTTTACAGTCTGTGTATTCATGAGCTGCATGGGCTGCAAAGGGCAGATCAAAACAGGTAAACAATTGTATGATTTTAGGCAGATTTTTTAAGCACGTTTAATAATAAAATAAAGTACATGAAAGTAAATAAATACACAGGTATATTATATACCTAGTAAAAAACCGGAGCCTTCCGTATCCCTTTAAACAGGACAGAGGTTAACACAAATAATCCCAAACCTGATAATTTAACGCTATTAAAATGGAGCAGTATCCAAATCCACTTTGGCAGATAAAGCTTTAATCCAATTCCTCGGATTGTTTTTGCCGACCATACTTTTGGCAGGTGGCGGGCGATGGCATCCGAGGTGCAACCCAAAACCAGATTCCTTCACTTGTTCCCAGCAAAGAATGTGCAGAATCACCTGTAGCTCCTGGCTCAGGTTCCTCGTGGCATTTCTGTCTGACTTCATTCCTTTAAAGGGACTCTGTGATCTCTGGGTTGTTTTTCTCTATGAAATTAGCAAAAAATATCTAAAAAATTAAAACTATTTCTTTAAGAATGTCATGACCTGTATAAGGTGGGCCCGGTGACTCTACACGGGTGTATTTTACATAAAAAGAAAGAACAGGCAACCCTTTATCTGGCGCTCTAATAGGGGGCATACATAATGCATTTATTTTTCATATGGTGGGAAAAAATCCACCTTGATAATTAAAAACCCAAACTTTAAAATGACACAAAAAAAAACACAAATGGTTAAAACATAAAATGTATATACAGGGTGATGCACACTAATATTATGGGAACACAGATCTTCCAGAGGGGTAACAGGTTACTATCAAGCAATCAGAATGAAATACTGAAAGGATATAACAACAGTGTCTGAGCTACTGCTGGTGCAGGAGGTGCAAAGCAAAGGGGCCACAAAGGCTAGTGGCCCTCTGCTACTGCCAGTAAATGGAGAATCTTAATTTATTAGTTTTGATAGTAAATAATTACTTCCTAGAAAGATGATCTGATCACTATAGGGGGGCTATCTACTTTGGATTAGTCCCAGCAAGCGAGTATGGCCCCTATATAATTGTCAAAATCCCAATTACATGAACCTGTAATGGAGCCCGTAAATGTTACTGATATTTAATTGGCTACTTTTAGCTACTCGCATTCCAATTGCAAGTTACAGGCTCAAAATCCCTACGGTTGTCAAAAACATGTCCTATCTCCTCCTTTGATGTTTCAAGCCCGTAAATATTACCAGTGCTAAAAACGCAAAATCTATATTTAATTACAACAATTCAACAAGCCCGAAATTGCCTTCAAGCCCATAAATGGCAAATGTATAAAAAAATTCTACGAGTACTAGATAGGACTAGTTTGTTAAACTCCTGTTCATATAGCTGCAGCAGCAAATAAACACACACTACTGTTCTTAACCATACTGGGAAACCAATGAAAGGCATTAGAATTTATTGCACAACAGTCCCTAGCTCGTAAATCTGCAATAAAAAAATATTTTTTTACATTTTTATTTACGTGTTATATCGATCCCGGGAATCAAGAAGTTAATACATATCAGGCCACCCACATGGACTAGAACAGGTGCTTTATTCATTTTTATTGACGTCTACATTTCTGGATTGCGAGTCTGATCGCAAATCGGACTTCTAAACACTAATGATTTATGGTTTAATCCGCATGTTTTACTGATGTCATGATGACGGTTCTGTCTAAAATTTAACTTACGGGCTTGCTTAATTGATCATGATCATGCCCAGAAATTCTCCGTATGGGTTCATGGTTTGCATGTGGAGGCTGTGAACATGTAATTACGGAATTGAGTCAATTAAATACTTCTGTAACTGTAACAGATTTCTAACCAGCAGACAAACGGTCAGTATGAAGGTAATTATAGGCTTGGAATTAAATGGAGGCTATGTCTGGAGCAGGGGAATGATACTCTTGCATGGTTAAATTAATCCATGGATTGCCTGTACCCACCCAGCAAAGGACCTTAAAAGTAGATTAAACTAATGTTATGCCCCTCCTAAAACCTCTAATCCATCATCCCATAAACCAATTTCTTAGAAGTGCGCTTTCATGTGCCTGTAGCTTTTGATGTCGCACATATGCAACGTCCACAGCAGCCTTATGCACGTTTCGCAAAGGAGCTTCTGTGGAGGCAGAATCTATGATAATCGTGTCTGTGCGTATAACAGAGAAATATATATTTCTGCTAGTATGGGGCGTTGTAGTTATTGAATAAACCATAATAAACTTATTGCGCCCAATACAATGTATCAAAAACCTGCAGCTGTGTCAAAACATGTGCCGTACATGACACAAAAATTGCTTTCCAAATTTTTGATCAACAGTGCAAATATAATAAAAATATTTAAAATAAATAAATAAATAAAAATTGTATTGTATTTTGTATCATTATTTATTTTATTTATTTATTTATTTTTAGTTTTTGTAGCGCTGTTGATCAAAACCAAGTTGCAGTTATTATAGCGAGCTTCCTGCTTGTGAGCATGTGTGGGTAAGGTGGTAGGTGTCAAATACTGAATATTATTTTCAGGGTTCAAAAATGTAACAAATCCCACCACTGTTCACTAGATATGCACAATATGCAATAATTATTTTATGCTCAGAGTTTACAGAGATGCTGATTTTTTTAGTTTGTTACATGCTTCATAAATATGTGAAGCTTTCCCAAACCCCGGGAAAGACAGAGGGAAGAATAAGTAATTGAGAATATTAAAGGGTAATGGAAATGAGGGATGAAGAAGGGAGCAGAGTGAAATAATAAAGAAGCAATAACATTTAAATATTGCATTTATATATTTGTTTTCTAAAATATTTTGACCACTATTAAGTTAATTTATTCATAAAACCATAAACAAAAATCTGACTACAATGATCCATTAAAACACAAACACCCAGAGTAAGAATTAAAAATGGCAGCCGATCCAACATACTAATGAAAAGGAAATGTAAAATTAAAAAGTCATATAAAAACCAATAGGGCCATCTAGGCCGCCCATTCTATCTAACTAAAAACTCTGTCTTATTATTTCCCAGGACAGCCATGTGCTTATATCAGTCACACTTATTTATTCAGTGTTTTCCCTCTGACAATAAACCAATAAATGAATTTCTATATTTACGACTCATAGATAAATGATAATTCCATATATTATACATATTCTATAATGTAATATTCAAAAAGCAAATATTTTTTTACTAAAATATGTTATTAATTTTATTAAATTATTTAATTCTAGAAAATCTTATTTAATAATTATTTAATTCAAAAAATTAGGATTTAATAATTATTTAATTCTAAAATTATTATTTAAGAATGATTTTATTATTTTTGTCCATATTTAGTGGTATCCATACCATATTTGGTAATCAAGACTTTTTACCATTCCAGTGGAAGCTTCTCTATGTGGATGTCCACCTGTTGCATAGAAATAAGTCATGAGATGGAATCAATTATCTCCAATGATGTCCAAGTGACCTACAACCTCCCGCCACGGGATTCCCACGTGATATCCCGGCACAATTAGTGAATCCTCCCTCCACAGCTTATCTGGATTTCTAACACCACTTCTAGTAATCTCATCCTAATGAATGAAAAGATGGCTAATGACAGAGGACCTTCCACCAAAGTGGGAACCAGAGAAAAGATGCAGCTCGTAACATGGTTGTAGGGACCTCTAATCCACAGAAGGTCTCAAACATTCATTAGAACTGCTCACCCATTTGTAATGGACATTGTACCGCCTTGTAGGCCCGACACATGCTACGGGATTATGAGGGCAAGGGTTGAGTCCGTCATAAAGGTCTATTTAGCCCAGTGTCACAAATCTGGGCCTTAGACAAGGAAGCCTATTTAGTGTCTCAGCAAAACATAGTTTCTCCCATCATAGAAAAATATATGACTGGCTGCTGACCACCCCTTTAATTAGCCTTAGGACTGACCACTGACCATTCCCTTTAATTAACCTGGTTTTGCCCTTTGATACAACCATGCGGAAAATGCAAGAAGAATAGATTAAGCCCATCTCTATTACATGTCCATACTAATATTGGAGAATAAGGATGAAAAAATTCAAATTAGCCTTGGAGATAACCTATTTGTAGAAGACAACTGAAAAAATGTTCATGGGTACACACCAATTTCGGTCAATAAGGGTATTACAATCCTATTTCTGTCTACTCAAGCAAACTTTACTTTACTAGTATGTCACTATCCAGAAATTGGTGAGATACCTCCAACCGGGTATCTGTAATAATAATTGATGGGTCAATTAAAGATATTTTATGTAGGTTCCCATTGGAATATGGATTTATTTATTGAGTTGATTGAATCTATTCTGTGTCTGAACATCTTCATTTCCAGAAGATAGTTCTAATGATCAAATATATATATGTTTGAAATTGTACACTCAATTCTTGAGTAGAAACATGCTTGATTTGATTAGCTTTATCAGATGGCCAACAGAGCTATGGCCTAGGGTGGCCGGAAATTGAGGGTCAGGCAATAAAAGCCCCCCCCCCCCCCCCCTCCGATTTGCTCCGGCTACTACACCCATGGATGGGAGACATCTTAAAAGGTCACTTTGGGGAAAACATTATGTGTAAATTTCCCCCCATATTTGGTTCTCCCCCACTGTATTCCATATAGACACGTACAAATGTTTATTTTCAGATAATTGGCTTTCAGAGAGAACTCCACATAATAAAATAAAGAAAGCTACAGATGGTGTTAAATTCTGAAATAATCTAAGCAATCATTTCTAGTAATATATCAAAATATAGAATAACAGTGAATTAGAATAATATTTGCATTAATTAATACATTTGGGGCAGGAACTGGCAACCCACTCCATATCTTTGTCATGAAAAACATATGGATTAGCACGACCAGAAACACCAACAGATGTGCCTGGCGTGCTGCGTCCATATGATCATTGAGAGTCGGACACGACTGAAGGAGTGAACACACACAATTAATCAAAATGAGAGTTAACAGTAACAAGGTGTGACCTGACAATAGTTACAGATTATTGCTGTTTTTTTTTATCATGAGACACAAAGTATTTCTTTAGTTTTTCACATGTAACTATTTGTAAATAAATGATTGCGGCGTCACTTGGGCCATATTCACTACACTGTTACCTTGTTACTATTTAAAAATGATATAAAAATATTGCAGATTTAAATATATATTATATATGATGACAGATTCACTAAGCGGCGCAGCCAAGCTCTGATAGAAGTAAAGTATTAGAAAAATACCAAAACATAATATTTCACTAATATAACTGTACTTTTTAAATAAAGTATATTGAAAAGTTGTTTTCCTAACTGCAGGTAATGTAGGGTGTTGGATAATTATGCTGGACCTTTAATATAGGCAGACACTGTAAAGATATTTTGTTATAAGCAGATTATTATTATTATAGTTTATTTATAACGCGCCGACATATTCCGTAACGTTTATATTTTAAAATGTGTAATAGGAACCACACACTAAATGTGCCCTTTTAAAGTATCTTAAAGGGACTCTTGCACCCCAAATTCAAGATGTTTTTAATTTATTCTCAAATTGCATAATAAACTAACTATACATTGCACTAGCTGTTTTTGTCTAAAGTAAATGATTCTTGAGAATCAACTTGTTTGCAATATATTCAAATGCAAGTGAGCATCACAGAAAATGTCATTAGCTGCTTTGATGCGTTAATTAGTTTCAGAACACCTGCTACTTTGTTCTGTGGTGGTAAAAAAGGACCCAAGTGTTAGCATGCATTTAGATCCCCTTTCCTATTCTTATCAAGAACTCTGATTAGCATATTGTGCCATACATTAGCATAAAATAGCCACACAATCAGTGCTGAATATTTCAGAAATTATTTACGTCTTTGACGCTATTTAAAATGAACTCAACTAACTGTTGACGTGACAGTGTCCCTTTAAGTACACGCGGTTACTAAATTTATTATTATTATTTCTTTTATTTGTAATGCGCCAACATATTCCGTAGCGCCATTCAGGAGTAAGTTCAAGTAAAAAGCAATAGGAACCCGATACATGAGGAGTCTACATACATCGCTCTGTGTGTTTAGTCTTATCCCAACATCTCCTGCCCCAGAACGTCTTGTTCTTTAGCCTGGAATTCTTCAAGAGATGAGTTGGATCCAAGAAGATGGTAGATAGCCATTTGTTCCAATCTGGGTGATACCATCTTGGGCTGCGACTAATACTTTCTAATCAGCCGCGTCTCATCTTGATCGGAGCGTTGGCAACAACAGGACACAAGCGGCTTCTAACCGTACATACTTGGCTTTATCATTATAATAATTAACTAATTCTGGGGGCATGAAGGAAAAAGTACATTTATGGGACATGAAAGCGGCGATCACGTTTATTGCACAAAAATATCAATTTACAGTAAGTTTATAGGACACTTTAGTCTTATATTCAATATATACCTGTAACAGAGTAACACCTGTCATTCCCCAATAAATGTATCAATCTTTATTATCAGTTGATAATGGACTTTCCTTGTCAGTGATACAATGTAACAAACACATCCCTTTATGACAAAAATAACTAATCTTTCAGCACATATACAGTACACGGAGGCCTAACACATCCCTGCCTGAGACTACACTGGCCTGTCTGAGCCTCAGCAAGCTGCCTTATATGGCTCTCTAATTAAACCAGGTGCAGGCCTAATTAGTTCATTGTTTGGCAGGGAAAGGGTGTGTTCAGCGAAGGTGGAACATGATGGAGAGGTCCTCACCCTTACAGACCCCTCATGCCTCATCAGTGATTGGTCGGTACACGCCATAACAATACAGTCAGTTTTTATTGGTTACACTATGTATCCTTTTGAAAATAGGCAACATAATACAGCATTTCTTTTACAGTGGAATTCACCATTTTGGTTTCTGCTGATCGACTTCCTAGGCTGGGAGGAGAACACAGGAAGTTCAATAGAAATGTGGCATTTCACATTCTGTGTTACACAGCAACTGCTTTCAACACGATTAGTGAAAAAGCTCATTAGTTTACAGGAACACATTTTACTGAGAAAGTAGAAGAAAGTATCAGCCATGAAAAAAATGGAAGCAAACAGAAAGTAATAATTGTATATAAAAGTTAAAAAGCAAATGTTCTGTTTATTTATTTGCTTTCTAAATATACTGAAAATACACCCCCACAACACAGCCCTATTAATCATTTGAATACATTGGATTACATCTGTGAACTCAAATCAGTGTCAGCTCTCTTAATTTGTTCTCTGCAACTCACTCCAACACAAAATAACACCGACTTCTGGAGCAAAATGGGTAAAATCCATCAAATTTACAAATATTTTCCTTGTGTGGCACCTAGTAAAACTATTTGATGACATCACTTGTAGTGTTTTGTTATTTTTCTTAGAAATAAGAAGTCAGACAGACGTTATGACCTTTATCTGCTGGAGACAGACTTCACACCTATTAGTTGTGACATATATATACTACTAACTGACATATTGCACAACATAAACACAACATAGTGAGTGTAAAATAATAAATGAAGTAATTCAGCACTTTCCGCATACCAGAAATGCCTCTGACAATACTCATACTATGCACCAATTGTCATTGAGTCCTGGATATGACCCCACCCAGGGGCATCTTACTGGCCCCATGTTCTAGCTCAATGTTCCCTCAGACCCTCATACTCTGTACTACAGGTTCTGAGTCAACCTTCTCCCAATACCCAATACCGGCTCAATGTCCTCCAGACCCATGATGCTGGGTTAGTCCCATAGCAATCCCTCATCCTGGCTCAGTATCCTCCCATTCCCAGATACAGGCTCAGTCTCTCTCATTCCCACATTCTAGTTCCTGTCCACCTACCAATAGACACAAGCTAAATATTCGCCCAATCACAACAACTATTTCAATACCATCTTGCGCCAACATATTAGCTTAAAATCCTCACAATCCAGGTACTGGTTCGGTGTCAGCCTCAGGTGGTGGTTTAAGCTCCACCCATTCACAAGAACTGGTTCAAGATCCTCCCAACCCAGATACAGACTTAATGTCCTACTATCACATGATATTGACCAGAAAACCAGATTTAGGCAAAGTGTCCTCCTAACCAAAGACCCAGGGTTGATGCCTTCTTATCACCAGATTCTAATTATATATCCTCCCAATCCAGGTTATGGTTCATTGGAAATCCCAGATGGGGAATTAAGGTGCACCCATTCTCAAGTACTGGTTCAACATCTTCTCAACCAAGATACAGGCTCAATGTACCCCATTATCAAATACTGACTCACAAAATGAGATTCAGACCCAGTGTCCTCCTATCACAAGGTACTAATTTTATACTCTCCTGATCCAAGTACTTGTTCAGTGTCAGTTTCAGATGGTGGCTTAAGGTCCACCGATTTTCAAGTGCTGGTTCAAGATCCTCCCAGCCCATATACAGACTCCATGTCACTCCAACACACAAAACCAGGGTCAGGCTCAGTGTCCTCCTAACCAAAAATCCAGGTTTGATGTCCTCCTGTCACCAAATACTAATTATATATCCATCCAGTCCAGGTACTGGTTCATTGTAAGCCCTGATGGTGACTTAAGGACCACCAAGTACTTGTTAATGATCCTCACAGCTCAGATTCAGTTATTGACTCACAAAATCAAGGCAACCAAAATTCCAGGGTCAGTTTCCAAGCCCAATGCCCTTCCATCACCATGTACTAGTTAGATATCCTCCTAATTGCATATTCTGGTTTAATTTCATCCAATCCCCAGATATGACTTAATGGCATCTGAAACCCCAAAACTGACAAAAAATCTTTCTACGGGACTGAAAACATTACTTATTTGTAGCAGAGAAAGCTCCTGAGATGGACACATCCAGTTACTTTGATGGAGGAGAATCTTGAAGTGAAGTGCTGTGGTGTTGTTGGTTGCCATGGCCCAGTGACTGTTGAAAAGTGAACTTTAGCTTTCTGCATGAGACAAAGGGCTGTGCGGGCTCCTGAGCTCAGAGGGATTGGAGCAGAACATTATCCTAACATTATGGATTCCTAATACTTCTTCTTTACTTATAGCTCTGTGCTTGGGACATAGTGAGGAAACATTATATATTAAAGCAATTTCCTATTCAGTGCTTGCGACAGAGTCACTTACTACCTGCCATCTTGCCCACATCCTGAAGCTCCTTCCCGGGCATCCCTAGCACCAATACACAGAAACCAGCAGAGGAGAGGACCTAACCGGTGGGATCCATTCATTGGCCGGTCCAGCCGGTCCCTATTCTTGACAACCACTAAATCTGGGACCATCTATTGAAAATGACCGAAAGACAAAGCACTGCTCTTGGGTATCCATAAGTACTTGTTATGTAGTATATGGAAGGAGGTTTACTTAAAGGGCCAGTGTAAGCATCAGGTAGAAGGCTGTGAGAATCTAGTTCATCACCTGTTAGTTCAATAAATTTGCGTTTATAAAGTCAACAATAAAGCCATGTGTAACTAAAATAGTTTTCAAATTAATTGTAACCTGCCTGAGGTTCTGTGTCTGCCTCCACCTCCCTCCGGTCACATGACTCAAATTGTATATCCGGCAGCAGTGTAAATAAACTCTCAGAGGAAAACAAAAGTAAGTTGTATACACACAGCACAGGGATAACTCACAACTACTGAATAATTACACAGCTGCCAGGTGACTTCAATGGCTTCTTGTCAAACAATGTGAGTTATGTGATGGCAGTGTCTATGTGTATGAGTCAAAACAATGCTGACAACTCCCAGAAGTAAACAGTGCAGCACATTGTGACACACTAGAAGGGACAAAAGAGAAACAGGCAGAGACACTGAAAATAGAGAACCCCTAGATGTCAGCAAATAATAAAATAAAAAGCAAGTCAAATATTTCAATATTATTCAATAATACTATCATTATTATGTCAAAATATTTTCCCTTTTCAGTATTTATTTTTTAGTCAGGAAACCCGTCCAAATAAATGTCCCCCCCACCACAGAAGATCTGGGCCCTTCCACTGATGTGTGATACTGTGATATCTCAGGGACCATAGACGGGGCCTCACATGAGCTCATGGCCGCCCCTGGCACGCTCAGTAACAGCTGCCGAGTTACAGATAAATACGTGGGATTGTAGTTCTCTCCTGTGACCCTTTGTGTTGGCACCGACTGGCAGTGAGGGGGTTATACGCCAGTCATTAAATATGAATATGCACAAAGGTTAGAGCTTTCCCAATAGCCTTTAATTCATATGTTATTCTATGGAGCCTATGTAAAGGATATGTAAATATGTACAGGATTTGTGAGCGGGCACTTTCTGCCCTTCCCGGGGTAATAATGCTCTGTCACTGGCACCGGTATCACTGGCTCCAGTATCACTGGCTCCCCCGCCATTCCCCGCCTCTTCAAAGTGCTCGTCCACACAATGGTTTCATCACCATCAAGTCCCTGCTTAGCGGCAGTGACAGATGCAGATACCTCGGCTCTTGTAAATAGGATGTGCTGGAGAGCAGCCTGTACCCAAAAATACTGCAAGAGGCATCGAGAAACCGGGGCCCCAACCGAGTGTCACCGACCCAATGGGGGTAGGAGAGGACCCCGCAATCAGTGAAATAAAACGTAACTTTTATTGAATTGTATCACAAATATATTACTATGTCGCCAATAACTAACTCACAGGAATGCATTAAAGGGACGTGGGAAACAACTTAAAGAGCATGATTTAAACAAAAGATGGTTTTATGCATGAAAAATGTGAAACCTGTGTAAAGGGACTCTGCACCCCAAAATCGAAAAATATGAAAGCAGCTTGACCGTTCTAGGGGCCTCATTCAATTGTGATTTGTCCAATTGAATAGGGCTCTATATAAGCACAGAGCATTTTTTTTACAGGAGTTTTTAGTTAGTGAACTTCTTTCCAAAAGCAAGGTCTTCACTAACTAAAAACTTCTGTAAAAAAAATATGCTCTTTGCTTATATAGAGCCCTATTCAATTGGCCAAATCACAATTGAATGAGGCCCAAAGCCCATTTAAGCTTCATTGAAACAGGAAATGCAGAGAACGTTCGTACATCGCTAGATCTCATTGGCTGACAGAGGGCAAGCCCCCAGGAGTTGTAAAACTCCTGAATAAGTTGGTGTGCTCTGAAACCTTTATTTGCAAAAAGAAAACACGCTGTGACACATTATCAAATACTCTCTATCTGATGCAAAAATAGTAACAAAATAATTTCCTTGTCCGTTTAATGTCAGACTATTAATATCTATACTCTAGTGGTTTATCACCCCGCTGTAAGAAATAATTAATAATTGGAGATAAAACCATTAGAGGGTGGATTATATATAATTTATGATTAAATACACAAGTTTCTTGCTAAATTACCTAACACTTCCATTTACATATTTAATAACAATCAGTTGTAATTATATTTATTTATATGTGCACTGTTTACTGGGGGATAGATAGATAGATAGATAGATAGATAGATAGATAGATAGATAGATAGATAGATAGATAGATAGATAGATAGATAGAGGGAAGGATAGATAGAGGGAAGGATAGATAGATAGATAGATAGATAGATAGATAGATAGATAGATAGATAGATAGATAGATAGATAGATAGAGGGAAGGATAGATAGATAGAGGGATAGATAGATAGAGGGAAGGATAGATAGAGGGAAGGATAGATAGATAGATAGATAGATAGATAGATAGATAGATAGATAGATAGATAGATAGATAGAGGGAAGGATAGATAGAGGGAAGGATAGATAGATAGATAGATAGATAGATAGATAGATAGATAGATAGATAGATAGATAGATAGAGGGAAGGATAGATAGATAGAGGGATAGATAGATAGATAGATAGATAGATAGATAGATAGATAGATAGATAGATAGATAGATAGATAGATAGATAGATAGATAGAGGGAAGGATAGATAGAGGGAAGGATAGATAGATAGATAGATAGATAGATAGATAGATAGATAGATAGATAGACAGACAGGCATACAGATAGATAGATAGATAGATAGAGGGAAGGATAGATAGATAGAGGGATAGATAGATAGATAGATAGATAGATAGATAGATAGATAGATAGATAGATAGATATTTATATTGTTGTTGTTCAGTCCTTCAGTCATGTCCTATTCTCAGTGACCATATGGGCACAGCCTGTCAGGCATATCTGTCTGTGTTTCTGGTGTTGCTCATCCATCTAGTTTTCTTGGCAAAGATACTGCAGTGGGTTGTCAGTTCCTTCTCCAGTGGACCACAATTTGTCTGACCTCTCTGCTATGACTTGCCTGTCTTGGCTGAACCTACATGGTATAGCTCACAGCTTCATTGAGATATACAAGCCCCTTCACCACACAAGGTAGCGATCCAGAACGGATATTGAGATAGACAGACAGACAGACAGAGCAACACACACTGTAATCTACCCATGTGAGAGACACTGTGACTGTGGGTGAGAGACCGACAATGTCAGAGCTACTATGGGAGAGAGGTAGAGGTAACATGATTGGAGTAAAGTGCTTGTGGAGACTGTGAGAGCCAATCAGATCCATGAACGGCGGCTCTTTTAGGAGCCAGATATGGTTGAACGTATTTAGCTATATATACAAAAAATATTTGGGAGCCAAAAGGAAAGTTTTAGTAGCCCCTATGTCCCTGGCTCCTCCAGGCTCCTGGCTTAGTGAGACTCCTGGTGTCATCTTATTATTATTTCAGTGATGATTTCCTTTCTCACAGGTGCAGGATACAGATACAATTGGCCACTTTGCTACATTGTAACTTTGTTACTACAAACACTAATAAGCTTTGCATATCTTTACAGCATTAAGGGGTTAAAGGGTACAAGACATTACACAAAGCCCTAAAGATCCTGCTGGACAATGAAATTCAGGAATTCCTTAAAGATTTATGATGACCAGTGTCCATCCCTCCCCAGGCCAGGCGGCCACCAGCCTTTTGACCTTCCGAGGCCTGTTCTATAGCCATTGTCTCCTAGAGGTCACATGACTCAGTGTTCACACATTTCTGGGATCTTGGTATTAAATACCTTTAAAGAACAATGATATAATAATATATTTTAGTATAAATGTATTTTTACATATTTTCTGTGTTTCTGATGTGTTTCTATTATTATAATGTCGGACGGATTCTTTAATTAATTAACAGCAAACAATGTAACAGCTTGGCCAATTAAGAAAGAAAATAGGTAATAAACTCAAATCTCCATAGCAATACATTTTATGGTTACTATGGAAACACATCACATGACTGCAAATTGAGGACAAAAGCACAAAATTAGGGACTATTCCAAATCTCTTTTAATGCATTTACAAGAATGTTTATTATCCATGTTTTTACATGAAACATAAATGATGATAATTTAAGGAAAAAAATTCAAAACGAACATGTTTTATCCAGTGTTCCTAGTAAGAGAGTTATCTGTGTTTGTTTAGCTAGGTCTACATTTAAAGTGAAAGTAATAAGCCACAACTATGTGAATATGCGATATATTCCCAGGGATCCCAGACAAGACAAGAAAGGAAAGAGGAAAAGAAAAACTATTTCTGTGGTAACATCCATGTAAACAACTTTTACTTTAATTATTATTAAAAACAAATGCCCCCAGGCTAACTGGGCGGTGGGATTTGCGGTGTATCCATGAATCAGACGCAGGAGATTTTATTCCCTACGTTACACATTTATGTCAATCTTTTCACTCGCAATATTACAGCGCTCAGCACACATCCGCGAATCCTGCCTTATCCGCAAGTATATGATCACTCAGCATATTACACCAAACCGAGCTTTACGGATGAGACAGGGCTCTAGGAACCAATAGGAAATGAGAATGTCAGGATTATTATAATGAGTGAGAACAAGTGCTGTAACTGCGGCAAGAAATCATGATTATTATTATTATTATGTATATATGAATATATTTTCTTTTCTTTTTTTTATATTTATTTAAATTAAATATATGTGACAATTGTATTTATAGATTTAATAAATATTTTTTGTGTATATATATTATTATAATTATTATCCTTTATTTATAATGCAGCAACATATTCTGTAGCGCTATACAGGGGTTAAGAACAAGTCAAGAACATTTCAAACAGTGCAAAGGATGGAGGGCCCTGTTATTGAGCTTATATATATATATAGTAGTAACTTGCTCGTCATAAATGACGATATCATATGTTACGTTCAATTGTCTGTTCTGTCTCTCTCTCTGTGTGCCCTCTCTATGCACCCTCTCTCTCTCTCTCTGTGAGCTCTCTGTCTCGCTCTGCGTTGTCTCTCTCTCTCAGCGTCCTCTCTCTCTCTCTCTGTGTGCCCTCTCTTTGTGTGTGCACTCTCTCTGTGAGCTCTCTGTCTTGCTCTGCGTTGTCTCTCTCTCTCTGCGCGCCCTCTCTCTCTCTCTCTGTGTGCCCTCTCTTTGTGTGTGCACTCTCTCTCTCATTGCCCTCTCTCTCTCTGGTGATAAATAATCCATTCAGCCTAAGAAAGGAATGCTATCTCAATGATGATACACTAACAGAAACTTATATACGGTGGCAGAGTCAGAAATTATATTTTGCCTAAGAAGGTTAGCTTTTTTTGAACAAAGTGTGTTGCAAAGTTGTTTGTCTCCAGTTGGGTTTATACATTTCTGTAAATTGTCTATGGAAATGCTGTCATTTGGTCATTAAAAGGATTAATAACACATTATTCTACAATCTTAGATAACCCAACATTTGGTCATTTTTATTAGAACAAACTGAGCAATACTTTTTGGTCATTGAGATATTGGTGACTATTTGTTACACACAGGCCCCTATTCAATTGAAATGGACTAGAACGTTTACTTCATTCATTTTTATTATTTTTGTACATTGCCGGATTGCGAGTCCGATCGTATATCGGACCTCTAAACGCTAATTAATTAATGTGTAACCTCCATGTTTTCATGATGACGGCCTCACTTACTATTGGCTGTTTCTAAATCCGTAGTTACGGGCTTGCTTAATTGATCAGTATCACGCTCTGAAATGCTACTTACGATTGCATGGTTTACAGTTTAGGCTTTCGGACAGATAGCTGCGGGCTTGATCAATTGAATTGCTCTGTAACTGTTGCAAATTTCAAGTATCACCGCAGACTTACGGCCGGTATGAAGGCAACTGCGGGCTTACAGTTGAATAAGATAAAAGTCTTTTACACAATTATAATGAGCGGAGCCGCCATTGCGTTCTTTATTTACCTGATATGTCTCTATGATCCTGCTCATAACAGTAAATGATCTGCCTAATCCAAGGTGGCCTTTATCAATTTGAAGATAAATAATAATTGAGCTCAGTAATTTTACCAAACCAGTAATAATACCAGGCCGGATAGAAGATAATATGCTGCGGAGTGCTAGAAAAATTCAATTTTACGTTTAGGATTTCAATGAGAATATACATTATTTTACCCGAGACTGCAGCATATTAAAGATAGTTGCAAAAAAATGTAAATTATGGAAAACAAATCGAAATTGCTAGAAGTTTACGCAGAGTATGATGTGATGCCACTTGTTGCATTGTCTCTGTCTTGTGCTCGGATCCTTGTATTGGCCAATGGAAAACAGAGAATAGAGAGCTCATTTGCATATAGTTTGCATCTGATTATTTACCACCACTGGAAAACACAAATGTGGTCACCATAATGATTATTGGACACCTGCCCAGAATGCCAGATTTGTTATTATGTGGTAAAGCCTTCACTTTTCTCATTGAAAGCTCTTGTCCCATCGTTTCTGGTCATTTTTGGTTCCGTTCCTTTGCTTTGTGTCTGCTCGGCCATATTTGAATTCCCTGAATATAATTACTGCTACCTCTTCCTTTGGCAGTCATTATGTGCCCCCACAGTACCTCCTCACATTATTTTTAATCTTCTATTATCAAACTTCAGGGCATGACATCTTGTTCTAAATACTCCTATGACAATCATTTCTTTCCATAGGAGTAATAAGGAACCTATGGTTCAAGGAGACCTCAACTCCAACATCCAACACCTCCACAATTCCAATGTTTATATAGACTTTTTTTAAATGGATTCTTGCCACTAACACTGAGCTCTGTGAGATGATTGGATGAAAAGTTCAAGAGATCAAAAGTCAACTCAACAGCCAATCAGAATCCATGACAGTTACATTCATGATGTGTGTTCCTCGGATATACAGAGTTCTTATCGCTATACAAGGAAGAACTAAACATTTTACAAATCTATTTGAACTTCCGTAAGTGAACTGTTTCATATAAGAGCAACTTGTGTTTAGGTGAAACTTCCCCTTTAAAATCTATAATGGTGTATATCAACAAGGAGAGAAAAAAACAATGTATTAAGATATTAATTTGGACATTTGTCATATTCCCGGTTGGGGGGGCGGAGTACACTAGATGAATAATATTTATATATGTATTGTATGTGCATGATAATATACGATGAGCTGGCACTGGGACCCCAAGACATTTTTTGCACCGGGTCTTCTCACTAGCTCCACCATCCATGGTGTAATTGTTTTACCACCCTGTAGAAATGCCCCTGGCAGAAGATGGGCAACATTCAGATGTATGTTCTATATATTTCATGTTAATTGCCAGTGTAATTAAACAGGTGTTATATCAAAAAAAAAATTGGTAATGTTGAAAATGGTCTTTTTTAATAAGCAATGGAAATGTTTGGATTTCCTGAGTCTTCAGGGATGAGTTCATCTCAGAAGCAAGTGCACCAAAAGGGTTAAGGGAAAGATGGCTGGAATCCCAAGACCGCCAATGACTCTAGTCAAGCAATTTATCAAAGTCTTCTGCTACAAAACCTTCTGCTACCGGTGGAAAACCAGCACTCAGATAGAAATAAGAAAAGTTGGGATTTTGGCAGTGACTTCGCATCAGTGAGACTTGGAAGAACGATCGCTCTACATCATCAAAGAAAAGTTGATTTGTTTTAGTGACGCAGAACACAATTGTATCCCAGCGCTAAGAATGCATGGGAAACCTAAGGGACTTGCCTATAATTATCCTGTGTGAGGATAACCACACTTGAAGTATCAATGAGATTTCAGAAACCACAAAAGTCTCTTCTTCAGCTGCCCAAAGAAAAGAAGAACACTGTGGTCTCTGAATCCCACGCAAAATAAGCAAAATAGCCAAAGTTCCTTCAAACTGTAGCTATTACTGCATATCTGGCTTTGCTGGGCTACTCTATTAACCCCATCAGAAGGACCAACATCTTAATGCTTTCAAATGGAACCAAGATCCTTACTCAACTCCATTTTTTTCCTGGTTCTTACTTGGTGCCATTGCTTAACTACAACCTGTTCTTTATTACTCTACTTACATGTCCATATCACGAGAAGGCAAAAGACTCTGATGCTGGGAAAGATCAAAGCCACACGGAGAAGGGGACGACCGAGTCGGAGATGGATAGATGAGGTCATTAATGCAATGAGCTTGATGGAGCAGTGGCTTCCAGATGTGCTGCGGCTATAGAGTCACGGAGAGTCGGACAGAAAGACTAAACAACAACAGGAAAACATGTCCTTTACGTTTCCTGCTTGAGCTTCTGTAACCAGCTCCCAATGGCTCCTTCCAACAATTTAATGTGATCTCTCTATAGAATATTCTCAATATAAATCTTGGAGACCTCAACATATCTTCAGTGATAAAATTAGGCTCAGACATTGGACTGAGTAGATACTTTGAGGCCTACAATCTCCATGTCATTCCATTGAGGTCACCAATGGGAGAATGGACTTCTGGATCAAACCTCTCTACTGTCAAATAAACTCAACAGAAACGGGAAAAAGGACAAACTATGGTTGGATTTCTTTATTTATAATTTTATACACTGATTATTCTCATACAAAACTAATTATTTTATCATATAACACTCCAAGTTCCTTAATACATTTAGTAGATAAACCAACCGCCAGAGCTTCAAGACTTTGGGTCACTTCGGGGATACCAAATGTTAGTAGGATTACAAATGAATGGACGGGTTCTTCAAGTCAACCCCCAAGAACCTCTGGCCATTACGCTGACCATCAGACACAAGTCCAAAACACTTCTCTTGAACAAGACATTGAGGGGGTGTAATAACAAGGCTCCTTATCACGGCACTTTTGGATAACCTTAAGGTGCAAACGGAGATGTGGTGGTGCTGCTGCTGGTGCAGCCTGTGCAAAGCACCAGAGCAAACAACATGGTACACAGAGACCTGGAGTAAAGGAGACTCTCACTTTATTTATGGGCAGATATTGTTACATAAAGGTGATCACCCTAGGGTGGCCTGACAGCTTAGTTACATTTTTGGCTTTTTTATTGAGCTCAACACACACCAACATTGTTTAGAGACGTTGCAATTGGAGACCTAAATTATTTTGCACCGGGGCCCTCTATTCCCTATCTCCAACACTGCATGGATTGAAAGGACATTGAACTCACAAAGTTATAATAAATCATTTAAATGTCCTTATTTACTAAAGGGTAAAGGATTAAAGGGACATGAAAGGTTTCTGAATTATACAAAGTATATAATATCCCTGTGTATTTATTTATGTACATTATTTTATTTAGAAGTGCTTATAAGCTCTGTATTTACTGTCTAGAATCAAACAAATAGTCCCTGTATGGGGCTGCCCACTGCAACTCGTGAAGACGCAGGCTCTATAGGGTTGGATGTTTAGTGTTGTGTCCTAGCCTATTGGGGACCACATCACAGCTGCATGTTGCACTTCTTAATAGAATAAAATACATAAAAGTAAATAGATACACAGAATATTATATATCTAGTAACATCCAGGAACCTGCCATGTCCCTTTAAATGGTTGCCTTTAGCTTTAAATCTCTCTCCCCCTCTATCTATCCATCCATAGATCAATCTATCTATCCATCCATCTATCCATCTATCCATCCATAGATCAATCTATCCATCCATAGATCAATCTATCTATCCATCTATCCATCCATAGATCAATCTATCTATCCGTCTATCATCTATCCATTGATAGATCGATCTATCTATCCATCTATCCATCCATAGATCAATCTCTCTGTCCATCTATCCATCCATAGATCAATCACTCTATCCATCTATCCATCCATAGAATATTATATACCTAGTAACATCCAGGAACCTGCCATGTCCCTTTAAATGGATTATCATTACAGTTGCTTTTAGCTTTAAATCTCTCTCCCTCTCTATCTATCCATCCATAGATCGATCTATCCATCCATCTATCCATCTATCCATCCATAGATCGATCTATCCATCCATCTATCCATCCATCCATAGATCGATCTATCTATCATCTATCCATCCATAGATCAATCTATCCATCCATCTATCCATCCATCCATAGATCGATCTATCTATCCATCTATCCATCCATCTATCCATCTATCCATCCATAGATCAATCTATCCATCCATCCATCTATCCATCCATAGATAGATCTATCTATCCATCTATCCATCCATAGATCAATCTCTCTATCCATCTATCCATCCATAGATCAATCTCTCTATCCATCTATCCATCCATAGATCAATCTCTCTATCCATCAATAGATCGATCTATCTATCCATCTATCCATCCATATCTATGTATCTATCTATCTATATCCATGTGTGTATATATATATATATGTTTATATATTTCATCAAATTAAATGGTTAAAACAGCCAAGACCCTCCAAAAAATACTGACATAAATTTGCTTTAAGAAGAAAAGAATATGAGGATGAGCAAAAAAGTTACAAATATATAAAAAAACACCCCCAAGGAAAGCTCTGCAGCTCAAGAAGCTCGTGTTTTGGACCGGTGGTTGAAGTACAGTATTGAAACACAGATTTCATGATGGATAGAAACCAAAAGGCCCATCAGGTCTTCCTATGTTATCTACTGATAAGGTCCACAACACAAGCTGGGATCCCGCCCTACGCTGATGATAGCCAAAAGCTTGAAACAGCTGTCCATGGGTAGGATTCCCAGCTTGTGTATAATCCATTGTTGGCTTTGCATAAACGCTGCGTCATGCAGCATGCATAAGCCTAAAGGAAGCCATGTTTAAAATGGCTATGGATTGAAGAGCGAGGCATTTATAGACACATTTACATGTCCCTACTCAGCTTCGCAGAATGCAGTGTAATAACTGTATTTCTCGGAATTCTGGGCATGAAATAGGTTTTTTTAACTTGTTTTAGACGTTCAAATGTGAGCACAAATGTCCTATTTATTTACTGTGTTATCTACTAAAGAAATACTTAATAAATCCTGAGCTATTATATTATCCCTGCCAGTGCTGCTGAATGTTATCTACGACTCTCTCTGTAATGTAATGCAATCAGACTTTATGTGCAGTTTAGAAAGCTTGATAGGTGTTGGAGAGCGTCTAACTGCCAGATAACACTGCAGGACTTTATTTTGGCCACTACATAGACAGGTAAGCAGACTGCAATGCTAATCAACACATTAAAGCAGCTAATTAATATGCATGAGCTGCTCATTTGCATGTAACTGCAGCAAAAACAACAACATGGAATTTCCCAGGACTGATTCACTTTAGAAAAACATGGATAACACAACATATAGCCAGTTTTTCATGATATTGGGGTGACAGAACCCATTTAAAGGTGTATTGTCAAATCTTTGATGTGGTCTCTACAGAAGCCCCTGGAGCATTCGCCTATAAGTCGTTCCCATGTAATTAGGACAGGTCTATCTGATAACCATGGGGGCAGTTTGGGATCAGATGTCCAGTGCCGGACAATAGATGTTTGTTTGTGTTGTGACTGGTCACCCACCGCAGACCGGGTCAGATCTCGTCTTCCAAACAGTGTCCAGTAAACAAAATGTACAGTAAGAGAAAATAGTTAAAAACAGCAAAAAAAAAAAGAAAAAATATGATTGTAATCTGTTTTTATATTTTATACATAAAAATAATATATTTACCAAGATTTGTGGATTTGGGTCGTTAAATTATTTTTTTCCATGCATTTTAAGGAATTTGCTTTAAAGGGTCTCGTCACCCCAAAATCAAGTTGTTTTAGGTTTCCCTTAAAGAGCATGAAAAACTGGCGATATGTTGTGTTATCTAATGTGAATCAGTCCTGGGAAATTCCATGTTGTTGTTGCTGTACTTATATGCAAATGAGTGTTGCATGCATATTAATTAGCTGCTTTGATGTGCTAATTAGGATTACAGTCTGTTTGGCCAAAATAAAGCCCCCTAATGTTATCTGGTATTTAGACTCCTCTCCCACCCTTATCAGGTAATCTGAGCTGCCCATTAGCATAGAGGAGCCGCAATATCAATGCTAAATGTTTCATAAATGATTTCCTGTAGAGAAAAACTGCTAGTACAATGTATAGACAGTTTCTAATGCTCTTTAAAATGAAACAAACTTCCTGTTGGGGTGACAGGGTCCCTTTTAAACATGAGAAAAGTTGTGTTTTGTATTAAAAAATATTAAGTAAAACCTGGAAGTTCATAGAGCAGACAAGCATGGCTCTTACTTCTATATTACTGTGGATCAGTGAAACATTTGAATCAGTTTATTCTGCTTTGAGAGCATCATTTGAAGGAAGGAAAATGCAGAGTGGTACGCTATGAAATACCCCCTTTCTGATGCACCACTTACAAAGCTCTACGGTGGGATAATGATAACCTATCTAAAGAAGATAACCAAGGCTGCCTCCGAGAACCTTAGTATATCTGGCACACTGTCTGCATCTCCCTTTACAGAAAATGGGCCAAATGGACTAGGGTAAGGGTGACGTCTTGGAGACAAATATTAGTAACCTGTCTATTGGGGTAAAACAGGAATGGAGATATTCACCTGCCCTTCGCCCTTTAGTAAATCTGGCCCACAGACTTCAAACTGACCAATCGCACGTGGTAGATCTGCTTCTGGTCTGTATATTTATGTATCGCTGGTTTGACCATTTCCAAACTGCCTAAAACACCCTCATTTGGTCTGGATTAGATGCATTGAGTCACTGGGCTATATTCACTAAGGGCCTCATTCTATTAGCGGCCGCAGCCGTTGCGGGGCCGCAAGGACCGGCCGCAAGCTATTCTGCTATTCTATTCCCCTCCGGCCGGAGGCTCCGGCAGGCTTGCGGCCGGTGCCTTGCTATCTCTTGCGGCCGCTCGCGCCAGAGGAAAGCCTTTGATCTAAAACGTCCGCAAGAGTTTCGGCCGTAAGAAATTCCTATTTGCAATTCAATTGCTCCGGGAAACCTCTCTGCAAGGCTAAAAACGAGCCGCAGCTTACTTGCAGGAAAGAGGTCCCGCTAGCACCAATTAAGCACATAAAATAGCTCAAATAAAGCCATCCTGCACTTTGAGAAGACTATAAAGTGATATTCGGTGTTAGAAAAAATAGCACATAATTATCCTATACTCAAATCCGTAAAATATTTTATTTTTAATATCCGTAAAATATCCATGTAAAAAGTCCAGAGTGCTTGGAGCACCTCAGACACACCCACGCCGCAGCCGGAAAATAAACAGTTAATTTGAACTCGGGTTTGGGCAGATGTGCAAGCTTGAGAGGGGGTTACTTTTAATCCTCATGTCCCCCAATATGATCCCTAGCATTTACAGGGCTGTACAGTGCAGGCTTGAATTTATTTTTGCGATTTTAGATTTCTGAGCTTACGGCCGGTTCCAAGATATGCGGCCGGCCGTAAAAGGAGATCCTTGCGGGGCCGTATAATAGAACAGAACCCCCGCAAGGAATCGCAGCCTTACGGCCGATTTACGGCCGATAATAGAATGAGGCCCTAAGTGGAGTAACTTCGAACCTTTACACTGTAAGTCTGCGAGTTTTCAGTCTTGCGTCAGCGCTTTGGGGAAAGCTCTATGGGCACCAGATTCTAAGCTCAGACTCAGGACCCTCCATCCCGGGCAATGTGTTAATATCGCTATTGTTTTTATCCCTTGATCGTCACCAATGTACATCGCTACGGAATATTGTTTATTTGTTTACAAATAAACAATAATAATATTCACTAAGCGGAGTTACTTCTATACCCGTTATAATTCCTATGTTATCCTATAAAGCCAATTCAATCATGTGTGATAAGTCACATAGGCAGATGAACTAAACAGGTTCTTTTCTTCGGTATACACAAGGGAGGTGCCAGTGGTTGGGACACTGCAACATAATGAGGTCACACTACCTTTGCCAAATAATTGGTTAACACAGAAAGAAATCCAAAAGAGGTTGGAAAAAAAAAATGTTAATAAAGCCCCGGGTCCTGATGGAATACATCCAAGGGTACTGAGGGAACTGGGTTCTGTAATAGCCAAACCATTATATCTAATTTTTCAAGATTCACTCAACACAGGGTCTCTACCGGATGACTGGAGAAAACCAGAGGTGATACCTATATTTAAGAAGGGAGCAAGAGCAAATCCAGGGAATTACAGACCAGTGAGCCTCACTTCTGTAGTGTGAAAGCTTTTAGAAGGGTTAATAAGGGATAATATACAAGAATATGTCTATTCAAACAGGATTATAAGTAGGATCCAACATGGATTTATGAGGGATAGGTCATGTCAAACAAACCTAATTAGTTTATTAGTTTCTATGAGCAGGTTAGTAGGAACCTGGATCAAGGCAACTCGGTGGATGTAGTCTTTTTAGATTTTGCAAAGGCTTTTGGTATGGTGCCACATGGAAGACTATTGTGCAAACTAAGTGATACAGATTGCAGTAAATATTTGCTTATGGATTGAGTGCTGGCTAAAAGACAGGAAGCAAAGGGTTGTTGTAAATGGAACATATTCCGATAGGACTAATGTGGTAAGTGTGGTTCCTCAGGGCTCAGTATTAGATCCCCTCCTTTTTAACATATTTATTAATGACTTGGAAGTGGGATTGGAGTGTGGTGTCTCCATTTTTGCTGATGACACTAAGTTTTGCAAGGTAATTAAATCAGATAGTGATGTGCTTTCCCTCCAAAGGGATTTACATAAATTAGAAGAATGGGCATCTAAATGGCAGATGAGATTTAATACGAATAAATGTAAAGTTATTCGCCTGGGAAGGAAAAATAGCGATGCAACTTATAATCTTAATGGAGCAAATCTAGGTGTATCAGATATTGAAAGGGATTTGGGAGTACTTGTGGACAACCACCTAGGTAACAGCGCTCAAAGCCAAGCAGCAGCTGCAAAGGTAACCAAAATATTAGCATGTATTAAGAAGGGTATAGAAGCAAGGGAAGCAAATATAATTCTGCCACTATACAAATCTCTAGTACATCCTGATTTGGAATATGGAGGACAATTTTGGGCACCACTTCATAAAAAGGACATTTTAGAGCTGGAAAAGGTACAGAGGAGGGCAACAAAACTAATAAGGGGAATGGAAGTTATGAAGAAAAACTAACCAAATTACACTTATTTTCTCTAGAAAAAAAGGCGTCTAAGAGGAGATATGATTATCTTATATAAATATATCCAGGGTCAGTATAAAGATTTGCCAGGGGAACTTTTTTTGCCAAGATGTTTTCAACTGACAAGAGGACATCCCTTGAGATTAGAAGTAAAAAGATTCCACCTTAAAGGAAGAAAAGGGTTCTTCACAGTAAGGGTGGTTAATCTGTGGAATTCTCTACCAAAGAAGGTGGTGACAGCGGATTCGATAGATAGCTTTAAAAATTGATTGAATATATTTTTAAATAAAAAGGGAATTTATCTATCTATCTATCTATCAAATTGTTAGAAAGGGCTGTTGCAATGGGGGGGCCCAGATTATTTTGCACCAGGCCCTCCATTCACTACCACTGGATTTTGCATTATTAAATCATTTAATATAATATATAAATACAAAGTAATAATAACTGAAGGGTCGTTGGGGGAGATTCACTAAGCATCACAAGATTGTGCTTTATTCCCTATGGAAGACATGCCATTCTAATCCTTTGCAAATCCCACAACAGTTTAGTGAATCTCCCCCTTTTTCGTATGCTCAGCATTGTTAGATATTTAGAACTGTTTATTTATCGCACATTCCTCACATTTCAAATATCAGTTTTAGATCCAGTAAAAAAACAGAACCACACATTAGACAGCAGATAAGACCCGACAGACTTATTTAGTCAGCCCATTCTATCTACCTAAAAGCTTGTATTAATAATGTAGCACTAAGCGTGTCCCGTTATCATGTTCGGAATGAGTACAATTTACCCATTTTTATAAAAAACCCTCTATAGACAGAAAAATGCATTATTACAGCAGCACTATAGCCATTATGTGATAAATGCACCCAGACATTGCTTTAAGTAACATATAATTTAGATGGTAAGTCTGCGAGTTTTCAGTCTTGGAAGGTGCTTTGGGAAGAAGTGCCAAGTACTCAAGACTTTAAGCTCAGACAGGGCCCGTCATTTTGCCATGTGTTGATATTGTGTTTTTCTTTTGCTCGGCCTTGTACAGCTCTATGGAATATGTTGGCGCGTTACAAATAAAGGATAATGATAATAATAATAATAATAATAATAATAGTACAAAGAAAAAATATTAATGATAATAAAAATTAACAAATTCAATGAATGATGCAAAAGTGTTACACTCAATCCACAAATGTACTGCACTATATATATATATATATATATATATATATATATATATATATATATATATATATATATATATAGATATATATATAGGGACTCTGTCACCCAAATATTTTACAGAGCATTAAAAACTGGGTATACATTGTACTAGCAGTTTCTCTATAGTAAAACATTTCTGAAATAATTAAAGTAAATTTGTGGTTCCTCTATTCCTCTATGCTCTATGCTGTGTGGCTCAATCTTCTAATATGTGGTGTAATAAGGGAGGGAGAGAAGTCTAATGGCCAGATAACACTGTGGGTCTTTATTTTGGCCACAACAGAGACAGACAAACAGGCTGTAATACTAATTAGTACATCAAGGCAACCAATTATTATGTGTGCAGCAAAAATAGCGTGGAATTTCTCAGTACTAGTTCACATTAGGAAAAAATGGATACTACAACATATAGCCAGTCTTTCATGCTTTTTATGAATAACCTAAAATCTTGATTTTGGGGTGAAATACGTGTTTTGGAGAGATTGCAATCTGATTGGGAGTATTATTTGTATTACTATCTTTTATTTGTAATGTACCAGCATATTCTGTAGCGCTAAACAGGGGCTAAGTACAAAGGAAAATAAAATATTAAACACAAGGCAAGAAATGGAGGGCTCTGTCTTTGAGCTTAAAATCTTACATCCATGTTGCTTTTTCCCATACAAGATTAAAACTTGCAAACTTACAATAGTATAAGAGAGATGCAAAAGGGGCAGAAAGGTTGACACTTATTTGTGTTACTTTATTGCCAGGTTACAAAGCTACAAACTATTTTTCATATAAAAATAAAATATATAATGTTTAATATATAATATAAATACAGTGCTGGGTGTGCAATGCAGTGTCCTAGCCTATCAGGGACCACGTCTCAGCTGCATTGCAGAATGTTGCTGAGAGATGGTCACTGATTGGTTAGTATGTTACACTGCCCAGTAAGTACAGCAGAGTCTTTGTCTTCATGAGCTGCAGAAGGCAGACCCATACAGGGACTATGTGTTCTCTCTGCTGTACGTGCTGTGCTGTGTCTCATACTAAACAATCAGTGACCTTCTCCCAGCAACATTCAGCTGAGACGTGGTCCCTGATAGGCTAGGACACTACACTGCACACCCAGCCCTGTTTATACGAACTTATTAATAAAATAAAGTACATAAAAGTAAATAGATACCCAGGGATATTATGTACCTAGTAATGTCCAGGAACCTTCCATGTCCATTTAAAGGCTCAATATGCAGATTATACATTAAACATTAGATATTTTGTTGTTACATGAAATATGATTGATCTGTAGCTTTGAAAACTTCCATATCCCTTTAATACATGGGCCCCCTTTTTAGCAGCGACCTTGACTCAACGTGAATCCGTCCCGTGCTGTGCAAACTCTCCAATCATTCACTCGCATTTCCTTTAGTAATTGCTCTGCTTCCATAACTCCAGTCTTCGCAAACGTATAATTATGTCACACAGCGAGCGAAACCACCAGCATCTGAGCATCTGGCGTGCGGTTCAAAACTTTTGTTTCAAGATTCTGAACTATATATAGGACCAAAATGTTTCAGGATAGCAATTTCCTATACGGTTTTCATAAAATATGGCTGCATTTATTTAAAAAAAAAAAAGTTATATAAAAGTTATAGATATTATAAATGGTTCTGAATCCACAGACAGCGACCTAAAGATCTTCTTTGGAAGAAGTGATTGGTTAATCGAGAGAATCCAAGTAAATTTAATATAATCTGGTTCCATAAATCAGTGTATTTTTTTTTTTTTTTTGCTTAAATTAGTGGCTAAAGCATGTGCATTGCATTAAGACAGAAGAAGCAGGAATAGAAATGATTCTTAGGAAAAATGACTATTTATGCTAACAGACTCTAATATTCCATATTTTTATCAGTGGATGTGGTGTTTAGTAGACATGGCACTAGATTAATTAGGTTTTGTGGGGGCTGCAAGGTGCTTTGCGGAGGCTGGTCATAGACATTACAGCCTTCAGGAACGTACACCACAGCCACAGTAAAAATCTTACATTTAGTGAAAATGCAAAATTTAAGTGAAATCTATTTGGGGAAAATCATAAATTTAGTGGAAATCTGAAATTTAGTAAAAATTCTACATTTCATAAAAATCTTAAATTTAGTGAAAATCCTAAATTTAGTAAAAAAAATCCTATATTTAGTGAAAATCTTAAATTTAGTAAAAATCCTACATTTCATAAACATCTTAAATTTAGTGAAAATCCTAAATTTAGTAAAAAATCCTATATTTAGGGAAAATCTTACATTTAGTAATAATCTTAAATTTGTGAAAATCCCACATTTTGTAAAAAATCCTACATTTAGTAAAAATCCCAAATTTTGTCAAAATCCTAAATTTGGTGAAAATCTGAAATTTTGTGAAAAGGATATTTACTAAGATTAGATTTGGCGGAATATAAATCTCAAAGGTTATTACCAATCGGGAACATTTCCATTGTAACCAATTTACCATGTGATGGTTTAGTAAATCTGTCATCTATACACACGTTTACTTTTTATGCGTCTTTAAATACAGCCTACAAATAAATAGATTGCAAGCTCTTTGGGGCATTTGCGCAAAAAAATTTTTTGTTAATATCACTTAAATTCCTTTTAATATTTACTGGGATTGGCAAGCGCGGTGCATTACTTATTTACTATATAAATAAATATAAATACATAAATGTGTGATATCAGAAGGATACAGTGTAATATATTTTATATAAACCATTACCTAACAGTCCATCTCTTATCTATCAACTACTAGCCCTCATGCATTTTTGAATTTCCCTTATCCACCAAAGCAATTTATTTATTATTTCATATTGGGTTAATTAATACTTAATTACCATTGCTTTTAATGCACTATACTGGGGGATTTTCTAAGCATCTCAAGTGCATTATCCCCTGATTTACTAGAGGGGGAATAGCCCTTCTCACATTATCTCAGCTCTCCTCACCTCATCTCCAGTGAGAATGTGCTTAGTAAATCCCCCCAAAAGCTTATGAGCCCCTAACACTTCCACTGAACTTACATAAGACTCTTTATTTAAGGTAATACTTCTTTAAATCACTGCTGAATCCTCAACCTTCCAACCTCAAATCATGACCTCTTGTGCTAGTTTTTCTATTAATTTTCCATGAAATTGATTAAACTCCATAATATATCTATCAAATCAAATATTTTATTTGCCCCTACCACCCCCACTGGAAGCCTAGTCAACTCCAATTCCTGCAAAGCAGGACCTGATAGAACAATGGAGTCATCCAGGGTGCCCATGTGGAATTAATATGTTGGGTTAGACAGTGACTGGAATGTGGGACACAATAAATTAATGTTTATTTATATATGACTGGAAAAGTCCATTATTCTGACCAAAATCTGCTCACTTGCTAATAAAGTGACTGTGAGCAGGAGGCAGGTTAGTGGTTTCCATGAATATTTAGGTTAGATAGATGCCTTGGCAGAGGATAAGACTCCTTGGCATTGTATCCTACCCATTTTCTGAGATTAACCTCAACAGCCTACTCTCCAGATCATGGAAATTGCTGGAGGATTCCATGTGGTTTCCTAATGAACAACAGAATTAGCAGAATGCTTTTAGTAGGGTGGCCATACATCCCCTTTAAGGGGACTTCTTAGAAAATAAAATGATAAACTGCTGCACCCAACTTGATGAGGATCTTAGATTGCAGTGTCCAAATATTCTCCTTTAAGGTATATATATTAAAACCTTGATAATGGTGGGAGCCTAGAAAGGGTCGCCCAGGGATGGAGGAAAAGTCATTTACTGGACATCATAAAGGTTAAAAAAAGCAGAATGTCCAAAAGTGTATTATATTAAGATTTGGAATAATAAGCAAAAAAGTATCTGTTGAATAAATTAAATTTGTAACAAAGTAACCAACAAACAATGTCCCCCATACAGAATAAATGAGGCCATTTCATGCCATTTCCTCATACAATTGATGCTTTAACCTGCTGAGAAACCACCGCTGAGAAAGTAGCAGGTGTCTAATTCCATCTTCTAATTTGTATATTATAATCATTTCTAGAAATCTCTGCAGTTTGGGTTCTTGAAATATAATATCCAGCAACTGATCACAAGACTTGTTATAACTGGGATTCATTCAAATCATACATAGTTGTTACATTGTAGCAGGCACCTGCTTGCAAACCGGACACTACCAGGGAGTACTATCTAGATACACGTGGGTGCATTATTGGACATTGTTTCACCAGCACCCAAAAATCAGCAACATTTACACCAGAAATTAGAAAAGTCAAAGTTACTATTAGGGGAGTACTGAGCAGTTTGTAATAAATAAACAGATCAATAAGTAAATAACAAAAGAAGAAAGAAAAGTCATGTTTACTATAGGAGAGTCCTGGGCACAACAGCTTGCAATAAATACATAAATAAATAAATAAATTAGTATTGTGCACAGCAGCTTACAATAAATGAAAAGATATATAAATAAATAAATAAAAAGTCATATTTACTATTGGGAGAGTACTTTGCACAGCAGTTGACAATGGATAAATAAATAAATAATACATAAATAAATAAAGCACTTACAGGTAACTTCCACTGGTGAGGATGAGGAATATCTGAGGGTAATACACTGACAATAATATACTTCGAGATGAGAGCAGAATCATGACTGGGGTCCTCTTTCAGTCAGTTCTTTTTTTTTGTTAATTCCTTTATGAGCCCCCAAATCCTTGCCCCTCCCCAGATGTGAGATCAGGTAGGTCCAGTCTCTTCTGCAGTTGTTGGCTACCAGTTGCCCAAGTTGATGCACAAACTCCAAATTAGATCCTAGTGTGAGCTGGTCCTCTGTGCCTGTTGGTTGCCCCTGGGGCATGTGTTGATGCCTCTGCTGCTCCTGTTGCCTCTGCTGCTCCTGCTGCCTCTGCTGCTCCTGCTGCTGCCTCTGCTGCTCCTGCTGCCTGAGGCTCTGGGATTCTGCCTGTCATGTCTCAGTGCTCACAAGTCTGTAACAGAGTGGGGATCTCTTGGAGTGAGAATGATGGTTTAAGGGATTTGGATGGCAGAAAATCCCTCTCTCCAGCTCTGTGTTTGTGGCTTTCATGAGCCAGTGAGCTGCCATTGGGCAGAGGGGGGCTGCTGCTATCCGCCTACTTGTTTTGTAAAAGAAGGGGAGGATGACAATGCAATGACAGTGATCCAGAAAGACTTGTGCCTGGACTGGCCAGAGAGCAGCAATCAGTGTCCAGCAACTGTCCCACCTCCCCCAGTGACCCAGGCAGAGCTACCTGGAGAGGAGCCCCCATGTGGGACACAGAGAGTCTGCTGCACTGATATACATTGTGTTTAAATAATAGCAGCAAGTGTGGCATTAAATACATGTAAAATACTCTAGGAGGCAAAAAGCACAAATTACAAACTTGCATTGCTCTGCAACTTACAGTGACATAGATAGGTAGATAGATAGGTAAGTAGGTAGGTGGGTAGGTGGCTAGCTAGCTTACCACTTACCACGCACAAGCCCAGATATAGCTGAGCTCCATAAATGCAAGCCATGTTCTGAAAAAAAGTAAATGCCCCACAAGCCATCACTAAAGTTTTATAAGTGTCTTAAGGGCCCAGCAAAGGCTTTATGGTGCCAAACTCAAAGTTTTCAAACATATAAATATATATATGGGGGGGACATTCACTTTTCTGCAGAACATGGCTTGCATTTATTGAGCCAATGTTCTTTGTTGTTGTTTAGTTGTGTCCCACTCTATGTGACCCTATGAAGTGCACACTGTTCCTCTGAGCTCCATCAAGCTTATATATATATATATATATTTGTGGGCACATTTGCATGTCCCTGCTCTGCTTCCCAGAATGCAGTGTAATAACTGTTTTGTTTTTTTCGGAATTCTTAGCTGGAAATAGTTTTTTTAACTTGTTTCAGACATTCAAATGTCAACTCAGATGTACTATTTATATACTATATACTCCCCGTTATCCGGCACCTATGGGGATTGCCTATTGCCGGATAAGTATAGTTTCCGGATAATCGAAAGTCTCAAAAACAACAGCTTAAACAATCCTTAAATCCCTTGAAATACCTCAGAAACATATTAAATAGCTACTAACAACTAAACTATGCTATTTTGAGCAAAAAGAAAAAATTTGAACAAAAGTTTAGTTTTTTTATCTTTTTTTTTTTTTAATGTGCCGGATAGTGCCGGATAATCAAGAGTTTTTAAAAAAATGGGCAATAGAGGCAGGTGCTGGTTGCTTGAGAGTCCCAGGTGGTTGAGTGCCGGATAATCGAGAGTTCACTATATATATATATATATATATATATATATACATACATACCGTGGACATTCACACTATTGTCTGCACTTAAGTACTTTGGTATCATTTCACTGCTTCATTAATTATGACCCAGAATAGAAGGTCTGTAAGTAAATTATTAATTGCCTGTCTAATGACCCTTCTGGGATAATAGTTCTAAATTATTTGCTAATATATCTACAAATAAACCCTCTTTTTAAAGCTCCTAATACAGTCCTATAGTAATATTTTCAAGTCATAACTTAAAGACCCAGAAAAAAAAAATAATAACCAGTAAAATAACCACAATTCAGCATTTACAGGAAAATATAATTGCTCTGTGTTTTATTTTATGGTTTTCTGCTTTCAGCTACACCAGCGGCATCACCATATCATTAACGGCCTGAATACAATTTATTAATGTTTGCCAAAAAATGTCATCATCATAGAGCTGAGTTATGTCTAAGACACAAATATGATAGAAAGAGATGTATTTAAAGTATTAACGGACCACTAGGGTCCAGTATTTTCAGAACTTAAAGGGACACAGCAAAGCTCCCGGTTATTTGTGGAAATGGACAGTACACAAATAAATAAATAAACATAATTATTTGTTTTTGAAGGAAAGTGTAAGATGCATGAGTTTAAATCTAGTTATTTTAAGCATAAATAATCAATACAGGATCATATGATACTCTAACTATCCTTATCTAGGGCAAATAATGAACTCTCCCGGTGGCGGATTGTTAGGAATAAAAGCATGTACAGTTGGATAAATGATAATAGTCACAGAGATGTTTTCATTGTTATTATCATTACAGATATTATACTAAAACTTAACTTCCTTATCCTTGAGATTTAATTAATAGTCCTAGATTAGGAAAGTTGGAGAGAGAGTGAGGTCCTATAAAGGTCATTTCTGCTTAAAATAATTATCTAACACAACCAAAATTATATATACATTTTATTTATGCACTAACTGGGACATTTGCTGTGTCACAAATGTGCGGTAAAAACATATAAAAATATATAACGCTAATTTTTAATTTAACAAAAATGAAACTTTTATGCCTCTGCTGGTGCCTGGAGGCATCCATACATGTATTAGCGGGAACTTTACATTTCTGCAGGAGCAAGGCTTTAAGTTATAGCCTGCTACTGAGTATGTGCAGTAAGAGGGAGTAGGTGTCAAATACCAAAACCTCCCATTATTTAACTCATCTTTCATATATTTTAGTTTTCCTTAAAAACAAAGCATTATTTAATATATTATCTATTATAGCCACTTATATACAGTACCAGAGGCCTCCACTGTCATCTTATAAGACCTTTCCCTTGTCAAGTACAGAAGGAGAATTTACTAAATATATTAAAGGGATATGGAAGGTTTCTGCATTTTACTAGGTATATGATAAACTTATAAGCACTTCTTGATAAAACAAAGTACATAGAAGTAAATAGATACACAGGGATATTATATACCTAGTAACATCCAGGTACCTTCCATATCCCTTTAAGTGCTGAGTTGTGCATCCCTGTATTTACTATGCAGTATTTCCCATAGAGTAAACTGGAATCACAGCCCTTCTCGCCTCATCTCAGTTACTTGTTTAGTGAATATTTCTTTTCATTTAGATAACATCAAGGAATGTTTCTGTGGCCCTTCATTCACTGCAAATAAACACTGAATTATGGGGAAAATTCACTAAGAATAGCTGTGATAAATTGTTCAGAATAATGTATTAAATGTATCAGTCAGTCTGTGTTATCTCCTGTGTGTGCGTCTGATTGGGCGTCTCTTATCAAATCATTTTATTGAGGAATTCTGTAAATTTGGGATTCAAAGTACATTTGACATTTCTTGTGTGAGCTCCACCCCCGAGGAACCTATGTAGGCGGAGCATCCTAGCCAATGACCTGTGCAGAGTTGTGTCCTAGCCAATCAGCTCTCAGTATCACGGCTGACTCCCAAGCAGCTCTGTCAGAGGCAGGTTTTGTAGCTTCCTCTGATTGGCCACAACTAATTATAAATTTTATGCTAATTTAGCTTGGATTTTCAGGGGAGTTCCTTTTCAAAATCAACTAAAGACATTTTTCAAGTTTATTAATGTTTTTTTTTTTTTCATATCCTCTTCTTTCAGATGCTTCATAATGGAGGAAACTTCTAGATACCTTTCAAGTGCTGCCCACGCCCCACTGCAGCCGTCTATGCCAATCATTTATCAAAAAGTTTAGTGGCACGCTTAAAGAAAATTTCCATTATATATAAACCCCAGATATGCAAAAAAATGTTCCAATAATTTTACTTTTCAACTCATTTTGTTACTTTCATCTTTTACTTTGTGGCTATTATTAAAACAGGAATAGCAAAGTGTGTAATGAATATAAATCAATAAAAATCATGTTATTTTGCGTGTCTCGAGGGGCATTTGTTCCAGTTATGTGAAAGCTATAATGTTCATCTCTGCTCGTGTTTTGCCAACAAGTTTTTAAAATTCCCCAGTCGATGGGTAGAATTTATTATAAATTATTTTCCAAAAACATATAATTCCTCTATCTCAACGGTTTTTAAAAGTACATCTCACCTGAGATACAGAATGGAGGGTGCTGATAGAGGGGAAGGAGGGGGGGTTGTGGCATGTGGAGCAATGGGGACGGCCCTATTCTACAGAAAAAAATGAAATGAAAAAAAGAAATTATGCAGCACCGGGCCCTCCCACAGAGTAAGGCCCCAGTGCATTGCACCGCCTGCCCCACTGGGAGCTCCGCCCCTGCCATATACATTACTTTGGTCCTATTGGACTAAATGAGAGAATTACAACACCACGTGGCAACATATACAAACCTAAACTAAATGTTACAATAGTGTATTATTCTTTGTGTACATTGTATCGGATATTCTGACACAACGATACTGTGTAATTGTCTTCACTTCTAATTAGTCAGCAGGATACAAGTGTTGGTAACATCGTGGTGTTCTATATGAACAGGGTTTATTTTATCAGACTGGATCATTAGGTTCTGTACATTGGAAGCAAGTCTAGTAAAAGGACCCATTCAACCAAGCAGGAAGTCGGTTTAATTTTAAAGAGCATTAAAAATTGGATATGCATTGTACTAGCTCAGAGTGCTGGGTGGAAGAGCAGTCTACCTGCCATATAACACTGGGGGTCTTTATTTTAGCCACTACAGAGACAGACAAGCAAACTGTAATACTAATTAGCACATCAATGCAGCTTATTAATATGCATGCCCCACTCATTTGCATATAAATGCAGCAACAATTACATGGAATTTCTCATGACTGATTCGCTTTAGAAAAAAATGAATAACACAACATAATAAAACACTTTTTCATGTTCTTTAACCAGTAACTGACCAGTAAGTGCCTTAAAATACCAATACTTAGTAGGAATAATATAAACTTAATGCTGGGGTTGACACATTTATCTAAAACTTAGGAGTCAGACGGATTAATTAGCAGCCATTTTTAGGAGCTAGGTCATGGATTATACATACAAATACTGTGGGGGAGAGGACAAACGCGTTTCATGGCGCTATCGCCGCTTCTTCAGTGGCTACAGGTCTATAATTACACTCAATTCAGATGATAAAGCCAATCATTTCACATATTGCTAGTTATAATAGACACAGAAACTCTTATCACATCACATATAATAATAATAAATGAGGTTCTGCATTTTGTTCTCTTTCTATTCGTTTTGATCTCTTCTTTTTTTATATTGTTGTCTGTTCTTTAATTATTAGGAGCTTTATTCCAAATGCTGCTGGACTGGCAACATGATCTGTTAACCCATCGCTGACATCATGCCAGGAAACTGTGAGTGTCGCAGAATATGTTAAAGTGCAATTTCTGGGCAAAGCAGATGTTTTGATAACTTATAAAGATTGTGCCAATAATACAACATTTAGTTGCAAAGTGACATTTAATGCATGGAATATAGTCCTTACTTAGATTTTGTTTCTACTAATACCTTTTTTTTGACCATACCACTTCCACTAAACGGTTAATCCACACATCTACAACACACCACATGTCCTCTTGTTCTGGTATAAGGGATATGTAAGTTAGCTGGATTATGAATGCATCTGATAAAGGAGAATTAGTAGTGTATGAAAACTTTTTTTGCATGAAAACATCCCAAAATAAACAATAATTAGTTTACTTTAAAGTTAGCAAAATGTATTATGTTTTTTGGCATTTGCATTTTATACACCTCAATTATCATAACATTCAAATTCAGAATCTGGCTAATACATTGTATCATTTTGGTGGCTTCTGGAGTGCTCAGTACAAGAACTGCAACAGTTACTTCCCGTGCTCTGTACCAGAAAGGTCAAAATATGTATCTTGCTGTATTTCCTGTGTACCCAGCTTATGTAAGCGTCCTGTGGGCGTGAACAGCTGGATTTGACTTTTGTGCAGATAACTTTGTAAGTAAACTGAACTTTGCTATATAACACATGTTTTCATTCACTACTAATTCTCCTCTATCAGATGCATTTATAACCCAGCTCACTTGCATATACCTTTAAAGGCCCACTGACGTTCAAGGAAAACTCACATGTTTGTGAAGTATGTAACAAACTAACAATTTCAGCATGGACATAAACCATTTTTAGAAAAATTAAAAATATGTGAAAAACTTGTTTATGGACAGAATTTTATCTTTGTTATATCATTATGATGGGGTGTCTTTTTATCTTTCAGTGGTGGGAATGGTTGGGGACTAGGGGGAGGAGGGAGTGATGGGGATGAGAGGGAACAGGGAGAAGTCTGGGGGCTTTGTTACATAATTGCATTTGTTTGAAGTTGACACCCCACTCCTCCCTCCTCACAGGCCTAGAAGTGGGCATGTTGCATCAATAGATGCAAGCAAAACTCTTCAGAATGGAAATGATCCCTGCACCCACAACAGAATTATATGTTTATTTGTTTCTTACTAAAATAGCTTTACCATATTTCACTGCTTAGTTATGCATTTAATAAGACTTAAAGTGTATATATATATATATATATATATATATATATATATATTGAGTATTGCTTCAGACTTCATAAAGAGAGGTCAGACCTCCCAAAAGCTTGTCAATATAAATAAGGTGTTTGTACAATATATAAGGTATCATAATATACTGCAAAACTCTTTATTAATATATATATATATATATATATATATATATATATATATATATATATATATATATATATATATTAATATTAATTTAGTCATTTGATTTTCATGGTAATATTGTCTTTGCAGGTTTATCCCCATCTCCCCTCTTATCTGTACATATTAAGGACATGAAGACTTTCCTTATATTCCATGCATTTGTCTCCAAGGAACAAGCTCTAATTGTGACCACTTTGGGAAATCCTCAAAGACCAGGATTTCAGAAGCTTAGAAATGTCTCCATTATTGGACAGAATAAGAAAGTAACAAGATGCTATCTGGAATATATCTCGTAAAACAAGACATTAATGTCACGTGTCACTGCCCTGCAGACCTGGAAATCACAAACGTGTCTTTTGTCATAAAAAAAAAAAACTTTGTTTTTGCACAAATCAATTAATGCTGTTCCTTGTAAAATTGTTGAAATGCATTTTTGCAGCACTATCTGACAAATTTGGTTTTGGGAGAGTCAGCTGCAGCCTGGGAAAGTGCTATAGTATAGAGCTCTAACATATATATATATATATATTATTTTGCTGTTCAGTCGTGTCCGACTCTTTGTGACCTCGTGGGCAGTAACACAAATCTTTATGTCCATGGTCATGTGGATCCACTTGGTTTTCATAGCAGAAACACTGGAGTGAATTGCCAGGTCCTTCTCCAGTGGGCTACAGCATACAGCTCCTGGTATTCCTAGGTGGTCTCCTACCCAAGTACTGACCAGGCCCAACCCTGCATCTTTTCAGGGTGGTGTGACCTCTTGGTGCCCTGACTGGAATTTAACCCAGGTTGCAGCAGAATCCTAACCACTAGAGCATCATAGAACCCATATATATATATATATATATATATATATATATATATATATATATATGAATAATCAGAGTATTGCAGTATATAGTGATACCTTTTTTATTGGACAAATATATTCATAGGTTTCATGACATGAAACCTATGAATATGTTTGTGCAATAAAAAAGGTATCACTATATACTGCAATACTCTGATTATTCATCTGGATTACTGGACATTCACGGCTACCTCACTCTTCATATATATATATATATATATATATATATATATATATATATATAATATGTTTATGAATATGTTTGTCCAATAAAAAAGGTATCACTATATACTGCAATACTCTGATTATCCATATATACATATATATATATATATATATTTATATATATATATATATATATATATATATATATATATATATATCCACTAGAAAGCAATTACAAAATGTTACATGGGTGGTGTATCTGAGGCAATCACTGTAGCAGGAGGGTGAAATGCATTTTTAATAAATAGAAATTAAGG